>JAWNNU010001666.1:0-600000 GCA_035044585.1 Scaptomyza polygonia | reverse complement strand
TCTCTAGCTTGAAGGGTGTGGAAAAAAGTTGCGCACATAGGGACACACAGACGGACAGACACCATGACGGACATTGCACAAACCCAATATACTCTTTACCTTCGGTATCGAGTATAAAACATAGAGGTTTTTGCACTGATTTTTTGCCTTAAAATGTTATATATTTGGCAAAAGTATTAAAAATTTGAATATGGGAATGTTTGTTTACCTAATCTCAACTTAAATTCCAAAAATCAGAGTAATTGATGGATTATTAAGATTGCTAGAGCAATTTAAAGTGTTCAAAATGAAGCAAAATTTTGCATAATTTCGGTCCATTTTTATACCCTGAACCCATAAAATGGGTAATTCAGGGTATAATGGTTTCGTGCAAAAGTATGTAACAGGCAGAAGGAAGCATCTCCGACCCCCTATCAATAGCCGAGTCGATATGGCCATGTCCGTCTGTCCGTCCGTCTGTCCGTCTGTATGAACGCGTAGATCATAGAAACTACAAGAGCTAGAGACTTCAGATCTTGAATATAAGTTCTCCTATACCATAAGCAGAACAAATTTGCTTCAAATTATCGATAACTACTCTGGTTTTCGATATACACATGGATTCGATAACAAAAAATACCGAATTTGAAAAATGAAAAAATGGGGGTTTGGTGTAATGGGTAACGATAGAACTTTTCTCGAAATTTCGTCCAAATCGGTTTAGAAACACCAGAGATATCGTAAAGTTAAGTCAGTTATGAGTTTTGTTTAAAGTAATCATTATTTGAAGCATACTTTTAGGAACAACGACTGCAACTAGGTTGAGGAAAATCTATCCATTAGTTCATGAGCATTGAGCGATTTTGTGAAGCAACCATATTACAAGAACTTTTTTGGATAGCACACTCATTACCGTAAGGTAAGACGTATTCTACGTCAATAAAATGGTTGATTCAAAATGAGATAATTTAGGACAACTGACATGGAAGATACAAGGACAGATTCAGTCGCTGATCTGCGTTCTTCGTGATCGGATGTGTTGCGCAAAGACAAAAACTTGTGTGTTTATTGTGCTTCTTCTTCGTGTGCTGAAGTACAATAGGTAAATTTCATTCGCTGTCTCAAGCAGTGTCGGCAGTTTGATGACAACAACAACATACATTCTTGGCTCGATTGAGCAGAACATTACCTCTCGCCCTGCACTGGAAATAGGGATTCAAATTCCGCTTTATTCCAAATCTCTCTGGGTGGGAGATACAAAGATGCGAGTGTGGCGACCCCATCCAATGTCTGCAAATTCACTCTCGCTATCTGCCTGTCGTTTATTTTGATGGGAGGCTGAGGGCTGTGGCTCAACCTTGAGCGCATAATGACTGTGGCGCCACCTCTGCAGTTACCGCTGGGGTGGAAGGCATGGTGGGTGGTATATCCTGGCAGAAAGACACGCAGTCCTTCTCTCGTGAGTGTCTCAGTGGCAAACATGACGTCAGAGGCCTTAAGTATACCCCGAGCGTTCCACAATCCGATTTTTATGATTGGTTGCATCATTGCAAGATGCGTGAGACGAGAACCTGGACCAATTCTCGGAAGGCCTTGTTCGCCTTCATAGTTTTTTGAACCAACTTGAACAACTAGTCCATTCTGGAGTTGATCTCTTTAATCGAGTTCTCCAACGCAAGGAGCTTCTTATCAGGCAGAGGGTTTGTTTCTCGCTGGGAATGCCTATCGGCACTTGGCCTAAAATCGGTCCTGTTGGGACGAGCAACGTTAGCGTAAGGCATATTGCACCTGATAGTCTCGGCCGGTATGAAGGCACGTTGGGGGCCTTGGTTGTACATTGGTCTAACAGTTAGGGTGTTCAGAAGCTCGTTGCAGCTTTTCGTGTTTCGAGCTCAAAACTTATGTACATAGAAAAATTTCTTGCAACCTTCAAAGACCCCAGCCTATGTATACAAAAAATGTTTCGTGTTGCAAGATAGTAAATATGGAAAGAGCACGATATTCAATCGATATTTGCTATCGATGCTCAGTATTTCTAAGAATATTGTATTTTTTTTGTATTTTTGTGCAAAGAAGTATGAAAATATATGATTGATGGCCGCCGCAAACAAAAGTAAGTAAAACCGGTTTTGTTTAAAAAAATTAATTTAATTTTTATTTCTATTCAGTGGAAGCAACAACAAATGTAAAGCGCAAGATAATCGAGCGAAAAATTCAGCATTAGAAGTGGTTAGAAGACGAAGTGGGTGATATTTTCAATTACATGCTAATGCATAGAAACTTGGAGGTAAGGAATAACAAACATATCAATTTAGTTGTATATAAATAAATTTATCCGCTCAAATCTACTATAGCAAGCTTATTGCGGAAACCAACATTGGTGCGCACTGGAACTCGGTCCGGCACAAGGCAAACGAGTTTAGCAACTCTACAAGTGCTGGAGTGGAAGAAGGTGACGCTGTTACAAAAATACGAGGTAAAGCAAAATAAAATTAGCTTATTTTATTAAAGTTAATAAGTGCATTCTATATAAACAGCAAAATGGTTTAAGATGTGCCGCATTACGAGCAGCTGGAAGACATTTTCACGGGCAACAAAGAAATGGAAGTAGTTGTTTTGGAGTCGAGCGAACACCAGGGCTGCCCTAAATTGGCAAGCAACACGGAAGAATCTTTGATGGACGCCTCTTTGCTGTACGATTCAACAGATGAGTCGGACGCACCGTTTGTTGAAAAAGTAAAAAAAAGAAGGCTAGACAATTCGTTGACGCAAGTTATGATGATGGAGACAGAGCGCAGGGAGTTTCGCGAGAAGCGACTGCTGCTGGAGGAGAAGCAGTTTTTGTTTGCGAAAGAAGTGGAAGAAAGGAAACTTGTTTTGGAGGAGGCTAAATACAAAATGATTTTGAGCTAAAACAAATGGAGCTAGAGAGTAAGGAGCGCATGCAAAAGCTTGAGCTTGAACTAAAATATAAAATAAATAAATGAATAAACAACACAAAATAATATATTAAATAGGTTTTTAATTAAACATAATATTATACAAAAATTTTCTTTTCATGTCTGCCGCCACGCAGCTTACATCACTAGCTTCTGCATCAGCTAGTCTAACAGCGTTTTCATCGACTTCTCCCTGTACATTTTCTGCTTCAATACCCTGCAGTAAAATATTGCGCAGAGTACAGCAGACTAATACCCAGTTTCAAACGAAACGCTGGCTTTTTGAGTCCTTTAATCGGATGCGAATTTCTTTTAAGCTGCAAAATTTTGCTTTGAGGACTCCACTCTCACGCGGTATTGGCTGTGTCTTTTATTAAATTGCAGCTGCCTGTCCACCTCCATGATCCGGGAGTTGCTGCGGAAACGGGTTACTACCAAAGTAGATTGGGGGTATGCAGAGTCACCAGCAATCCACTGCTCTCCCGACAAATACCGCTCGGGGTGCTTACCGATCGAGCAACTTTTAAAGACTTTTGCATCGTGGTAGCTTTCCGGACTACCAACAACGGCATCTCGAATGCGCAGTTTGTCGTCGCATACAACTTGCAGCTTTATCGAATATTTGCGCTGGCGAGAAAAATAAATTTCATGCATTTTGGCCGGCTTCTCGAAAAGCTTTATCTCGCTACCATCAATGTAGCCCACGCAGTTTGGCAATTCTTAAAAAGTGCTCTCCACGATCTGCTGGTGCTCGGCTACATTAGGCCAATTTATAAACCTGGGAATCAGTCGCAAAATTGCAGCGAATACCCTATCTGTAATGTTGGCCAAGGTTCCACCGTCACCAACCCCAAAAACTGTGCATATCTTTCTTACCGACGCACTGTTTCCGGATAAGCCCAGCCGAAAAAACACAATTGCAAGCTGCACATCAACCTCAATTTGTTTTTGGAACGGTGACGTCTCGAACACTTCATCATCTTTTATCAAGTTAAACATTTGTACAAACAGGCTTCTTGAGACACGAAGCATTTGCTTAAACCGCCTGTCGTCGAATGTGCTGAGAATGTTGGTGCGCCAATCAATGGATTTAAGCATTCGGCACGAATAAATAGCAACTACATTGTCCACGAAGTCATCCATGACCTCATCAATCTCCGAATCGACTTTGTCTTGCCGGGCAAGATCTACAAATGTTACAAGCATGTAATTGAGCAACTAATTCAAACAACAAGCTCTTCTCACCATCAATATCCTCTATGTCCTTACTAACTTGCTTTGCCAAAGCATCGCATAGCTTATATTTACGACTTTTAAAAGGCATTTTTAATAAAATGTTGAAGCGCAGTAAACCGTAATTGAGTGAAAAAATTGAAGTAAACAAATGTAAACAAAGAAAAGCTGACTGCACAAACATGAAATGCATTGCAACGCATTGACACGCAAAATGCCTTTCACGAGCTCTGCTTTGCAAGCTCGAAACACGAAACGCTACAACGAGCTTCTGAACACCCTAAGTGTTGCCAGTAATAGGGAGTCTTGGGCTCAGTATCAATTTCCTGATTTTTTCTTTCCGTACTGGGTAGTCTCTATCTTTCGAAGCGTGATGTGCACCGCAGTTGACGCACAAATAAGTTTCGTTGGTGCAAAGTAGTGAGCCTGTCATATGAGACCCAGCGCATTTGCCACAGACTGGATCCTGTTTGCAATAATTTTTGTAGTGCCCGAAGATAAAGCATCTCAGACATTGCATTATTTCTTTTCTACGAGGAGCGCGCTCCACAGATTGACAAAAAATAGATTTTGCCGTGTCTTGTAATTGATTGTCGCTTCATCATCATCCTCATTAACCTGAGCGTTACGCCAATCTGCCTTTCTTCGGCAGTATACATTAGTGGCTTCAAAACCATGGTCTGTAAAGGCCTGTTTAATTTGGTTCTTGGGTACGTTAGCATTGGCTCCCTAGATGACAACTCTGTTAGGCTTATTTTCCTTAAGTTGATGATGCCAGAAATTTCAATTGAGTGTTTCCAATTGTGTCCGAGTTGTTTGTATATATTCGTGACACACCAAACTTAGAAGTGCGAATACTATAATTTTTGGCACCAACACACGAGTCCAGTGCTCGTTCCATGGATGCGGGATTGTTGACATTTGGCACACAAATAGCTGGAGGCCTAGAGAACTCTTTTGCGGATTGCTTGCTCCCATTGTTAACAGCAGGATCTGCACATTCGTCTTCAGATCAAGTTTCTGCTCCATAAAGTTGTCCACTTCTTCGACCAGCTCTGCAAAGTGGTTGTTACCCAGTGCCGATGCAGGCGAGGTGGATGCTGCATCTATAGGTGGCTCTTTTTGTAGGTCTGTAGCATGAGTTGTAGCTCCGCTGAGGATGATTTGGGAGCGTATAGTTTCAGGGCTTGCACCGGTTATTTTTCTCATTTTCTTTTGTAGAGCTTGCCTATTGCTAGGAAGCGATTTAGAAGACCAGCAATTTATTCATAACTATTTTTCTTATTATTTAAGAGATATATAACGCAATTGCTTGCAATTGTCTTTCACTTTTAATAAAATGTAACGGGACCGAACTCTCGCTTGCGATTGCTTGCAGTTGTCTTTCTTTTAAAAACAAGTAGAAACGTTGCAGTCGGACGCACCCGACTGCGGTATACTCGATACCAGTAATAATACAGATTAAAAGAGACCTGATTGCAATGGGGTGCGGATACGGCAGGGGTGTACGCTGCCTCAAAGACTGTCTGGTGCAGATGGGGATGCCAAAAAGCTATCTTCCTTCCAAATTTGGTGACTCTAGCTAAAAGTTTGTAAAAGGTAGTGGCTGGGGGCGGTATGGGGGCGTGGCATCAAAGTTTTTGCTGAAAATCTGTGTATCATGTCAATAGCTATCTTTATACCAAATTTGGTGACTCTAGCTCAAATGTAGAATAATATGGTGGATGGTGGGCTGGGGGAGGTATGGGGGGGCGTGGCATCAAAACTTTTGCTGAAGACCTGTGTATGATGTCAATTGCTATCTTCCTACCAAATTTGGTGACTCTAGCTCAAAAATAGTAAAATTTAGGGGAAGGATGGCTGGTGGTGATAAGGGGGGGCGTAAATCCCAAATTTTTGCTGCAGATCTATGTATGATGTCAATTGCTATTCTCATACCGAATTTGGTGACGCTAGCTCAAAGTTAGTAGAATATGGTGGAGGTGGTGCTGTGGACGGTATGGGAGGGAGACGGCATCCAAATTTTTTGGGTTTCTTCATCACCAATCTTGGCACTAAATTTGGCGGCTCAAAAGCTGTGAAAAATATAGGCGTTTTGGATTTCAAAATGCAGGGGGCTGGGAAACGAAGCGGGCGTGGCTCCAAAACTTTGATGCATTTATTGGGGATCATTACCAGTTATCTTCTTACCAAATTTGGTGATTGTAGCCTTAACACTTTGGTAAATACATGCATTCCCGTTTTTAGTGAAGCGTTGGGGCGGTTTGGGGCGGCTTGGTCAGTATGGATTGGCGTGACATCTTAAGTTTTTTTGCATTTTTTTTTTTTTAAGGTTGTAATCACCTATCTTGGCACAAAATTTGGTGGCTCTAGCTCAAAAACTGTAAGAGATATAAGCATTTATGTTTTTAAACTGCGGGGTGGCTGGGGGTAGAATGGGTTGGTCGGGCTCCAAAACTTTGAGGCAGTTTTTGGGAGGTCGTTACCAGTTATCTACCTACAAAATTTTGTGACTCTAGCTCAATCACTGTGAAAGATACACGCACTACCGTTTTTAGCGAAGCGTTGGGGCTGTATAGACGGACGTGGCATCCAAAGATTTTATGAATTTTGTTGGGGATTGTCAACACCTATCTTGGCACCAAATTTGGTGGCTCTTGCTCAAAAACTGTAGAAGATATGGATGTGGAAAAAAAATTGCGAACATACGGACGGACATAACGGACGGACAGACGGACACCATGACGGACCTTGAACAAACCCAATATACTTTTTACTTTCGGTATCGAGTATAAAAAGTAAAGGGACCGACCTCTCGCTTGCGCAGAGCGCAGGTTTGTGCAATGTCCGTCCGTCCGTCTGTCCGTTATGTCCTTCCGTATGTTCGCAACTTTTTTCCACATCCATATCTTCTACAGTTTTGAGCAAGACCCACCAAATTAAGAAGGAAGAAAGCTTTTTGGCATCCCCATCTGCACCAGACAATCTTTGAGGCAGCGTACACCCCTGCCGTATCCGCACCCCATTGCAATCAGGTCTCTTTTAATTGGTTTTATTACTGGTATCGAGTAAACCGCAGTCGGGTGCGTCCCACTGCAACGTTTCTACTTGTTATTAAAAGCGAAAGACAACTGCAAGCAATCGCAAGCGAGAGTTCGGTACCGTTACATTTTATTAAAAGTGAAAGACAATTGCAAGCAATTGCGTTATATAACTCTTAAATAATAAGAAAACTAGTTATGAATAAAAGCTGATCTTCTCAATCGCTTCCTAGCAATAGGCAAGCTCTGCAGGAGAAGATGAGACAAACAAGTAAGAAGGCTCTAGTCGGGAGAGCCCGACTAGAAGATACCCTGAACCCAGCTGCAATAAATATTTAACTCTTTGCGCCCTAAAAGTATGCTTCAAATAATGATAAATTTAAACAAAACTAATAACTGATTTAACTTTACGATATTTCCAGTGTTTCTAAACCGATTTCATTTTCCAAATTCGATATATTTTGTTATCGATTTCATGTGTATATCGAAAACCATAGTAGTTATCGATAATTTGAAGCAAACTTGTTCTGCTCATGGTATAGGAGAACTTATATTCAAAATATGAAGTCTCTAGCTCTTGTAGTCTCTGAGATCTACGCGTTCATACAGACGGACAGACGGTCATAGCCATATCGACTCGGCTATTGATACTGATCAAGAATATATATACTTTATGGGGTCGGAGATGCTTCTATCTGCCTGTTACATACTTTTGCACAAAACCATTATACCCTGATTTACCCATTTTATGGGTTCAGGGTATAATAACCGGTGCAAGCCCTGAAACTCTACGCTCCCAAATCATCCTCAGCGGAGCTACAACTCATGCTGATTCCAATAGCGAGAATCACTGCCCTTTTGCCCAGCGGTTACACCTAGCAGTGACACTAGCGTTACCTACACTATCACTACGTCATCAAGTTTAGCATCAACGTGCTCATTTTAAGCGCGGGATATGCCTGCTAGAATGAAATATAAAGGGGCTGTTAAAACAGCTCAATCAACTGATTAATCTAAGATGAAGGCCACAGATCTACAAAAAGAGCCACCTATAGATGCAGAATCCACCTCGCCTGCATCGGCACTGGGTAACAACCACTTTGCAGAACTGGTCGAACAACTTTATGGAGCAAGACTTTCCAGAAACTTGATCTGAAGACGAATGTGCAGATCCTGCCGTTAACAATGGGAGCAAGCAATCCGCAAAAGAGTTCTCTAGGCCTCCAGCTATTTGTGTGCCAAATGTCAACAATCCGGCATCCATGGAACGAGCACTGGACTCGTGTGTTGGTGCCAAAAATTATAGCATTCGCACTTCTAAGTTTGGTGTGTCACGAATATATACAAACAACTCGGACACTTTCCGTGCAACTGTGAAACAATTGGAAACACTCAATTGAAATTTCTGGCATCATCAACTTAAGGAAAATAAGCCTAACAGAGTTGTCATCTAGGGAGCCAATGCTAACGTACCCAAGAACCAAATTAAACAGGCCTTTACAGACCATGGTTTTGAAGCCACTAATGTATACTGCCGAAGAAAGGCAGATTGGCGTAACGCTCAGGTTAATGAGGATGATGATGAAGCGACAATCAATTACAAGACACGGCAAAATCTATTTTTTGTCAATCTGTGGAGCGCGCTCATCGTAGAAAAGAAGTAATGCAATGTCTGAGATGCTTTATCTTCGGGCACTACAAAAATTATTGCAAACAGGATCCAGTCTGTGGCAAATGCGCTGGGTCTCATATGACAGGCTCACTACTTTGCACCAACGAAACTTATTTGTGCGTCAACTGCGGTGCACATCACGCTTCGAAAGATAGAGAGAACCCAGTACGGAAAGAAAAAGTCAGGAAATTGAAACTGAGCCCAAGACTCCCTATTACTGGCTGTTGCCAGAGAGCAGAGCTCGTGAATGGCATTTTGCGTGTCAAGCGTTGCAATGCATTTCATGTTTGTGGAGTCAGCTTTTCTTTGTTTACATTTGTTTACTTCAATTTTTTCACTCAATTACGGTTTACTGCGCTTCAACATTTTATTAAAAATGCCTTTTAAAAGTCGTAAATATAAGCTATGCGATGCCTTGGCAAAGCAAGTTAGTAAGGACATAGAGGATATTGATGGTGAGAAGAGCTTGTTGTTTGAATTAGTTGCTCAATTACATGCTTTTAACATTTGTAAACCGCACCAAACCGCCACAACGCTTCACTAAAAACGTTAATGCGTGTATTTGCCAAAGTAATAAAGCTAGAGTCACCAAATTTGGTAGGAAGATAACTGTTTATGACCCCCAAAAAACTGCATCAAAGTTTTAGAGCCACGCCCCCCTCTCCCACCGCCCGTTCCTCAGCCCACTGCATTTTGAAATCAAAAACGCCTATATTTTCCACAGCTTTTGAGCTAGAGCCTCCAAATTTGGTGACCCCCACCCATTCCGCCCCCAGCCTACCTTCCACCATATTCTACTAACTTTGAGCTACAGTCACCAAATTTGGTATGAGGATAGCAATTGACATCATACATGCCAGCCCCTACCTTTAACAAACTTTTAGCTAAAGTCACCAAAGCTAAAGTCACACCCATGCCGTATCCGCACCCCATTGCAATCAGGTCTTTTTAAATCTGTTTATACTCGATACCGAAGGTAAAGAGTATGTTGGGTTTGTGCCATGTCCGTCATGGTGTCTGTCCGTCTGTCCGTCCGTATGTTCGCAACTTTTTTCCACACCCTTCAAGTTAGAGACTTCAAACTTTGCAAATCTCTTTATCTATGGCATAGTAAATTAAAGTGTCAAGATTGGAGTTGAACGATAGCTAGGGGCTGGCAAATCGATAAACTCGATAACGCAAAATCAATATATCCAGCTATTTCGCAAGCCCTTACAGCTAGAACTACTAATTTTAGAGAGAAAATAGCTACTATCAATCTCCAAAAACCTGCATCAAAAATTTTGGAGCCACGACCACCCAATCCGCCCCCAGCTCCCCCGCAGTTTAACACTAAAAATTACCATGTCTTCTACAGTTTTTGAGCTAGAGCCATCAAAATAGGTGTTGACGATCCCCAACCAAATTCATAAAAACTTTGGATGCCACGCCATCTATACTGCCCTATCCGCCCTCAACCACCCCAACGCTTCGCTAAAAACGGTAGTGCGTGTATCTTCCATTGTGTTTGAGCTAGAGTCACCAAATTCGGTATGTAGATAATCGGAAATGACCCCCCAAAAACTACATCAATGCTTTAGAGCCACGCCCCCCCGTCCCGAGCCCCCTGCATTTTTAAATAAAAAACGCTTATATTTTGCACATTTTTTAAAGCTATAGCCGCCAAATTTGGTCCCAAGATAGGTGATGAAGAAACCCAAAAAATGTGGATGGCGCCTCCCACCCATACCGCCCCGAGCCCCCCCTCCACCATATTCTACTATATTTGAGCTAGAGTCACCAAATTTGGTATGAGGATAACAATTAACATCATAAATAGATCTGCAGCAAAACTTTGGACGACAAGCCCCTCATACCAGCCCCCAGCCCCCCTTCCACCATATTCTACTAACTTTGAGCTAGAGTCACCAAGTTCGGTTTGAGGATAGCTATTGACATCATAAATAGATCTGCATGAAAAGTTTGGATGCCACGCCCCCACTTACCAACCCCAGGCCCCCTTCCACCAAATTTTACTATTTTTGAGCTAGAGTCACTAAATTTGGTATGAGGATAGCAATTGACATCATACACAGATCTTCAGCTAAAATTTTGATGCCACGCCCCCCCCCCCCCCACCATACCACCACCAGCCACCATCCACCATATTCTTTTAACTTTGAGCTAGAGTCACCAAATTTGGAAGGAAGATAGCTTTTTGGCATCCCCATCTGCAACAGACAATCTTTGAGGCAGCGTACATCCCTGCCGTATCCACACACCATTGCAATCAGCTCTCTTATAATCTGTTTTACTACTGGTATCGAGTATACCCCAGTCGGGTGCGTACGACTGCAACGTTCCTACTTGTTAATTACTGGTATCGAGAATACCGCAGTCGGGTGCGTCCGACTGCAACGTTTCTACTTGTTATTAAATTATTATTATTTTATTGATGGCCTTTTAGAGTTGCCTATCACAAGTTAACAGGGTGCAATAAAATGTTAGATTTGATATTTGTTTCTGATTCTGATTGTAGTAATGTAAGTAGAGTATCCCCTCTAGTGCTTCCTGAAGATACCTACCATCAAACTTTAGAACTTTCCATTGAACCTTTTAACCTTAGACCAGCATCTAATAATTCTTTAAAGACCCGATGTTTTCGTAAATTAACTTTACTAAATTAAATGACCTTCTACAGCATACCAATTGGTCTCACCTTTATTCTTGTAGTGATATAGAAACTGCCATTTTCATTTTTTACAAGACCTTGAATTGGCATTTGGATATCTGTGTTACCCTCACTGTTCCTTCAAGTGAAAATAAGCCACCTTGGTTTACGAGGGAAATATCAAAATTAAAAAACGTGAAAACAAGATCCTATAAAAAATTTATAAAATCTGGAAATACAATGGATTTGTCCTCGTATTTAAAAGCAAAGTCTAATTTTATTTCTGTAAACACTTTTCGTTATAACAATTATCTCAATCGTTGCTGATCAAACTTTTCAAACTTTACAATTATTTCAATCTTAATTTACTTTCAGAACTACATATAATTTTAAATTTTACATATTTTTATTATAATTATTTTAAATTAATTTTATTTTCATGTCAACTGCTCATAGCTGACAATAAATAAATACATAAACAAAAGCGAAAGACAACTGCAAGCAATCGCAAGCGAGAGTTCGGGCAAAATGCACGAAATTTATTTTTCTCGCCAGCGCAAATATTCGATAAAGCTGCAAGTTGTATGCGACGAGAAACTGCGCATTCGAGATGCCGTTGTTGGTAGTCCGAAAAGCTACCACGATGCAAAAATCTTTAAAAATTGCTCGATCGGTAAGCACCCCGAGCGGTATTTGTCGAGAGAGCAGTGGATTGCTGGGGACTCTGCATACCCCCAATCTACTTTGGTAGTAACCCGTTTCCGCAGCAACTCCCGGATCATGGAAGTGGACAGGCAGCTGCAGTTTAATAAAAGACACAGCCAATATCGCGTGAGAGTGGAGTCCTAAAAGCTAAATTTTGCAGCTTAAAATAAATTCGCATCCGATTAAAGGACTCAAAAAGCCAGCGTTTCGTTTGAAACTGGGTATTAGTCTGCTGTACTTTGCGCAATATTTTACTGCAGGGTATTGAAGCAGAAAATGTACATGGAGATGTCGATGAAAACGCTGTTGGACTAGCTGATGCAGAAGCTAGTGATGTAAGCTGCGTGGCGGCAGACATGAAAAGAAAATTTTTGTATAATATTATGTTTAATTAAAAACCTATTTAATATATTATTTTGTGTTGTTTATTCATTTATTTATTTTATATTTTAGTTCAAGCTCAAGCTTTTGCATGCGCTCCTTACTCTCTAGCTCCATTTGTTTTAGCTCAAAATCATTTTGTATTTAGCCTCCTCCAAAACAAGTTTCCTTTCTTCCACTTCTTTCGCAAACAAAAACTGCTTCTCCTCCAGCAGCAGTCGCTTCTCGCGAAACTCCCTGCGCTCTGTCTCCATCATCATAACTTGCGTCAACGAATTGTCTAGCCTTCCTTTTTTTACTTTTTCAACAAACGGTGCGTCCGACTCATCTGTTGAATCGTACAGCAAAGAGGCGTCCATCAAAGATTCTTCCGTGTTGCTTGCCAATTTAGGGCAGCCCTGGTGTTCGCCCGACTCCAACACCACTACTTCCATTTCTTTGTTGCCCGTGAAAATGTCTTCCAGCTGCTCGTAATGCGGGCACATCTTAAACCATTTTGCTGTTTATATAGAATGCACTTATTAACTTTAATAAAATAAGCTAATTTTATTTTGCTTTACCTCGTATTTTTGTAACAGCGTCACCTTCTTCCACTCCAGCACTTGTAGAGTTGCTAAACTCGTTTGCCTTGTGCCGGACCGAGTTCCAGTGCGCACCAATGTTGGTTTCCGCAATAAGCTTGCTATAGTAGATTTGAGCGGATAAATTTATTTATATACAACTAAATTGATATGTTTGTTATTCCTTACCTCCAAGTTTCTATGCATTAGCATGTAATTGAAAATATCACCCACTTCGTCTTCTAACCACTTCTAATGCTGAATTTTTCGCTCGATTATCTTGCGCTTTACATTTGTTGTTGCTTCCACTGAATAGAAATAAAAATTAAATTAATTTTTTTAAACAAAACCGGTTTTACTTACTTTTGTTTGCGGCGGCCATCAATCATATATTTTCATACTTCTTTGCACAAAAATACAAAAAAAATACAATATTCTTAGAAATACTGAGCATCGATAGCAAATATCGATTGAATATCGTGCTCTTTCCATATTTACTATCTTGCAACACGAAACATTTTTTGTATACATAGGCTGGGGTCTTTGAAGGTTGCAAGAAATTTTTCTATGTACATAAGTTTTGAGCTCGAAACACGAAAAGCTGCAACGAGCTTCTGAACACCCTAACTGTTAGACCAATGTACAACCAAGGCCCCCAACGTGCCTTCATACCGGCCGAGACTATCAGGTGCAATATGCCTTACGCTAACGTTGCTCGTCCCAACAGGACCAAATTTGGGCCAAGTGCCGATAGGCATTCCCAGCGAGAAACAAACCCTCTGCCTGATTAGAAGCTCCTTGCGTTGGAGAACTCTATTAAAGAGATCAACTCCAGAATGGACTAGTTGTTCAAGTTGGTTCAAGAAACTATGGAGGCGAACAAGGCCTTCCGAGAATTGGTCCAGGTTCTCGTCTCACGCATCTCGCAATGATGCAACCAATCATAAAAATCGGATTGTGGAACGCTCGGGGTATACTTAAGGCCTCTGACGAGCTGCGGCTTTTTCTCAGTGCGCATAATATAGACGTCATGTTTGCCACTGAGACACTCACGAGAGAAGGACTGCGTGTCTTTCTGCCAGGATATACCACCCACCATGCCTTCCACCCCAGCGGTAACTGCAGAGGTGGCGCCACAGTCATTATGCGCTCAAGGTTGAGCCACAGCCCTCAGCCTCCCATCAAAACAAACGACAGGCAGATAGCGAGAGTGAATTTGCAGACATTGGATGGGGTCGTCACACTCGCATCTTTGTATCTCCCACCCAGAGAGATTTGGACTAAAGCGGAATTTGAATCCCTATTTGCAGTGCTAGGCAATAAATTCATTGCAGGTGGTGATTATAACGCTAAGCACGCATAGTCGGGCAACTATAGAGCTTGTTCCAGAGGCAAACTGCTACAGGAAGTCGTAGTGGATGGCCAGTATCAAATCCTAGCAACAGGAGAGCCTACTTTCCACTCATCCATCAGCGCTCGACTTCTATGTAGCTAATGGTTACGACATGAGCAGACTCAATGTGAGAACGCTTCATGAACTTTCTTCGGATCACACTCCTCTGCTGGCGGATTTGCACGCCACGCCACTGAGCATGCCAAAACGATCTTGTCTTCTCTCTAGTGGCTCTGATGTAGAAATTTTTAAGAACTATCTGCAGCAGCAGGTTGACCTTAATATGGAAAGCCAAGACGCTGAAGATATCGATATTGCCATCAATGTTTTAATGAGTAAGCTTAAACAAGCTGCATCAAGAGCTGCACCGAGGAATCAGCCGTATCTGGATGAACCTAATCCGCCTCAGCTTCCGTTCGTAATCGCCAAGCATCTCCGCCTCGAACGAAAAGTCAGAAGTGAGTATGCAAGAACAGGCGATGCCCGAATCCAACAGATTCATAATAGGCTGGCCAATCGCCTGCATAAAGTGCTGGCCTGCAAGAAGAAGATTCAAATTGACAACCTGTTAGAAAACTTGGGACCCGATGCCTCTACTAATTATTCTCTGTGGAAAATTATCAACAGGTACAAGGCGCTGGTCGCTCCGAAATCGGCTATAAGGGATCCTGCTTAAGGCTGGTGCCGCAATAGTCTCGAAAAAACAGAAGTGTTTTTGCAAATAATCTGGAGCAACGTTTCAGTCCGCACGACTTTGCACCAGAGAGTCACTGTAGATGATTGCGGAGTCGCTGGTAGCCCCATTCCAAATGTCTTTGCCCACTGATACCGTTACACTGGATGAAATGAAGCAACTGGTGTCTAAGCTGAAACCCAAGAAAGCTCCTGGCGAGGACTTACCTGACATAAACTGATGTGGACTCATACAGGCCGATCAGCGTTCTCCCCTCACTTGGCATAATCTTGGAGAGTCAGAAGAGCTTGTTGTTTAATTAGTTACTCAATTACATGCTTTTAACATTTGTAAGCTGCCCCAAACCGCCACAACGCTCACTAAAAATGGGAATGCGTGTATTTGCCAAAGTAATAGAGCTAGAGTCGCCAAATTTGGTAGGAAGATAACTGTTTATGACCCCCAAAAAACTGCATCAAAGTTTTAGAGCCACGCCCCCCCTCCTACCGCCCGTTCCATAGACCACTGCATTTTGAAATCAAAAACGCCTATATTTTCCACAGCTTTTGAGCTAGAGCCGCCAATTTGGTGCCAAGATTGGTCATGAAGAAACCAAAAAAATTCGGATGCCGCCTCCCCCCCCATTCCGCCCACAGCCTACCTTCCACCATATTCTACTTATTTTGAGCTACAGTCACCAAATTTGGTATGAGGATAGCAATTGACATCATACATAAATCTGCAGCAAAATTTGGATGCCGACCCCCTTCCATACCGCCCCCAGCCCCCCTTCCACCATATTCAAATAATTTTGAGCTAGAGTCGCCAAAAAATTTGAATGACACGCCCACCCTTACCACCTCCAGCCCAGATCTTCAGCAAAAATGTTGATGCCAGCCCCTACCTTTAACAAACTTTTAGCTACAGTCACCAAAGCTAAAGTCACACCCCTGCCGTATCCGCACCCCATTGCAAACAGGTCTCTTTTAATCTGTTTATACTCGATACCGAAAGTAAAGAGTATATTGGGTTTGTGAAATGTCCGTCATGGTGTCTGTCCGTCTGACCGTCAGTCCGTCCGTCCGTATGTTTGCAACTTTTTTCCACACCCTTCAAGTTAGAGACTTCAAACTTTGCAAATCTCTTTATCTATGGCATAGTAAATTAAAGTGTCAAGAATGGAGTTGAACGATAGCTAGGGGCTGGCAAATCGATAAACTCGATAACGCAAAATCGATCGATCCAGCTATTTCGCAAGCCCTTACAGCTAGAACCACCAAATTTGGAGAGAAAATAGCTACTATCGATCCCCAAAAATCTGTATCAAAAATTTTGGAGCCACGACCACCCATTCCGCCCCCAGCTCCCCCGCAGTTTAACACTAAAAATTACCATATCTTCTACAGTTTTTGAGCTAGAGCCATCAAAATAGGTGTTGACGATCCCCAACCAAATTCATAAAAACTTTGGATGCCACGCCATCTATACTGCCCTATCCGCCCTCAACCACCCCAACGCTTCGCTAAAAACGGTAGTGCGTGTATCTTCCATAGTGTTTGAGCTAGAGTCACCAAACTCGGTGTGTAGATAATCGGTAATGACCCCCCAAAAACTACATCAATGTTTTGGAGCCACGCCCCCCCGTCCCGAGCCCCCTGCATTTTTAAATAAAAAACGCCTATATTTTGCATATTTTTTAAAGCTTAAGCCGCCAAATTTGGTCCCAAGATAGGTGATGAAGAAACCCAAAAAATGTGGATGGCGCCTCCCACCCATACCGCCCCGAGCCCCCCCTCCACCATATTCTACTATCTTTGAGCTAGAGTCACCAAATTTGGTATGAGGATAACAATTAACATCATAAATAGATCTGCAGCAAAACTTTGGACGACACGCCCCTCATACCAGCCCCCAGCCCCCCTTCCACCATATTCTACTAACTTTGAGCTAGAGTCACCAAGTTCGGTTTGAGGATAGCTATTGACATCATAAATAGATCTGCATGAAAAGTTTGGATGCCACGCCCCCACTTACCAACCCCAGGCCCCCTTCCACCAAATTTTACTATTTTTGAGCTAGAGTCACTAAATTTGGTATGAGGATAGCAATTGACATCATACACAGATCTTCAGCTAAAATTTTGATGCCACGCCCCCCCCCCCCCCATACCACCACCAGCCACCATCCACCATATTCTTTTAACTTTGAGCTAGAGTCACCAAATTTGGAAGGAAGATAGCTTTTTGGCATCCCCATCTGCAACAGACAATCTTTGAGGCAGCGTACACCCCTGCCGTATCCACACACCATTGCAATCAGCTCTCTTATAATCTGTTTTACTACTGGTATCGAGTATACCCCAGTCGGGTGCGTACGACTGCAACGTTCCTACTTGTTAATTACTGGTATCGAGAATACCGCAGTCGGGTGCGTCCGACTGCAACGTTTCTACTTGTTATTAAATTATTATTATTTTATTGATGGCCTTTTAGAGTTGCCTATCACAAGTTAACAGGGTGCAATAAAATGTTAGATTTGATATTTGTTTCTGATTCTGATTGTAGTAATGTAAGTAGAGTATCCCCTCTAGTGCTTCCTGAAGATACCTACCATCAAACTTTAGAACTTTCCATTGAACCTTTTAACCTTAGACCAGCATCTAATAATTCTTTAAAGACCCGATGTTTTCGTAAATTAACTTTACTAAATTAAATGACCTTCTACAGCATACCAATTGGTCTCACCTTTATTCTTGTAGTGATATAGAAACTGCCATTTTCATTTTTTACAAGACCTTGAATTGGCATTTGGATATCTGTGTTACCCTCACTGTTCCTTCAAGTGAAAATAAGCCACCTTGGTTTACGAGGGAAATATCAAAATTAAAAAACGTGAAAACAAGATCCTATAAAAAATTTATAAAATCTGGAAATACAATGGATTTGTCCTCGTATTTAAAAGCAAAGTCTAATTTTATTTCTGTAAACACTTTTCGTTATAACAATTATCTCAATCGTTGCTGATCAAACTTTTCAAACTTTACAATTATTTCAATCTTAATTTACTTTCAGAACTACATATAATTTTAAATTTTACATATTTTTATTATAATTATTTTAAATTAATTTTATTTTCATGTCAACTGCTCATAGCTGACAATAAATAAATACATAAACAAAAGCGAAAGACAACTGCAAGCAATCGCAAGCGAGAGTTCGGGCAAAATGCACGAAATTTATTTTTCTCGCCAGCGCAAATATTCGATAAAGCTGCAAGTTGTATGCGACGAGAAACTGCGCATTCGAGATGCCGTTGTTGGTAGTCCGAAAAGCTACCACGATGCAAAAATCTTTAAAAATTGCTCGATCGGTAAGCACCCCGAGCGGTATTTGTCGAGAGAGCAGTGGATTGCTGGGGACTCTGCATACCCCCAATCTACTTTGGTAGTAACCCGTTTCCGCAGCAACTCCCGGATCATGGAAGTGGACAGGCAGCTGCAGTTTAATAAAAGACACAGCCAATATCGCGTGAGAGTGGAGTCCTAAAAGCTAAATTTTGCAGCTTAAAATAAATTCGCATCCGATTAAAGGACTCAAAAAGCCAGCGTTTCGTTTGAAACTGGGTATTAGTCTGCTGTACTTTGCGCAATATTTTACTGCAGGGTATTGAAGCAGAAAATGTACATGGAGATGTCGATGAAAACGCTGTTGGACTAGCTGATGCAGAAGCTAGTGATGTAAGCTGCGTGGCGGCAGACATGAAAAGAAAATTTTTGTATAATATTATGTTTAATTAAAAACCTATTTAATATATTATTTTGTGTTGTTTATTCATTTATTTATTTTATATTTTAGTTCAAGCTCAAGCTTTTGCATGCGCTCCTTACTCTCTAGCTCCATTTGTTTTAGCTCAAAATCATTTTGTATTTAGCCTCCTCCAAAACAAGTTTCCTTTCTTCCACTTCTTTCGCAAACAAAAACTGCTTCTCCTCCAGCAGCAGTCGCTTCACGCGAAACTCCCTGCGCTCTGTCTCCATCATCATAACTTGCGTCAACGAATTGTCTAGCCTTCCTTTTTTTACTTTTTCAACAAACGGTGCGTCCGACTCATCTGTTGAATCGTACAGCAAAGAGGCGTCCATCAAAGATTCTTCCGTGTTGCTTGCCAATTTAGGGCAGCCCTGGTGTTCGCCCGACTCCAACACCACTACTTCCATTTCTTTGTTGCCCGTGAAAATGTCTTCCAGCTGCTCGTAATGCGGGCACATCTTAAACCATTTTGCTGTTTATATAGAATGCACTTATTAACTTTAATAAAATAAGCTAATTTTATTTTGCTTTACCTCGTATTTTTGTAACAGCGTCACCTTCTTCCACTCCAGCACTTGTAGAGTTGCTAAACTCGTTTGCCTTGTGCCGGACCGAGTTCCAGTGCGCACCAATGTTGGTTTCCGCAATAAGCTTGCTATAGTAGATTTGAGCGGATAAATTTATTTATATACAACTAAATTGATATGTTTGTTATTCCTTACCTCCAAGTTTCTATGCATTAGCATGTAATTGAAAATATCACCCACTTCGTCTTCTAACCACTTCTAATGCTGAATTTTTCGCTCGATTATCTTGCGCTTTACATTTGTTGTTGCTTCCACTGAATAGAAATAAAAATTAAATTAATTTTTTTAAACAAAACCGGTTTTACTTACTTTTGTTTGCGGCGGCCATCAATCATATATTTTCATACTTCTTTGCACAAAAATACAAAAAAAATACAATATTCTTAGAAATACTGAGCATCGATAGCAAATATCGATTGAATATCGTGCTCTTTCCATATTTACTATCTTGCAACACGAAACATTTTTTGTATACATAGGCTGGGGTCTTTGAAGGTTGCAAGAAATTTTTCTATGTACATAAGTTTTGAGCTCGAAACACGAAAAGCTGCAACGAGCTTCTGAACACCCTAACTGTTAGACCAATGTACAACCAAGGCCCCCAACGTGCCTTCATACCGGCCGAGACTATCAGGTGCAATATGCCTTACGCTAACGTTGCTCGTCCCAACAGGACCAAATTTAGGCCAAGTGCCGATAGGCATTCCCAGCGAGAAACAAACCCTCTGCCTGATTAGAAGCTCCTTGCGTTGGAGAACTCTATTAAAGAGATCAACTCCAGAATGGACTAGTTGTTCAAGTTGGTTCAAGAAACTATGGAGGCGAACAAGGCCTTCCGAGAATTGGTCCAGGTTCTCGTCTCACGCATCTCGCAATGATGCAACCAATCATAAAAATCGGATTGTGGAACGCTCGGGGTATACTTAAGGCCTCTGACGAGCTGCGGCTTTTTCTCAGTGCGCATAATATAGACGTCATGTTTGCCACTGAGACACTCACGAGAGAAGGACTGCGTGTCTTTCTGCCAGGATATACCACCCACCATGCCTTCCACCCCAGCGGTAACTGCAGAGGTGGCGCCACAGTCATTATGCGCTCAAGGTTGAGCCACAGCCCTCAGCCTCCCATCAAAACAAACGACAGGCAGATAGCGAGAGTGAATTTGCAGACATTGGATGGGGTCGTCACACTCGCATCTTTGTATCTCCCACCCAGAGAGATTTGGACTAAAGCGGAATTTGAATCCCTATTTGCAGTGCTAGGCAATAAATTCATTGCAGGTGGTGATTATAACGCTAAGCACGCATAGTCGGGCAACTATAGAGCTTGTTCCAGAGGCAAACTGCTACAGGAAGTCGTAGTGGATGGCCAGTATCAAATCCTAGCAACAGGAGAGCCTACTTTCCACTCATCCATCAGCGCTCGACTTCTATGTAGCTAATGGTTACGACATGAGCAGACTCAATGTGAGAACGCTTCATGAACTTTCTTCGGATCACACTCCTCTGCTGGCGGATTTGCACGCCACGCCACTGAGCATGCCAAAACGATCTTGTCTTCTCTCTAGTGGCTCTGATGTAGAAATTTTTAAGAACTATCTGCAGCAGCAGGTTGACCTTAATATGGAAAGCCAAGACGCTGAAGATATCGATATTGCCATCAATGTTTTAATGAGTAAGCTTAAACAAGCTGCATCAAGAGCTGCACCGAGGAATCAGCCGTATCTGGATGAACCTAATCCGCCTCAGCTTCCGTTCGTAATCGCCAAGCATCTCCGCCTCGAACGAAAAGTCAGAAGTGAGTATGCAAGAACAGGCGATGCCCGAATCCAACAGATTCATAATAGGCTGGCCAATCGCCTGCATAAAGTGCTGGCCTGCAAGAAGAAGATTCAAATTGACAACCTGTTAGAAAACTTGGGACCCGATGCCTCTACTAATTATTCTCTGTGGAAAATTATCAACAGGTACAAGGCGCTGGTCGCTCCGAAATCGGCTATAAGGGATCCTGCTTAAGGCTGGTGCCGCAATAGTCTCGAAAAAACAGAAGTGTTTTTGCAAATAATCTGGAGCAACGTTTCAGTCCGCACGACTTTGCACCAGAGAGTCACTGTAGATGATTGCGGAGTCGCTGGTAGCCCCATTCCAAATGTCTTTGCCCACTGATACCGTTACACTGGATGAAATGAAGCAACTGGTGTCTAAGCTGAAACCCAAGAAAGCTCCTGGCGAGGACTTACCTGACATAAACTGATGTGGACTCATACAGGCCGATCAGCGTTCTCCCCTCACTTGGCATAATCTTGGAGAGTCAGAAGAGCTTGTTGTTTAATTAGTTACTCAATTACATGCTTTTAACATTTGTAAGCTGCCCCAAACCGCCACAACGCTCACTAAAAATGGGAATGCGTGTATTTGCCAAAGTAATAGAGCTAGAGTCGCCAAATTTGGTAGGAAGATAACTGTTTATGACCCCCAAAAAACTGCATCAAAGTTTTAGAGCCACGCCCCCCCTCCTACCGCCCGTTCCATAGACCACTGCATTTTGAAATCAAAAACGCCTATATTTTCCACAGCTTTTGAGCTAGAGCCGCCAATTTGGTGCCAAGATTGGTCATGAAGAAACCAAAAAAATTCGGATGCCGCCTCCCCCCCCATTCCGCCCACAGCCTACCTTCCACCATATTCTACTTATTTTGAGCTACAGTCACCAAATTTGGTATGAGGATAGCAATTGACATCATACATAAATCTGCAGCAAAATTTGGCTGCCGACCCCCACCCATACCGCCCCCAGCCCCCCTTCCACCATATTCAAATAATTTTGAGCTAGAGTCGCCAAAAAATTTGAATGACACGCCCACCCTTACCACCTCCAGCCCAGATCTTCAGCAAAAATGTTGATGCCAGCCCCTACCTTTAACAAACTTTTAGCTACAGTCACCAAAGCTAAAGTCACACCCCTGCCGTATCCGCACCCCATTGCAAACAGGTCTCTTTTAATCTGTTTATACTCGATACCGAAAGTAAAGAGTATATTGGGTTTGTGAAATGTCCGTCATGGTGTCTGTCCGTCTGACCGTCAGTCCGTCCGTCCGTATGTTTGCAACTTTTTTCCACACCCTTCAAGTTAGAGACTTCAAACTTTGCAAATCTCTTTATCTATGGCATAGTAAATTAAAGTGTCAAGAATGGAGTTGAACGATAGCTAGGGGCTGGCAAATCGATAAACTCGATAACGCAAAATCGATCGATCCAGCTATTTCGCAAGCCCTTACAGCTAGAACCACCAAATTTGGAGAGAAAATAGCTACTATCGATCCCCAAAAATCTGTATCAAAAATTTTGGAGCCACGACCACCCATTCCGCCCCCAGCTCCCCCGCAGTTTAACACTAAAAATTACCATATCTTCTACAGTTTTTGAGCTAGAGCCATCAAAATAGGTGTTGACGATCCCCAACCAAATTCATAAAAACTTTGGATGCCACGCCATCTATACTGCCCTATCCGCCCTCAACCACCCCAACGCTTCGCTAAAAACGGTAGTGCGTGTATCTTCAATAGTGTTTGAGCTAGAGTCACCAAATTCGGTGTGTAGATAATCGGTAATGACCCCCCAAAAACTACATCAATGTTTTGGAGCCACGCCCCCCCGTCCCGAGCCCCCTGCATTTTTAAATAAAAAACGCCTATATTTTGCATATTTTTTAAAGCTTAAGCCGCCAAATTTGGTCCCAAGATAGGTGATGAAGAAACCCAAAAAATGTGGATGGCGCCTCCCACCCATACCGCCCCGAGCCCCCCCTCCACCATATTCTACTATCTTTGAGCTAGAGTCACCAAATTTGGTATGAGGATAACAATTAACATCATAAATAGATCTGCAGCAAAACTTTGGACGACACGCCCCTCATACCAGCCCCCAGCCCCCCTTCCACCATATTCTACTAACTTTGAGCTAGAGTCACCAAGTTCGGTTTGAGGATAGCTATTGACATCATAAATGGATCTGCATGAAAAGTTTGGATGCCACGCCCCCACTTACCAACCCCAGGCCCCCTTCCCCCAAATTTTACTATTTTTGAGCTAGAGTCACTAAATTTGGTATGAGGATAGCAATTGACATCATACACAGATCTTCAGCTAAAATTTTGATGCCACGCCCCCTCTGATGGCCTTTTAGAGTTGCCTATCACAAGTTACCAGGGTGCAATAAAATGTTAGATTTGATATTTGTTTCTGATTCTGATTGTAGTAATGTAAGTAGAGTATCCCCTCTAGTGCTTCCTGAAGATACCTACCATCAAACTTTAGAACTTTCCATTGAACCTTTTAACCTTAGACCAGCATCTAAAAATTCTTTAAAGACCCGATGTTTTCGTAAATTAACTTTACTAAATAAAATGACCTTCTACAGCATACCAATTGGTCTCACCTTTATTCTTGTAGTGATATAGAAACTGCCATTACCATTTTTTACAAGACCTTGAATTGGCATTTGGATATCTGTGTTACCCTCACTGTTCCTTCAAGTGAAAATAAGCCACCTTGGTTTACGAGGGAAATATCAAAATTAAGAAACGTGAAAACAAGATCCTATAAAAAATTTAAAAAATCTGGAGTCACAATGGATTTGTCCTCGTATTTAAAAGCAAAGTCTAATTTTATTTCTGTAAACACTTTTCGTTATAGCAATTATCTCAATCGTTGCTGATCAAACTTTTCCCGCGATCCAAAACAGTTTTATAAATTTTTTAATTCAAAACGTAAATCTTCATGCTTGCCATCCTCGGTTTACCTTGATAATACAAAAGCAAGTTCCGATCGTGCAGTGGCTGATCTATTTGCGGAGTATTTTCAATCAGTATACTCATCGAGTTTATATAGTTGCAATAATTCTTATCTTTTTCAAGTGCAAACATCAAATTGCATATATGTCCCAGTTATAACTGAGTGTACGCTGCTAAGTGACCTTAACTCTATCAAACCATGCTTCTTGCCTTGTTCAGATGGAGTGCCAGGTTGTATACTTAGATATTGTGCGGATTCACTTTGTAAACCCTTACACAAATTATTTAACTTGTCAGTTGACTCAGCTGTGTTTCCTGGTATATGGAAGGAATCTTTTATTATTCCTCTTCATAAAAATTCTTCTAAGTCTAACGTTAAAAACTATAGGGGTATATCCAAGTTGTCTGCCATTCCGAAAAACTTTGAAAAAATTATATGCGAACATATACTACCAGTGGCCCGAACACAAAAAGTGGTTTTTAAATCTTCTGTATCCAAATCTATTTTTGTTACCTCTGGTGTCCCTCAGGGGAGTCATCTAGAACCATTGCTATTTAATCTCTTTATTAACGATATTCCTGCTGTTATTACTAATTCTCGTGTTTATATGTTTGCCGATGATGCTATGTTTCGCCTATAATGATGATTCTATATGTAACTTACTACAGTCGGACTTGGGTGCACTGTCGGCTTGGTGCCGTTATAACTTACTAGTTTTAAATATTTCAAAATGTAAAATCATGACTTTTTGTAGAGGTACTCCTCATACTGCTTACTACGTTCTTGATGCTTCACCACTTGTCCGCGTTTTTGAAATTAAAGATTTAGGCATCATTCAGGTAAGCAAATTAAAATTTGATTCTCACATATCGTCGATGGTCAATAAGGCCATAAACGTTCTTGGCTTCATCAAGCGGTGGTCAAAAGAGTTTAATGATCCCTACACCACTAAGACGCTATATACATCCCTGGTACGTCCCATCCAGGATCCATGGATCTTGTGTGTGGGCCCCGCAATACGGGATTCATCAAGATAGAATTGAGTCTGTACAGAGGAAATTTCTTCTGTTTACGCTTAGATGTTTTAACTGGGTTCCTGGAATAGACCTACCCCCCTATTCAAGTAGACTTCTTTTAATTAATCTTCCTTCCCTGTTGAACCGCAGAATTATGCATGGTGTAGTATTTATCACTGATCTACTTAATGGTGAAATCGACTCATCAGTTCTTCTAAGTCGAATAAAATTAAATGTTTCCATTAGATCCACACGTAACTTTTTACCCCTTAGCCTTGATCGTTGCTCAAGCAACTATTTAATTCATGAACCATTTCGTGTATTATGTTCTGACTACAACAAGCTTTATTCTCTTGTCTCTCTGAAGACCTCGACTCCAGTACTAAAACGATCTATCCTTTCTGGCTTATCTAATCGTAACAACTAATCACTAATCTACCACTGGTCTGATTGGGTTTTTCTGGGTTTTTCCCAATCCACGCAAAAATGTTGGGCCACTTATTTTTCTTGTTGAATTTTCCAGAGCTTTAATGTTAACTTTATAATTATTTCAACCTTAATTTACTTTCAGAACTACATATAATTTTAAATTTTATCTTAAACTTAAATATTTTTATTATAATTGTTGGGTCAGAACCCAATAATTATAGCATTACCTTGACACTGTATATTTGAAATATCGCGCCTAACACTGTTAAAGTTAAGCGCCCAACTCTGTTACTCTAAGGTTAACGTAACTCACTTTATCACAGTGATTGTGAATTGAATTTGTAGAAGAGAAGAAGAAGTGACTAGATAAGCACGTGAATAAATAAATGGTGCAGCGAACAGAACTAATAGCTAAAAACTCTAAATCGCTTTAATGTGAAAGTTTTACACCCCCACCTAAATTAGACAACTAATCGCAACAGTCAAGAAAACGCTCTTGAATTTACATTTGGCGCCCGAGCAGGGACCGTGTTTAATTTTCATATTTAAAGTCTTTGTGAAAGTGCAATTACTCTGCAGGTACAATCACATTTTAGACATGTACATTGCTCGAAAAGTGAGGTTCTGTTCGCCGCTACCGTCTTAATTGCACATCTTGTACGCGGTTATAAGAATTGCTCTGCCAATCGCTATATTCGCGCATATTAGAGCGCCACCCAACCAACGGTTTGGATTTACGCTCACGACCGGCTGATCGCCGCCAACCATCATACAAAGCGCCTGCAGTGTGTACACAGCCACCATTAAGCCAGTGTCACTGAAGGTTGTTGTTGGAGTCCATTCTTCATCCTCCGCAACAGGTCGTCGTTGGAGTGGACATCTCATCCTCCTTCGACATAACCTGGATTGCACGTGCACTCACGCACTGCACCCCCCCTCTTCGTCGCACAGCCGCCAACACATCAGTTGGCGCGCACTGCATATCGTCGTCTCGCTCTCGCTTGTGTCACGCCGCTGCTGCCTTTGTGAGCACACCCGCTACAACGCAAGTGATCTAGTTCGTCGTTGGAGTGGACATCTCATCCTCCTTCGACATAACCTGGATTGCACGTACACTCACGCACTGCACCCCCCCTCTTCGTCGCACAGCCGCCAACACTTCAGTTGGCGCGCACTGCATATCGCCGTCTCGCTCTCGCTTGTGTCACGCCGCTGCTGCCTTTGTGAGCACACCCGCTACAACGCAAGTGATCTAGTTCGTCGTTGGAGTGGATATCTACATAACCTTAAGCCAATCGGTCATAACCTGCAATCGGTGCACATGCACTTACGCATTGCTGCACCCCCGCGTCTCTCAGTCGCACACACCTCAGCTAGTGCGCATCACATACCGTCGACTCTTTCTGACACACATATAGCACAACAGCTGATCGGTAACACAAGCTTTGTGCTAAGTGCCCATATCTGCTTGCACACGGTGTTGCCATATCGTTGTTTAAAAAAGGGTAAACAAATACGCCGCTTATTTGTCATTATTTAATTGAGATGCTGTCATTGGAGCAACTTAAAACCCAGCGTGTTAATGTTCGCCGAAACATTACTCGCATTAGCAAGGCGATCGAACCTACCCAGCAGCTATCACCATTGGAATTAACTTGCCGGTTGTCAATTTTAGAAGCATATTTCAAAAATGCACTCAGTATACAAGGAGACATTGATGAAGCTAACCCTGATGAAGCACGCGACTTTCACGGTGAAATTGAGGAATTGTTTATTCGCACCAAGGTGTGCATTCAGGAGCAGCTAGGACCTGACGCACAGAGCACCGTAAATGACATGACATTAAATGTTGGGCATACATCGTCAGTCAAACTGCCGCGGCTGTCTCTGCCAACATTCGATGGAAAATACTGCGATTATCAAAACTTTATCACGTCGTTTAAACAAGTGGTGGGCAACCAATCATTATTGTCACCAATCGAAAAGTTTAACCAGTTACTAAATTGTCTTCGTGGTCCAGCGCTAGAAACGGTTCGAGCATTCCAAGTAACTTCAGACAATTACGCAAAGGCTCTGGAACGATTGAAGAATCGCTATGATAACCCGACACTAGTATTTTTGGATAATATTTCATCACTTTTCGCATTGCCGAATGCTGCCAAATCTAGTGGTCAGCAGTTGCGCAGTCTCATCGACAATGCTTCTGCATTATATAACTCGTTGCTGTCCCTAGGTAATGAATCGCAAATTGCCCAGGCCATGCTCACCTTCATAGTCATGGGGAAAGTGGACCAAGAGACCAAGCGAAAATGGAATAAATCTCTAGTTTACACATCCCTCCCGTCGTGGGACAACTGCATCCAAATTGTCGAACGACATTGTCAGTATCTAGAATCAATTGGCAAACCTGCTGCTGATGCCTTTGTGAACCAACAAGGTGGTCACAAACCTCGCTCACCACGACTTCAGACAAGTTCGTCATTCAATTGTACAACACAAACTTGTAACATATGCTCGAGCACAGATCATAGAGCCTCCAAATGCTCGCAATTAATCAATCTTACCATAGAGAGCCGCTTAACCTCAATCAAGCGACTCGGACTCTGTATCAATTGCCTAAACAAGGGTCATCATGTAGCGAAATGCCCATCTAACCAGAGGTGCCTTAGCTGTTCGTTACCGCATCACACCTTGCTACATCGAGACGCAGCGGGCTCATCATCAACACAGACGTCAGCTCTCCAACATAGTTTAACTGTATCGCCAGCTCAGAATGCAGTCGCACATACGCATACAGACATTCGCTCGGATTGTGTCATATTAGCCACAGCATTGGTCCTTGTAAAGGATTCTTCTGGATGCTACAAGGTAGGACGCGCCCTGTTGGACTCATGCTCACAGGTCAACTTCATATCTGAAGATTTTGCCCAGACACTCCACTTGTCGAGAGTCAAGCGTGATTTGGAGATTCGCAGCATCGGCGAGTCACGAACCCTCATTAAGCATCGCACATCCACAACAGTTAAGTCACGCCATAACGAATTTGAGCTTCAACTCGACTTCTGCGTTACACCACATATCGCATACCATCCGGACTCCGAAATTGACATATCTACGTGGAATCTCCCACCAAACTAGTCGTTAGCAGATGAAGGCTTCAACAAATCGAGACGCATCTAGGCACCGAGACCTTCTTCGACATTCTGGCAGTAGGTCAAATCAAGCTTGGTCATCAGTTGCCAGTGCTTCAGAAAACTTTACTAGGATGGGTAGTTTCTGGTCGGTGTCAAGCCAGCCCCAAAATACTACATCAATACTCACTGACTGTGGACGAAGCCATCAGCAAAAATGTGGAACGTTTGTGGCGTATCGACGAAGTCAACAATGCGGCGGAAATCTTCACGCCAGAGCAGCGCAACTGTGAGGAAACATACAACAAAACCGTTCATCGATCACCTGATGGCCGCATAGTCGTTCGACTTCCATTTAAGGATGACCCCAGCATGCTTGGATCATCGTTTGACACTGCCAGAAGACGATTCCACGCACTCGAACGCAGTCTTGCCAAAAGACCTGAGGTCATGTCAAATTACGTTAATTTTATGCAGGAGTTTCAAGACTTGGGCCACATGAACCTTGTAGAACATCCGAAGCTGCACACTCCACATTATTATATCCCGCATCATTGCGTGATTAAGCCTAGTAGCACATCAACAAAGCTGAGGGTCGTTTTTGACGCGTCGTGTCAGACATCGTCTCAAAAATCGCTTAACGACTTGCTTATGGTCGGGCCGACCATTCAACCTGATCTCTACTCATTACTTTTACGTTTTCGAATGCATCAGTACGCAATAACTGCAGATGTCGTTAAAATGTTCCGTCAGGTCCATGTGGCCGCAGAGGATTGAAAATATCAATACATACTCTGGAGAACCTCGCCATCAGAACCAGTTCGCACCTTTGAGCTTAATACTGTAACATATGGCACGGCCGCTGCACCGTACTTGGCCATTCGTAGTATGTCATATCTAGCAGATCAACACATAAACCAATTTAATGCCATGTTCACACTATGAAAAGTTAATCACGTCAGTACGATAATCTACTTGCGATAAACTTATGCGTTCACACATCAAACAGCTGTTTCGCACAAGATTAAGTTTGACAGCTGTTTGTTTACATTTATAAATCAAGCAAACTGAATAGCAAACAGCAGAAAAAATCTAAATTAAAGAAAAGTGAATAAAGATGGCGCCAAATGATATTCAAATTATATTTTATATGATAAGAATTTTTGATATGGCAAAAATAATGGACGATCTGCTCAAAACATCAAGAGCACACATAAGTATTGCGCAAATGCAATATAAAATGCACCTCGAGTTGCGTGCAGCCATATGTGAGGGATTTGTGCGATTTTTTTCTGGCAGATCGCAGATGTTGCAATCTGCTCTGCCATATCTCTATGAGACAAATTTCTGCCCCATCGCACCAATTAACTCTTTTTTTTTTGCTGCCATTACTTCTTTGTTCTTTTTTGTGACAGATAACAGCTGTTCGCATATGATTACTTCTAGCAAATTTAAGTTTTTTCATAGCAATCAGCTTTGAAATATGCAAAAACAGCGCCATCTGTGGTTATTGTTAAACAAACACAGGGTTGCACTCCAATAAACATCATGATTAAAAGTTAAACACGTCAGTGAAGTGATTACGTTTGACAGTTCTTGTATGAGTTAAACGCGCGTTTACAAGATGATTAGCGCTTAAATCACGTCAACGACGCTAATCACGTGATTAACTGGTATATCAGATCATCAAATCATCGTTTTATGTTGACGACTTTCTTGGTGGAGCGGACACTGTTGAAGCCCTTCGTCAAATCAAGAAGGAAGTAACAGCTGTGCTCCAGGATGGACACTTTGAACTCGCAAAATGGCACTCCAATCATGAAGATTTCGTTGACGATCGCACAGTGAAGGATCTAAATTTAGATGATGACACAATTACCAGTACTCTCGGTCTGAAGTGGGATCAACGATTGGACACGTTCATGTTTTCATTCTCACCACGATTCAGTTCGGACTCGGTTACCAAACGCACAATTCTGTCAATCGCTTCTTCGCTGTTCGACCCATTGGGACTCGTCACGCCTATTATCATAGTTGCCAAAATCATTCTGCAAGAACTATGGCTATTGAAGCTACACTGGGATGAATCTGTTCCCCAAGGAATTTAAACAGCATGGGCATCGCTTCTATCCTCACTCTCGTCGTTGGAAAAAGTAGCAGTACCCCGCTACTGCCTACAACCAAGTCTTCACAGCCTACAGATACATGGATTCTGTGACGCTTCCATTCGAGCGTATGGCTGCTGTATCTATGCTCGCTCGCTTGGGCTTGACGGCTCGCTAAAGGTACAGCTCATCACGTCCAGGTCACGAGTTGCCCCAACTAGGAAATTGTCGCTGCCTAAATTGGAGCTATGTGGGGCGCATCTCCTGTCACAACTTTATCGCAAAATTTCTGGAATCTTCTCAGACAAGCAGCCAACCACGTTCCTATGGTGCGATTCACAGATAGTCCTAAACTGGATTCGGCAGCACTCTGCCACACAGTCTACATTCGTCGGCAATCGTATTTCGGAAATTCAGGAAGTCACTTCAGACTGCCAGTGGAAGCATGTGCCAACACAGTGCAACCCCGCAGATCTGTTGTCCAGAGGCTGCACGGTAACTGACTTGCAGCAGTCTATATGGTTCAAGGGACCTTCATTTCTACGCCTAGATGAGCAACATTGGCCAACAAATACTCGAAATAGTATAGACATGGACGTGGTCAATCTGGAAAAGCGCAAGTCAGCTTTTGTCGTAGCAATCAGCAGCAACCAACTCCTAACTGGTGTCTGCAACAGCAGCTCTTATCGTAGATGCATACTAGTGGTTGCTTGGATGATTCGATTCGCTCAGCGCACTCGAAATCTATAGTCATTTGATAGGCCCCCAACCCCCATGGAACTGCAGCGTGCCCTTTTTTGCATCGTTTGGAACATACAACTCACACATTTCACTGAAGAGATGTCACTGCTGCGTAAGGGTGAGCCTGTTCGCAACAAGCTCAGAAGCCTTTGCCCTTTCTTGCAAGTCACGGATGGATTCGAGCTCATCAAAGTTGGAGGTCGATTAGAACTGGCAAACATGCCAGACACCCAGAAACATCCCATTCTACTCCCAAGTAAGGATGCCTTCGTAGAGCGGTATGTGCGTCACATTCATCGGCAGAACCATCATGCAGGACCAAAATCACTTGTTGCTCTAGTGCGCCTACAATTTTGGATAGTCAACCCTCGTGACTTGGCGCGGCGAGTCGTTCGATCCTGCGTACACTGCGTACGCTACCGGCCAACTCTACAAGGCCAATTAATGGGACAATTACCCAAGGAACGTCTTACGGTCCAGTCTCTGTGGTCCAGTCAACGTCTACTTACGCGTTCGTGGCAAACCACCCACAAAGGCTTACATCGCTGTCTTTATATGCTTTGCCACAAAGGCAATACACGCCGAAGTCGTGTCCGATCTCACAACGGATAGCTTTATCGCAGCACTCAAGCGCTTGATCGCCAGGCGCGGAGTCCCAGCAGACATATTCTGTGACAACGCTACCAATTTCACAGGAGCGAACAACAAGCTTGAGGCGCTGAAGTTGTTTCTTTTCAAAAATGAAACAGTTCGCTCGATTACCAACTTTTGTGACTATTAATTTGTTAACTTTCATTTTATTCCGCCAAGGGCCCCACACTTTGGAGGCATATGGGAAGCAGCAGTTAAAAGCATTAAGGGATTGCTCAACCGCACACTTCGAGACACCAGGCTCACCTTCGAAGAGCTTACAACCGCTGTTGCTGACGTGGAGGCAATACTAAACTCTCGACCCTTGTCACCGCTGTCTTCGGACCCAAATGACTTGACCGCCCTCACACCCGGTCACTTCTTGGTCGGCGAAGCACTCCGCGCACTTCCCGAACATTCGATACCGGATGCTAAATTGGACGCCCTGGAGCGCTGGCAACGCGTTACTGCCATAAAACAGCAAATTTGGCGGCGCTGGTCGCACGAGTACATTAACGAGCTTCAGATCCGCACAAACTGGACAAAATCATCGCCAAACTTATCCAACGGCGACATGGTCATTGTACACGAAGATAATCTTCCGCCACAACGGTGGCTGCTTGGTCGCATAGTCAATACCATTCCTGGAAAGGACAACTTTGTACGGGTCGCCGAAGTCCGCACTACCAAGGGAGTTATTCGACGGCCCATTCGAAAACTCGCATTGCTACCTGTTTCTTGAAAGTCAATCACATACTTTCAAGGAGGCCGGTATGTTGGGTCAGAACCCAATAATTATAGCATTACCTTGACACTGTATATTTGAAATATCGCGCCTAACACTGTTAAAGTTAAGCGCTCAACTCTGTTACTCTAAGGTTAACGTAACTCACTTTATCACAGTGATTGTGAATTGAATTTGTAGAAGAGAAGAAGAAGTGACTAGATAAGCACGTGAATAAATAAATGGTGCAGCGAACAGAACTAATAGCTAAAAACTCTAAATCGCTTTAATGTGAAAGTTTTACACCCCCACCTAAATTAGACAACTAATCGCAACAGTCAAGAAAACGCTCTTGAATTTACATTTGGCGCCCGAGCAGGGACCGTGTTTAATTTTCATATTTAAAGTCTTTGTGAAAGTGCAATTACTCTGCAGGTACAAGCATATTTTAGACATGTACATTGCTCGAAAAGTGAGGTTCTGTTCGCCGCTACCGTCTTAATTGCACATCTTGTACGCGGTTATAAGAATTGCTCTGCCAATCGCTATATTCGCGCATATTAGAGCGCCACCCAACCAACGGTTTGGATTTACGCTCACGACCGGCTGATCGCCGCCAACCATCATACAAAGCGCCTGCAGTGTGTACACAGCCACCATTAAGCCAGTGTCACTGAAGGTTGTTGTTGGAGTCCATTCTTCATCCTCCGCAACAGGTCGTCGTTGGAGTGGACATCTCATCCTCCTTCGACATAACCTGGATTGCACGTGCACTCACGCACTGCACCCCCCCCCCCCCCCTCTTCGTCGCACAGCCGCCAACACATCAGTTGGCGCGCACTGCATATCGTCGTCTCGCTCTCGCTTGTGTCACGCCGCTGCTGCCTTTGTGAGCACACCCGCTACAACGCAAGTGATCTAGTTCGTCGTTGGAGTGGATATCTACATAACCTTAAGCCAATCGGTCATAACCTGCAATCGGTTCACATGCACTTACGCATTGCTGCACCCCCGCGTCTCTCAGTCGCACACACCTTAGCTAGTGCGCATCACATACCGTCGACTCTTTCTGACACACATATAGCACAACAGCTGATCGGTAACACAAGCTTTGTGCTAAGTGCCCATATCTGCTTGCACACGGTGTTGCCATATCGTTGTTTAAAAAAGGGTAAACAAATACGCCGCTTATTTGTCATTATTTAATTGAGATGCTGTCATTGGAGCAACTTAAAACCCAGCGTGTTAATGTTCGCCGAAACATTACTCGCATTAGCAAGGCGATCGAACCTACCCAGCAGCTATCACCATTGGAATTAACTTGCCGGTTGTCAATTTTAGAAGCATATTTCAAAAATGCACTCAGTATACAAGGAGACATTGATGAAGCTAACCCTGATGAAGCACGCGACTTTCACGGTGAAATTGAGGAATTGTTTATTCGCACCAAGGTGTGCATTCAGGAGCAGCTAGGACCTGACGCACAGAGCACCGTAAATGACATGACATTAAATGTTGGGCATACATCGTCAGTCAAACTGCCGCGGCTGTCTCTGCCAACATTCGATGGAAAATACTGCGATTATCAAAACTTTATCACGTCGTTTAAACAAGTGGTGGGCAACCAATCATTATTGTCACCAATCGAAAAGTTTAACCAGTTACTAAATTGTCTTCGTGGTCCAGCGCTAGAAACGGTTCGAGCATTCCAAGTAACTTCAGACAATTACGCAAAGGCTCTGGAACGATTGAAGAATCGCTATGATAACCCGACACTAGTATTTTTGGATAATATTTCATCACTTTTCGCATTGCCGAATGCTGCCAAATCTAGTGGTCAGCAGTTGCGCAGTCTCATCGACAATGCTTCTGCATTATATAACTCGTTGCTGTCCCTAGGTAATGAATCGCAAATTGCCCAGGCCATGCTCATCTTCATAGTCATGGGGAAAGTGGACCAAGAGACCAAGCGAAAATGGAATAAATCTCTAGTTTACACATCCCTCCCGTCGTGGGACAACTGCATCCAAATTGTCGAACGACATTGTCAGTATCTAGAATCAATTGGCAAACCTGCTGCTGATGCCTTTGTGAACCAACAAGGTGGTCACAAACCTCGCTCACCACGACTTCAGACAAGTTCGTCATTCAATTGTACAACACAAACTTGTAACATATGCTCGAGCACAGATCATAGAGCCTCCGAATGCTCGCAATTAATCAATCTTACCATAGAGAGCCGCTTAACCTCAATCAAGTGACTCGGACTCTGTATCAATTGCCTAAACAAGGGTCATCATGTAGCGAAATGCCCATCTAACCAGAGGTGCCGTAGCTGTTCGTTACCGCATCACACCTTGCTACATCGAGACGCAGCGGGCTCATCATCAACACAGACGTCAGCTCTCCAACATAGTTTAACTGTATCGCCAGCTCAGAATGCAGTCGCACATACGCATACAGACATTCGCTCGGATTGTGTCATATTAGCCACAGCATTGGTCCTTGTAAAGGATTCTTCTGGATGCTACAAGGTAGGACGCGCCCTGTTGGACTCATGCTCACAGGTCAACTTCATATCTGAAGATTTTGCCCAGACACTCCACTTGTCGAGAGTCAAGCGTGATTTGGAGATTCGCAGCATCGGCGAGTCACGAACCCTCATTAAGCATCGCACATCCACAACAGTTAAGTCACGCCATAACGAATTTGAGCTTCAACTCGACTTCTGCGTTACACCACATATCGCATACCATCCGGACTCCGAAATTGACATATCTACGTGGAATCTCCCACCAAACTAGTCGTTAGCAGATGAAGGCTTCAACAAATCCAGACGCATCTAGGCACCGAGACCTTCTTCGACATTCTGGCAGTAGGTCAAATCAAGCTTGGTCATCAGTTGCCAGTGCTTCAGAAAACTTTACTAGGATGGGTAGTTTCTGGTCGGTGTCAAGCCAGCCCCAAAATACTACATCAATACTCACTGACTGTGGACGAAGCCATCAGCAAAAATGTGGAACGTTTGTGGCGTATCGACGAAGTCAACAATGCTGCGGAAATCTTCACGCCAGAGCAGCGCAACTGTGAGGAAACATACAACAAAACCGTTCATCGATCACCTGATGGCCGCATAGTCGTTCGACTTCCATTTAAGGATGACCCCAGCATGCTTGGATCATCGTTTGACACTGCCAGAAGACGATTCCACGCACTCGAACGCAGTCTTGCCAAAAGACCTGAGGTCATGTCAAATTACGTTAATTTCATGCAGGAGTTTCAAGACTTGGGCCACATGAACCTTGTAGAACATCCGAAGCTGCACACTCCACATTATAATATCCCGCATCATTGCGTGATTAAGCCTAGTAGCACATCAACAAAGCTGAGGGTCGTTTTTGACGCGTCGTGTCAGACATCGTCTCAAAAATCGCTTAACGACTTGCTTATGGTCGGGCCGACCATTCAACCTGATCTCTACTCATTACTTTTACGTTTTCGAATGCATCAGTACGCAATAACTGCAGATGTCGTTAAAATGTTCCGTCAGGTCCATGTGGCCGCAGAGGATTGAAAATATCAATACATACTCTGGAGAACCTCGCTATCTGAACCAGTTCGCACCTTTGAGCTTAATACTGTAACATATGGCACGGCCGCTGCACCGTACTTGGCCATTCGTAGTATGTCATATCTAGCAGACCAATTTAAACCAATTTAAGATTGGTGCTCAGATCATCAAATCATCGTTTTATGTTGACGACTTTCTTGGTGGAGCGGACACTGTTGAAGCCCTTCGTCAAATCAAGAAGGAAGTAACAGCTGTGCTCCAGGATGGACACTTTGAGCTCGCAAAATGGCACTCCAATCATGAAGATTTCGTTGACGATCGCACAGTGAAGGATCTAAATTTAGATGATGACACAATTACCAGTACTCTCGGTCTGAAGTGGGATCAACGATTGGACACGTTCATGTTTTCATTCTCACCACGATTCAGTTCGGACTCGGTTACCAAACGCACAATTCTGTCAATCGCTTCTTCGCTGTTCGACCCATTGGGACTCGTCACGCATATTATCATAGTTGCCAAAATCATTCTGCAAGAACTATGGCTATTGAAGCTACACTGGGATGAATCTGTTCCCCAAGGAATTCAAACAGCATGGGCATCGCTTCTATCCTCACTCTCGTCGTTGGAAAAAGTAGCAGTATCCCGCTCCTGCCTACAACCAAGTCTTCACAGCCTACAGATACATGGATTCTGTGACGCTTCCATTCGAGCGTATGGCTGCTGTATCTATGCTCGCTCGCTTGGGCTTGACGGCTCGCTAAAGGTACAGCTCATCACGTCCAGGTCACGAGTTGCCCCAACTAGGAAATTGTCGCTGCCTAAATTGGAGCTATGTGGGGCGCATCTCCTGTCACAACTTTATCGCAAAATTTCTGGAATCTTCTCAGACAAGCAGCCAACCACGTTCCTATGGTGCGATTCACAGATAGTCCTAAACTGGATTCGGCAGCACTCTGCCACACAGTCTACATTCGTCGGCAATCGTATTTCGGAAATTCAGGAAGTCACTTCAGACTGCCAGTGGAAGCATGTGCCAACACAGTGCAACCCCGCAGATCTGTTGTCCAGAGGCTGCACGGTAACTGACTTGCAGCAGTCTATATGGTTCAAGGGACCTTCATTTCTACGCCTAGATGAGCAACATTGGCCAACAAATACTCGAAATAGTATAGACATGGACGTGGTCAATCTGGAAAAGCGCAAGTCAGCTTTTGTCGTAGCAATCAGCAGCAACCAACTCCTAACTGGTGTCTGCAACATCAGCTCTTATCGTAGATGCATACTAGTGGTTGCTTGGATGATTCGATTCGCTCAGCGCACTCGAAATCTATAGTCATTTGATAGGCCCCCAACCCCCATGGAACTGCAGCGTGCCCTTTTTTGCATCGTTTGGAACATACAACTCACACATTTCACTGAAGAGATGTCACTGCTGCGTAAGGGTGAGCCTGTTCGCAACAAGCTCAGAAGCCTTTGCCCTTTCTTGCAAGTCACGGATGGATTCGAGCTCATCAAAGTTGGAGGTCGATTAGAACTGGCGAACATGCCAGACACCCAGAAACATCCCATTCTACTCCCAAGTAAGGATGCCTTCGTAGAGCGGTATGTGCGTCACATTCATCGGCAGAACTATCATGCAGGACCAAAATCACTTGTTGCTCTAGTGCGCCTACAATTTTGGATAGTCAACCCTCGTGACTTGGCGCGGCGAGTCGTTCGATCCTGCGTATACTGCGTACGCTACCGGCCAACTCTACAAGGCCAATTAATGGGACAATTACCCAAGGAACGTCTTACGGTCCAGTCTCTGTGGTCCAGTCAACGTCTACTTACGCGTTCGTGGCAAACCACCCACAAAGGCTTACATCGCTGTCTTTATATGCTTTGCCACAAAGGCAATACACGCCGAAGTCGTGTCCGATCTCACAACGGATAGCTTTATCGCAGCACTCAAGCGCTTGATCACCAGGCGCGAAGTCCCAGCAGACATATTCTGTGACAACGCTACCAATTTCACAGGAGCGAACAACAAGCTTGAGGCGCTGAAGTTGTTTCTTTTCAAAAATGAAACAGTTCGCTCGATTACCAACTTTTGTGACTCTGAATTTGTTAACTTTCATTTTATTCCGCCAAGGGCCCCACACTTTGGAGGCATATGGGAAGCAGCAGTTAAAAGCATTAAGGGATTGCTCAACCGCACACTTCGAGACACCAGGCTCACCTTCGAAGAGCTTACAACCGCTGTTGCTGACGTGGAGGCAATACTAAACTCTCGACCCTTGCCACCGCTGTCTTCGGACCCAAATGACTTGACCGCCCTCACACCCGGTCACTTCTTGGTCGACGAAGCACTCCGCGCACTTCCCGAACATTCGATACCGGATGCTAAATTGGACGCCCTGGAGCGCTGGCAACGCGTTACTGCCATAAAACAGCAAATTTGGCGGCGCTGGTCGCACGAGTACATTAACGAGCTTCAGATCCGCACAAACTGGACAAAATCATCGCCAAACTTATCCAACGGCGACATGGTCATTGTACACGAAGATAATCTTCCGCCACAACGGTGGCTGCTTGGTCGCATAGTCAATACCATTCCTGGAAAGGACAACTTTGTACGGGTCGCCGAAGTCCGCACTACCAAGGGAGTTATTCGACGACCCATTCGTAAACTCGCATTGCTACCTGTTTCTTGAAAGTCAATCACATACTTTCAAGGAGGCCGGTATGTTGGGTCAGAACCCAATAATTATAGCATTACCTTGACACTGTATATTTGAAATATCGCGCCTAACACTGTTAAAGTTAAGCGCCCAACTCTGTTACTCTAAGGTTAACGTAACTCACTTTATCACAGTGATTGTGAATTGATTTTGTAGAAGAGAAGAAGAAGTGACTAGATAAGCACGTGAATAAATAAATGGTGCAGCGAACAGAACTAATAGCTAAAAACTCTAAATCGCTTTAATGTGAAAGTTTTACACCCCCACCTAAATAAGACAACTAATCGCAACAGTCAAGAAAACGCTCTTGAATTTACAATAATTATTTTAAATTAATTTTATTTTCATGTCAACTGCTCATAGCTGACAATAAATAAATACATAAACAAAAGCGAAAGACAATTGCAAGCAATCGCAAGCGAGAGTTCGGGCAAAATGCACGAAATTTATTTTTCTCGCCAGCGCAAATATTCGATGAAGCTGCAAGTTGTATGCGACGACAAACTGCGCATTCGAGATGCCGTTGTTGGTAGTCCGGAAAGCTACCACGATGCAAAAAGCTTTAAAAATTGCTCGATCGTAAAGCACCCCGAGCGGTATTTGTCGGGAGAGCAGTGGATTGCTGGGAACTCTGCATACCCCCTGTTTATGCCAAACAGCTGGATTCCAGCTAACCGCTCAGCACTGCTGCCGTGGGCTAGAAACTCACCACAAGCCGAGCTTTTCTAGCCGACGGCGGCCTGTAACGGAGTTGGGTTACGCTGGAGTGGCAGTGAAAAAATTACAAGCGTATAAAGAGGTTTACCCAGTTCCATAGCAATCAAGTTCAATAAAGTTTAAAGTTTAAATCATTAAATCCTCACGCGTTTTAATTCTACGTGCGAAGCCCCCCTACATTTACATGGTCCTTCGAGCCGGATTTTTTTAATCATCAGACGGCACAAATCAGTTTTCGGCAGCACAAACCAAAGATAAGTATAAAAGACGTACATACATACATATAAGTTAACCTCCAATCCGCCATATTTGTTCCGTCCGCCAAAGTCTTTTTTTTTCCTCCAAGTGAAAAGAAAAACTTTTCATTTTGTGTTCCGCGGTCTAATTGCTAAATTAGACCACATAAAACAATATTCCGAGCGGCTGAATATAATATGTGAAGGGGTGTCATCGCGACTAAGAATATTCTTATATGTATATGTATGTACATACATACATACATTCCAGCAATTCAGTTCCGTTCTGTCTTCCACTTATGTCGTTCCCAAACAGCATAAGCCAAATATATATGAAATACGTTTAATATTTTTATATATTAATGCAATTGTACATACTTATGTACACACAAACGTACTTACGCCTTACCATCAGATGATCAGCATTTTCAAACGCGCAAGCGTACGAGTGTGTATGTATGTATGTACATAAGTTCATATACAGAACACAGCAGTTTTACATATCTGGCTGTTTTAACACTTTCTACACACGTCCATATATATATATCCACACATTTACGAATATACATACTTTTGTTGATACATAAAACAATAATTACATATATTATTAAAAGCCGCGCTTGCAAGTGAATTATTTCCAACACCTGTCAAGTTGCCGGCACTCTATAACACAAACAAAATACATAGTGCAATATAACAAAAAAATAACACATATAAAACAAAACACTGGCCGAGCACACAAAGAGATTAAAATAAATAAAGTATTTAATTATATTACTGCCGGCATAACATACAATATCATTTCAACAAACAGATGTACTTGTAAACTTTACTAGTTCCGTTCTTTGATTCAGCAAACTGCACCATAATTAAAGACGCTTTTTTCCAAAGAGGCGCTAACGTGTGTGATCCGATATATTCTGTTACTTCGAACAGTCCAAGCGAGTGTAACATTCCAAAATAATTTATAAATATTCTTTTATAAATTTTTCCAAGTCCACTGTTCAGAGCTATATTTGTAAATAGTCTTTTACAAATATTTGGTGATTCCGTTTCCACTTCGTTCCAAGCGAAGGAACGGACAATGCCGATAGGGGCTGGTCAAGAAGAAGAAAAGCAATTAAAAGTTCCGTCCGTGAAGAGCCAGAGAAAAGTTTCGCTTTATTCACCAAAACTTCCTGTGAAGAAGCCCTCCAGTGTCGTTACGCCGAAATCCAAGTGCGAGACCGTCAAAAGACCGATCTCAAGTTTGAAACAAATAGCCACTCGGGCCGCTACCAAACTTATCTCCAACTCAAGAATGGCAATGTCCGATTTTATCTCCGCGTCCGATAAGCTGACCCAATTCGAATCAAGAATTTGTGGTCCGTCAGCTACAGAACCAACGCTTTACACACTCCAGGTTCGCCGCGACCATGTAAAGGTTCTGTGGGAAAAGGTAGAGCAGGAATACGAAACCAGCTCTAGAGCACTCAGCCAAGGTTGTGGGAGTGGCGATGCTACGTCGTTAACATCAACGTACGACCATTGCTACTCCGTGTACGAGCGGTGTACGGCACAGTTATCCGAACACATAGAAATGCTAAGTGCAACTAATAGGCAACCTACAGTTCCGTTAGCGTCTGTTTCTCGGGGCTGTAGTCTCCCGCCAGTAGACACAGAAGTGTTCTTCGGAGACTATTTAAAATGGCCAACCTTCCGAGACTTGTTTACGGCTATCTACATTGACAACCCTCGACTAACTCCAGTCGAAAAATTGTTTCACCTCAACTCAAAAACTGGAGGTGAAGCTAAGGCAATTGTTTCAAAGTCTCCGCTCACACATGACGGTTTTGCCTCTGCTTGGCAGGCGTTATATGAGCGTTTCCAAAACAAGAGGCTCCTGGTTAACAGCCAGCTCAAAATCCTATTCAATTTGCCGACCGTCAATGTAGAAACCGGTTCCGCCCTGAAGGAGATTCAGACCACTATTCAGAGTTGTCTCACAGCCTTGGAGCACTCCGATGTGTCGACTGACAACTGGGACTGCCTCTTGGTGTTCTTATGCTCTTCTAAACTACCAAAGGGCACACTGTCACTGTGGGAACAGTCCCTGTCAGATAAAGCGGCAATTCCAAAGTGGGAGTGTCTAAACAGTTTCCTTGGTGAGCGCTACAGAACGCTAGAAGCTATCGAAGATATAAAGCCTAGCTCCAGCGTTCAAACCCATCCTAGGCCTGGCAAGCCTCAACCATCCGCCAGGAATGTTCAAACATTTGAGACCAAGGTACATTCCAGGGGAAAAACTTGCAATATATGTGCAAAAGAAAACCACCCAATCCGCTTATGTCCTAAGTTCCTACAGATGTCAGTGTCCGATAGAGCCAACATCGTAAAACAGCGGAGTCTATGTTGGAATTGTTTAGCAAAGAACCACCAACAAAAAGATTGCACGAGTGCTCACAATTGTTTCACGTGCAAGGGGCGCCACAACACGCTTCTGCATAAAGGCAACCCCTTTTCAACCACCGCTAGTCCAGTTCCTAAAACGCAAAACAATGATCAAGCTCAAATCCAGTCAGCTTTGGACCAACCCTGCGTTCAAACTTATTTTGCGACTGATACGCGTGGTGTGCTCTTAAGTACTGCCCTAATAAATGTTATCCATCTGGGCACTAAATTCACAGCGAGAGCGCTGATAGATTCAGGTTCAGAAGCCACATTCATCTCCAAGAGGTTGTTTGATAAAATCAAGATGCCTTTCCAAAGGGTTGAAGTCAATGTTTCCGGGCTCAATCAAGCGGATGCAGCCCAACCCCGGAAGCTTTGCCACTTCCATGTAGGGTCTCCTATAAGGCCTAGATTTCAAGTAGAAGTTTCGGCATATGTGCTTCCGGAGTTGTCAGGAAATTTGCCGTCATATTCACTCCCTCCAACCTCACTTAAGGATCTACCAGACATCCAACTGGCAGATCCGTTATTCTTCCAAAGTGCACAAATAGATGTGCTGTTAGGGGCGGATATCCTTCCGTCCATTTTCTTGGGTGCTTCTCTTCCGAATGTCTGCGGCAGTCTTTTGGGGCAAAAGACAGTTTTTGGCTGGATACTCACCGGCCCGATCTCAAGGAGCACGTCCACTTCCATCTCGTCTTTCTCTTCGCGCATTTCTGTAAGTTCCGAGTCGCGTTTGGAGCATCTTCTCACAAAATTTTGGGAGGTGGAGGACCTTCCAGCGAGACCGGTTAAAGAGTCTGATTCCTTTTGTGAGAAGAATTTCGTTGAAACGACCACAAGAAACGCCAAGGGCAGATACGTAGTGACGCTTCCATTTCGCGATCAAGATCACTACAAAGTAGGTCATTCGAGATCCATGGCGCTCGCTCAATTTCTGAAGAATGAGAGCCGTCTGAAGAGAGAGGCCCGCCTCAAGGAGCAATACGACTCAGTCATACAAGAGTATTTAGACTTAGGCCACATGCGTCAAGTCAGTCCGAGCTCCACAGGGAACAATTTCTATATGCCCCATCACGCAGTTTTCAAACCCGACAGCACCACCACGAAGGTCCGCGTCGTGTTTAACGCTTCCAATCCCTCGTCGAACGGTCATAGTTTAAATGATATCCTTCATCCAGGGCCTATTCTGCAGTCCGACTTGACCGTCCAGATTCTAAAGTGGCGCTTCTTTCGATATGTATTCAATGCCGATATAACCAAAATGTATCGGCAGATACAGGTCCATCCAGAACATACACCTTTCCAGAGAATTATTTTTCGCGATAATCTCGAGAACATCTGTGACTATGAGCTAAACACAGTCACTTTCGGTGTCAATTGCGCTCCATTTCTGGCCATTCGGGTCTTACAGCAGCTCGCTGTAGATGTAAAAACCGAATACCCCCTTGCAAGTGACATCATTAACAATTACATGTATGTCGATGATGTTCTGGCAGGAGCCCACTCCAAGCAACAGGCCGCAGTGGCCATCTCGGAGCTACGATCCGCTCTCGAAAGCGCTGGGTTTCCTATTCGGAAATGGACATCGAACTCGAAGGGGATTTTGAGTGACATCCCAAAGGCTCACTTATTGTGTGAGGATTTCTTGGAAATCGAGGAAGCGAGTACGGCGAAGACGTTAGGTATCCGTTGGCAAGCCACCACAGATGAATTCTTCTTTTCTCCAGCTCCTCTACCTTCAAAGGAGAGTTTCACTAAACGGGAAGTCCTTTCTCAGACAGCGAAGCTGTTTGATCCCGCAGGGTGGCTTGCGCCTTTCATTGTTCGTGCCAAAATCTTTATTCAAGAGATTTGGCTCCAAGATCTTGGATGGGATGATTCATTGCCCACCGATCTTCTCCAAAAATGGCATAATTTCCTACTGACGTATCCAGATGTCAGTGGAATTCGAATTCCGAGATGGATCACCTTCCATGCTCAATCCAAGCTTGAATTTCATGGGTTTTGTGACGCGTCCCAGCGTGCTTACGGTGCTGCCCTGTACGCCCGAGTTGAGAATCACAATGGCGTGTCCGTGTTCCTTGTCACTGCCAAAACTAGAGTGGCTCCAGTCAAAACCATATCCGTGCCACGACTGGAGCTGTGCGGAGCGGTACTTTTGTCAGAATTGGCATCAGTGTTGCTCCCACAGTTACCGGCCAAGAAGTATGACACATACTATTGGACCGATTCCACCATTGTGTTGGCGTGGTTGAGCAAACCGCCTTGCAATTGGACTACGTTTGTGGCAAACAGAGTGGCAAAAATCACGCACTCCGTCGACATTCAAAAATGGTCTCATGTGTGTTCCGAGGAAAACCCAGCTGATTTGGCTAGTAGAGGCGTTTCACCCAACGAGCTGGTCAACAGCACCCTGTGGTGGAATGGCCCAGAGTGGCTGTCTCAGAGCAGGGACCAGTGGCCTATTCCAGTCGAAGTCGCGCATGATACCACTGTCGAACAGCGCACAGTAAAATGCAATATGGCACAGACGCCTCCACCGTTCGATTTCCTTGATCGTTTTTCCAATTTCCATACTGCGCTACGAGTTATGGCCTACATCCTGAGGTTCGTACAGCGCAGCAGGGGGAAAGCTGTTCCTTTCTCGATCGAGCTTAGCGCAAAGGAAGTGAGCGACTCCCAAGAAAGGCTGATAATCCTCACGCAGCAATCAGGGTACGCTCAAGAACACTGCTGCCTCCTCCAAAAGAAGCAAATTCCAAGGTCAAGCAGCATCTACAATCTGAATCCGTATCTTGACCAACAGGGGGTTATGAGGGCATGTGGAAGACTGGGTCTTTCCGAGGCTTTGGCATACGACGAGCGCCATCCGATTCTCCTCCCATATGAAGTCAGGTTTTCGCGCCTGTTGGTGCAATTCACCCATCGTATTTCGCTTCACGGCGGGAACCAATTGACGATGCGCCTTGTCCGTTCAAAATACTGGATTCCGAAGCTCAAGAATCTAATCAAATCCGTGATAAGCTCCTGTAAAGTTTGCGTGATTCATCGTAAGAAACTCCAAACTCAACTTATGGGAGCCTTGCCCGTTGAGAGAGCCACTTTCTCCAGGCCATTCACTCACACGGGTGTGGATTTCGCGGGCCCTTTCGACATTAAGAATTATACAGGCAGGGCCTGCTTAATAACCAAGGGGTACGTGTGTGTATTTGTATGTTTCAGTACACGAGCGATCCATCTTGAAGCTACCAGCGATTTAACTTCCGAAAAGTTTCTTGCGGCCTTCTCAAGGTTTGCAGCTCGACGCGGTTGTCCCCGTCACTTATACTCCGACAATGGGAAAACCTTTGTTGGAGCTGCAAGAACATTGTCACGAGATTTTGCAGAAGTCGCAAAAACCGCCATCCTAGCGAAATACACTCAAAGCGGCCTATCCTGGCATTTCAATCCGCCAAGTGCACCGCACATGGGAGGGCTCTGGGAAGCAGGGGTAAAAAGCTTCAAGGCCTTGTTCTACAAATCCACGTCGGCCACCAAGTACACCTTTGAAGAACTCGCTACGCTCCTATCCAAGGTCGAAGCGTGTCTTAATTCCAGGCCCATCTCACCCATGTCAGAGGATCCCAGCGATCTTCTAGCGCTGACCCCCGGTCATTTCCTCACGGGGGGCCCTCTTCTTTCCATATCCGAGCCAGAAATCAATGAGATGGCATCGTCAATCATTAACCGATGGCAACGTTTGAAGGCGTTGAACCAGCAATTTTGCAAACGATGGAAAGAAGAGTACCTAAAGGAGCTCCACAAGCGCAACAAATGGCAGTCTCCGACACGAGATCTTCAAATTGACGACATGGTCATCATAAAGGAAGATAATCTCCCAGCCAAGGAGTGGCGGCTAGGTCGTGTCAAGGCCACCTATCCTGGTTCGGACAATAAGGTCCGGGTGGTGGACGTCCTCACCAATCAAGGGGTTTTAAAGCGACCAACAGCTAAATTACTCCTACTTCCGATGGACGTTTCCGTTCCCAGTCCCTAACGCCATTCCTCGCACTCCCGAATTTTGTGCAACATCCATGGTGCGTTTCCGAATACATTTTGTTTTCTTTCTCGTTGCACAGAATGGCACCCAAAAAGGCACAGCAACTGGACGCAAGGCGGGTACGAGGGGAGCAGTCGTTTCGTTGCCGAATGTGCAGCGGAATACATCCGCTGCGGAAATGCAGAACGTTCCTGCGGCTGTCGGGCGACAAACGGCTACGGGCGGTGCTCATCAATAAGTATTGCCCAAATTGTCTGGCCCATCAGCACTCCGGGGGCACGTGCAGGAGCAAGGACAAGTGTCGAAAATGCAAGGAGGACCACCACACTCTGCTCCACCTGGCTGAGTCACCCCGACCAGCGGCATCCAGTTCCGCCATCCAACGGCCCTTGAACGGGCCCAAAGAGCGAGCCGCGACACCAACGACATATCCCCAGCCGGCGATATCAACGTCATTGGTGTCGCTGCTTGAATTCAAGCGGATTACGCTCCTGCCCACTGTCTCCCTTTTTCTGAACAACGGGACAAGTTCCTTCGAGGTGGCTGCACTCGTGGACCCGTGCAGTCCCATAAGCCGCATCAGCGCTTCATTGGCAAGGGGCTTCGGCCTATCCGTCACCAGCGTTGGTGCGGATGAGGCCTGTACGGTGTTCCTCCACGACCGAGCGGCTACCTTCACGAGGGAGGCAGTACTCAAGATTGAAGAGGGGGTCCAAACCAGGACGCCGGCCAAAACCATCCCGGAGAGCGTCCAGGCACATTTTGCCAACATTGTGCCATCGGACGAATCTTGGTTTCGTCCTAAACATGTGTCCCTGGTGCTGGGAGCTGACTTGTTCCAAGAGCTCTTAGTGCCAGGACTCATTCCCGGCCAAAATGGTCTCCCGGTGGCGCAAAATACCATATTTGGCTGGATGCTCTCGGGATCGTGTCCGGCATAACGCCAACGTCCATCCAAGCATACTTTCCGATCCCCCCTTCCGTCACAATCTTGCAATACTTGCAAAGGGGGGGAGTATGTTTATGCCAAACAGCTGGATTCCAGCTAACCGCTCAGCACTGCTGCCGTGGGCTAGAAACTCACCACAAGCCGAGCTTTTCTAGCCGACGGCGGCCTGTAACGGAGTTGGGTTACGCTGGAGTGGCAGTGAAAAAATTACAAGCGTATAAAGAGGTTTACCCAGTTCCATAGCAATCAAGTTCAATAAAGTTTAAAGTTTAAATCATTAAATCCTCACGCGTTTTAATTCTACGTGCGAAGCCCCCCTACATTTACACCCCCAATCTTCTTTGGTAGTAACAAGTTTCCGCAGCAACTCCCGGATCATGGAAGCTGCAATTTAATAAAATACACAGCCAATATCGCGTGAGAGTGGAGTCCTCAAAGCAAAATTTTGCAGCTTAAAAGAAATTCGCATCCGATTAAAGGACTCAAAAAGCCAGCGTTTCGTTTGAAACTGGGTATTAGTCTGCTGTACTCTGCGCAATATTTTACTGCAGGGTATTGAAGCAGAAAATGTACAGGGAGAAGTCGATGAAAACGCTGTTAGACTAGCTGATGCAGAAGCTAGTGATGTAAGCTGCGTGGCGGCAGACATGAAAAGAAAATTTTTGTATAATATTATGTTAAATTAAAAACCTATTTAATATATTATTTTGTGTTGTTTATTTATTTATTTATTTTATATTTTAGTTCAAGCTCAAGCTTTTGCATGCGCTCTTTACTCTCTAGCTCCATTTGTTTTAGCTCAAAATCATTTTGTATTTAGCCTCCTCCAAAACAAGTTTCCTTTCTTCCACTTCTTTCGCAAACAAAAACTGCTTCTCATCCAGCAGCAGTCGCTTCTCGCGAAACTCCCTGCGCTCTGTCTCCATCATTATAACTTGCGTCAACGAATTGTCTAGCCTTCTTTTTTTTACTTTTTCAACAAACGGTGCGTCCGACTCATCTGTTGAATCGTACAGCAAAGAGGCGTCCATCAAAGATTCTTCCGTGTTGCTTGCCAATTTAGGGCAGCCCTGGTGTTCGCCCGACTCCAAAACAACTACTTCCATTTCTTTGTTGCCCGTGAAAATGTCTTCCAGCTGCTCGTAATGCGGGCACATCTTAAACCATTTTGCTGTTTATATAGAATGCACTTATTAACTTTAATAAAATAAGCTAATTTTATTTTGCTTTACCTCGTATTTTTGTAACAGCGTCACCTTCTTCCACTCCAGCACTTGTAGAGTTGCTAAACTCGTTTGCCTTGTGCCGGACCGAGTTCCAGTGCGCACCAATGTTGGTTTCCTCAATAAGCTTGCTATAGTAGATTTGAGCGGATAAATTTATTTATATACAACTAAATTGATATGTTTGTTATTCCTTACCTCCAAGTTTCTATGTATTAGCATGTAATTGAAAATATCACCCACTTCGTCTTCTGACCACTTCTAATGCTGAATTTTCTCTCGATTATCTTGCGCTTTACATTTGTTGGTGCTTCCACTGACTAGAAACAAAAATTAAATTAATTTTTTTAAACAAAACCGGTTTTACTTACTTTTGTTTGCGGCGGCCATCAATCATATATTTTCATACTTCTTTGCACAAAAATACAAAAAGAGTACAACATTCTTAGAAATACTGAGCATCGAAAGCTAATATCGATTGAATATCGTGCTCTTTCCATATTTACTATCTTAAAACACGAAACATTTTTTGTATACATAGGCTGGGGTCTTTGAAGGTTGCAAGAAATTTTTCTATGTACATAAGTTTTGAGCTCGAAACACGAAAAGCTGCAACGAGCTTCTGAACACCCTAACTGTTAGACCAATGTACAACCAAGGCCCCCAACGTGCCTTCATACCGGCCGAGACTATCAGGTGCAATATGCCTTACGCTAACGTTGCTCGTCCCAACAGGACCAAATTTAGGCCAAGTGCCGATAGGCATTCCCAGCGAGAAACAAACCCTCTGCCTGATTAGAAGCTCCTTGCGTTGGAGAACTCTATTAAAGAGATCAACTCCAGAATGGACTAGTTGTTCAAGTTGGTTCAAGAAACTATGGAGGCGAACAAGGCCTTCCGAGAATTGGTCCAGGTTCTCGTCTCACGCATCTCGCAATGATGCAACCAATCATAAAAATCGGATTGTGGAACGCTCGGGGTATACTTAAGGCCTCTGACGAGCTGCGGCTTTTTCTCAGTGCGCATAATATAGACGTCATGTTTGCCACTGAGACACTCACGAGAGAAGGACTGCGTGTCTTTCTGCCAGGATATACCACCCACCATGCCTTCCACCCCAGCGGTAACTGCAGAGGTGGCGCCACAGTCATTATGCGCTCAAGGTTGAGCCACAGCCCTCAGCCTCCCATCAAAACAAACGACAGGCAGATAGCGAGAGTGAATTTGCAGACATTGGATGGGGTCGTCACACTCGCATCTTTGTATCTCCCACCCAGAGAGATTTGGACTAAAGCGGAATTTGAATCCCTATTTGCAGTGCTAGGCAATAAATTCATTGCAGGTGGTGATTATAACGCTAAGCACGCATAGTCGGGCAACTATAGAGCTTGTTCCAGAGGCAAACTGCTACAGGAAGTCGTAGTGGATGGCCAGTATCAAATCCTAGCAACAGGAGAGCCTACTTTCCACTCATCCATCAGCGCTCGACTTCTATGTAGTTAATGGTTACGACATGAGCAGACTCAATGTGAGAACGCTTCATGAACTTTCTTCGGATCACACTCCTCTGCTGGCGGATTTGCACGCCACGCCACTGAGCATGCCAAAACGATCTTGTCTTCTCTCTAGTGGCTCTGATGTAGAAATTTTTAAGAACTATCTGCAGCAGCAGATTGACCTTAATATGGAAAGCCAAGACGCTGAAGATATCGATATTGCCATCAATGCTTTAATGAGTAAGCTTAAACAAGCTGCATCAAGAGCTGCACCGAGGAATCAGCCGTATCTGGATAATCCGCCTCAGCTTCCGTTCGTAATCGCTGAGCATCTCCGCCTCGAACGAAAAGTCAGAAGTGAATATGCAAGAAAAGGCGATGCCCGAATCCAACAGATTCATAATAGGCTGGCCAATCGCCTGCATAAAGTGCTGGCCTGCAAGAAGAAGATTCAAATTGACAACCTGTTAGAAAACTTGGGACCCGATGCCTCTACTAATTATTCTCTGTGGAAAATTACCAACAGGTACAAGACGCTGGTCGCTCCAAAATCGGCTATAAGGGATCCTGCATGAGGCTGGTGCCGCACTAGTCTCGAAAAAACAGAAGTGTTTTTGCAAATAATCTGGAGCAACGTTTCAGTCCGCACGACTTTGCACCAGAGAGTCACTGTAGGATGATTGCGGAGTCGCTGGAAGCCCCATTCCAAATGTCTTTGCCCACTGATACCGTTACACTGGATGAAATGAAGCAACTGGTGTCTAAGCTGAAACCCGAGAAAGCTCCTGGCGAGGACTTACTTGAAAACAAAACCATGAGACTCCTTTAAGATCAAGCCCTGCTGTTCTTAGTGCTCATCTTTAACAGCGTTTTTGTGAAGGATACTTTCCAAGAGCCTGGAAGTCGGCCAGCATAATAATGATTCTAAAGCCTGGGAATCCCCCAACTGATGTGGACTCATACAGGCCGATCAGCCTTCTCCCCTCACTTGGCAAAATCTTGGAGAGACTTATCCTTAATAGAATGCTCAATGTTGAGAGTGTTTTTCGTGCGATACCTAAATTCCAGTTTGGATTTCGGAGGCAGCACGGCACTCCAGAACAGCTGCATAGAGTTGTCAACTTTGTGCTAGAGGCCCTGGAGAGAAAAGAGTACGCGGTTGGTGCCTTTCTGGACATACAACAAGCTTTCGATAGGGTTTGACACTCTGATCTACTATATAAAGCCAAGAGCCTTTTATCGCCTCAGCTGTTCCAGATCATTAAAAGCTTCTTGAAAGGGCGTACATTCAGAGTGAGTGCCGATGGGTGCCAGTCCTCCTCTAAACATATCAAAGCAGGCGTTCACCAAGGCAGTGTGCTGGGACCCACATTGTACTCCATGTTCTGTGTGGATATGCCAACTCACACCGCAATCACATCTGTTAACGAAGGTGATACCCTTGTCGCGACCTACGCTGATGATACTGTTGTTTAACTAAAAGTAGTTGTGTGATCCTAGCCAGAGATGCACTGCAAGAATATTAGACGCCTTCCAGGAATGGGCATAGATCTGGAATGTAGGCATAAATGAAAGTAAATATGCCAATGTGACATTTACAAATCGAGCGCTGAGCTGCCCTGTGGTGTCACTCAATAGTAAAGTGCTAAATCACTCAACAGCGCATAAATATTTAGGTGTAATCCTGGATAGAGGGCTCACTTTCAAAAAACATGTCTCATCTCTGCAGCAGTCGTATAGAGCCAAAGTGAAAAAGATGTCATGGCTACTTACTTCTAAAAACAAGCTGTCGCTTGAAAACAAGGTCAGGATTTATAAGTGCATACTAGCGCCTAGCCTCTTCTATGCCAAACAGGTGTTTGGTATCGCAGCCAAGTCAAACCTCAACAACAACATTCGCATACTTCAAGCTAAAACACTTAGAAGATTATCTGGAGCCCAATGGTTCATAAAAAGCAGTAACATTCAGAGCGACCTTAAGGTGCCTAAAATAGGTGACAGGATCCAAGTGGTTGCCAAAAAATACATGGAGAGGCTGGAAGCGCATCCTAACGTTCTAGCCAGACGCCTCAATTCTGCTTGCCAAAGAGCAACCAAAAGATTAAAGCGTTACCACCCTCAAGACCTCTTGGACCGGCTCTTGACATAAAGATGCCGCAATTTTAAGCTTATCCCAGTGGCATTCCTTATAAGTGCAAAATTCGGATTCTAATCTGACTCTTTTAAGACACAGACATAAGTGCTTTCACCCTCCTATTGAAGCACAGAAAATCCTTCTAGACATTTACAAATCGAGCGCTGAGCTGCCCTGTGGTGTCACTCAATAGTAAAGTGCTAAATCACTCAACAGCGCATAAATATTTAGGTGTAATCCTGGATAGAGGGCTCACTTTCAAAAAACATGTCTCATCTCTGCAGCAGTCGTATAGAGCCAAAGTGAAAAAGATGTCATGGCTACTTACTTCTAAAAACAAGCTGTCGCTTGAAAACAAGGTCAGGATTTATAAGTGCATACTAGCGCCTAGCCTCTTCTATGCCAAACAGGTGTTTGGTATCGCAGCCAAGTCAAACCTCAACAACAACATTCGCATACTTCAAGCTAAAACACTTAGAAGATTATCTGGAGCCCAATGGTTCATAAAAAGCAGTAACATTGAGAGCGACCTTAAGGTGCCTAAAATAGGTGACAGGATCCAAGTGGTTGCCAAAAAATACATGGAGAGGCTGGAAGCGCATCCTAACGTTCTAGCCAGACGCCTCAATTCTGCTTGCCAAAGAGCAACCAGAAGATTAAAGCGTTACCACCCTCAAGACCTCTTGGACCGGCTCTTGACATAAAGATGCCGCAATTTTAAGCTTATCCCAGTGGCATTCCTTATAAGTGCGAAATTCGGATTCTATCTGACTCTTTTAAGACACAGACATAAGTGCTTTCACCCTCCTATTGAAGCACAGAAAATCCTTCTAGAATACACGTTTCAGACGCTGATTGGAGTGCAGATTTAAATGCAGAAAGAGCACTTAGCTGTGGAGTTTTGGGAGTCTAAAATGATTATAAGAAAACCTACTTTTAGTAGTAGGGAACTGTCGTTTCTGGCTCAGATAAGGATCTTATGATTTATGACTTTTTTCAATTAGCGTAATCCTTTTTTTAACAGGTAGCAAGATAAGAACCCAGTTGTCCAGGATCAACACCTAGAAGTAGGTCAAGATCAAAGGTCAAGTACATTAGTCAGCCTCCTTGTTAAAGTGTGCGCCGGTTTGACGGCGCTGCTTTGCACTCCTGCAGGCAGATCATAAACATTGTTATGGTCAACTGCAATACCATTAACAACAGCAACATCCATATGAGTCATAGCGAAAGTGATAGAGACGTCAAGTGGGCGCCTGTTTAATGTGCGTGCGCACATTTTTTAGCTAGCAAGTATTAGATAGGAGTCAAGTGTGCGCCGGTTTGACGGCGCTGCTTTGCACTCCTGCAGGCAGATCATAAACAAGGACAAGAAAAATCATAGAGCCGCTCGCATTGTTATAGTCAACTGCAATACCAAAAACATTAACTAAAACTAAACATTATATTAAAACACGGACGTCTATGAAATGCAGGTAGGATGTTAATTGATTGGTCAATGATGAATCCTCCGAGCCAATCCTATAGGCTTGTCATTTAAAATGTTTAGTGTCCTCTCTTTTTTTCGTACACGCACTCAACTTTTTTGGTGCGTACGTTTCTAACCTTTGCTTATTTATATCTGTTTTGATTATTGGTCAACTGCTAGGAAAATCTTATGTCCTGGCTTGGCTTCAAAATCAATAAAAGAGCTAGTTTTGGTCAAATTACTGATCAGTAGCTCAGAAAATTCATAAGTGTAACTTCTAGTTTGGTTTTAAAATAAAGTGTTTTCATTCACTGGTGTTGTTTTAATTTTCGAAAAGTAAAAGTAAAAATAAATTATGTCTTCAATTAATAATAAAAAAATTGTGTACACCACTGCGTCCCTAAACGCCTTAGCAAAATGCTTTAAGGACAGCGCAGCACCAAACACTCCAGGAACCTGGAGGAAAACGATTTGCAGCACAGCCTGCCTAAACGCTCTAGCTGAGTGTTACACAAACACGTCCGCCACCCATAACAACTTTCTTTCCGGTAACCCAGCCTACCTCAACACCATCGCCACCACCTCCACCTTCGAAACTACGGCCACCACCCCTACCACCTCCACAAAGACACCCATCGTCATCACCTCCCATTCTAAGTGGTGTAGTACATGTAAGATTTTTGTACTTTTTTCAAAGTGGAATGGACATTTAAGATCCAACACTCACAAAATGCGAGTTTTTATACCGATGAATAGTGCTGTTAAGCAGATTGCAGGTGGGTTTAAAAACCGCATTTTAACTTTATTGTTTGATAATAGGCGTGAGGAAATTCTTGAACCTCACCCATAACAACTTTCTTTCCGGTAACCCAGCCTACCTCAACACCATCGCCACCACCTCCACCTTCGAAACTACGGCCACCACCCCTACCACCTCCACAAAGACACCCATCGTCATCACCTCCCATTCTAAGTGGTGTAGTACATGTAAGATTTTTGTACTTTTTTCAAAGTGGAATGGACATTTAAGATCCAACACTCACAAAATGCGAGTTTTTATACCGATGAATAGTGCTGTTAAGCAGATTGCAGGTGGGTTTAAAAACCGCATTTTAACTTTATTGTTTGATAATAGGCGTGAGGAAATTCTTGAACCTCAAGAATTCCTCACTGACGCCTCATCGGAGCTTATTCCAATAATAGCTAATGTTTTGTCTTTACACACATCGTGTAAGATAAACTTTGAGCTATTTGCGGAATACATTAAATTCCACCAAGATGAAATGGTGATGCAAATAAAGTCACACCAAACTCCTATGTGTGTTCTTACTGGTGGAAGCAATATAGAAGATGTATATAATCTGCATGCTGAACTCATTCAGCAAAAAATGGATGAGTTTCAGGAAAGGGACAGCGGATGGACAATGTCTCAAATTATTAGATTGGAGTGCAATCTTAATAAATTCACTCCAATAAAAGTTTCAAATTATATTGAAACTCCAAAGGTGTTGAGGGTTAAAAAAGCGATTATAAATGTTAGAAACCAGGATAAATTTTGTTTTAAATGGGCTTTAATAGCAGCTTTTAACAATTCAAAAAAAATAAGGAAAGATGCATGAATTACAACATCAATATAAATAGCTCAAGAATCTATGTAAGTGAGAAACTTACATTAGATTTTGAGGAGTTGGAGTTTCCGCTTTCGCTTACACAAATTAAAGTGTTCCAAAGACGAAACTCCAATATCAGCATCAACGTTTTTGGATTTGATGAGGAAAAAGGAAAAGTGGTTGGCCCACTATATTTAACACAGGATGAACGGGAAAACCATATCAGCTTATTGCTTTTGGAGAGTGATGGACGAGCGCATTTTGTTTGGATAAAGAGTTTATCAAGGTAAGATCATCACTAAAATATCTATTTCATTTCAATTTGCAGTACTAATAATTTTATTTTACTTTCATACTTTCAGACTGGTTAGATCACAGGTAACAGCAAATAGCCATCATCTATATTTCTGCAACACCTGCCTCAACTTTTCGCACAACGAGAAGTTGTCTATGGAGCACCGGAGCAACTTCGGCAAGATGGTTTCATCGCTACCAACTTTAGACAAAGCAAGTGTTAAATTTAAGAATTTCAATCGTAGTTTAGACGTACCCTTTGTAGTGTGTGCAGACTTCGAATGCATACTAACCCCCCTCAACTCGAAAGTGAGGGAGAATGTTAGAGCTACATCTTTGCATGTGCCTATAGCATTCTCGTACTATATTAAGTGCTCCTTTGACCCATCCTTAGATAAATTTGTATTAGAGACAGGTAACGATGCAGGTACTAAATTTGTTACATCTCTCATTAGAGATGTAACTGAAATTTATACCTCTTACCTTTCAAATGTATGACTCTCATCTTTTCGTAAGGGAACTTAACAAAGTGGAGGGTGATATCAAAGTACTCCCACTTAATAAGGAGTTGTACATATCACTCCCATGATAAAAGTTTAGAAATTCGATTTTTAGACACATTTCGCTTTATGGCAACCAGTTTAGATGCTTTTGAGTACGAAATCTTTTGAGAGTGTTAGACATTTTTATCCCTGTGAGAATGAGTTTAATTTATTGCGTAGAAAGGGAGTTTTTCCATACGAGTTTTTAGATTCAGAAAGCCGACTGACCGAAACCTGTCTGCCTCCGAGGGAGGAGTTCTTTAATAGCTTATCTAATAAAGAATGTTCGCTTGAGGACTATTTGCTATTTACAACATGTATGGAAAGTTTTCAACTGCCAGTCATTAAAAGAATATATGGAGCTTTATCTCAAAACGGATGTTCTTTTATTGACTGATGTTTTTCAAAATTTTCGTGCAATATGTAAGAAAATTTATTCTCTAGATCCTGCGCATTATTATACCACACCCGGTCTTTTGTGGGATGCTATGCTTAAGACCACCGAAATAGAATTAGATCTTCCTACTGATATAGATATGTATCGGTTTATTCAGAATGGTATTAGGGGTGGTTTGGTGCAGTGCTGTAAACGGTACTCAAAAGCCAACCACATGTATATGGATAGTATGTGTAACAAAACTGATAAAGAAGACACCTGTGTTGAAAATGTGGGAAACGTTTTTAAAAAAAAATATGTGGCTCTCAAAAATTTTCCCTCGACACAATTCAAAAAAACGCCGACAACAACCTTGTACTACTACTTTATGAAGAAGAAAATAAATAAATAATAAAAAAATAAAAATAAAAATTATCAAGAAACTAATACGCGCATTATAATAAATTAGCTACAATTGGAGATGAGTAAACGGGAGATAGTGAAAGAGTTACATGCTCCTGCACGTAAAAGGTTTAATCGCAGGAGAGTTGTAATGAAGGGGATCGATGATCATTGTCAGGCAGACTTAGTGGAAATGGGAAAGTACTCCTCGTCTAATAAGGGATGTCGAATTTCTATTAACAATTATTGATACCTTTTCCAAGTATGCGTGGGGAGTAGCACTAAAAACAAAATCTGGAAAAGAAGTTACAAAAGCGTTCGCGAGCGTTTTAAAAGGGAAGAGAATTCCTAAGAATTTACAAACGGATGACGGAAAAGAATTTTTTAATACTGATTTTACGAAGCTATGTAAAAACAAGTAGAAACGTTGCAGTCGGACGCACCCGACTGCGGTATACTCGATAACAGTAGTAAAACAGATTAAATGAGAGTTGATTGCAATGGTGTGTGGATACGGCAGGGGTGTAGGCTGCCTCAAAGATTGTCTGGTGCAGATGGGGATGCCAAAAAACTATCTTCCTCCCAAATTTGGTGACTTTAGCTCAAAAATAAATAAATAAATAAATAGTAAAATTTGGGGGAAAGGGGGCTGGGGTTGGTAAGGGGGGGCGTGGCATCCAATCTTTTGCTGCAGATCTATTTATGATGTCAATTGCTATCCTCAAACAGAATTTGGTGACTCTAGCTCAAAGTTAGTAGAATATGGTAGAATGGGGGCTGGGTGCTGGGGGCTGGTATGGGGGGGGGGCGTGGCGTCCAAAGTTTTGCTGCAGATCTGTTTGTGATGTTAATTGCTATCCTCATACCAAATTTGGTGACTCTAGCTCAAAACTAGTAGAATATGGTGGAAGGGGGGCTGGGGGCTGGTATGGGGGGGCGTGTCGTCCAAAGTTTTGCTGCTGATCTATTTATGATGTTAATTGCTATCCTCATACCAAATTTGGTGACTCTAGCTCAAAGTTAGTAGAATATGGTGGAAGAAGGGCTGGGGGCGGTATGGGTGGGGGCGCCATCCAAAATTTTTGGGTTTCTTCACTTCCAATCTTGGCACCGAATTTGGCGGCTCTAGCTCAAAAGCTGTGGAAAATATAGGCTCTTTTGATTTCAAAATGCAAGGGGCTAGGGAACGGGGGGGCGTGGCTCCAAATTTTTGATGCAGTTTTTTGGGGATCGTTAACAGCTATCTTCCTACTAAATTTGGCGACTCTAGCCTTAACTCTTTGGAAAATACACGCTTTCCCGTTTTTAGTGAAGCATTGGGGCGGTTTGGGGCAGCTTGGGCAGTATGGATTGGCGTGGCATCCAAAGTTTTTATGCATTTTTTTTGGGGTTGTAATCATCTATCTTGGCACAAAATTTGGTGGTTCTAGCTTAAAAACTGTAATAGATATAAGCATTTCTGTTTTTAAGCTGCGAGGGGACTGGGGGCGGAATGGGTTGGTGGGGTCCCATAACTTTGATGCAGTTTTTGGGGGGTCGTTTCCAGTTATCTACCTACCAAATTTTGTGACTCTAGCTCAAACACTTTGGAAGATACACGCACTACGCTGTTTGCGAAGCGTTGGGGTGGTTGAGGGCGGATAGGGCAGTATAGATGGGCGTGGCATCCAAAGTGAATTTTATGAATTTGGTTGGGGATCGTCAACACCTATCTTGGAACCAAATTTGATGGCTCTAGCTCAAAAACTGTAGAAGATATGGGCATTCTTGGTGTTAAACTGCGGGGTGGCTGGGGGCGGTATGGGTGGGCGTGGCTCCACAATTTTTGATGCAGCTTTTTGGGGGCTGGTAGTAGCTATTTTCTCCCCAAATTTGGTAGTTCTAGCTGTAAGGGCTTGCGAAATAGCTGGATCTATCGATTTTGCGTTATCGAGTTTATCAATTTGCCAGCCCCCAAGTTATCGTAGAGCTCCAATCTTGACACTTTAATTTACTATGCCAAAGATAAAGAGATTTGCAAAGTTTGAAGTCTCTAACTTGAAGGGTGTGGAAAAAAGTTGCGAACATACGGACGGACAGACGGACAGACACCATGACGGACATTGCACAAACCCAATATACTCTTTACCTTCGGTATCGAGTATAAAAATATTACTAAGTACTGTCTATAGTCACTTAAAAATCTTAAAAATTCAAAGTAAATGAATATGTGCGTATAAGTAAACACAAACATTTATTTGAGAAAGGATATACACCAAACTGGACAAGTGAAATTTTTAGGTGACATCCTTTAAAGTTCTTTATCGCTGCGCATCGATCACTTAGGATCGACTTGCCAAACATTGATAATTAGCAGAGGCAATCTCGAGCCTGCCTGCTAAGTTACAAGGCCAACTAACTTCTTAAGATTAATTAGATTAACTGGCAAAATATATAAAATAAGTAAAAGGAAATTCGTTCGTTTTTTTCGTTAATCTACGGCTAGTGAAAAGGCTCCCTAGCCCAACAAACACTAAAGCTTGAGTAATGTCTGATGTTATATTTTTTACACAGCTACGTAAAATCAGTATTAAAAAATTCTTTTCCGTCATCCGTTTGTAAATTCTTAGGAATTCTCTTCCCTTTTAAAACGCTCGCGAACGCTTTTGTAACTTCTTTTCCAGATTTTGTTTTTAATGCTACTCCCCACGCATACTTGGAAAAGGTATCAATAATTGTTAATAGAAATCGACATCCCTTATTAGACGAGGAGTACTTTCCCATTTCCACTAAGTCTGCCTGCCAATGATCATCGATCGCCTTCATTACAACTCTTCTCCGATTAAACCTTTTACGTGCAGGAGCATGTAACTCTTTCACTATCTCCCGTTTACTCATCTCCAATTGTGCGTATTAGTTTCTTGATAATTTTTATTTTTATTTTTTATTTATTTATTTTCTTCTTTATAAAGTAGTAGTACAATGTTGTTGTCGGCGTCTTTTTGTATTGTGTCGAGGAAAATTTTTGAGAAAATTTTTTTTTAAAAACGTTTCCCACATTTTCAACACAGGTGTCTTCTCTATCAGTATCGTTACACATACTATCCATATACACTTCCAAGATTTTGAACTCATGTTTCTTTGATAAGATACAAACATAAACTAGAACCATCTGTGATGGGAGTCAATCAGCTTTTATCAAACACTCATAAATATCATTTACTTATATACCATTATTTAGTTAGTTTTCATTTCATAAAATTTTCTTTTATACTTTCTATTCTTTTTTGAGTATTGTTTATATTCTCTTGTTATAAATCATTAAGTTTTTTTTTTATACTTTCTATCCTTTTTTTAGTATTGTTTATATTCTCTTGTATTAAATCAAATTTTGGTTTCTTTGTTTTATTAATAATAAAATAGTGTGACTTATATCTTTATTCACTTGAATTAATAATTCATCCACATATCCTTTTATAACTAAATCATTTGCATCCTGCGGTTGTATACAATCTATGATTCGTTTTTTCTGTATATTTAAATTACCATCCTCATCAATGAGAAAACCCACTAATCTTTTGCTATTTCTGTTGAAATACTTCAAATGCTCTCTTTCACTCGAATAATGTCCAAACTTGTCAATTGTCATAATGAGTCAACTTTTATTTAGTTTCATTGATATCTGATTTCACAGTAGGTTTTTTTTTTTTAATGTAAGTGCTTGGTCGCAAACTCATTATTACTGTTTATACTTGAAATGATCTCATTGCTAACTTTATTAAGGTTATCTATTATCTGGGTTATTTCCTTTGATATTTCGTTCATTTTGATTTCCAAACCTTTAAACTTATTATTTCTTTGTTCTATTAACTGAGTAATATATGCCGTTTGACTTTTCTTTAATTCAAATACTTTAACATCAACGTATTCTTTTATTACCAAATCATCATTATTTATTGGGCTGGTTGAATTTTTTATGCGTTTGTTCTGAGCATTTAAATAACCATCCTCATCAAAGTGAATTCCAACAACAGTTCTAATCCCTCTTTTTAATTTCTCCGAACGTTCTTTATCGTTTGAGAAATGACCAAACTTGTCAAGAGACATATTAATAATAAGACTAAGTATTCAATGAGTGTAGACTATATTTATTAGAAAATTATGTTAGCCTCTCGCAACTCTTCAATTATCGATACAATTTCATTATTATGACTACTGTTACCAGCTGTCTGTGAGGCGATCAAAAGCTTAAGTCTATTAACAATCTCGTTAGGATTATCCCAGTATACATAATTTGGTTTATGGCTGTTTAGCATCATGAGAGTTCCGCCTTTATGTGTAGATTTTTTATTATTTAGCGGTGTAGACATTGCGCTTGGCTCAACAACTTTTGTGAAAAGGTTTTTTATTATTTCAGTGTACTTTTTGGAGCGATTACCCTTTAGTGCTCCATTAGGCTGATGATTTTTTCTATGAGCATTTGTTTTTTCTAAGATTTCCTGGTAATTTATTTATTTATTTATTTATTTATTTATTTATTGTCAGCTATGAGCAGCTGACATGATAATAAAATTAATTTAAAATAATTATAATAAAAACAATTAAGTTTAAAATAAAATTTAAAATTATATGTAGTTCTGAAAGTAAATTAAGGTTGAAACAATTATAAAGTTAACGTTAAAGCTCTGGGAAATTCAACAAGAAAATAAGTGGCCCAACATTTGTTGCGTGGATTGGGAAAAACCCAGAAAAACCCAATCAGACCAATGGTAGATTAGTGATTAGTGGTTACGATTAGGTAAGGCAGAAAGGATAGATCGTTTTAGTACTGGAGTCGAGGTCTCCAGAGAGACAAGAGAATAAAGTTTGTTATAGTCAGAACATAATACACGAAATGGTTCATGAATTAAATAGTTGCTCGAGCAACGATCGAGGCTGAGGGGTAAAAAGTTACGTGTGGATCTAATGGGAACATTTAATTTTATTCGACTTAGAAGAACTGATGAGTCGATATCACCATTAAGTAGATTAGTGACAAATACTACACCATGCATAATTCTACGGTTCAACAAGGAAGGAAGATTAATTAAAAGAAGTCTACTTGAATAGGGTGGTAGGTCTATTCCAGGAACCCAGTTAAAACATCTGAGCGCAAACAGAAGAAATTTCCTCTGCACAGATTCAATTCTATCCTGGTGAATCCCGTATTGCGGGGACCACACACAAGATCCATACTCCAGGATGGGACGTACTAGGGATGTATATAGCGTTTTAGTGGTGTAGGGGTCATCAAACTCTTTTGACCACCGCTTGATGAAGCCAAGAACGTTTATGGCCTTATTGACCATCGACGATATGTGAGAATCAAATTTTAATTTGCTATCAAGAATGATGCCTAAATCTTTAATTTCAAAAACGCGGACAAGTGGTGAAGCATCAAGCACGTAGTGAGCAGTATGAGGGGTACCTCTACAAAAAGTCATGATTTTACATTTTGAACAATTTAAATTAAGTAGGTTATAACGGCACCAAGCCGATAGTGCTCCCAAGTCCGACTGTAGTAAGTTACTAAGAGAATCATCATTATAGGTGAAACATAGCTTTACATCATCAGCAAACATAAAAACACGAGAATTAGTAATAACAGCAGGAAGATCGTTAATAAAGAGATTAAATAGCAATGGTCCTAAGTGACTCCCCTGAGGGACACCAGAGGTAACAAAAATAGATTTGGATACAGAAGATTTAAAAACTACTTTTTGTGTTCGGCCACACAAGTACTCAGATAGCCACGACAGGAGTTTTGCTGGAAATCCAATAATATTTAATTTTTGAAGCAACAAGGAATGACTAACAGAATCAAATGCCTTACTAAAATCTGTGTAAACGACGTCAGTTTGCATTTTGTCCTGAAACCCTTTGATAACTATTGAGGTAAACTCAAGAAGGTTGGTGGTAGTAGATCTTCGCCTAACAAAACCGTGTTGATAAGGGGATAAAATTGAACTACATAAGTGCTGCAATTGGGAGCAAATAATTTTTTCAAAGACTTTCGGAATGGCAGACAACTTTGATATACCCCTATAGTTTTTAACGTTACTCTTAGAACAACTTTTATGAAGTGGAATAATAAAAGATTCCTTCCATATACCAGGAAACACAGCGGAGTCAACCGATAAGTTAAACAATTTATGTAAAGGTTTACAAAGTGAATCCGCACAGTGTCTAAGTATGCAACCGGGCACTCCATCTGGACCAGGCAAGAAGCCTGGTTTGATAGAGTTAAGGTCACTTAGCAGCGTACACTCAGTTATAACTGGGACATATATACAATTTGAGGTTTGCACTTGAAAAGGATAAGAATTATTGCTACTATACAAGCTCGATGAGTATACTGATCGAAAATACTCCGCAAATAGATCAGCCACTGCTTGATTGGAGCTTGCTTTTGTATTATTAAGGTAAACCGAGGATGGCAAGCATGAAGATTTACGTTTAGAGTTTACAAATTTATAAAACTGTTTCGGATCGCGGGAAAAGTTTGATCTGCAACGATTGAGATAATTGTTATAACAAAAAGTGTTTACAGAAATAAAATTAGACTTTGCAATTATATACGAGGATAAATCAATAGTATTTCCAGATTTTTTAAATTTTTTATAGGATCTTGTTTTCGCGTTTTTTAATTTTGAAAGTTCCCTCGTAAACCAAGGTGGTTTATTGTCACTTGATGGAGCAGTGAGGGGAACACATATATCCAAATGCGAATTCAAAATCCTGTAAAAAATGGCAATGGCAGTTTCTATATCACTACAAGAATACAGTTGAGACCAATTAGTATGTTGAAGCAAATCATTCAATTTAGTAAAGTCAGTTTTACGGAAGCAACGTGTCTTTGAAGAATTGTTAGATGCTGGTCTAGGGTTAATAATTTCAAAGGCAAGTTCTAAGGTTGGATGGTAGGTATCTTCGGGAATCACTAGAGGGTGTACTCTACTAACGTTACAACAATCTGAATCAGAAACAAATATCAAATCTAACATTTTATTACAACTGTTACGCACTCCGTTAACTTGTGTTAGGCCTAACTCTAAAAGGCCATCGATAAAATCATCAGAAGTGGCCGGTAATTGCGCTGAAGATGTGTCATTCAACGACCATACAACATGTGGCAAATTAAAATCACCAACCACTATAAGCTGATCCATATCCGTCAACAACGACGACACAAGCTGCAGGGCACCCAGATGTGATATATAAATGTTATTATCAGAATTAGGAGGGATATAAGAGCAAGTTATATACAGAGTCCAAATCCATTTGATTATAGTTATGTGGATTTTTTAAAAAGATTAAGGAATATAACCCAGGAGTAAGATTCCAATTTTCACCCGTTGCCAATTCTATTCTCTTGTTGTATACATTTATTTTATGGCTCCCTAATTTAGTTTCTCCTTTATTTTTAGTTGGTCCAAATGCTTTGTCTAGCTGTCCTGCTCGCTCTAACTCATTTAGACTAAGATTTTACTCTTCATTACTAACTACATCAGAATTAATGTAATTTTCTTCTTTTGGTATAAGCGATTCATGAAATGATTGATTTCCATCTATTTCCCCATCTATTGCACCATAAAATTCACTAGTATAATTTTCATTCTCTTCAGCCTTATTTATACTTGTATCTTTTTCTTCTTTTTTTATTCGGGGAGGTGGTTTAATTTCTATATTTCCTTTGATCATCTTTTTAAGTGGTTCTGTTAACGGCTTAAATATTTCTTCCAACTGATACTCATTAGCAGCTTTACCTAATTTAATGCTTCGAAATTTTCTTTTTAACGCGTTTCTTGTTTTTGTTAATTCCTTAAGTATATGCTTATTCATTTTAGAACAGCTTGATGTTTAGCTGTTATTTCGTTGTGGTTTCTGAGAAACAGGTTGTTGTTTAGCTGTTATTTTGTTGTGGTTTTTTCAGAACAGCTTGATCTTTAGCTGTTATTTCGTTGTGGTTTCTTAGAAACAGGTTGTTGTTTAGCTGTTATTTTGTTGTAGTTTTTTTTTTTTTTTAGAAACAGCTTGTTGTTTAGCTGTTATTTTGTTGTGGTTTTTCAGAACAGCTCGATGTTTAGCTGTTAATTTTGCTTTGGCTTTCAGAACAGCTTGATGTTTAGCTGTTTTTTCGTTGTGGTTTCTGAGAAACAGCTTGTTGTTTAGCTGTTATTTTGTTGTTGTTATACTCGATACTGAAGGTAAAGAGTATATTGGGTTTGTGCAATGTCCGTCATGGTGTCTGTCCGTCTGTCCGTCCGTATGTTCGCAACTTTTTTCCACACCCTTCAAGTTAGAGACTTCAAACTTTGCAAATCTCTTTATCTTTGGCATAGTAAATTAAAGTGTCAAGATTGGAGCTCTACGATAACTTGGGGGCTGGCAAATCGATAAACTCGATAACGCAAAATCGATAGATCCAGCTATTTCGCAAGCCCTTACAGCTAGAACTACCAAATTTGGGGAGAAAATAGCTACTACCAACCCCCAAAAAACTGCATCAAAAATTTTGGAGCCACGCCCACCCATACCGCCCCCAGCCACCCCGCAGTTTAACACCAAGAATGCCCATATCTTCTACAGTTTTTGAGCTAGAGCCATCAAATTTGGTTCCAAGATAGGTGTTGACGATCCCCAACCAAATTCATAAAATTCACTTTGGATGCCACGCCCATCTATACTGCCCTATCCGACCTCAACCACCCCAACGCTTCGCTAAAAACGGTAGTGCGTGTATCTTCCAAAGTGTTTGAGCTAGAGTCACAAAATTTGGTAGGTAGATAACTGGAAACGATCCCCCAAAAACTGCATCAAAGTTATGGGACCCCACCAACCCATTCCGCCCCCAGTCCCCTCGCAGCTTAAAAACAGAAATGCTTATATCTATTACAGTTTTTAAGCTAGAACCACCAAATTTTGTGCCAAGATAGAGGATTACAACCCCAAAAAAAAATGCATAAAAACTTTGGATGCCACGCCAATCCATACTGCCCAAGCTGCCCCAAACCGCCCCAATGCTTCACTAAAAACGGGAAAGCGTGTATTTTCCAAAGAGTTAAGGCTAGAGTCGCCAAATTTGGTAGGAAGATAGCTGTTAACGATCCCCAAAAAACTGCATCAAAAATTTGAAGCCACGCCCCCCGTTCCCTAGCCCCTTGCATTTTGAAATCAAAAGAGTCTATATTTTCCACAGCTTTTGAGCTAGAGCCGCCAAATTCGGTGCCAAGATTGGAAGTGAAGAAACCCAAAAATTTTGGATGGCGCCCCCACCCATACCGCCCCCAGCCCTTCTTCCACCATATTCTACTAACTTTGAGCTAGAGTCACCAAATTTGGTATGAGGATAGCAATTAACATCATAAATAGATCAGCAGCAAAACTTTGGACGACACGCCCCCCCATACCAGCCCCCAGCCCCCCTTCCACCATATTCTACTAGTTTTGAGCTAGAGTCACTAAATTTGGTATGAGGATAGCAATTAACATCACAAACAGATCTGCAGCAAAACTTTGGACGCCACGCCTGTTTTACTACTGGTATCGAGTATACCGCAGTCGGGTGCGTCCGACTGCAACGTTTCTACTTGTTTTTCAGAACAGCTTGTTGTTTAGCTGTTATTTTGCTTTGGCTTTCAGAACAGCTTGATGTTTAGCTGTTTTTTCGTTGTGGTTTCTTAGTTTCTCGAGAAGTTTAATCTTAGGACTGCTATATGTGACCTATTCAGATATTTGTAACAAACTGAGACAGTTTGAAAACATTATTTATTTATATACTCAAAAATAATAACAATGTTGTTTTTCTTCTACTATTTTTAATATTTTATTTATTCATTTAAATGTAAAGTCTTAATTCAAAGTGAGTTTACAATTACTTTAAAACTGATTTTGCGGTAAGCATTAGAAACTTTAGACATAAGTGTCCGCAGTTAAATGTTCCATATCGTTGTACTTGATTATAATTGACTTTATGTTCTCTCCCAAATATCTAATAAGTTCTAAAGGTGGAGCTAAATTTCCAAAACTATCGAAATATCTACATTCCTCATCCGTTTTATAGTAAGCTACCCAATGCGTTCCAGGACCGGTTAACGAGTCCAAGTTAACAATACCACTTTCTCTTAATCGTACTTGTTTCGGTAAGGAGTTTCTCATATAAACCCCTCTAAAATGAGCGATATGTTTGCGTGCGAAATTTATGATATCAATGTTCGAAAGCGGTTTATTGGGCAGCTCATTCAAAAAAAATTAATTTTTTTATCTGTGGTTATTCCAAATCCTTTTTGATATGGTTTTAAATAGAGCCCACTTCCTAATGCAATGGCTTCCATTTTTCTGTTATGACGTTTATTCTCTTCTAACTCTTTCTTAGCGTTCTTGGCACTATTAATGCTTTTAGCAATAGCAGCTCCACCAGATGCCATCCCACCTAATGCACTGAGCGCTGTTAAGATTGGTACAAATGGTAGAAAACCTCCAATTTTAGGAACGTTGATTACTCTAGGAATAATAACTGTACTTTTCTTTTTTCCAATGGTTTTATCTATAGCTTTCCGTGCTACTTTAATCGCAGATTGAATGTCAAAGGGTTTTTCTTTTTTTAGAACTTTGGTTGCGACTCGAACGATGTTCATTAAATTTTTTTTATGTTTACATTGTTTTCGTTTCTTTCCCTTTTGTGGGAGTCCCATACCAAATGTTTTCTTTGCTTTCATTGCGTTGGTAACGAAATATGCAGAGGATTTTTCTCCAAGAGTACTATCAGAGGCTTTCACACGCTCCCACGCTCTTTCAGCTAGTATCGAGTCAGCTTTATGACGATTTTCAAAATCTTTGTGTTTAGAATAGGCAATATCGTGCTCTCTACAAGCGGCATCTAATGGATTTATTCCTTTGTCACCACGTTCTAAACGAGTTTTAAGTTTTGTACCTGGACCGCAAAACTGGTATGTGTAGCTCAACTGGAAGGGAGTTTATTATTTTATTAACAATGCCTCTGCCTATGTAGAGTGGCGGTTTGCTACTAATTGTTTTATAAAAGCGCACCACCATTTTATTTGTTGTTTATTCTTCAACGAGATTTTAATGAGTAACGATCTATAAAAAAGCATTACGCTAATATGCGTTTAGTAAAACAAAAGACTGATATAGAAGTAAAAAATATCGATTGTAAAAATGGTGATGTCAAACAACTTAGACACAGTATCTTGTTACCCAATTCACTAAGAGCTCTAATTGTCGGACCTTCTAATTGCGGAAAAACAAATGTTATGATTAGTTTGATTGAAAGCCCAAACGGATTAAAGTTTGAGAATATTTACTTATATTCAAAGTCATTATATCAGCTTATATATGAATACTTAAAAACACTTATAACACCAATAAAAGGAATGGGGTATTTTACGTTTTCAGAAAATGAAAATGTAGTAGCACCAAGCGATGCCAAAAAGAACTCTATAATGATTTTCGATGATGTAGCATGTAAAAAACAGGATAATATTCGAGCATACTTCTGTATGGGCAGACACAATAGTATAGACGCGTTCTATTTGTGTCAAACGTATACACGCATCCCAAAGCATCTTGTGCGTGATAATGCAAACCTAATTATAATGTTTCGACAGGATGAAGTAAATATGAAACATGTGTACCAGGACCATGTGGGCGTAGACATGACAATGGAGTCATTTAAAAAAATTTGTCAATTTTGTTGGAGAGAAAAATATGGATTTTTATTAATAAGTAAAGATGATCCTTTAGAAAATGGACGTTATAGAAGGGGGTTCGCTGATTTTATCCATATTTAAAATAAAATAATATAAACTATCATTATTAAATCATTTAACATTAATCTTTCGGGATGGCAACAACACTAACGTTAACGGGTAACGACCCGATTTTAATGGCAAATTACCATCCGCCTATTGAGTTAAGTGGAAGTTATGAGTGTGCACTAATTGATTTCCATATGTACAACTCAATTCCAAATGTGGATCACGATAATAATTTATTCCATATTGGAGAGCATATTTTTGAGATACCCATAGGATCGTATGAGCTAAGTGACATAAGTGAAATTATTAGTGAGAAAATTGAGCGAATAGAGCCAAATAAATTAAAGCATCCTCTAATCGAAAGCAATAATAATACCCTTCAAGTAATGATTTCATCAAAAGCAGATACAATTTATTTTAATAAAGAGCGTTCTATTGGCCAATTATTTGGATTTAATAAAAAAGAACTAAAACCAAATGCAACGCACATATCAGATCAGCCTGTTGACATTTTAAAAGCTAATACGATTCGTTTGGAATGCAATATTGTTAGTGGTTCATATGTGAATGAGGTGTCAAGTCATGCCCTACATGAGTTTGCAGTCAACGTTCCACCAGGCTATAAATTAAGCGACAAACCAAATAATCTTATTTATTTACCAGTTAACACGAGAGAGATACAGTCGATAATAATACGGATTACTGATCAGAACGGAAACTTGATATATTTAAGAAAAGAGAGGGTGACACTTCGCTTACACTTGAGGCGACAAGAATGATTATTTATAATACAAATGTGGGTTATTTGCCAACAGCTAACACTTTGAGTTCTACTACGGAAGGAGACAGGTCAAAGAAAAAAGTTTTAACATCTGAGAACAAATTATTTCTAAAATCATTAGGACTAAAAATTAGAATATAATGAGTAGTGTATTGATTGTTCGAGAGAAAGCCTATTCGGATGAGAGTATATCAAAAAAGAATATCACAGCTATTCTCCCTATCTACAAACATTTAAAAGCAATGACGAAGTTAGAATTACAATTCAGAATCAGGACTTATATGTACTACCTTGTGAGAGTTTTATTAATGTCGAGGGCTCAATTTGTTTGGCGGATAATACGGTTGCTGTAGACGGGAAACTAAAAAACAATTGTATGAGTTAAAATTGATCGTACGCGATTTGTTGGTATTTCAACCACATTAAAAAACTATGCTTCTTTAAACAAACCGGAAAGTCGCATGCTAGAAAATTCTGGCTGGTTCCATGGAGATGATAGACAGCTGACACATAACAAGGTTTTACTAAATTGCAAACATGAATTGATAATACTGATGACAAAAAATATGGAAGATGTATATTATAGTAAAATTGCATCTAAGGAGTATAAATTAAATATTTCTAACATTACGTGGAAAATACCACATGTTACTCTAAGTGATGAGAAGAAATTGCAAATGTTTAGTCTAACTAAGAGTGGAGGCTCACTACCACTTGCATTTCGCAGTTGGGATTGTTATCTAAATCCAACATTATCAGAAGGTACCCAACATGTTTGGAATGTTAAGCTGGCAGCTAATAGAGAACGCCCTCGATTTGCACTAATAGCTTTTGTAGTAGATAATAAACTAACACACAATAATTTGAGGAACTTAAAAGTGTATCTAAACTCAGAGAACTTTCCGTACGATGACATGAATATAAATTTTAAGCGAGAACGATATGCAAGTTTGTATGACATGTATACAGGATTTCAAGCAAGCTACTATATGAAGGAATCCGAACCATTACTAACACCCATAGAGTTTAAAGAGAAAGCACCAATGGTTGTTGTGGACTTGTCACATCAGAATAAAACAGTTAAAACGGGGCCAATCGATGTAAAAGTTTCGTTCGATCTAGAAAGTGTTAGTGTGAGAAATACTAAGGTATATTGTCTGCTTATGCATGATCGATTGGTAGAGTATTCACCTCTGACTGGATTAGTTCAACGCATCGTTTAAACCAATTTAATTCAATCACATTTATAAATTAAAATACTATGTATACCCTCTAAAAAAAAAAAAAAATAAAATCATGATGAAATTTATAAGAAAAATTATTTTTATTTTATTCAAGTATACTAGTATAAATATTATCATTTTCAGACACCTCAAAATGATTGTTTTCTAAGATTAGAAATAATTTAAATAAATTATTTAGTGCACATTGATTAACTATTTTCTTATGTACTCTGCAATTTGTAAAGAAATTTGGAAATCTCGCTAAACTCTTTTCAAGATATAAATCAATTATTTTTGTGTGCACAAATTTACTTAAGAACTCTTTTTTAACTCTTCCTCTTACTATAACAGTTGTGTATCTATTAAATGGCTTTAGAATATCACCAAGACTTAGATAAGAGATATCACCTTCAGACCAATCTAGTCCGTCAACATACTGTTTGGTTATTCTTAAGGTTTTTCTAGTTACTTCATCCAACTCCCTTATATGGTAGGGTTGTTTAAAGTGGAAAAAATTGGGTATGACGGACCCAGCTTGCATAAATGCTAACTCTTTGATAAACATCTGCCGTTCGTTTCCAAAAACATATTGAAAGTCAACTAGAATACAATTGTTTCTGTCTAGAATGACCATTTTGCTTCTAATGTTAATAATGTACTGAGAAGCCAAGCGAAAATTAATACCTTAAATAACATGGATGGCCTAATTAAATGGTTAGTTTGAAAGAGCAGTTAAGACAGGATGGATACGCTTCACTTGAAAAAAAACAAAAATTCAAGGAAATATCAAGATCATGAAATAATTTTTGGATTTGAGTATTTTGTTAGTCTAGACTAACACTTGGGTTTTCTACGAGTAGAGAGTTTACACATATAGTTTGGATGCAGCAACATAAACATAACTTCATTGGATTGCGAAAAGAGGAATGGATTCAACTTTTAACGTATAAGGAGTACATCCAAATGAAACTTGAGCACTTTGACTTCTTGATGCCAATTACAATAATTGAACATCCAATGCTTGATACTGTTAAGTGCTTTTTCAAAATTCGAAAAGCGGATAAGCAACGAATACTTATACTCAATCAGTATGGTAATAGAATTGAATTTTATAGCGATTTATGCAGATCGTTTATAAGATTAGGAATTTTTCTAACAACATTTTTGTGTTGGAACACGTTGTTGAAAAATCAAATAAGGAAAATATATTATAATTACATTATTCCAACGTGTTCAGAGATGCGTAAATGTAGTATACAACTTGCAGATTTAGATGCAACTTATGATATTGAATCGGAAATTGATCTTACTCGTCTATTGTTTGAAATTTCAAAAAAGATGGGTAAAGAAATAAAAAGAGATGTCAATACTTTTAGAACACAATTTCATCAGAATGTGAAACTTGATAAGAAATGAAATGTTTCGAGGAAAGTAAAAATAATCCTTTAAGTCAGTCTTAAGTCTAGTATACTTCAAAATGGAGCTGCTTTCTTGGATTGCATTTGAAACAACTGTTAAGAAAATCGATGATTTTTTAAATAAGTTTGGTGAAATTATTTTTCCCGAACATAATGAATTGCTTAAAGAATATCGTGAATTTTTCTTGGTGTACAAAAACTGTCATCTAGTTAAATCTAAATTTGGCGAACATCTTTCGGCGTGTAGCTGGTCATCCGATCTAGCTACAGAGGGAGTTGACACATGTGGATGTTTTCACTATAGTACACGTCTAGCAAGACTTGAGAGTTTAATTAAAAAATATAGAAATTTAAACAAAAAAATGAATAAAAACCTTTGAACCTATGAAGAAACAAATGTTTAAAAACTAGATTTTAAAATAAAATATGTAATATCTTATAAAAAATACAATAATAATACAATAATAAACATTACTTTAAATTATAAAAACCAAAACTAGCTTTTTTATTGGTTTTGAAGCCAAGCCAGGACATAAGATTTTCCTAGCAGTTGACCAATAATCAAAACAGATATAAATAAGCAAAGGTTAGAAACGTACGCACCAAAAAAGTTGAGTGCGTGTACGAAAAAAAAAAGGAGAGGACGCTAAACATTTTTAATGACAAGCCTATAGGATTGGCTCGGAGGATTCATCATTGACCAATCAATTAACATCCTACCTGCATTTCATAGACGCCCGTGTTTTAATATATTAATATAAGCAGTATCACTTTCCCCCTCTATCAATTTCGCTGTGACTCACATGGATGTTGCTGTTGTTTTTGGTATTGTGGTTGACCATAACAATGCGAGCGGCTCTGTGATTTTACTTGTCCTTACGCACACTTGACACCTATCTAATACCTGTTAGCCAAAAATGTGCGCACGTACATTAAACAGGTGCCCACTTGACGTCTCTATCACTTTCGCTGTGACTCACATGGATGTTGCTGTTGTTTTTGGTATTGTGGTTGATCATAACAATGCGAGCGGCTCTGTGATTTTACTTGTCCTTGTTTATGATCTGCCTGCAGGAGTGCAAAGCAGCGCCGTCAAACCGGCGCACACTTGACTCCTATCTAATATGTGCGTGCGCACATTAAACAGGCGCAGACATGACTATCCTTTTCTCCTTTGTTCATTGATTCGCACGGATGGTGTTATCTTTAACAAGGAGGCTGACTAATGTACTTGACCTTTGATCTTGACCTACTTCTAGGTGTTGATCCTGGACAACTGGGTTCTTATCTTGCTACCTGCCAAAAAAGGAGCACGCTAATGGAAAAAAAGGGTCACGCTAATTGAAAAAAGTGGTTCTTATCTTGCTACCTGTCAAAAAAGGGTCACGCTAATTGAAAAAAGTCATAAATCATAAGATCCTTATCTGAGTCAGAAACGACAGTTCCCTACTACTACTTTTATATTTTTATTTTAATTTTTTTATTATATAAGAGATTTAATATCACTTTCAGCGTCTTCAGAAGCGACACTATTGTCTGTTTCAGCGTCTTCAGAAGCGACACTATTGTCTGTTGAGTATCCATTATTATAATTTTCCATGTAATTTTGGTCCAATTGATTCCCAACATTTAATGAGATTGGCCAAGATGGCAAACTCTCACTTAAGCGTCGTTTTTTCGCTATTATTGAATTTATTATTTGGTTTGCCTCATAGCGGCTTGATTTATATACACTCATTTTATATATATTTATAAATTTCAATTTAACACTTTTTTTAACTAACCACGCCTTTTACGTTATATGAGCAACTGAATTGAATGAATGAGAAAATTTTCCATCGTCTTCCATATTGCATGATACTTGCATTCCGTTATTTTCAGCAAATAGAATGTTCGGTGGTTATACAGCAACACAAAGCGCTAGCTTGGAGAACACAGAGTCTGCTCCGAAAACCCTCATATTTATGTGTTTACTCTTAAAACGCTCTTTTTAGACAAATAATTAGGAGGCCTCCGAAATTGGACTGCTGGGAAGTTACTACATTTAGTATGTCGTTATGATAAATAATCTTGTTTTTGTTTTAAGTGTAATTTTTGATTTGTTTAAGTTGCCCAAAAAGGTAGCAGGACACATGTCATGTAAATATTTCAATATATTTTAATAAAAAAAAGGACAGATTCACCATCGAATTGGATCATTACAGCCAGGTGAAGATGGACAGCATACATTTTCACAGATATACTTCTTGGGCAAAACGGAGGAAAAAATTCATCAACGTCAAGATATAAATGCAGCAATGAAAAGAGGAATTATACAAGATCTACATCTACTACTTTATGAATATGAATATGCGTTGGGTAGACATTTGGAACATGTGCATGTCGTGATCAGAGCGGATAAACGACCACGAACACTCGAACGCACATTTAACGCTCCAACAATAGTTGAAGTTGCAATCCATTAATAAACAATTAAGAAGGCTCTAGTCGAGAGAGCCCGACTAGAAGATACCCTGAACCTAGTTGTAATAAATATTTTACTCCTTACGCCCTAAAAGTATACTTAAAATAATGATCAATTTAAAAAACACTAATAACAGACTTAACTTTACGATATCTTCGGTGTTTCTTAAGCAATTTTTACAAAATTTTGATAAAAGTTCAATCTTTACTCATTATTTCAACCCCCATATTAACATTTTGCAAATTTGATATTTTTTGTAATCGATACCATGTGTATCTCGGAAACCAGAATAGTTATCGATAGTTTGAAACAAATTTGTTATGCTCATGGTATAGGAGATTTTATATTGAAAACCTGAAGTCTCTAGCTCTTGTAGTCTTTGAGATCGACGCGATCATACAGACGGACAGACGAACATGGCCATATCAAGTCAGCTATTGATGCTGATCATATCAATATATATACTTTATGGGGTGGCATCCAAACTTTTTGGGCTACTTCATCACCAATCTTGGCACCAAATTTGGTGGCTATAGCTCAAAATCTGTGGAAAATATGGGCGTTTTTGATTTCAAAATGCAGAGGGCTGTGGAACGGGAGGGCGGGCGTGGCTCTAGCTCAAAAGCTGTGGAAGATTTAGGCATTTCTGTTTTTAGGCGACTTTAACTTATCACCCACACACTTCACTACGCATTACACATACACAAACATTGATATTTCATTTAGCTCACCCGAACTGACAGTCGATGCTAAGTGGAATGCAATTGGCGATCTACATGAAAGCGACCACTTTACTATACTACTAACTCTGTTTCATACTAACTGCAACCAAAACAATTACAACCAACCAATATTACATCTCGCCGACTGGAACAGATACAACAAACACATTCACCAGACCAACAACACGATACCAACTACTGACAACTTAAACAAAAAAGCTGACAACATCAAAAAAATAATTTTTAAAAGTGCCCAGCCCTCTATCCCACACTTTTTTACTATCCAAATTTTTGCTGCAGATCTATGTATGATGTCAATTGATATCGTCCAAATTTGGTGACTCTAGCTTAAAGTTATTGGAATATGATGGAGGGGGGGCTGGGGGCGGTATGGGTGGAGGGTGGCATCCAAATTTTTTGGTTCTCTTCATCACCAATCTTGGCACCAAATTTGGTGGCTATAGCTCAAAAGCTGTGGAAAATATGGGCGTTTTTGATTTCAAAATGCAGAGGGCTGGGGAACGGAAGGGGGCGTGGCTCCAAAACTTTTATGTAGTTTTTTGGGGGTTATAAACAGTTATCTTCCTATAAAATTTGGTGTTTCTAGCTTAAACACTTTTGAAGATACAAGCATTCCTGTTTTTAGCGAAGCTTTGGGGCGGTTTGGGGCGGTTTGGGGCGGCTAGGGCAGTATAAATAGGCGTGGCATTCAAAGTATTCTATGTTTATTTTTGGGGATCTTCAACACCTATCTTGGCATTAAATTGGGTGGCTCTAGCTCTAAAACTGTGGAAGATATAGGCATTTTTGTTTTTAAACCACGGGGGGCCTGGGGGCGGAATGGATGGGTGGGGACCCAAAAATTTGATGCAGTTTTTTGGGAATCATAAACAGTTATCTTTCTTAATAAATTTGATGACTCTAGCTCAAACACTGTGGAAGATACACGCATTACCGATTTAAGAGAAGCGTTGGGGCGGTTGGGGCGGCTACGGCAGAATGGATGGGCGTGGCATCCAAAGTTTTTATGAATTTGGTTGAGGGTCTTCATCATCTTTCTTGGCACCAAATATGGTAGCTCTAGCTCAAAAACTGTAGAAGATATAGGCATTTGTGGTTTAAAACTCCAGGGGGTCTTGGGGCGGAATAGGCGGGCGTGGCTCCAAAATTTTTGTTTTTCGGAGGTAGTTTACAATTTTGGTAGTTCTAGCTGTTTTCATTCGGCTTGCTGGCTGCGCTACAACATGAGCTGCCGTAGCACAGCCAACCCAGCCGTACTGTGTGTATGAGCGCGATCGCTGCCAATTTCAGAAGCTACTGCGCGCAGCGATCGCGCTCACACACACAGTACGGCAGGGTTGGCTGTGCTACGGCAGCTCATGTTGTAGCGCAGCCAGCAAGCCGAATGACATCGAATTCGCCCACAATTCACGAAGCAACAAACGGCAGTCCCCCGAGAGAGTAAAATCGCCAGGTTCCAGAAATGTTAAGTTGGTTGGATTTTAGCTGTTTGAACCCTCTAAAGGTATGGATTCTTTTTGGCGGTAGCCTAATAACAACAACTATGTACATACATAGATGTTTTATTTTTACTGTGTTTGTTGTCATTTGTCCAATTTTTTTATTTTTACTGCAACACTGGTAAGCATCTCTGATATAAATAATACAAACATTGAGTTGAAATATAAATATGATATAAATTATTAAATCTAAATTTCTGCATAATTATACTCGATACCGAAGGTAAAGAGTATATTGGGTTTGTGCAATGTCCGTCATGGTGTCTGTCCGTCTGTCCGTTCGCAACTTTTTTCCACACCCTTCAAGTTAGAGACTTCAAACTTTGCAAATCTCTTTATCTATGGCATAGTAAATTAAAGTGTCAAGATCGGAGCTCTACGATAACTAGGGGGCTGGCAAATCTATAAACTCGATAACGCAAAATCGATTGATCCAGCTATTTCGCAAGCCCTTACAGCTAGAACTACCAAATTTGGGGACAAAATAGCTACTAACAATCTCCAAAAAAATGCATCAAAAACTTTGGAGCCACGCCCACCCATTCTGCCCCCAGCCCCCCGCAGTTTAACACTAAAAATGCCAATATCTTCTACAGTTTTTGAGCTAGAGCCATCAAATTCTGTGCCAAGATAGGTGTTGACGATCCCCAACCAAATTCATAAAAACTTGGGATGCCACGCCCATCTATAATGCCCTTTCCGCCCTCAACCTACCCAACGCTTCGCTAAAAACGATAGTCCGCGTATCTTCCATAGTGTTTGAGCTAGAGTCACAAAATTTGATAGGTAGGTAACAACCTTCCAAAAACTGAATCAACGTTTTGGAGTCCCACCGCAGTTTAACACTAAAAATGCCCATATCTTCTACAGTTTTTGAGCTAGAGTCATCAAACACAATCATACACAATCTTCAGCTAAAACTTTGATGCCACGCCCCCCCCCCCCCCATTTCTCCCCCAGCCTACCATCCACCATATTCTTCTAACTTTAAGCTAGAGTCACCAAATTTGGAAGGAAGGTAGCTTTTTTGCATCCCCATCTGCACCAGACAATGTTTGAGACAGCGTACACCCCTGGCGTATCTTAAATCTTTTTTACTACTGGTATCGAGTATACCGCAGTCGTGTGCGTCCGACTGCAACGTTTCTACTTGTTAAATCTAAAATTGTATTTTTATTTTATGTTTGATATGTGATTTTTGATATGATTGGTTTGTGGAAGGAAAAGTACGATATGTAATTCATTAATAATACACTTAAATTTCTTGCAAATACTAAATCTATATAGGTCAGAGCTAAGGTGGTTGCTGAATTTTTAATTTGAACTTTTCTTGCATAAATTCTGCAAATTAACAATCAAATGTCATTTCTAAATTTAAATCACCTTCGATAAGCATGTCCACTTCTGTGTCAACTATAAAATTCTTGTCTATGAGTGTTGTAAGGTGAGAATATTTCAATAAGGCAGAAAAAACATTTGTTATTTGTTATTTTGGGATACATTTGGATGAAAATAAACAGAGCCAGGAATACATTTTTTTTGATTATTAATTTTAATTTCAGACATACAAATGTATATTTTTTATTGTGATATAAATTTTGTTTGTGAGCAACCAGACCCAGGTCTTGCATGAAGGCAAGTATTTTTGTTGGGTTGGTGGTTTCTAAATCGCTAAGCTGCACAATGTGTTTTCCTAGAAAACTGTTTCTTTTCCTTACTAAGGCTATACATTCTGCTATTATGTGCAAGGAGGATTCTCCTTCCATTCCACAGAATCTCCAAATCTCGCTGCTGGCTATACCTAGCTTTGCTAGGTGACCTCTTAGTCTACAATGTACTGTCAAAAGACCGGTGAGTATCCTTAGTCTATTTTTACCCATTGATATTACTTGCTTACACCGTTTGAGGTTTTGGCTACCCAAGAGAAGCTTTGCTTGTCTGAGTCCTGGTATCCTTGCCCAGCTCATTCTGTGTAGACGTCTCTCTTCGCTCCTAAGCTCCTCCCGTATTGTGCTTCTTCCTACACCACAGTACGGCTCGGGTCCTATTAGGGGTGTCGCTGCCCCAAGTCTTGCTTACTTATCTGCCTCTTCGTTCCTCGCTATGTTGACATGTCCTGGGATCCATGGGAGTGGTGTTATCTCCAACAGAACCTGAAGCGCTGATGTGGGACAGGTCCCATCGCTCCCGTGATCCATTCTCTGTAGCTTTTGAAGCTGCTTCTGCACATTGATTTGCTGTGCTTTAACTGTGCTGTGCTTTCTATTAGATTCCCTGCGAGCCAAATATCGTTCATCGTTTGTTACTTGTATCTTCAGGTGAACGGAACGTTGATTGTTTTTGTAGGGTTAAGGTTGAGACCAAATTCCCTACACCAATCATGCGTGATCCTAATTCCCAGTTGAACAGTGTCACAAAGAGTTTCTTCATACTTGCTTCTAGTTATTATCACAATGTCATCTGCATAGTCCTGACTTTGGATACGCCTGTTGGCAAGTCTACTTAGTAGTTCATCTATCAGTATACTCCATAAGAGAAGTGATAAAACCCCCCCTTGCGGACAGCCCCTTGTGGTTGTTACTGTTACGGTACTATCTTTTATAGATGCCGCAGCCTGTCTGGACCCTAGTAGGGATGAAATCCATCTACTCGTTGTGCTGTCCAGGCCTCTTCTATTCAAGGTGTCCTTGACAGCATCATGAGATGTTTTGTCGAAGCACCTTCAATGCCTAAAAATGCACAGACTGCCTTCTTTATTTACTACTGCGGCTCTCCGTTGTGTCCGTTGATCTTCCTGTCCTGTATACATGCTGCGTTGCCTGCAGTGGACTCTGTGTAAGCAGAGTACTCCGGATATAATAGTCCACCAGCTTTTCCAACTTTTTCAACAAAAACGATGTTAAGCTAATGGGTCTGAAGGACTTTGGGTTGGGTTCTTTATTTCAGGTGGCGGGGAGTCCACATCACCGGCGAAGTAAGCAGATGCCACCACAATAGGGGTGCCCTTACCCTTATGGTAATCGGAACGCAGTCCCTAGTGAGGAATTCTGAAAGAATAGTAAAATTAATAAATTTTCTTACTATGATGCATGCTCTAGTTAGAGGATCTCTTTGACCCCAGATTACCTTCGAGTCAGTGGTGTACAGGCCTTTAATGACATTGTTGACACATGGCTCCTGTGCCAGGGCTACCCCAAGATGTTGGGTGATAAACATCCTGGCTAAGACACCCGAGGATGTCTGAGCACGATGGAGGTTTATCTGGGCCAGCCCAGTGGTGGTGACGTTTGGCGTAACCATCGCTCATCCGCCGCTCTACTTACATCACCGCTGCCCGTCATATCAACGTCAGCTCCTCCTTCTGCAATTAGCAGTTCATCTGCCAGCTCCTGTGATGACATTGGCACCACCCCATCCATCCCCTCCAGCTTTCTGAACCGACGTGGGTTTTTCCTCGTTACTTGTGCGTGCGCTGTGATTGCCGCCGCCTGCGGCCTACTTTGTTGTTGCCGTGGGGGCATTCCCACGTTTGAGGGCTGCTCACCGTCAAGCAAGCGGTCCTCAAAGTGCCTCGCGACACTGGCAGCTGGGATATCCTGCTGCACTTTAAATACTTGTTTCTTTTTTGCTAGTCATGTTCCCACGAGTTGCAGAGAAATAAGAGGCCCACCCGGGCAGAGATCTGCAGTACCCGGGTAAGGCTGAATAGAACAGGCGGTCGCCATCTGCCTGAGCTCACCGTTTGCGACTGGGCTAGTTTTTAATCCGGGCCCCCAAACAAGTTGACTCTCGGCACGGTTCGAGTAACACCTTAGTCCAGCCCGGAGTGAGATGTGGGGAGTAGGGATGAGGTTGGTATGTGTGAGGGAGTTAAGAGTTTGTGAGGCTATGCTTTAAAGACGGCGACACAAGCGTCTTGACGGTGCGGTGAACGGTACCGTACCCACTGTTTGTCCAGGACTGCTTATTTGCAAGGACTCTCGCTTATTCGCAGCTAACCTCATAAAGAGGCTTCTTGAAAAAGAAGTGTACAAATCTTATTTATATAACTTAGCTAACAGTTCATTATAGGACTGTATTCTGAGTGCACGTCCCTTAGAATCATCGCTGGGTTGGTAAGGCATTACAACGAAGGCGGGATTGGCTGCAAAGTCTTGTAAGACGTCTCTCGAGATGATTAGGGTGCGATGAGAGCTTGCTAAAGTATTTCACTTTGTGTTCCGGTATTACCTCCTTGACTGGTTGGATGCTTAAGTCTCTCTGAATATTTTCGTTTCGAACATACCACGGTTCTCCGGTGATGGTTCTCAAGATCGAAGACTGGGCTCTCTGGACAATGTCGAAGCTGCTGTTTCAATCGTTCCCCCATAACTATGAGCCATAGGTCCAGATTCTTTTTAGAACAGAGTTGTAGAGGAGGACCTTGTAATCCAGAATAGGGGAGAGTGGGCATTGATAAGCCAATGGAAGCTATTGGCTTTCAGTTTGAGGTGTGTTCTCTTAGCTTCAATTTGTCGGCGCTATGTAAGGTTTCCATCAATGTGGACGCCCAAATACGTAACTTCGTTTGCTTTTGGAAGTGCGGTGTTAAACGAGAGTGTTGGGCAATCCTGCCATTTTTCCACGTTGGCGAGATGGTGGGCTAGTTGCGCTGTTGCTTTTATTGGGCATCTGGAGCGGCTGAGAAAGGCTGTATCATCAGCAAAGGTAGAAGTTGTCCATCTATAGTGTTGGTCTGAGTACGCTGCCTTGTGGAACACCAGCTTCAATACTGTGTTCATCAGACATTGTGGTGTTGCATCTTACTGCCAACTTCCTGTCGTAGAGGTATAATTTAAGCAGTTTATGTGTATTGTTTGGAAGCATTCTTTTGATCTTATACATCAGACCTTCCAACCAAACTTTGTCGAATGCTTGAGAAACATCCAGAAATTCGGCAGTGCAGTATTCTCGATTTTCGAACACAGCTCTGATGTTATTCGATTGACTTGCACAAATGTTCCGTGCTTTTCACGAAAGCCCAATTGGTGTGATGGTATTATGTTATGCAGATTCAGAAATTGATGAATCCGGGAAAACAAGCATTTTTCAAATAGTTTTGATAGACACGACAATAAGCTTATAGGTCTATACGACGAAGGAATTGTGTGATCTTTTCCCGGCTTTGGGATTATTATAATGATTGACTTGTTCCATCTTTTTGGAAAGTGATCGAGTTTGGTGAGGGTATTGAAGAGCTTGCAATGATGCAGAACGCACAGCGAGGGAGCTCAATAATCATCATTGGGGCTATAAGGTCACAGCCCGGGAATTTTTTTTGCGTTCACTTGCTCTTTAATGATTCTTGCGATTTCATTCTGGCGAAACTTGATTGGCTCCTGGTGAATCTGAGAGTCATTTGGAATTATGGCCATATCAAGTCAACTATTGATGCTGATCATATCAATATATATACTTTATGGGGTGGCATCCAAACTTTTTGGGCTACTTCATCACCAATCTTGGCACCAAATTTGGTGGCTATAGCTCAAAATCTGTGGAAAATATGGGCGTTTTTGATTTCAAAATGCAGAGGGCTGTGGAACGGGAGGGCGGGCGTGGCTCTAGCTCAAAAGCTGTGGAAGATTTAGGGATTTCTGTTTTTAGGCGACTTTAACTTATCACCCACACACTTCACTACGCATTACACATACACAAACATTGATATTTCCTTTAGCTCACCCGAACTGACAGTCGATGCTAAGTGGAATGCAATTGGCGATCTACATGAAAGCGACCACTTTACTATACTACTAACTCTGTTTCATACTAACTGCAACCAAAACAATTACAACCAACCAATATTACATCTCGCCGACTGGAACAGATACAACAAACATATACACCAGACCAACAACACGATACCAACTACTGACAACTTAAACAAAAAAGCTGACAACATCAAAAAAATAATTTTTAAAAGTGCCCAGCCCTCTATCCCACACTTTTTTACTATCCAAATTTTTGCTGCAGATCTATGTATGATGTCAATTGATATCGTCCAAATTTGGTGACTCTAGCTTAAAGTTATTGGAATATGATGGAGGGGGCGCTGGGGGCGGTAGGCGTTAAGGGTGGCATCCAAATTTTTTGGTTCTCTTCATCACCAATCTTGGCACCAAATTTGGTGGCTATAGCTCAAAAGCTGTGGAAAATATGGTCGTTTTTGATTTCAAAATGCAGAGGGCTGGGGAAAGGGAGGGCGGGCGTGGCTCTAGCTCAAAAGCTGTGGAAGATTTAGGGATTTCTGTTTTTAGGCGACTTTAACTTATCACCCACACACTTGACTACGCATTACACATACACAAACATTGATATTTCCTTTAGCTCACTCGAACTGACAGTCGATGCTAAGTGGAATGCAATTGGCGATCTACATGAAAGCGACTACTTAACTATACTACTAACTCTGTTTCATACTAACTGCAACCAAAAAAATTACAACCAACCAATATTACATCTCGCCGACTGGAACAGATACAACAAATACATACACCAGATCAACAACACGATACCAACTACTGACAACTTAAACAAAAAAGCTGACAACATCAAAAAAATAATTTTTAAAAATGCCCAGCCCTCTATCCCACACTTTTTTACTATCCAAATTTTTGCCGCAGATCTATGTATGATGTCAATTGCTATCGTCCAAATTTGGTGAATCTAGCTTAAAGTTAGTAGAATATGGGGAAGGGGGGCTGGGGGCGGTATGGGTGGAGGGTGGCATCCAAATTTTTTTTTCTCTTCATCACCAATCTTGGCACCAAACTTGGTGGCTATAGCTCAAAAGCTGTGGAAAATATGGGCGTTTTTGATTTCAAAATGCAGAGGGCTGGGGAACGGGAGGGGGCGTGGCTCCAAAACTTTTATGTAGTTTTTTGGGGGTTATAAACAGTTATCTTCCTATAAAATTTGGTGTTTCTAGCTTAAACACTTTTGAAGATACAAGCATTCCTGTTTTTAGCGAAGCTTTGGGGCGGTTTGGGGCGGCTAGGGCAGTATAAATAGGCGTGGCATTCAAAGTATTCTATGTTTATTTTTGGAGATCTTCAACACCTATCTTGGCATTAAATTGGGTGGCTCTAGCTCTAAAACTGTGGAAGATATAGGCATTTTTGTTTTTAAACCACGGGGGGCCTGGGGGCGGAATGGATGGGTGGGGACCCAAAAATTTGATGCATTTTTTTGGGGGTCATAAACAGTTATCTTTCTTAATAAATTTGATGACTCTAGCTCAAACACTATGGTTGATACACGCATTACCGATTTAAGAGAAGCGTTGGGGCGGTTGGGGCGGCTACGGCAGAATGGATGGGCGTGGCATCCAAAGTTTTTATGAATTTGGTTGAGGGTCTTCAACATCTTTCTTGGCACCAAATATGGTAGCTCTAGCTCAAAAACTGTAGAAGATATAGGCATTTGTGGTTTAAAACTCCGGGTGGTCTTGGGGCGGAATAGGCGGGCGTGGCTCCAAAATTTTTGTTTTTCGGAGGTAGTTTACAATTTTGGTAGTTCTAGCTGTGTGTGAAATAGCTGGCTTAACCGATATTGAGTTATCGAATTTATCGATTTGCCAGCCCCCTTATTATCGTAGCACCTTAATCTTAACACTTTATTTTACACAGCCATAGATAAAGACATTTGCAAAGTTTCAAGTCTCTAGCTTGAAGGGTTTAGAAAAAAGTTGCGTACAGACGGACACACAGACGGACGGACGGACAGACACCATGACGGACATTGCACAAACCCAATATACTCTTTAACTTGTGTATCGAATATAACTAACTTAAAATTATGTCCAATGAATAATTTTTCATATTGTAACTGATTAAACGCGATGCGGATGAGAATTAACGATTGAGAAGAAGAAATATTCCGTTAGTTTTCAGTTTCAGTTATATGTTGCAACCCACGCAAAATCAGCCCGCTACCGAAACCGAAACCAAAACTGCAACCAACAAGAATCCATACTTATAGAAGGTTCAAACAGCTAAAATCCAACCAACTTAACATTTCTGGAACCTGGCGATTTTACTCTCTCGGGGGACTGCCGTTTGTTGCTTCGTGAATTGTGGGCGAATTCGATGTCATTCGGCTTGCTGGCTGCGCTACAACATGAGCTGCCGTAGCACAGCCAACCCTGCCGTACTGTGTGTGTGAGCGCGATCGCTGCCAATTTCAGAAGCTACTGCGCGCAGCGATCGCGCTCATACACACAGTACGGCTGGGTTGGCTGTGCTACGGCAGCTCATGTTGTAGCGCAGCCAGCAAGCCGAATGACATCGAATTCGCCCACAATTCACGAAGCAACAAACGGCAGTCCCCCGAGAGAGTAAAATCGCCAGGTTCCAGAAATGTTAAGTTGGTTGGATTTTAGCCGTTTGAACCCTCTAAAGGTATGGATTCTTTTTGGCGGTAGCCTAATAACAACAACTATGTACATACATAGATGTTTTATTTTTACTGTGTTTGTTGTCATTTGTATAATTTTTTGATTTTTACTGCAACACTGGTTAGAATCTCTGATATAAATAATACAAACATTGAGTTGAAATATAAATATGATATAAATTATTAAATCTAAATTTCTGCATAATTATACTCGATACCGAAGGTAAAGAGTATATTGGGTTTGTGCAATGTCCGTCATGGTGTCTGTCCGTCTGTCCGTTCGCAACTTTTTTCCACACCCTTCAAGTTAGAGACTTCAAACTTTGCAAATCTCTTTATCTATGGCATAGTAAATTAAAGTGTCAAGATCGGAGCTCTACGATAACTAGGGGGCTGGCAAATCTATAAACTCGATAACGCAAAATCGATTGATCCAGCTATTTCGCAAGCCCTTACAGCTAGAACTACCAAATTTGGGGACAAAATAGCTACTAACAATCTCCAAAAAAATGCATCAAAAACTTTGGAGCCACGCCCACCCATTCTGCCCCCAGCCCCCCGCAGTATAACACTAAAAATGCCAATATCTTCTACAGTTTTTGAGCTAGAGCCATCAAATTCTGTGCCAAGATAGGTGTTGACGATCCCCAACCAAATTCATAAAAACTTGGGATGCCACGCCCATCTATAATGCCCTTTCCGCCCTCAACCTACCCAACGCTTCGCTTAAAACGATAGTCCGCGTATCTTCCATAGTGTTTGAGCTAGAGTCACAAAATTTGGTAGGTAGATAACTGGTAACAACCTTCCAAAAACTGAATCAACGTTTTGGAGTCCCACCGCAGTTTAACACTAAAAATGCCCATATCTTCTACAGTTTTTGAGCTAGAGTCATCAAATTTGGTGCCAAGATAGGTGTTGACGATCCCCAACCAAATTCATAAAAACTTGGGATGCCACGCCCATCTATAATGCCCTTTCCGGCTTCAACCTACCCAACGCTTCGCTAAAAACGATAGTCCGCGTATCTTCCATAGTGTTTGAGCTAGAGTCACAAAATTTGGTATGATTATAGCAATTGACATCATACACAGATCTTCAGCTTAAACTTTGATGCATTTTTTTTATTTTTATTTTATGTTTGATATGTGATTTTTGATATGATTGGTTTGTGGAAGGAAAAGTACGATATGTAATTCATTAATAATACACTTAAATTTCTTGCAAATACTAAATCTATATAGGTCAGAGCTAAGGTGGTTGCTGAATTTTTAATTTGAACTTTTCTTGCATAAATTCTGCAAATTAACAATCAAATGTCATTTCTAAATTTAAATCACCTTCGATGAGCATGTCCACTTCTGTGTCAACTATAAAATTCTTGTCTATGAGTGTTGTAAGGTGAGAATATTTCAATAAGGCAGAAAAAAACATTTGTTATTTGTTATTTTGGGATACATTTGGATGAAAATAAACAGAGCCAGGAATACATTTTTTTTGATTATTAATTTTAATTTCAGACATACAAATGTATATTTTTTATTGTGATATAAATTTTGTTTGGAACTTACGCTTAAGCTGAACTTGTTCATTTACACCCCTGGCACGGAAGAATTTACGTAAGAAAATTTAATTATGACCGTATATCTTAATGAAATTTCATCATTTTAATGATGTCCGTCATGACCGCGTGTATATCAAACAAAAGGAAAGCAAGTTTTTTTTCTTTTGTGAGCAACCAGACCCAGGTCTTGCATGAAGGCAAGTATTTTTGTTGGGTCGGTGGTTTCTAAATCGCTAAGCTGCACAATGTGTTTTCCTAGAAAACTGTTTCTTTTCCTTACTAAGGCTATACATTCTGCTATTATGTGCAAGGAGGATTCTCCTTCCATTCCGCAGAATCTCCAAATCTCGCTGCTGTCTATACCTAGCTTTGCTAGGTGACCTCTTAGTCTACAATGTACTGTCAGAAGACCGGTGAGTATCCTAAGTCTATTTTTACCCATTGATATTACTTGCTTACACCGTTTGAGGTTTTGGCTACACAAGAGAAGCTTTGCTTGTCTGAGTCCTGGTATCCTTGCCCAGCTCATTCTGTGTAGACGTCTCTCTTCGCTCCTAAGCTCCTCCCGTATTGTGCTTCTTCCTACACCACAGTACGGCTCGGGTCCTATTAGGGGTGTCGCTGCCCCAAGTCTTGCTTACTTATCTGCCTCTTCGTTCCTCGCTATGTTGACATGTCCTGGGATCCATGGGAGTGGTGTTATCTCCAACAGAACCTGAAGCGCTGATGTGGGACAGGTCCCATCGCTCCCGTGATTCATACTCATGCCATTCTCTGTAGCTTTTGAAGCTGCTTCTGCACATTGATTTGCTGTGCTTTAACTGTGCTGTGCTTTCTATTAGATTCCCTGCGAGCCAAATCTCGTTCATCGTTTGTTACTTGTATCTTCAGGTGAACGGAACGTTGATTGTTTTTGTAGGGTTTAGGTTGAGACCAAATTCCCTACACCAATCATGCGTGATCCTAATTCCCAGTTGAACAGTGTCACAAAGAGTTTCTTCATACTTGCTTCTAGTTATTATCACAATGTCATCTGCATAGTCCTGACTTTGGATACGCCTGTTGGCAAGTCTACTTAGTAGTTCATCTATCAGTATACTCCATAAGAGAAGTGATAAAACCCCCCTTGCGGACAGCCCCTTGTGGTTGTTACTGTTACGGTACTATCTTTTATAGATGCCGCAGCCTGTCTGGACCCTAGTAGGGATGAAATCCATCTACTCGTTGTGCTGTCCAGGCCTCTTCTATTCAAGGTGTCCTTGACAGCATCATGAGATGTTTTGTCGAAGCACCTTCAATGCCTAAAAATGCACAGACTGCCTTCTTTATTTACTACTGCGGCTCTCCGTTGTGTCCGTTGATCTTCCTGTCCTGTATACATGCTGCGTTGCCTGCAGTGGACTCTGTGTAAGCAGAGTACTCCGGATATAATAGTCCACCAGCTTTTCCAACTTTTTCAACAAAAACGATGTTAAGCTAATGGGTCTGAAGGACTTTGGGTTGGGTTCTTTATTTCAGGTGGCGGGGAGTCCACATCACCGGCGAAGTAAGCAGATGCCACCACAATAGGGGTGCCCTTACCCTTATGGTATTCGGAACGCAGTCCCTAGTGAGGAATTCTGAAAGAATAGTAAAATTAATAAATTTTCTTACTATGATGCAGGCTCTAGTTAGAGGATCTCTTTGACCCCAGATTACCTTCGAGTCAGTGGTGTACAGGCCTTTAATGACATTGTTGACCCATGGCTCCTGTGCCAGGGCTACCCCAAGATGTTGGGTGATAAACATCCTGGCTAAGACACCCGAGGATGTCTGAGCACGATGAAGGTTTATCTGGGCCAGCCCAGTACCCGGGTAAGGCTGAATAGAACAGGCGGTCGCCATCTGCCTGAGCTCACCGTTTGCGACTGGGCTAGTTTTTAATCCGGGCCCCCAAACAAGTTGACTCTCGGCACGGTTCGAGTAACACCTTAGTCCAGCCCGGAGTGAGATGTGGGGAGTAGGGATGAGGTTGGTATGTGTGAGGGAGTTAAGAGTTTGTGAGGCTATGCTTTAAAGACGGCGACACAAGCGTCTTGACGGTGCGGTGAACGGTACCGTACCCACTGTTTGTCCAGGACTGCTTATTTGCAAGGACTCTCGCTTATTCGCAGCTAACCTCATAAAGAGGCTTCTTGAAAAAGAAGTGTACAAATCTTATTTATATAACTTAGCTAACAGTTCATTATAGGACTGTATTCTGAGCGCACGTCCCTTAGAATCATCGCTGGGTTGGTAAGGCATTACAACGAAGGCGGGATTGGCTGCAAAGTCTTGTAAGACGTCTCTCGAGATGATTAAGGTGCGATGAGAGCTTGCTAAAGTATTTCACTTTGTGTTCCGCTATACCTCCTTGACTGGTTGGATGCTTAAGTCTCTCTGAATATTTTCGTTTCGAACATACCACGGTTCTCCGGTGATGGTTCTCAAGATCGAAGACTGGGCTCTCTGGATAATGTCGATGCTGCTGTTTCAATCGTTCCCCCATAACTATGAGCCATAGGTCCAGATTCTTTTTAGAACAGAGTTGTAGAGGAGGACCTTGTAATCCAGAATAGGGGAGAGTGGGCATTGATAAGCCAATGGAAGCTATTGGCTTTCAGTTTGAGGTGTGTTCTCTTGGCTTCAATTTGTCGGCGCTATGTAAGGTTTCCATCAATGTGGACGCCCAAATACGTAACTTCGTTTGCTTTTGGAAGTGCGGTGTTAAACGAGAGTGTTGGGCAATCCTGCCATTTTTCCACGTTGACGAGATGGTGGGCTAGTTGCGCTGTTGCTTTTATTGGGCATCTGGAGCGGCTGAGAAAGGCTGTATCATCAGCAAAGGTAGAAGTTGTCCATCTATAGTGTTGGTCTGAGTACGCTGCCTTGTGGAACACCAGCTTCAATACTGTGTTCATCAGACATTGTGGTGTTGCATCTTACTGCCAACTTCCTGTCGTAGAGGTATAATTTAAGCAGTTTATGTGTATTGTTTGGAAGCATTCTTTTGATCTTATACATCAGACCTTCCAACCAAACTTTGTCGAATGCTTGAGAAACATCCAGAAATTCGGCAGTGCAGTATTCTCGATTTTCGAACACAGCTCTGATGTTATTCGATTGACTTGCACAAATGTTCCGTGCTTTTCACGAAAGCCCAATTGGTGTGATGGTATTATGTTATGCAGATTCAGAAATTGATGAATCCGGGAAAACAAGCATTTTTCAAATAGTTTTGATAGACACGACAATAAGCTTATAGGTCTATACGACGAAGGAATTGTGTGATCTTTTCCCGGCTTTGGGATTATTATAATGATTGACTTGTTCCATCTTTTTGGAAAGTGACCGAGTTTGGTGATGGTATTGAAGAGCTTGCAATGATGCAGAACGCACAGCGAGGGAGCTCAATAATCATCATTGGGGCTATAAGGTCACAGCCCGGGAATTTTTTTTGCGTTCACTTGCTCTTTAATGATTCTTGCGATTTCATTCTGGCGAAACTTGATTGGCTCCTGGTGAATCTGAGAGTCATTTGGTGCAGTCGGCAGTACAAATGAATTTCTTACAAGATTAGGTTGAAACTCTTTTGTGGTGAGTAGCAATTGTGCTAGCTCTTTCTACATCGCACGGGCCCAGCTGCCTGCGACGTTTCTTATAGGCATAACTGTTTCTATCGGTGAACTAAGAGTTGGGTGAGCTCTCCATAGTGAGTTTTTTGTACTACTTGCTAGTTTCTCAATATAACGGCGCTGAGTGTCTTCTTCGTGTTTTAAAACTTTGATGAATTCTCGTGCGGCTTCTTTTAGATTTTGCTTTGCCGATCTGTTTAACTGCCATTCAAGTCGTAAGCGCCGCTTTTCAAGAACGAGCTGTTCAATTTAAAGATTTGTCTTCTTTTGGTTGTATGTTGTGTTTTCTGTTTGAGGCGTTGAGGTGCAAGCTGCGGCGACGAAGACGGACTCCAGAGTGTGAACAAAAGTTTCAATGTCAGCTTCATCTTCGAGACGTGGTTTAAGCTCAATGTGTGAGCTAATATATTTTTTGTATATGTGCCAGCTAGTTTTTGGTGAAGTCAACTTACCGGTTCGACTTATTGGTTCTGGGTGTCTTGGCAGATTTATAAGAAAAGGCGAGTGAGCCTGATGATAGGGCTAAAAGACACTCAGCGGTTATCAAAGTACACGATATATTTTTGATCTGTAGGCCAGTATGTTAGTCTGCCCGGAGAAAGATCGAGCTTGTTTTTTGCTTTTATAATTGCATTATACAGCTGCTTTCCTTTTGGAGTCACGAGACGAGATCCCCAGTGTGTGTGTTTGGCATTATAGTCTCCTTCTGCTATAAAGCTTTCTCCTAGAGAGTTGATGAATTCCATAAATTGGTCTTTAGATATGGTAGAACGTGGTGGGCAGTATACAGCGTCTAGAGTTAGTTGGTTACCACTATCCAAGTGTACTTTTAAAGAAGTGGCCTGTAGGAATTTTTCAGCAAACTCTTTATAGTAGTGGTGTTTGAGACGGCTTCTGATCAAAATACCAGTTCCACCGTGGGCTTAACAGTCGGAATGACTTGTACCGTAGAATAAGTATCCACTGATATTAAAATTATATTTGTTAGTGAGGTGAGTTTCGGAAAGTAGCATTACATCGATGAGCTTGTCAAGTAGAAATTGAGCTAACTCAAGTTTGTGATGTGAAACGCTATTAGCGTTCCACGTAGATATTCGTAAAGAAGCCATACAGTATTTTGACTGTTGTGATACGAGCATTTGTATCAAAAGATTTGATTACGCATTAAATCTTGCATAGTTGTCTGCATGAATGACATAAACTCTTACATGCTCTGTTGCAGGGTACATATAACTGCTTCGAGGCTGCTTTGTTGCTGCTCCTGTGGCTTGTTGTCCTGTGCCGTGTTTATAGTCACTTGCTTTGCTTGTGAAAATGGTGGGTTAGACGCAGTAGGGGTCTGTCCTGATCTTAAAGCACTTGCGTAACTCGCATTTCTGGTTGAGAGTTCCGGGTCAAATGAGGATTTAGCTGCAGTCGAAAAGAAGACGTCTGGGATGAATTTCGATGATTTGAGGGTAGTCGGTGCGATTTGTGAGCGTACAGTAACGCGCTGTTGGATACGGTTTTCAAGTTCCATATAAACTGTACAGCCTCTATAGTTAGCTGTGTGATTGCCGCCGCAGTTGCCACACACATTTTACTGCTCGAGTCATCTTTGCTTGCTGGACAGCTTGTGGAGCTATGCAATTCACCACAAACAACGCAAACCGATCGCAGTGTACAGTAGGACTTTGAATGGCCGTACTCTTGGCAGCTCATACATTTTATCGGACCTTCTCGCTTGTGTGGTTCTTCTACGGTGATTCTGCGGTGAAGTAAAAGCTGAAGATTGTATATTGGGTGCACTTCGTGTTTTTTAAGTGTCTTTGTTTCTGGTACAAGTTCTACTTTGAAAAGTGGTTGCGGAATCCTGTTCCTGTTAAAGATGTTAAAAACGGTTGTTGCTGTAAATTCTTTCTCCTGCAGCGCCAGTTTTATTTCTTCTGTTGTAACATCAGACTCTATTCATTTGATTACGACTTGCATGCCCTTGCTGCTTTTCAGTTGATAGGTGTAAAACCTAATTTTTTGTCGTCTAGATACTTTGTCAAAAATCTGTAATTATCTTCCGACTTTGTCTGGACTTTAATTTCATGAATGTTACCCCTTACGAGAGGAACTATGTGGAAATTGTCGTATCCTACGAGCTCTTTAACTTTGTTAACAAAAGCACTGGTGCTTTTCTGTCGTATAAACATTGTGGTTGGCTTTGGCTTTTTTATGTCAACTCTAACGGCTTCAGCAGGCAGATCGCCAATGTTTTCTGATAGGATGTGAAACCTATTGGTATTGTTTGCAGTTTTATTTTTGAGCGTGTTTAAGTTGCTGCGAGTAATTTCTGGTATATTTTTTAATTGTGTTGCGATCTTAGCTTTCTTTTGATTTGGATGTAGCGATCCATACCAGTCTGCGTGGCCGGCTTTACATTTTTGCTGCTTGCAGTTTGATTTGCTGACGGTGCAGCACTCGTGTTGGTTAAGCGGCCAGTCGGCACCGGTGAAGTTGTTGTTGTAGGTGCTATTGCGTTGACTCATTTTCTTAAACGCGGTATAACTTTTGTTTTTTGGCTTATGTTCAACTTGTATTTATTTGTCAATTTTTTCTTTAAACTGTAGCTTTTGCAAAACAATTTGTGCAAGGTCATTGCACTAAGCGCCTTTACGCGCAAAATGTATATATAAATGGTTTGGTTTATATTTCACTGCACTTTAGCGTTTATGAATTAATTAACCGGAGCATAATAAAAAACTCGTATGCACTCGACGACGAACCATAACATTGACGTATTTTTAAACACCTTACTTATTCGGAAAACGATTTACGATTATATTTATTATTTTAGATTCTTTCTTTTGTTTCACACATTTGCTTGCGCTTAGCATCAGGGTAACGAGAAAAGAGAACGAGACACGATCAGTGTGGCTAAACCACGCTTTTCTGATAACACTCAAGACCAACATCGAGACATAAATACTATCTTACGATGTATCGGTACACTACCATAACATAGGCAGTCAATATAAATATCATAAATACTTTACAATGGCATAAATACTTTACAACTCTGCCGTCCTGACAAAGGAATCGACCTCGTTTCCAATTATTCGGCTCAGGGCCATACCAGACGGTGGGGTATTGCCTGCGGTCAGACGTCTAAAGCACAATTTTAATCAGGAGTGAGCCAAATTTCAGTGGCTGAGCTGAGAGTCTTCAACATCCCGGATGACATACCGATCATTCGGAAGTTTCTTATGAATGTTATAGGGACCACGGAATCGCTTAATGAGTTTTTTGTTACCACCAGCCTTCGTATCAACATTTTTGATAACAACAAAATCACCTTCTTTAAAATCAACAGCAGGGCGATGGTATTTACCAAAGTACTCTGTGTAATAGTCTTGAGATTTGACAATATTCTGTAGGGCAGTCATACAGGTATCCACACTTCACCATTAAACCTATCATCTAAAAGCTCAGTCAGCTAATCTATAACATCGCTACGCTGTTCGACACAAAAAAGCAGCATGATGGAGGGTGCAAATTTAGTTGTGAAAGGGACAGAATTATTCAAGGCGAATTCAATTTTCGGAAGTTGTTTCACCCAATCGGCATGATGCAATGGTTCAGCTAATTTACCAAGCATGGGACCTAAGACACGGTTGACGCGTTCTACCTGATTATTAACCCGAGAGAAGGCAATGACATTCTGTACATTTAAGCCGAAAAGTAGGCAGTGACATCTGCAGCTCCCCACCCTAACAGAGTATGAAAGCTCGCGCTCTTGTTTCCAAGCTTTGCAATGTAACTAGCCTGTTAACAGCCTGCTGAGCATGCCCAGTAGGCTTTCCATTTCAGTACTCATTTACAAGTGTAATAAAGAAGTTCTAACCACAAAAACCCGCCAGTCTTATGTTATTTCAACCCGTATAAATCTAATTAATTCGTCGTGTGTGAAAAATAGTTAATTATAAATCCACCCCTCCACATTTTCATGGTCCTTCGAGCCGGATATTATTTCGATTTAAATAATTATCGCTCGCCCCAGCAAGCTACGGTGGAATTACACTCTTCAACAACACAACTACACACCTCTATTTTAAACCAGATAAGTAATATATTTTCCAACAACATATATTATTTATATGCGTAAGCAACTTTATTAAGTATTAAACGTAGCCCGTTTAATCTTTCCTAATAAAATTATTGCTTGCACATTTTCCATTTATATTTTGTCCGTTTTGTCTCCTTACATATATGTACGTACATACATACATATATTTAAGAGAAAAGAAAAAAGGTTTCATTTTTGGCGGAAACAAAGTAAAATTAACATATAATAAACCTAACAAGTGTTTCCAACTCCATCCGCCACCACTTATTGTGTTATATCCATATTTAAATCCAATAATAATATTTTTGACAAATTTGTAATTGTGTAAATTATTTGTCTTAAAAATCATCCACCAAAAGTGCAAGACATACATACATATGTTGGTCACTGACTCCGTTCCGTTCCAATTCCACTCATTACAGCATAAACAGTAACCAATGGTGTGAGATACCCTGCATATGTTTTCCCGACAAGTGGGGTATATATGTTTTCAGAATCAACTTGCAACGTCATCGTTTAAAATACCCTTCCGCAAGTGGGGCCTACCCGACTAAGCATCTGCTGTTAACATTTAAATATTATTGTATTTATTTTTTATAAAATATATGTTTACAAAATAAAAAAAAAATATTACTAGACATAATATATAAAAAAATATACCTATACACTAAAAAAAAAAGGGTATCTACACAAAAAAAAAAAAAAATGAAAATTAAATTTTTTTTTTTGTTCTCCATATATCTAAAATAAAGTCCTATATACAAAAAAAAAGAGAAGAGATTTATAAGTACATATAAAAAATAAAAAAAAAAATAATAATAAAACAAAATTATATAAAATTTACATTGTTTTTTTTTTGGTACTTTTCCTGTTGTAGGCTGGCAAAACTCCTCAGCTGAACCCTCCACGAGGGTGCCGGCTGGGCAATGGGCATCGTGCTGCCTCGAAACAAGCGAGGGGTACTTGGTGCTATTTGCCTTGCGGAGAGACAGGGCGGTGTCCGGCCAAAGCGAACCACTCAAACCACTCAAAGGCTTCGGCACTGCGAGGGCATGGGGGGCAAGCCTAGGCAACAGGCATCGATGCCCCGCTAAGGTGAACTCTATTCCACTCAAAGGCCTAGGCACTGCGAGGGTAAGAGGTAAGCCAAGGCAAGGGCATCGCTGCCAGGCGGAGGAGAGCTCCTAACCACTCAAAGGCTTCGGCACTGCGAGGGCGAAGGGCCGACCAATGCTACAGATGCCGTCCTGCCCCAAAACAAACAAAGGTACTGTGAATCTACTCGCTTGTGCAGAGGAAGTTCGATGCCTAGCTAAGGTGAGCTCTTTACCACTCAAAAGCTTCGGCATTGCGAGGGTGAGGAGCAAACTATGGCTCGAGGTCCTTGGCAGTAAGGATAAAATGCTATGGGTAGACTCCCCAAAAAAAAAAAATCACATGGAGATGACGGACGGTCAAGCACGGGTTGGGATGTCAACCCAAACGTCGGTGGAAAAGGGTGCTACCACCGGCGGGCACGGGGGGGAGAAATCCTCTCTGCGTGTCGCCAGCAACCCACCCTCCGTACTGGTTGGAGCAGGCCAGGACGGTTGTAAAGATACTGCCACATCAACACACAAACCCAAGATGTGGCGTGATACCGCAGTCCAAGGAGACTCGGATTGCGAATCGCATTTAGGGTCAAATACGTCTGAGGTTGAGGACACATGTCTTCTAGACCCGACGAGTTCCAGTACCCCTAGTAGGGTCGGGCTCAAAAGGTCAAAGGAAGGCATGAGAGCCAAAGCCCAATACAAGGCCGCCCTTAAGATCAGGGCTCGGCTCACAGAATGCAAGCGAGATCTCACAACTGATGAGATCCGCCAGCAGGAGTGGGCCGACCAAAAGATCAAAGAGGGTAGGTCTCACTTTGAAAAGAGGAAAAACATGGCGCCGAGGGACGCCGGTTTTGCCAATAAGGTGGAGGAGAGTTTGGCCGTCAAACGCCAGCGATCCGCTGAAACCGCAAAAGCAGAGGTGCCAGCTAGCAAGCGGCCCTGCAAAAAGCCAATGACGCGGGCAAAGCCGACGACCAGCGATGTAGCGAGGCGGCATTTAGTCGTCGCGCTCATCGACCGGAGCGACCCTAACGGCAAAATGAAGCCCGAACAGTGGAAGAAGGTGGAGGAGCTACTGTTCGATGCGCTTCTGAGGCGTATGGGCGAATCGGACTCGCTTCCCATCTCATTTGATGGAGCGGGCTGGCTCTCCGGCGTCAAAGTTTTGAGCTGCAAGGATGACCACACCTTGAAGTGGGTCACCGGCGTCGTGGCTGCTCTGGACGCTCCGTGGGTGGGTGCCAAGCTGGAGGTAGTGGACAGAACATGTATTCCGTCCGTGCCGAAGGCAAAAGTACTCTTCCCGCGGGTCGCACCGGTGGACCAGGCGCTACAGCTACTCAAGTGGCAAAACCCGGACGTGCCAACTGCTGATTGGAAGGTGATCCATGTTGCGAAGCCCGATAGCAAGGGTCAGCAAGGGTGATCCAGATCAACAAGGAGGCCGACGATTTGCTTTACGGAAGATTCGGAAAGATGGCGTGGGGCGTGGGAAGTGTCTACCTGCGACTCAAGAAGCGCCACCCCGACGACAAAAACACCAACACGTTGGAGGCGGGTGAGGTGGAGAGCGACCTGGCAGAGGTCACCCATGCCACCAAAAGCCTAGAACTGGAAGACGACGAGGATGCGGACTTAAACGTGGTGGAAGTCCGATCCGTGGAGGGTGCCACAGCCAACAATGGAGCTGAGGATCATCCAAGTCAACCTGCATAAAAGCAAGTTGGCTTCGGCGGAGCTTCTGCTAACCATGGAGACAGAGCACGCCGACGTCGCCTTAGTCCAGGAGCCTTGGATAGCGTCAGGGAACAAGGTTTCTGGACTAAAACATCCAAACTTCAACCTACTCTACCCGACAACAGTGAGTAGAGCAAGGACCGTGATCCTAGTGAGGAAAGGTATCTATGCTTACTTATTGTCTAATTACAGCACTGACGACCTGACAGTGGTAGCGCTAGAAGGTGGCAGAGATGAGCCAATACTGATGGCATCCTGCTACATGGCGCACGACACCGACGCACCTCCTCAAGAGCTCACCCGAATGGTGATGGAGGCCGAGCCAAAAAAGCAGGCCCTCATCATCGGAGCAGACGCCAACGCACATCATACGGTATGGGGAAGCGGGGACACCAACGACAGAGGTGAGTCACTGCTTGATTTCATATTACAAACTAATCTTAAGATAGCAAACGAGGGGGAAGAACCAACATATGTTGGCCCCACCTCCTCCAACGTCTTAGATATTACCCTAGCGTCGGTAACGAATACTGTGGTACAAGATTGGAGAGTCCTTAGTAGACATTCCTTCTCAGACCACAAGTACATTCAATTCCGTGTAAACTTTGAACGAATAGTGAAGAAGAAGGTGTATAGAAACCCGCGAAACACCGACTGGGAGCAGTTCGGTATAGAGGTTGAAAGAAACCTACCACGACCACCCAAGATAGCCACACTAGATAAATTAGAGAAGTCCCTGGAGACACTCAATAAAAACTGACACCGCAAGGTTAAGGAAGCTGCTAGCTCGCCAACAGACAGTTCAAAGCCAATTAAAAACCGAAGATGGCAGATGGACGGAAAGCAGTGAAGATGCGGCAAATGTGCTCTTGGAGGCACATTTCCCTAACTGCACACAAGTCAACACAAACACACAAACGATACCTTCAACCACAAGGGTGGAAATTCCTGAAGATATCACATCTACGCGACGGATAATGTGGGCTATAGACTCCTTTGAGAGCTACAAATCACCGGGTCCGGACGGGATATTCCCGGCCATGCTGCAGAAGGTCAAACACGTGATCTCTCCATGGCTGAGAGAAATATTCAGAGGATGCCTCAGTTATGGCTATGTGCCGGTGGCCTGGAGGACGGCACGGGTAATTTTCCTGCCTAAAGCGGGAAAATGTAGCCACGTGCTGCCTAAAGACTACAGACCCATAAGCCTGACGTCGTTCCTTCTAAAAACGCTAGAAAAACTGATAGATCTCCACATCAGAGAGAACACGGAGATGACTCTAGAACAGAGCCAACACGCATACACGAAGGGCAAGTCAGTGGAGACAGCGCTACATTCCCTGGTAGCAACCATAGTGAAAGCACTACACCAAAAAGAATACGCCCTAGGCGCATTTCTGGACATCTCAGGCGCATTTAACAATGTGTCAACGGAAGCAATAATGCACAGCCTAAGAGCTGTGACCCCAACAGAAGCAGTGAACTCCTGGGTACAGAACCTACTGCGCAGCAGGAGAATACTAGCGGAATGGGGAACCACTACCACAGTCAGGGAAGCAAAATGCGGCACACCCCAAGGAGGAGTGCTCTCACCCCTACTGTGGAACTTGGTAGTCAACGACCTACTTAGAAAATTCAAACGGAAAGCCCCGAAGATAACCGCCTATGCAGACGACATAAGCATAATTATCACGGGCAGGTGTCCATCGACAATAAGCTCAGTCATGGACCACACACTCAAAGAGATACTAGCATGGGCCACGGAAGCCGGTCTAAGTATCAACGCGGACAAGACGGACCTCATTCTCTTCACGAAGAGATACAAGGTACCTCGCTGGACTCCACCGAAAATAAACGATAAAACGCTGATACCAAAGGAAAGTATCAAATACCTAGGGATAGTAATGGACAGCAAGCTGAGTTGGAAGCTCAATGTGGAGGAAAGGGTGAAGAAGGCCACCAATGCACTCTATATATCGCAAAAGATGTTGGGTAGCACTTGGGGACTATCACCTAGACTGACACACTGGATTCTAATCTCGATCGTGCGTCCTATACTGCTCTATATGATACTGGTATGGAGGAAAGCCACAGAGAAGTCCACATACCTGAAACGAATGGAAAAAACCCAGCGACATGCACTTACATGCATCACAGGGGCGCGGAGGACTACACCAACTAAAGCATTACAGACCATACTGAATGTCAACCCAGTGGACATACAGGCACGCTTAGTAGCAAAAAAGACTGCACAACGTCTTTGCACGATAGGCAACATGGCGATACACAACTACGGGCATAGCACAATTGGACGGGCGAACATAGTCGAAACGGACTATATGACCCCAAGAAACAATTTTAACTTCACGCCCACGCTCCTTGGAAAAGATGACTGGCGCTCAGGAGCAGAGCAGTCAGCCATTAACATATACACAGACGGCTCAAAAATGAGGGACGGGGTTGGAGCAGCAGTGTACTGCGCCGAACCACCCATGAGCCTGACTTACAAACTCTCGGACCACTGCAGCATATTCCAAGCTGAGATATTCGCAATAAGGAAAGCAGCAGAAGCAGTCCTACAAACAAATACAACACAGGAACAAGTAAACATATTCGTGGACAGTCAGGCGGCAATTAAAGCCCTGCAGTCCTACCACATAAGCTCTCGAAATGTCCTGGCGAGCAGAGAAACACTAGATGCACTCAGCACCTCCAAAAAAGTGCGCATCTATTGGATTCCAAGCCATCAGGGCTTCGAAGGCAACGAGATAGCAGACACTCTAGCCAAGCAAGGTGCAATGGGACTCAACAGTGAAACTGCGGAAGTCCCAATCTCTCTGCGAACGCTACACTCCTATATGGAAAATAAAGCACGGGAGTTAGCAGATCTAAGGTGGACAAACACCTCTGACTGCAAGATCTCTAAAATAATGTGCAAAACATACAACCACAAACTAGCGCAATATATGCTTAAGCTACAAAGACATGACTGCCGGAGGCTAGTGGGTCTACTGACAGGCCACTGCCTAGTCGCAGTACATGCGAAAAGGCTAGGCATAACTAACAATGACGAATGCAGGAAATGCAAAGATCCAGGTGTCAGGGAAACGCTGGAGCACCTCCTTTGCAGCTGCCCCGCACTGGCAGCACAACGACTACGCCACTTCCGAATTCCATTTCTGGCTTCGCTCGAAGAAGCCAGCAAGCAGGAACCCAGAAGGCTTCTTGCGTTTGCACGAAGTACACACACTCCGTAGGACCTCACACCGAGAAAGTCCCAACCATCTCCGACCACCGGCCCCACTAAGGACCCTTTAGCGGTCTATGTGTGACACTCCCCTGGGAGGGTCAGTCGGTCTAACCTAACCTAACCTTTCCTGTTGTTTCACGCTGCAAAAGTTTCTGGCTCCATAAGGAGTCTATTATGTCAAAGGACCAGAAGTAACAAGCGAAACCACGTTCTTCATTGTCCATTCGTCGTTCATCCTTATCAACTGTTCGTAGCTTGTCCGCTTCATCTGTGTCCAGACAGAAACCGTTCGCGCCTCCATCCAAACAAGAATATTTAGCTATTCCGCAGGACAGCGCACGTGTAACCAGACGAGTTACTCAAAAAACATTAGATCATTCCAAGATGGCATTAAACGATTTCATTGCTGTGTCGGGCAGGCTCAGCCAATTTGAGGCTAGATTTGCAGGCTCGGCAGGCGCATCCCTGTTTACACTTCAAGTGCATCGGGACCAGATCCGATCCATATGGGAGAAAGTAGAGTTAGCTTTTGAACAGGGGTACCAAGGCGCCGGATCCAGTGAAGATTTTGAAGTTATGCAAGCCAAGTACGAGCATTGCTAATGACTAATGATGGCTTTCAATCCGCGTGGCAGAATCTTTCAGAAAGATTCGAAAATAAGCGGCTGTTGGTCAACAGCCAACTTAAGGTCCTTTTCAGTCTGCCGTCAGTTTCCCAAGAGTCCGGGAGTGCTTTAAAAGAGCTACAAAGTACGGTCCAGGGGTGTTTGACGGCTTTCAAGTTGGCTAAGGTCAGCGTTGAAATTTGGGATTGCTTACTGGTCTTTCTTTGCTCGTCCAGACTGCCGAAACTTTCCCTGTCCTTATGGGAACAATCCCTCCATAATAAATCCGATATTTCGACTTGGGTTGAATTCGATAGTTTCCTTACTGAACGTCATCGCACGCTGGAAGCGAGAGAAACCATTAGGCCTAATACGGGAGGTCAAAGTCAAGTCAATCGCAAGGAACCAGCCAAAAAACACATCCAGTCATTCGAAGCAAAGGTCAAGGTACATGCGCAATCTTCCAAGCAGTCTTTGACCTGCAAGCTGTGTTCAAAAGAGAACCACCCCATCCGCTCATGACCTAAGTTTCTGCAAATGGCAGTCAACGAAAGGGCCTCCTACATTAAACAGCTCCAACTCTGTTTGAATTGTTTCGCCAGAGGGCACCAGCTTAAAGACTGCACAAGTATCTTCAACTATTACACGTGCAAAGGTCGTCACAATACTCTGTTGCATCGTGGCGACCCTCCTACCCAAGTTGTTCCTAAATCACCCTTAAGCTCTGGTGCCACTCCATATATACCAAATCAAAATTTACAGTCCTCTTCAAACCAAAGTCCGGCAAATATCCACAACTATTTCACGGCTGGTTATGTTCATCATTCAGAAGTGTCGTCAAATTTCTTACCAATATTTGTGAATTTAGATCAAAAGCTGTGTAATGCATATCTTTTGAAGATGTCACTATCTTCCCACCAGTTAGCTTTTTAAATGTGGGAAATATGTGGTCGCAACTGGCTGCTGTACACTCTGATATCAAACGTTGTCACTCTAGCTTAAGAACTGTCAAAGATTCATATAAGCTATTTCAAATTGAAAAGGCGGCGGGGCGGCATTAGAGTTTTTTGGGGACGTGCATCATGTGGACGCCAGTAGCTTCTCACGAAATTTGGTAACACATTTTGTATAGAAGTCGAATATATATGTTTTTAAAAATTTTTATAAATCGATATTTATTTTCCAGCTACTTATTGGGTTTAGCACCCAAAGCTTGACACTTAACTTGACCAGATTATAGGCAAAGATATTTTCAAAGTTTGAAATCTTTTTAAGCTTATTTATAAAGTATTATAACTAACTTTATGGGTGTAGAAAAAAGTTGTTCATATACACGGACGGATTGACGGACAATAACCATAACAGACATTGCATAAAACCAATATCAGAGTATAAAAAGTGGACAGCCTGTGTTAGATCACACGGGCGCATAGGTTAACCGTAGAAAACGTCTGTCCTTGTGCAATAAAAATAATGAAGCGGAAGCCTAAAAACAACAACCACATAGATGTTTTATTTTAACAGTGTTTGTTGTCATTTGGCTAATTTTTTGCTTTTTACTGCAACACTGGTTAGCATCTCTGATATAAATAATACAAACATTGACATGATATACATATATAAATATATGATATAATTTATTAAATCAAAATTTCTGCATTATTAAATCTAAAATTGTATATTTTTTTTTTTTTTATTTAATGCAATAACTTTGTTACTGTTCACAAGTCGCGAAAATCAGGGCTGCCACCGTAAAGACGAATTATCGATAGTTTAGTTCCCGAAAGCTTATATGATATTTTTGCACGGGCATATTAATTGTTTTGGTGCAAAACCATATTTAAATGTGCAACAAAAACAATAAAACATGATTTCAAAAACTTGCACACAAATTTTAATGATTTATAAAATTGCGGTAAACGTATTTAATTGTGATATAATTGTTTGGAGCTGACGCTTAAGCTGAGCTTGTTCATTTACACCCCTGGAACGGAAGAATTTATGTATGAAAATTTAACTAATTTAACAAATTTAAAAATTTGAATGTGGGAATTCCAAAAAATCAGATTTATTGATTGATCATTGAGATTGCTATAGTCTTCAAATTGAAGCAAAAATTTGCATGTTTTTGGTCTAATTTTTTTAATAGAAAATTTAATAACTAGATGTATATATATATATATATATAGCTTAAAAAAAAAGGTTGAAGCCTTGGCTTTAAAGTTAAATTATTTTGACGAAAATCTATCCATTAGTTCATGAGCAATGAGCGATTTTGTGTCTTGATCCTGTAATTGTCCTCTGTGTCCACAAAATTTACTTCGCTTGCGATGTCGTCCTTGGGTATTCCTTGTAACAGTTGCTCGTTGTTTGAGCACCATTTTCGTAGATTGAATCTATAGGGACGCAGGATCTTCATCAAATCTTCTCGAATGAGAAGTGCTTCTTGCACTGAGTCTGCTCCTGTGAGGCAGTCGTCTACATAGAAGTCGTTTATTAGTGCAGTTGCTCCTGCTGCTGATTTCTCCAAGTAAGTAGTGCCCAAGTGATTAAGACACTTGGTTACGAAGAATGGTGCTGAGGCCGTGCCGTACGTAACTGTTTTTAGTCTATAGTACGTAAGTTGCTCCTTGGGATTGTCTCTCCAAACGATCATCTGATGAAACTGGTTCTCGGGATTGATCCAAATCTGGCGGTGCATCTTTTCAATGTCCGCAGTAAACACAAATTTGTGTGTTCTAAATCTTAGCAAGATTGACATGAGACCACTCTGCACAGTAGGTCCTACTTGCAGTATGTCGTTAAGTGATTTTCCTGTCGACGTTTTGCAGAATGCATCAAAAACAACTCTTAGCTTTGTTGTGCTGCTATCCTATTTTAGCACACAATGATGAGTGATGAAGTAGTGGCTTCTAGGAACCTGTTGAGGTGACACTTGTTTCATGCGTCCTAGATCCTAATATTCCGTCATGAACGCAGCATATTGCTTCCACGTGTCTGCAGACGTTCTGCGCTCCAACGATAGAAATCGTTTAGTGGCAATTTCTATGGACTCTCCCAGGGCTGAATAGTGTTCAGAAAATGGAAGTTTAACTATGAATCTACCGTCCACCGCCATTTGTAGATTCTCCAAGAAGTGTTTTTCACACTGGGCCTTAATGGGCGTTCGATGTTTTTCTGCTGACTCCATGTTATCCAGTTTCCAAAATCGTTCTAATAAATCATTGGTTTCTTCATATGTGGCTGCTGCACAAATGGCCGACGATTTTTTGTAGTTTTTACTTTTCCCGCAATAATCCATCCAAATTCAGTTTTTTGCATCATTGGACCAGCATGGAATATTCTGTGTTGTTGAGGGAGCAGTATTAAATAATAGTGCTCTGCTCCAATTAATAGATCAATTGTGCTTGGTTTGTTGAAGTAGATGTCAGCAAGTGGCAGATTGCTCGGTATGCTCCAATTGGTATTGTTGATCAATTGGGCAAGTTGATATGATATTATGCTGGGTAGTACAAAGGCTTTCATTCGCATCGTGAAATTGCTGTGTAGTGATTTAACTGTCACATTTACACGAGCTTTGCTGACTCTTGTGTTTCCTCCGATTCCCTCAATCCGGAGCGTTGTGTCATGACGTTTTAGTGCTAGCATTGTTACCAGCCTTTGAGAAATGACTTAGATCTGTGATCCAGAATCCAGTAATGCCTTGAATGTTGCCTCCTGCCCATTGTTGGCTTGCACAACTACCTTTGCTGTTGCAAGTAAGTTGTAATTTTGGTTGTTTGCGGAAGCCACAACTTGTGTGTGTGGCTCTGCTGCTGCTGAAGTGATCGCGTTCTCCAAATTAACTAAAGTGTGGTGTTTCCTTTTACATTTGAAACAGCTGAAGTTGCTGGGGCATGAATTTGTCTTATGGTCATTTCTGAAGCAATTGACGCATAATTTTTGCCGTTGCACCTAATTAAGGCACTCGCTTATTGAATAGTGACTCGTCATTTTGCAATAAAGACATCCTCTTTGTGCACTTGAAGAAGACGCACATGTTGTATTTTTATCCTCCTTCTTGAAAGTAACTGGCGTCTTTTTTCCGGTAGCCATTACTCGAACTCTTTGTTCTAAGAACTGGATCATGGTGTCCAGTGGCTGAATTTCCTTGCTATGACCCAGTGACTGCTCATAGAGTGTTCTATTTGTGCCGTCCAGTTTATTTCTTAGGATGGCAATGATGATCGAACCCCATGTTGAGATGTCAATCCCGAGTCCCTTCAACGAAGCGAAGGACTCTATGGTAGTGATGTGCAGCTCTTTTAAAGACTTAACATCGTAGCTGCAGGTTTGTTGCAGCAGGAGACGGTTCAATATCCTAGATGCAATCTCCCTTGGATTATTGTATGCGTCTACTAGAATTTTCCACGCGTAGAGATAGTTTTCCTCTCTCAGATCAATGAGACGGATCAATCTTTCCGCCTCTTCGATTACGCTGGTTTTTAAATACCACATCTTGCGTATGGTTGTCATTTTTGTTTCATGTATTATACTTGAAAACATGTCAAAAAATTGATTCCATTTGAGGGCTTCGCCGTCAAATTTTGGAATCGGATCACGATCTACTTAAATTGTTAGTAAGTGCATTCCGTACCTCAGATTCTGCCTTGAGATAATTAGCGGCGTCGTAGACTATCTGGGTCTTCAAATTCTTCGTATATGAAAATGAACCTCTTGAATTTTTGCCCATAATGATTTCACATTGTCTGCATTAGGGGGCTTCTGTTGCAAAGTACGATCTAACGATTCTATCATTGCCTTTTGCCGACGGCACAATGCACTTAATTTTGTGTTTGTGCTTGTTCCGGCATCAACCGATCTTGAAGTAATGACGGTTATTGGTTCCGTCATATTGCTGCTAGACTGGTCAGCAATATCCTCGGAGAAGTAGTTTTTGGTTTTTTGAACCATATCAGCAACGTCTTCGAAGAACTAGAAGTATGTATGGGACTTCTCCAAATTCTCTTTTAAGATTAACTCGTTGTTGTCTTTGAAGGCGTCCCACTTTTCTTCTAGAATTGAGGTTCTGGCTTTGTAGTAGCCAGGTTTTGATTTCCGTTCGGGTGAGTCCTTTTTGCTGTTTTTTATAAGCCTTGATATCTCCTTGCTTATTTCTTCCTGCATATCCAGGACTTCTTCCAGATCCATTGATTTGTTTGTAACTCTGTTTATTCCTGACCCGTTGTGTTTTATTTGCTCTTTGGTGAGCTAGATTACGCTTCGAGTCGCAACCGTGATGTGTGCAAGAAATAAGAGTTTTTTCTTTTTCTTTTTTTTGGAGGTATCCTTGGTTGGTTGGAGTCCTTCGCCGGGGTCACCAAAATGTTTGTGTGTATATAAGCATTCAGTACATAAACTGACTGCTAATAAGGCGTCGCAACTAGCACTTGTAACTAGGTGGACTACGGAGAGGGAGTTCCTGTAGAAAGAATGAAAGACTTGTGTTTGCTTGAATGCAAAGTAAAGACTCTGATTTTTATTAACGAAAGTATCAGTATTTATAGATAAATATTGCTTAGTTTACATATGTGTAATTTGGGTTATCGTGTATGCAGCAGTTGCTTACCACTGCAGAATTGTGTATTGGCAACAACCGGGTTGGCTGACCGCGGCTCTAGTTACATGTGCTGTGTAGTCAGCAGTTTCCGCGAATAAGACAATTTGACTCACGGTGCTGTTTTTAATTGACCTATTTTAAGTACTAATTTATGATATTTACATATTTATTGACATATAATGTTGTGTTTAATTAGCATATTTTATTGTATTTATTATTGTGTTTCATGTGTTTGTGTTGTGATATATATATAGTAAGATATCCAATATGCACACATATTCATATCTCAAATATGTTACACATAGCATGAACCCCAACTCATAGCCAAACCATAAAGCATCCCAAAACTTATTGTAAACAACATCTGAGTCCGTCTGTAAACAAATCCTAATAATCACGCCACTAGCGTGAGATCGCCGAATTGGCACGATAACATAAACGTATTTCTAAAATCACGCCACAAGCGTGAGATCGCCGAATTGGCACTTTTTGGTAAAAGCTTAAAACGATCAACATAAACATATTCCTAAAATCACGCCACAAGCGTGAGATCGCCGAATTGGCACTTTTTATAAAAGCTTAGAAGCTTTAATCATAAGAAAAGCTCTCAACCGAGGCTTGCTCTGCGCAGCAAGAACTTCACAAGAGTAGTTGGAATTGAATCTTAGAATAAGCAAGACGTTTAACATTCGTCAACATTTTAAAATTGAATAAAGAGTTTATTAGTGTAAAAGAAATAAAACTGTGTTTTTATATTTTTTTTACACAACTTAATAACGAACAATCCAATTGGCGCAGCCGGTAGGATTAGTAAAAAAAAAAAGTGCAACAACAAAAACTTGCAATACTTAACAAAAACTAATCCGCCAAAGAACTTTCGTGCAACTAACACATTTAATGGTGTTTAATTGATTAGTGAAAAACAAGTGCAAAAATCAAAAACTTGCAATACTTAATAAAAACTAATCGTGCGATAAACACAGTTAATGGTGTTAAAAATAATTTAAGAAAAACCAAGAACAACAAAAAAAAAATAAATAAATAAAAAAAAAAATAGAATAAAATAAATAATCATATCAACATGGCAGTCGTTTTAAGTGATACAGACCTAAACCAGGCATTATCACAAATCAGACAAGTGCCTCAGTTCTCGGGAAACCAACAGGAGCTAAGCGCCTTTATTATTTTTAAAACGAGCACTCATCGAGGAATACACCACCCAGACTCCAGTGGAAGAATTATTACGACAACTGTACAACACCAGCTATCAAGGAAACCTCCGTAAGTTCATAGAAGAACTTGAGCACAAATCTTATGTTATAACCAATAAACTAACACTAGATAATAATCAAAGTAATACAATTGTGTATACAAATGCCATGAATAACACAGTTAGAGACGTAATTAAAAGAAAAATTCCAGATAGAATTTTCATGATTCTAGCTAGGTATGATATTACCACTAGCCATTTGCTAAAAGTAGCAGCTCAAAAGGAGGGTTTACTCGAAAATAGTGTGGTTGAAAAACCCAAAGATAATAAATACAATAATTCAAATAAAACCAATTCTGGTAAAAAGTATCAAGAAAATTTTAACCAAAGTTCAACATATAGCCCCACTAACCAACCACAACATAATCATAACTACCAAACATATTACAACACAACTAACCAACATAAGAATCAACAAGCAAATGGGCAGACATATGCTGAATTTCAGCAAAAGTTGCAACAAGGCAGACAACAGAATCCCATGAATTATTCGCATAATAGAAACCCTAATGCACAAGCATACACTTATAATAACCAGCCTCAAAAGCGGCAAAGAGAAAGTAACAGCGGTGTGTCAAAAATGGACACATCCGAAAATTTTCAAGCACTTGCCTCGGAACAGGAAGAAACAACCCATTCATAATTGTTATTATGAATGATAACCCGCTTAAGTGTGTAATAGACACTGGGTCAACAATAAATTTAATGAATAAAAATTACCTAAAATTTCCAATTAAAAACACTGAACTTAACGTTCATACCATTAACGGTAACATCAAATTAACATCGAGCATAACAATAGGCGCATGTAAATTATGTCCATCCAAACAGCAGTTCTTTATACATGAATTTTCAAATCGATATGATTTATTGTTAGGCAGAAATTATTTAGAAGCTTGTAAGGCAAAAATAAATTACGAAGAAGGAGCAGTAACTTTAGGAGAATATACATTCCTATTTAAGTACGACCCCAATATAAATGTAGAAGAAGAAATAGCACCAGAGTGTCTAGACCCACCTTCGTCGGAAGACTTAGAATTCAATTTCGTGATAAACGAAGAATTAAAAGAGTCCAACGAATTCCGCTTAGATCATCTTAACGATGAAGAAAAAAGGTGTGTGTCAAAAATTCTTCACAAATATCGAGACATACAATATCATGAAGGTGACAATTTGACTTTCACTAGTACTGTTAAACATTCGATAATTACAAAACATGAGGACTCAATTTACAAGAGACCCTACAAATATTCCCAAATTCAACACGACGAAATAGACAGACAAGTAAAAGAAATGTTAGAGCAAGGGATAATAAGAAAATCTCAGTCTCCATATAGTTCGCCTGTATTAGTAATCCCAAAGAAGTTGGATGCATCAGGAAAACAAAAATATAGAGTAGTAATAGACTACAGATTTCTAAACGAAATCACTGTTGATGACAAATTTCCTATTCCAATAATGGATAAATTTTAGATAAACTTGGCCGATGCCAATATTTCACAACTCTTGATTTAGCAAAAGGCTATCACCAGATCCAGATGGATCCGAAATCAATACCTAAGACAGCATTTTCCACTAAACATGGCCACTACGAATATACACGTATGCCGTTTGGTCTAAAAAACGCACCAGCATCGTTTCAACGCTGCATGAACAATTTATTGGAAGATTTAATCTACAAAGATTGTTTAGTCTACTTAGATGACATAATAGTGTACTCCACTTCATTGGAAGAACACATTTTGTCACTAAATAAGGTATTTGCCAAACTAAGGGAAGCCAATTTAAAATTGCAATTAGACAAGTGTGAATTTCTAAAAAAGGAAACAGAATTTCTAGGACACATAGTGACAACAGAAGGATTAAAACCTAATCCAAATAAAATTGAGGCAGTAATGAAATATCCTATTCCAAAGACTCCTAAAGAGATAAGAAAATTTTTAGGTTTGTGTGGATTTTATAGAAAATTCATTCCAAACTTCGCAAACATCGTCAAACCCATGACACTTATGTTAAAGAAAGGAGCAAAAGTAAACATAAAGGATACATCGTATATCTCAGCATTCGAGAAATTAAAAATACTGATAACCTCTGATCCAATTCTTACTCATCCAGATTATGACAAACCATTTTGTCTCACAACAGATGCAAGTAATGTAGCTCTAGGAGCGGTATTGACACAAAATCACAAGCCTATTTGTTTTGCCAGCAGAACGCTAAACAAACATGAAATAAATTATTCAGCTATAGAGAAAGAACTATTAGCAGTAGTTTGGGCAACAAAAACTTATAGAAGCTATCTATATGGCAGAAAATTCGAAATATTAAGCGATCACAAACCATTAGTATGGTTAAACAATATAAAAGAACCGAACATGAAACTCCAACGGTGGAAGATAAAATTAAATGAATTTGATTATACAATTAAATACTTACCGGGTAAAGAAAACCATGTCGCAGACGCACTATCACGTGTGCAAATAAACGAAAATCTATTGGGAGAAGAAATAAGCCAAGCAACATGTGCTACCATTCATAGTGCCCAAGAAGATAACCAAAGTTACATTCAAATAACTGAAAGACCATTAAACTATTACAACAGACAAATCGAACTCATCAAAGGAAACGACAATAAAACACAAGTTACTAATTATTTTCATAAGACAAACATAAAGATAACTTATACCGAAATGACTAATACTAAAGCTAAAGAAATAATAAAAGAATATTTATGTTCAAAACATAGCGTTATTTACTTCCACAACGACTCCGATTTTCCGATTTTTCAAAACCCATATGTAGAAATAATAAACCCAGAAAGTAAAATTAAGGTAATGAAAAGCTCATTAAAATTAACAGACTTACAAACGTACGCAGAATTCAAAGAACAGATACTAAAAACACTTAACGAATTATTACACCCAGGGATAGAAAAAACAATACAGTGGTTCAAAGAAAAATTTTATTATCCAGATTACCAGAATCTTATACAAAACATAATAAATGAATGTCACATTTGCAACATGGCAAAAACAGAGCATAGAAGCACCAAATTGGTATATGAATTAACCCTAGAAACAAACTACATTAGGGAAAAATATGTAATGGATTTTGATTTAGTTGACCATAAACAATTTCTATCATGTATAGACATTTATTCAAAATTTGCAACATTAATTGAAGTTAACAGCCGAGACTGGTTAGAAACAAAAAGAGCCATATTAAAAGTTTTTGATTTAATGGGAAAACCAGCAGAAATTAAAGCAGATAAAGATTCAGCATTCATATGTGCTGCACTACAACAATGGTTAAGAACTAAAAATGTAAAAATCAATATAACAACAAGTAAAAATGGTATAGCAGATATAGAGAGATTTCATAAAACAATTAACGAAAAATTACGAATTATAAGCAGTGACTCTAACATAGAAAACAAACAAACAAGATTTGAAATTATACTATACACTTATAATCACAAAACTAAGCATAATACAACAAACAGAACACCCGCAGATATATTTATGTACGCAGGGACACCAAGGTATGACACACAAGAAAAAAAAAGAAACAAATTGAAAAATTAAATGAATCAAGAGAAGAATTTGAAATAGATACAAGGTACAGATCTTCACCATTAGTTAAATCAAAAATAACCAATCCATTCAAAAAGACAGGTCAGTTAAGACAACTAGACGAGAAACATTTTGAAGAAACTAATAGAGGTAGAAAAGTCACCCATTACAAATCAAAGTTTAAGAAGAAAAAGAAAAATAATATGAGTAAATACATTAATTACAGAGAACCAGCTAATGAAAGGAATTCTGATAATAATAACACTGCTAACGGTGACAATTAACGGACAAAGTATCGAAATAAATCCCATAAAGGCAAACAACGGTTACCTAATATTTAAAACAGGAACACTGGATATTCCAACAAATTTTGAATACCACTATCTAACTGTAAATTTAACAAAAATAGAAAAAGTCTACAATAACCTATTAATACAAGCAAAGGATTACGCAAATTCAACTAAAATAAATTACCTCACTCTTTATAGCAAACTAGACTGGAACCTCAACTCAGAGGAACGAGTGAAGAAGGCTTCAGTCGCACTATATGCATGCAGGAAATCCATTGGATTAAAATGGGGAATGGCACCTCACATCACCCTCTGGCTGTACACAGCCTACGTAAGGCCTATCCTACTGTACGGAGCGTCGGTATGGTGGCCAGCTCTATCAAAGAAGAAATTAGTCCACAAGCTTGGCAAGGTACAGCGTGCCGCTGGACTGACCACAACAGGAGCCCTCAGTACGACCCCAACTGAAGCTCTTGACAACATACTTAATCTTCTACCAATAGACCAAATAGCTTCCCCTACTAGCAACTCTCTCTGCCCTACGCATGAGAGAAACAAAGCAGTGGTCCGAACAGACTTACGGACACTCCAAGGTTCTTGTGGGAAACCCACTTATTCCCAAAAACACGGACTATTGCCGTACTCAGGAATTCCCCAAAACTCCATTCCATACACTTATCCCCTCCAGGGACGATTGGTGCTAAGGCGTGCCAGGGCCGACAAACTCAATAAAAATTTACACTGATGGCTCTAAGCTAGACGACCGGGTAGGGGGCGGCGTCTTTTGCGATGAGCTATCCATTAACAAATCTTTCAGCCTCCCTGACCATTGCAGTGTGTTTCAAGCTGAAATCGCTGCAATTCACGAAGCACTCTCCTGCATATCCGAAATAAATTGCTCTGCAGCCAGAATCTGCATATTTTCTGATAGCCAGGCTGCTATCAAATCTCTCAAGGCGATATCATCTAACTCGTTATCTGTCACAAACTGCCGCAGATCTCTGAAGGAGATGGCCGAGCAGTTCGAAGTACACCTCATATGGGTGCCCGGACATAAAGGCATCGAGGGCAACGACAAAGCAGACGAGCTGGCAAGGCATGGTACTACCGTGCCTCTCCTCACAGGCAAGGAGAGCATGGGTATCCCCATGGCCAGCTGCAAGCTAAGAGTCCGATCGCACTTCGAACTTGAAGCAAACAAGAGATGGCAACTCACCACCGCCACGGGTAGGATTGCCAGGCAAACCTGGCCAACGCGCTGTAAAAAGCGGTCCTTAGGCCTTGTTCACTTAAACAGATTAGGTTGTGCTGCCGTAATCAGGGCCATTACGGGGCACTGGCTAGTGGGGACTCACGCAGCGAGACTTCTAGCCCCTTTCAATGACTTCTGCAGAAGCTGCCGAGACGAGGAGGAAGAGGAAACAGTCTCCCACCTCTTCTGCGACTGTCCAGCTCTCTGCAAGAACAGAAAGCGATACCTTGGTTCTTTCTTCTTATCGGACCTCTCTCAACTGGCGGACACTAAACCGAAAAATATCCTGTCCTTTATTCGAGCCTCGGGCTGGGACCACGCCCTCGTAAACGGTGTAACACACTCTACGTCTGGGTAGACGGTATCTGTGGACTATGTCCAAGACGCGGCATCACAATGGGCCAATACATGGCCTAAGTGAGTGGGGGGTTTTGTCTCAAACTGCTCACTACCGCTCTAACCTAACCTAACCTTGGTTTGATGACGCTCTTCGTTTTTAAGTAATACATGATCTCCTACATTATGTTTGATAATATTTGCTTTATTTTTATCAAACCTACATTTATCATATCGAGCATTTTCCTCCATATTTCGCTTAGCTTGACTTCTCAAGTTGTCTCTATCCATCAAATCATCTCCTTCTTCATTTACTGGCAGCAAACCAAAAGGTCTGAAATCCTTGCCGATTAATAGTTCTAACGGACTATATTTCGTTAATCGATTTGCCGTGCAGTTCATGGCCAATTGAACATCTGCTAGCGCATCTTGCCACGATCTCTGACTGGTTTCTACAGCGGTCAACATATTTTTGAGTGTACTCATTACACGCTCTACTTGGCCGTTGGCCCTACTCGCCCCAGTTGCAATTATATGCAAATTAATCTTTTGAGAAGAACAGAACTCTCGGAAACCTGAACTTGTAAAACAGCGACCTTGATCCGCTATTATTCGCGTGGGTAAACCAAATATAGACATAACCGATTTTACAGCCTTTATACAGCTTTCAGTATCTATATTCAAGGAGTGATAAAAATACACAAACTTCGTAAAAGCATCTATTAGAACAATGACATATTCCTTCACGTCCTTTTTTCCGCTCATTTTACCAGTTATGTCAATATGTATGGTATGCCACGGAATATCTATTTTGGGAATTGAATGCAGCTCTACTTGCACTTTTCCCCCGGGTGACTTAGATACTTTACATGTAATGCAATTGTCAACAAATTGACGCACATATTTTGACATATTTTCGAACCAATAGTAACTATAAACCTTATCCAATGTTTTTTTCCATCCGAGGTGCATAACTGCATCGTGTACGTGATTTATAATAGCCCATCTAAAACTTCTTGGAATTACCGGCAAACATTTTGTTTTATTTGTATGTCAGTAATTTCAGAATCCTTTCGTTGTTCAGTGGCAAGTCAATCTCTGGAGATTTCAGCCAAATTTACACGATTTTCGGGCACTTTACACATTTGATTTTCAGTCGCCTCTTGTACATGATTTCTTGACAAAAAGTCTATGTGCGCCATACGCTTTCTTTCTCTATATTCTACCTTGAAATCAAAAGACTGTAAATAAGCCCACCAGCGGTGTACCCTTGGTGTAAGGTCCATCTTTGTTTGCGATGCTTTGAGAGAAATGCAATCGGTATACACAATAAACTGACGACCAAGCAAATAATGCCGAAAATGCTTAACAGACGCAACTACTGCCAATGTTTCCAATTCATAAGAATGGTATCTGGACTCAGCAGATGAAGTTGTTTTACTAAAATATTCCACTACGTGAGGATTGCTATTGATCCGATGCATTAACATAGCCATGAGAACTTGCATCTGTGTGCAGTTCTATCGGATACTGTGCATCAAATATTGTAAGCACTGGCTTATTTGTGAGAATAGCAATGATTTTCTTTCTTATTGCTTCCAATTCATCATTCCAACTGAAAACGTTTTTGCTCGAAGTTAGTGAATATATCGGACCCATAATCTGAGAGAACTGAGGCACAAATTTACGGAAATAAGACGACAATCCAATAAATTGTCTCACACTACTAATTGTTGGTGGCGGTGCCAAAGAACTTAGCGCAAGAATTTTTCGCGGATTAGGTCTCACCTCTCCAGCTCGCACCTCATACCCCAGATACTGTACAGAAGTTTTAAAAAACCCGCATTTAGCAATATTGAATGAGAATCCAGCCACAGTCAGTGCACATCTAACACAACCTTTAATCTCTCAAGACCCAATTCTATGGTTGGTGATATAACCATGATATCATCCATGTACACTATTACGTAGGAATGTGCTAGGTTTCCCAAAGTGTTTAAAACGGTCCGCCAAATACTCGTATTGCCTTTCAGGTGTCACAAACGCAGTACATTCAATAGAATCAGGGTAAATGGGAATCTGATGGTACCCGCTAGCCATATCTAAACACGTAGAATACTTTGTATCCGTGAGTCGAGCAATTTGGTCATTAATAAGTGGCAAAGGAAACCGTATTGGTGTTTAGCTCAAGATAATCAATGAAAAGGCGGTCTGATCCATTTTTCTTTTTTACCAATAATATAGGTAATCAAGTTTTCTTTGTCGTTACCAATTAATTCATTAACAACATTGAATGAAAGAGCAGAGAGCTCAGATACTGCACAAGAGTTTACGGACTTAAGACTAACAATTTCAAATATATCAGAATTTATCGAAATCTAATATCCTAAATTAAGGATTTCTCTACCAATTACAATATCATTGGTGAGATGCTTGTCTGATATTACATGGAATAGTATTTCTATGATATATGCGTTAATCGAACATTGACATAACTTTTGATGGGTGCTGTATATACCAGCGTCGCCAATACTCCGTTATATGACATTGTTTATGAGTTTTCCATCCAATTTATCGGCAACACTGCTTCGAATAAGAGAGCATTCCGCTCCGGAGTCGAAATAAATTTGAAAGATCTCACCTTGGTGTGTCAAAACTCCCTTTGGCTCGGACACAGAGCACTAGTTACACTTCTTCTCGGAAACTGATTCAGAGTTTGTTGCATTACTCGTGCATCGATTTGCCAGATGTCCAAGTTGACCACATCGGTAACAGGTTACACCCCTCAAGTCTCGCTGCGGTTTACTTTCAGTTCTAGAACGTTTGAGTTTACAATCCGCCATTTTGTGCCCTATTATCTTGCATAAGTGACACACAATTTTTGCTCGCTTGTAGTCACCACTACATCCTTCAGAACTTTCAGCACTGCGCATTTTGTCAAATGAAAACGCCTTCAGTTCCATTTGAAGTTGGCTTCTCGTTTGTACATTGGAAGAAAACAGCGTGCGCTGCAAACGACTATCGAAATTTGCCATCTGCGCAAGCACAGTAGACACAGCTATCTCCTCTGGACCTATGTTTCGCCATTTTGAGGTTAGAGACGTAACCATGCGGCTTGCGTATAGTGCGAGGCACTCGTTGGACTCTGGACGACTTTGCAGCAGGTTCAAGAATGTAGCTGCTGTAGTTTCCTTGATTTCAAAGCGCTGCAAAACAATTCTTTGAACTGTTCCCAATTGATGCCGGGATAACAGTTTTGTGCCAGCCACGTTGAAGCACTTCCCTGCATAGAACTGCTCAACAACACAATAAGCGCGCTTCCATCAACCGGCTGCTCATCCATAATTATGCTTGCCGTTGCACACCATTGAGTTGCATTCGCATCACATTTCCATGAAATTGCGATTCTGTATATCCAAATTAACACGCCAGAGAATGCAGGAGTTGGCACTGATCCCACTTCTGATAACGGAGAGATATTTTCATCCATAGTTTTATTTACTGCGTCTCTGTTTGCTCGAATATAATCTATTGCACTAGCAAGTTCTGCTCGTCGTCAAGCGCACACTAGACTGTCTCGACTCACTCGCGAAACGGGGCCTCACTATTCCGTTTCTCTATATCAGTCAGCACCATACGGTCAGACCTTACTTGACAGCAGAGTCCCTCTCTGTCTCTCTACTGTCGTGCATAGAGTCCCTCTCTGTCTCTCTGCTGTTGTAGTGGAATCAAAAATATCGAAACTTACTAAATAAAACCACTTGAAACAGGAACAGTTCCAGAGGATGCTGTCAAATTTTGAGAAAATTTGAACGGGTACTTGATACTTAACATCATTGATGTTAGATGTGCCCTAGTGTGAATCGGCTATTACTTGGTAAAATGATCCTATAAAGATCTGTAACCAGAATTTGGATGCCACACTCCTAAACTATGTCGACACCTAACCGTCTCTTTTAAAAACGGGAAAGCGTTTATCTTTCAGTGTTTTTGAGCTTCAATCAACAAATTAGGTAGTAATTTAGCTAGTGGCATCCCTTACTACATCAGACAATTTTCGAAGGCCGTGTACAAACCTGCCGCATCCGTACCCCTTTGCAATCAGTCCTCTTTTTACCCGTTTTTGAACAGGTATCGAGTATACCGCAGCCGGATGCGTTCGACTGCAACGTTTCAACGGCTGGTTATGTTAATCATTCAGAAGTGTCATCAAATTTCTTACCAATATTTGTGAATTTAGATCAAAAGCTGTGTAATGCATATCTTTTGAAGATGTCACTATCTTCCCACCAGTTAGCTTTTTAAATGTGGGAAATATGTGGTCGCAACTGGCTGCTGTACACTCTGATAGCAGTTTAAAAACGGGTGTTAAGAAGTTTGCTTTGCAAAGGGCAAGATCGGGGCAGGCAGAGATGGTCGCTGCTCTTAAATTTATTGACTCTAGCTCAAATACTGTTGAAGATAAAAAGAATTCCTATTTAAAAAGGCTTGCTGGAGCGTAGCATTCAAATTTTGATGCAGTCTATTGGGGATGCCACTAGCTATATTGTCACCAAATGTTGTCACTCTAGCTTAAGAACTGTCAAAGATTTATATAGGCGATTGCAAATTGAAAAGGCGGCGGGGCGGCATTAGAGTTTTTTGGGGACGTTCATCATGTGGACGCCAGTAGCTTCTCACGAAATTTGGTAACACATTTTGTATAGAAGTCGAATATATATGTTTTTAAAGTTTTTTATTTATCGATATTTATTTTCCAGCTACTTATTGGGTTTAGCACCCAAAGCTTGACACTTAACTTGACCAGCTTATAGGCAAAGATATTTGCAAAGTTTAAAATCTTTTTTAGCTTATATATAAAGTATTATAGAATCACACGGGCACAGAGGTTAACCGTAGAATACGTCTGTCCTTGTGCAACAAAAATTATGAAGCGGAAGCCTAAAAACAACAACCACATAGATGTTTTATTTTAACTGTGTTTGTTGTCATTTGGCTAATTTTTTGCTTTTTACTGCAATACTGGTTAGAATCTCTGATATAAATAATACAAACATTGACTTGATATACATATATATATGATATAATTTATTAAATCAAAATTTTTGCATTATTAAATCTAAAATTGTATATATTTTTTTCTTTTTATTTAATGCAATAACTTTGTTACTGTTCACAAGTTGCGAAAATCAGGGCTGCCACCGTAAAGACGAATTATCGAAAGTTTAGTTCCCGAAAGCTTATATGATATTTTTGCACGGGCATATTAATTGTTTTGGTGCAAAACCATATTTTAATGTGCAACAAAAACAATTAAACATGATTTCAAAAACTTGCACACAAATTTTAATGATTTATAAAATTGCCTTAAACATATTTAATTGTGATATAATTGTTTGGAGCTGACGCTTAAGCTGAGCTTGTTCATTTACACCCCTGGCAAGGAAGAATTTATGTATGAAAATTTAACTAATTTAACAAATTTAAAAATTTGAATGTGGGAATTCCAAAAAATCAGATTAATTGATTGATCATTGAGATTGCTATAGTCTTCAAATTGAAGCAAAAATTTGCATGTTTTTGGTCTAATTTTTTTAATAGAAAATTTAATAACTACATATACTATATATATATATAGCTTAAAAAAAAAGGTTGAAGCCTTGGCTTTAAAGTTAAATTATTTTGACGAAAATCTATCCATTAGTTCATGAGCAATGAGCGATTTTGTGTCTTGATCCTGTAATTGTCCTCTGTGTCCACAAAATCTACTTCGCTTGCGATGTCGTCCTTGGGTATTCCTTGTAACAGTTGCTCGTTGTTTGAGCACCATTTTCGTAGATTGAATCCATAGGGACGCAGGATCTACATCAAATCTTCTCGAATGAGAAGTGCTTCTTGGACTGAGTCTGCTCCTGTGAGGCAGTCGTCTACATAGAAGTCGTTTATTAGTGCAGTTGCTCCTGCTGCTGATTTCTCCAAGTAAGTAGTGCCCAAGTGATTAAGACACTTGGTTACGAAGAATGGTGCTGAGGCCGTGCCGTACGTAACTGTTTTTAGTCTATAGTACGTAAGTTGCTCCTTGGGATTGTCTCTCCAAACGATCATCTGATGAAACTGGTTCTCGGGATTGATCCAAATCTGGCGGTGCATCTTTTCAATGTCCGCAGTAAACACAAATTTGTGTGTTCTAAATCTTAGCAAGATTGACATGAGACCACTCTGCACAGTAGGTCCTACTTGCAGTATGTCGTTAAGTGATTTTCCTGTCGACGTTTTGCAGAATGCATCAAAAACAACTCTTAGCTTTGTTGTGCTGCTATCCTATTTTCAGGTTAATACGGATAGTAGTATACCAACTCGCAACCCCAGAAAAACGAACTGGGATAAATTTAGGTCTACCCTAGAACTTAACCTAGTCACTGAGAGCTCTGGAATACCCAGATACACGAGTGAGCTAGAAAGAGTTGTTAGAAATCTGAACAGTAGCATTAAAAATGCGTATGAAGAAAGCTGCCCACTAGGGAGAACGCGTAGAGAAAAAGATGCCCCATGGTGGAATGACGGTCTTGAAAGACTGCGGCTCACCACCCGTCACCTCTTCAATAAAGCCAAGAGAGACGGGTCATGGGATACATACCGCGAAAGCCTCACCTCCTACAGCAAGGAGATCAGGAAGGCCAAGCGTAGGAACTATAGGGACTTCTGTGAAGGCATAGCAAGTACAAGCGAAGGTGCCCGGCTCCATAGAGCATTATCAAAGCGGGCACCGGAGGGTAATTTAGCCCTGAAACGTATAGACAATTCATATACGAGCACTAACATACAAAGATTAGAGCTTCTGTTTGAGACGCACTTCCCAGGAAGTATCCCCTGGCAACAGTGCGAACCTCTAGATACAGCGACTCAATACAGACCAACGGCCACTGACTGGGCATGCGCCAAGTCGGTGGTAACAGCGGAGAAACTAAAATGGGCAATTGGAACCTTCCAGCCTTACAAATCTTCCGGTCTGGATTGTATATCACCGGTATTCCTGCAGCAGGGACGGGGAATACTCCTACCCACTCTACGGAAAATCCTGGTCAGTAGCCTAGCACTTGGTCATATACCAAGCACTTGGAGTAGAGCTAGGGTGGTCTTCATCCCCAAGGCAGGGAAGACAGATACCACCAACCCAAAGTCCTTCAGACCCATTAGCTTAACATCGTTTTTGCTGAAAACGTTGGAAAAGCTGGTGGATTATAACATCAGGAGCACTCTGCTTACACAGAGTCCACTGCAAGCAACGCAGCATGAATACAGAACAGGCAGATCTACGGACACTGCCCTGTATGAGCTGCACCGCACTTTGCGGGCGGCAGTAGTAAACAAAGAAGTAGCAGTCTGTGCATTTTTAGACATTGAGGGCGCTTTCGACAACACATCACATGATGCTGTCAAGGCCACCTTGAATAGAAGAGGGCTGGACAGTACAACTAGTAGATGGATATCATCCTTACTAGGGTCCAGACAGGCTACGGCATCTATACAAGATAGTACCGTAACAGTAACAACCACAAGGGGCTGTCCACAAGGGGTGGTTTTATCACCCCTCTTATGGAGTATACTAGTAGACGAATTATTAAGTAGACTCGCCAACAGTGGTATCCAATGTCAGGGCTATGCAGACGACATTGTGATAATAGCTCGGGGCAAGTATGAAGAAACTCTTTGTGATAATGTTCAACTGGGACTTAGGATCACGCATGATTGGTGTAGGGAGGTTGGTCTCAACCTAAACCCTGCGAAAACAATCATCGTTCCGTTCACCAGAAGATACAAGCTACAAAGGATGAGGGAGATTAGGCTCGCGGGGAGCCCAATAGAAACAAGCAAGGAAGTCAAATACCTTGGGGTCACTTTCGACAGCAAATTAAACTTTGGTACCCATGTTCAAAATACGATTGCAAAGTGCTGCAGAGCGCTGTATGCGTGTCGTAACATAGCCGGGAAGTCATGGGGAACATCACCAAACATAATAAGATGGCTATACCTCATGGTAGTAAGACCCATGCTCACGTACGGAGCAATTGCATGGGGGGATAAGGCACAACAAATCACTGTGCAGAAGCAGCTTCAGAAGCTACAAAGAATGGCATGTGTAGGAATCACAGGAGCGATGAGGACCTGTCCCACATCCGCGCTTGAGGTTCTATTGGAGTTAACACCACTCCATCACACAATTAGGCTGCAACAAAAAGCAACGCTTTTAAGAATGTCCGTTGAAGGAGTTGGGAGAGGACACATTCTTAGTCGAGTAGAGGCAGACATGCTGTCGGGTGAACTTCCCCTACTGGCACAGCCAAGGGACGAAATGAAAGCCGAACATATGTTCGAGCAAAAGTTTCAAGCTCACCTCTGTAACAAAAAGGAGTGGACATCTTTAGAAGAGGTCCACAACATGAAGCCACACACCATAAAATGGTACACCGATGGATCCCTAACGCATCAAGGCTCCGGTCTTGGTGTGGTGGGCCCTCGGCTAACTTACCACGAGCCCCTAGGTATGCACACCAGCATATTCCAAGCTGAGGTATGTGCAATAGGGAGGTGTGTGGACGTTAACTTAAAGCGTAACTATCGAAATAGAGACATTGCCATCTTATCCGATAGCCAAGCAGCAATAATGGCACTTAGTAAGACCGAAATTAGGTCAAAGATAGTTCATGAGGTACGAACCAAGCTAGACACTCTGGGATCACAAAATAGGCTTGCCCTAAGATGGGTCCCGGGACATGTCAACATAGCGGGGAACGAAAAGGCAGACAAGCAAGCAAGAATGGGGGCAGCGACACCCCTCATAGGACCTGAGCCGTATTGTGGTATAGGAAGAAGCACAATACGGCAAGAACTTAGGAACGAAGAGAGATTTTTGCGAAGAACGAGCTGGGCAAGGACACCAGGACTCAGACAAGCAAAACTTCTCCTGGGTGGCTATAACCTCAAACGGTTTAAGCAAGTAATATCGATGGGCAAAAATAGACTCAGGATACTCACCGGTCTTTTGACAGGACACTGTAGACTAAGAGGTCACCTAGCAAAGCTAGGTATAGTCAGCAGCGAAACTTGCAGATTCTGTGAAATGGAAGGAGAATCCTCCTTGCACATCATAGCAGAATGCGTAGCCTTAGTGAGGAAAAGAAGTAGTTTTCTAGGAAAACATATTGTGGAATTCAGCGATTTAGAAACCATCGACCCAACAAAGGTACTTGCTTTTGTACAACACTTGGGCTTGACGGAAGAGCTATAAGCCAAGAAGGGGGCACAATAGATCAGCTTGGTCGCAGTGTAGTCATCCCCAATATAATAATCCTATTTTAGCACACAATGATGAGTGATGAAGTAGTGGCTTCTAGGAACCTGTTGAGGTGACACTTGTTTCATGTGTCCTAGATCCTTATATTCCGTCATGAACGCAGCATATTGCTTCCACGTGTCTGCAGACGTTCTACGCTCCAACGATAGAAATCGTTTAGTGGCAATTTCTATGGACTCTCCCAGGGCTGAATAGTGTTCAGAAAATGGAAGTTTAACTATGAATCTACCGTCCACTGCCATTTGTAGATTCTCCAAGAAGTGTTTTTCACACTGGGCTTTAATGGGCGTTCGATGTTTTTCTGCTGACTCCATGTTATCCAGTTTCCAAAATCGTTCTAATAAATCATTGGTTTCTTCATATGTGGCTGCTGCACAAATGGCCGACGATTTTTTGTAGTTTTTACTTTTCCCGCAATAATCCATCCAAATTCAGTTTTTTGCATCATTGGACCAGCATGGAATATTCTGTGTTGTTGAGGGAGCAGTATTAAATAATAGTGCTCTGCTCCAATTAATAGATCAATTGTGCTTGGTTTGTTGAAGTAGATGTCAGCAAGTGGCAGATTGCTCGGTATGCTCCAATTGGTATTGTTGATCAATTGGGCAGGTTGATATGATATTATGCTGGGTAGTACAAAGGCTTTCATTCGCATCGTGAAATTGCTGTGTAGTGATTTAACTGTCACATTTACACGAGCTTTGCTGACTCTTGTGTTTCCTCCGATTCCCTCAATCCGGAGCGTTGTGTCATGACGTTTTAGTGCTAGCATTGTTACCAGCCTTTGAGAAATGACTTAGATCTGTGATCCAGAATCCAGTAATGCCTTGAATGTTGCCTCCTGCCCATTGTTGGCTTGCACAACTACCTTTGCTGTTGCAAGTAAGTTGTAATTTTGGTTGTTTGCGGAAGCCACAACTTGTGTGTGTGGCTCTGCTGCTGCTGAAGTGATCGCGTTATCCAAATTAACTAAAGTGTGGTGTTTCTTTTTACATTTGAAACAGCTGAAGTTGCTGGGGCATGAATTTGTTTTATGGTCATTTCTGAAGCAATTGACGCATAATTTTTGCCGTTGCACCTAATTAAGGCACTCGCTTATTGATTTAGCGCGAAAGTCGTCACATTTTGATAAATAGTGACTCGTCTTTTTGCAATAAAGACATCCTCTTTGTGCACTTGAAGAAGACGCACATGTTGTATTTTTATGCTCCTTCTTGAAAGTTACTGGCGTCTTTTTTCCGGTAGCCATTACTCGAACTCTTTGTTCTAAGAACTGGATCATGGTGTCCAGTGGCTGAATTTCCTTGTTATGACCCAGTGAGTGCTCATAGAGTGTTCTATTTGTGCCGTCCAGTTTATTTCTTAGGATTGCAATGATGATCGAACCCCATGTTGAGATGTCAATCCCGAGTCCCTTCAACGAAGCGAAGGACTCTATGGTAGTGATGTGCAGCTCTTTTAAAGACTTTACATCGTAGCTGCAGGTTTGTTGCAGCAGGAGACGGTTCAATATCCTAGATGCAATCTCCCTTGGATTATTGTATGCGTCTACTAGAATTTTCCACGCGTAGAGATAGTTTTCCTCTCTCAGATCGATGTGACGGATCAATCTTTCCGCCTCTTCGATTACGCTGGTTTTTAAATACCACATCTTGCGTATGGTTGTCATTTTTGTTTCATGTATCATACTTGAAAACATGTCAAAAAATTGATTCCATTTGAGTGCTTCGCCGTCAAATTTTGGAATCGGATCACGAACTACTTGAATTGTTAGTAAGTGCATTCCGTACCTCAGATTCTGCCTTGAGATAATTAGCGGCGTCGTAGACTATCTGGGTCTTCAAATTCTTCGTATATGAAAATGGACCTCTTGAATTTTTGCCCATAATGATTTCACATTGTCTGCATTAGGGGGCTTCTGTTGCAAAGTACGATCTAACGATTCTATCATTGCCTTTTGCCGACGGCACAATGCACTTAATTTTGTGTTTGTGCTTGTTCCGGCATCAACCGATCTTGAAGTAATGACGGTTATTGGATCCGTCATATTGCTGCTAGACTGGTCAGCAATATCCTCGGAGAAGTAGTTTTTGGTTTTTTGAACCATATCAGCAACGTCTTCGAAGAACTAGAAGTATGTATGGGACTTCTCCAAATTCTCTTTTAAGATTAACTCGTTGTTGTCTTTGAAGGCGTCCCACTTTTCTTCTAGAATTGAGGTTCTGGCTTTGTAGTAGCCAGGTTTTGATTTCCGTTCGGGTGAGTCCTTTTTGCTGTTTTTTATAACCCTTGATATCTCCTTGCTTATTTCTTCCTGCATATCCAGGACTTCTTCCAGATCCATTGATTTGTTTGTAACTCTGTTTATTCCTGACCCGTTGTGTTTTATTTGCTCTTTGGTGAGCTAGATTACGCTTCGAGTCGCAACCGTGATGTGTGCAAGAAATAAGAGTTTTTTCTTTTTTTTTTTTTGGAGGTTGGTTGGAGTCCTTCGCCGGGGTCACCAAAATGTTTGTGTGTATATAAGCATTCAGTACATAAACTGACTGCTAATAAGGCGTCGCAACTAGCACTTGTAACTAGGTGGACTACGGAGAGGGAGTTCCTGTAGAAAGAATGAAAGACTTGTGTTTGCTTGAATGCAAAGTAAAGACTCTGATTTTTATTAACGAAAGTATCAGTATTTATAGATAAATATTGCTTAGTTTACATATGTGTAATTTGGGTTATCCTGTATGCAGCAGTTGCTTACCACTGCAGAATTGTGTATTGGCAACAACCGGGTTGGCTGACCGCGGCTCTAGTTACATGTGCTGTGTAGTCAGCAGTTTCCGCGAATAAGACAATTTGACTCACGGTGCTGTTTTTAATTGACCTATTTTAAGTACTAATTTATGATATTTACATATTTATTGACATATAATGTTGTGTTTAATTAGCATATTTTATTGTATTTATTATTGTGTTTCATGTGTTTGTGTTGTGATAAATATATAGTAAGATATCCAATATGCACACATATTCATATCTCAAATATGTTACACATAGCATGAACCCCAACTCATAGCCAAACCATAAAGCATCCCAAAACTTATTGTAAACAACATCTGAGTCCGTCTGTAAACAAATCCTAATAATCACGCCACTAGCGTGAGATCGCCGAATTGGCACGATAACATAAACATATTTCTAAAATCACGCCACAAGCGTGAGATCGCCGAATTGGCACTTTTTGGTAAAAGCTTAAAACGATCAACATAAACATAATCCTAAAATCACGCCACAAGCGTGAGATCGCCGAATTGGCACTTTTTATAAAAGCTTAGAAGCTTTAATCATAAGAAAAGCTCTCAACCGAGGCTTGCTCTGCGCAGCAAGAACTTCACAAGAGTAGTTGGAATTGAATCTTAGAATAAGCAAGACGTTTAACATTCGTCAACATTTTAAAATTGAATAAAGAGTTTATTAGTGTAAAAGAAATAAAACTGTGTTTTTATATTTTTTTTACACAACTTAATAACGAACAATCCAATTGGCGCAGCCGGTAGGATTAGTAAAAAAAAAAAGTGCAACAACAAAAACTTGCAATACTTAACAAAAACTAATCCGCCAAAGAACTTTCGTGCAACTAACACATTTAATGGTGTTTAATTGATTAGTGAAAAACAAGTGCAAAAATCAAAAACTTGCAATACTTAATAAAAACTAATCGTGCGATAAACACAGTTAATGGTGTTAAAAATAATTTAAGAAAAACCAAGAACAACAAAAAAAAAAAAATAAATAAATAAAAAAAAAAATAGAATAAAATAAATAATCATATCAACATGGCAGTCGTTTTAAGTGATACAGACCTAAACCAGGCATTATCACAAATCAGACAAGTGCCTCAGTTCTCGGGAAACCAACAGGAGCTAAGCGCCTTTATTATTTTTAAAACGAGCACTCATCGAGGAATACACCACCCAGACTCCAGTGGAAGAATTATTACGACAACTGTACAACACCAGCTATCAAGGAAACCTCCGTAAGTTCATAGAAGAACTTGAGCACAAATCTTATGTTATAACCAATAAACTAACACTAGATAATAATCAAAGTAATACAATTGTGTATACAAATGCCATGAATAACACAGTTAGAGACGTAATTAAAAGAAAAATTCCAGATAGAATTTTCATGATTCTAGCTAGGTATGATATTACCACTAGCCATTTGCTAAAAGTAGCAGCTCAAAAGGAGGGTTTACTCGAAAATAGTGTGATTGAAAAACCCAAAGATAATAAATACAATAATTCAAATAAAACCAATTCTGGTAAAAAGTATCAAGAAAATTTTAACCAAAGTTCAACATATAGCCCCACTAACCAACCACAACATAATCATAACTACCAAACATATTACAACACAACTAACCAACATAAGAATCAACAAGCAAATGGGCAGACATATGCTGAATTTCAGCAAAAGTTGCAACAAGGCAGACAACAGAATCCCATGAATTATTCGCATAATAGAAACCCTAATGCACAAGCATACACTTATAATAACCAGCCTCAAAAGCGGCAAAGAGAAAGTAACAGCGGTGTGTCAAAAATGGACACATCCGAAAATTTTCAAGCACTTGCCTCGGAACAGGAAGAAACAACCCATTCATAATTGTTATTATGAATGATAACCCGCTTAAGTGTGTAATAGACACTGGGTCAACAATAAATTTAATGAATAAAAATTACCTAAAATTTCCAATTAAAAACACTGAACTTAACGTTCATACCATTAACGGTAACATCAAATTAACATCGAGCATAACAATAGGCGCATGTAAATTATGTCCATCCAAACAGCAGTTCTTTATACATGAATTTTCAAATCGATATGATTTATTGTTAGGCAGAAATTATTTAGAAGCTTGTAAGGCAAAAATAAATTACGAAGAAGGAGCAGTAACTTTAGGAGAATATACATTCCTATTTAAGTACGACCCCAATATAAATGTAGAAGAAGAAATAGCACCAGAGTGTCTAGACCCACCTTCGTCGGAAGACTTAGAATTCAATTTCGTGATAAACGAAGAATTAAAAGAGTCCAACGAATTCCGCTTAGATCATCTTAAGGATGAAGAAAAAAGGTGTGTGTCAAAAATTCTTCACAAATATCGAGACATACAATATCATGAAGGTGACAATTTGACTTTCACTAGTACTGTTAAACATTCGATAATTACAAAACATGAGGACTCAATTTACAAGAGACCCTACAAATATTCCCAAATTCAACACGACGAAATAGACAGACAAGTAAAAGAAATGTTAGAGCAAGGGATAATAAGAAAATCTCAGTCTCCATATAGTTCGCCTGTATTAGTAATCCCAAAGAAGTTGGATGCATCAGGAAAACAAAAATATAGAGTAGTAATAGACTACAGATTTCTAAACGAAATCACTGTTGATGACAAATTTCCTATTCCAATAATGGATGAAATTTTAGATAAACTTGGCCGATGCCAATATTTCACAACTCTTGATTTAGCAAAAGGCTATCACCAGATCCAGATGGATCCGAAATCAATACCTAAGACAGCATTTTCCACTAAACATGGCCACTACGAATATACACGTATGCCGTTTGGTCTAAAAAACGCACCAGCAACGTTTCAACGCTGCATGAACAATTTATTGGAAGATTTAATCTACAAAGATTGTTTAGTCTACTTAGATGACATAATAGTGTACTCCACTTCATTGGAAGAACACATTTTGTCACTAAATAAGGTATTTGCCAAACTAAGGGAAGCCAATTTAAAATTGCAATTAGACAAGTGTGAATTTCTAAAAAAGGAAACAGAATTTCTAGGACACATAGTGACAACAGAAGGATTAAAACCTAATCCAAATAAAATTGAGGCAGTAATGAAATATCCTATTCCAAAGACTCCTAAAGAGATAAGAAAATTTTTAGGTTTGTGTGGATTTTATAGAAAATTCATTCCAAACTTCGCAAACATCGTCAAACCCATGACACTTATGTTAAAGAAAGGAGCAAAAGTAAACATAAAGGATACATCGTATATCTCAGCATTCGAGAAATTAAAAATACTGATAACCTCTGATCCAATTCTTACTCATCCAGATTATGACAAACCATTTTGTCTCACAACAGATGCAAGTAATGTAGCTCTAGGAGCGGTATTGACACAAAATCACAAGCCTTTTTGTTTCGCCAGCAGAACGCTAAACAAACATGAAATAAATTATTCAGCTATAGAGAAAGAACTATTAGCAGTAGTTTGGGCAACAAAAACTTATAGAAGCTATCTATATGGCAGAAAATTCGAAATATTAAGCGATCACAAACCATTAGTATGGTTAAACAATATAAAAGAACCGAACATGAAACTCCAACGGTGGAAGATAAAATTAAATGAATTTGATTATACAATTAAATACTTACCGGGTAAAGAAAACCATGTCGCAGACGCACTATCACGTGTGCAAATAAACGAAAATCTATTGGGAGAAGAAATAAGCCAAGCAACATGTGCTACCATTCATAGTGCCCAAGAAGATAACCAAAGTTACATTCAAATAACTGAAAGACCATTAAACTATTACAACAGACAAATCGAACTCATCAAAGGAAACGACAATAAAACACAAGTTACTAATTATTTTCATAAGACAAACATAAAGATAACTTATACCGAAATGACTAATACTAAAGCTAAAGAAATAATAAAAGAATATTTATGTTCAAAACATAGCGTTATTTACTTCCACAACGACTCCGATTTTCCGATTTTTCAAAACCCATATGTAGAAATAATAAACCCAGAAAGTAAAATTAAGGTAATAAAAGCTCATTAAAATTAACAGACTTACAAACGTACGCAGAATTCAAAGAACAGATACTAAAAACACTTAACGAATTATTACACCCAGGGATAGAAAAAACAATACAGTGGTTCAAAGAAAAATTTTATTATCCAGATTACCAGAATCTTATACAAAACATAATAAATGAATGTCACATTTGCAACATGGCAAAAACAGAGCACAGAAGCACCAAATTGGTATATGAATTAACCCTAGAAACAAACTACATTAGGGAAAAATATGTAATGGATTTTTATTTAGTTGACCATAAACAATTTCTATCATGTATAGACATTTATTCAAAATTTGCAACATTAATTGAAGTAACAGCCGAGACTGGTTAGAAACAAAAAGAGCCATATTAAAAGTTTTTGATTTAATGGGAAAACCAGCAGAAATTAAAGCAGATAAAGATTCAGCATTCATATGTGCTGCACTACAACAATGGTTAAGAACTGAAAATGTAAAAATCAATATAACAACAAGTAAAAATGGTATAGCAGATATAGAGAGATTTCATAAAACAATTAACGAAAAATTACGAATTATAAGCAGTGACTCTAACATAGAAAACAAACAAACAAGATTTGAAATTATACTATACACTTATAATCACAAAACTAAGCATAATACAACAAACAGAACACCCGCAGATATATTTATGTACGCAGGGACACCAAGGTATGACACACAAGAAAAAAAAAAGAAACAAATTGAAAAATTAAATGAATCAAGAGAAGAATTTGAAATAGATACAAGGTACAGATCTTCACCATTAGTTAAATCAAAAATAACCAATCCATTCAAAAAGACAGGTCAGTTAAGACAACTAGACGAGAAACATTTTGAAGAAACTAATAGAGGTAGAAAAGTCACCCATTACAAATCAAAGTTTAAGAAGAAAAAGAAAAATAATATGAGTAAATACATTAATTACAGAGAACCAGCTAATGAAAGGAATTCTGATAATAATAACACTGCTAACGGTGACAATTAACGGACAAAGTATCGAAATAAATCCCATAAAGGCAAACAACGGTTACCTAATATTTAAAACAGGAACACTGGATATTCCAACAAATTTTGAATACCACTATCTAACTGTAAATTTAACAAAAATAGAAAAAGTCTACAATAACCTATTAATACAAGCAAAGGATTACGCAAATTCAACTAAAATAAATTACCTCACTCTTTATAGCAAACTAGACTGGAACCTCAACTCAGAGGAACGAGTGAAGAAGGCTTCAGTCGCACTATATACATGCAGGAAATCCATTGGATTAAAATGGGGAATGGCACCTCACATCACCCTCTGGCTGTACACAGCCTACGTAAGGCCTATCCTACTGTACGGAGCGTCGGTATGGTGGCCAGCTCTATCAAAGAAGAAATTAGTCCACAAGCTTGGCAAGGTACAGCGTGCCGCTGGACTGACCACAACAGGAGCCCTCAGTACGACCCCAACTGAAGCTCTTGACAACATACTTAATCTTCTACCAATAGACCAAATAGCTTCCCCTACTAGCAACTCTCTCTGCCCTACGCATGAGAGAAACAAAGCAGTGGTCCGAACAGACTTACGGACACTCCAAGGTTCTTGTGGGAAACCCACTTATTCCCAAAAACACGGACTATTGCCGTACTCAGGAATTCCCCAAAACTCCATTCCATACACTTATCCCCTCCAGGGACGATTGGTGCTAAGGCGTGCCAGGGCCGACAAACTCAATAAAAATTTACACTGATGGCTCTAAGCTAGACGACCGGGTAGGGGGCGGCGTCTTTTGCGATGAGCTATCCATTAACAAATCTTTCAGCCTCCCTGACCATTGCAGTGTGTTTCAAGCTGAAATCGCTGCAATTCACGAAGCACTCTCCTGCATATCCGAAATAAATTGCTCTGCAGCCAGAATCTGCATATTTTCTGATAGCCAGGCTGCTATCAAATCTCTCAAGGCGATATCATCTAACTTGTTATCTGTCACAAACTGCCGCAGATCTCTGAAGGAGATGGCCGAGCAGTTCGAAGTACACCTCATATGGGTGCCCGGACATAAAGGCATCGAGGGCAACGACAAAGCAGACGAGCTGGCAAGGCATGGTACTACCGTGCCTCTCCTCACAGGCAAGGAGAGCATGGGTATCCCCATGGCCAGCTGCAAGCTAAGAGTCCGATCGCACTTCGAACTTGAAGCAAACAAGAGATGGCAACTCACCACCGCCACGGGTAGGATTGCCAGGCAAACCTGGCCAACGCGCTGTAAAAAGCGGTCCTTAGGCCTTGTTCACTTAAACAGATTAGGTTGTGCTGCCGTAATCAGGGCCATTACGGGGCACTGGCTAGTGGGGACTCACGCAGCGAGACTTCTAGCCCCTTTCAATGACTTCTGCAGAAGCTGCCGAGACGAGGAGGAAGAGGAAACAGTCTCCCACCTCTTCTGCGACTGTCCAGCTCTCTGCAAGAACAGAAAGCGATACCTTGGTTCTTTCTTCTTATCGGACCTCTCTTAACTGGCGGACACTAAACCGAAAAATATCCTGTCCTTTATTCGAGCCTCGGGCTGGGACCACGCCCTCGTAAACGGTGTAACACACTCTACGTCTGGGTAGACGGTATCTGTGGACTATGTCCAAGACGCGGCATCACAATGGGCCAATACATGGCCTACGTGAGTGGGGGGTTTTGTCTCAAACTGCTCACTACCGCTCTAACCTAACCTAACCTTGGTTTGATGACGCTCTTCGTTTTTAAGTAATACATGATCTCCTACATTATGTTTGATAATATTTGCTTTATTTTTATCAAACCTACATTTATCATATCGAGCATTTTCCTCCATATTTCGCTTAGCTTGACTTCTCAAGTTGTCTCTATCCATCAAATCATCTCCTTCTTCATTTACTGGCAGCAAACCAAAAGGTCTGAAATCCTTGCCGATTAATAGTTCTAACGGACTATATTTCGTTAATCGATTTGCCGTGCAGTTCATGGCCAATTGAACATCAACATATTTTTGAGTGTACTCATTACACGCTCTACTTGGCCGTTGGCCCTACTCGCCCCAGTTGCAATTATATGCAAATTAATCTTTTGAGAAGAACAGAACTCTCGGAAACCTGAACTTGTAAAACAGCGACCTTGATCCGCTATTATTCGCGTGGGTAAACCAAATATAGACATAACCGATTTTACAGCCTTTATACAGCTTTCAGTATCTATATTCAAGGAGTGATAAAAATACACAAACTTCGTAAAAGCATCTATTAGAACAATGACATATTCCTTCACGTCCTTTTTTCCGCTCATTTTACCAGTTATGTCAATATGTATGGTATGCCACGGAATATCTATTTTGGGAATTGAATGCAGCTCTACTTGCACTTTTCCCCCGGGTGACTTAGATACTTTACATGTAATGCAATTGTCAACAAATCGATGCACATATTTTGACATATTTTCGAACCAATAGTAACTATAAACCTTATCCAATGTTTTTTTCCATCCGAGGTGCATAACTGCTTCGTGTACGTGATTTATAATAGCCCATCTAAAACTTCTTGAAATTACCGGCAAACATTTTGTTTTATTTGTATGTCAGTAATTTCAGAATCCTTTCGTTGTTCAGTGGCAAGTCAATCACTGGAGATTTCAGCCAAATTTACACGCTTTTCGGGCACTTTACACATTTGATTTTCAGTCGCCTCTTGTACATGATTTCTTGACAAAAAGTCTACGTGCGCCATACGCTTTCTTTCTCTATATTCTATCTTGAAATCAAAAGGTTGTAAATAAGCCCACCAGCGGTGTACCCTTGGTGTAAGGTCCATCTTTGTTTGCGATGCTTTGAGAGAAATGCAATCGGTATACACAATAAACTGACGACCAAGCAAATAATGCCGAAAATGCTTAACAGACGCAACTACTGCCAATGTTTCCAATTCATAAGAATGGTATCTGGACTCAGCAGATGAAGTTGTTTTACTAAAATATTCCACTACGTGAGGATTGCTATTGATCCGATGCATTAACATAGCCATGAGAACTTGCATCTGTGTGCAGTTCTATCGGATACTGTGCATCAAATATTGTAAGCACTGGCTTATTTGTGAGAATAGCAATGATTTTCTTTCTTATTGCTTCCAATTCATCATTCCAACTGAAAACGTTTTTGCTCGAAGTTAGTGAATATATCGGACCCATAATCTGAGAGAACTGAGGCACAAATTTACGGAAATAAGACGACAATCCAATAAATTGTCTCACACTACTTATTCTTGGTGGCAGTGCCAAAGAACTTAGCGCAAGAATTTTTCGCGGATTAGGTCTCACCTCTCCAGCTCGCACCTCATACCACAGATACTGTACAGTAGTTTTAAAAAACCCGCATTTAGCAATATTGAATGAGAATCCAGCCACAGTCAGTGCACATCTAACACAACCTTTAATCTCTCAAGACCCAATTCTATGGTTGGTAATATAACCATGATATCATCCATGTACACTATTACGTAGGAATGTGCTAGGTTTCCCAAAGCGTTTAAAACGGTCCGCTGGAAAACGCTGGCATTGCCAAATACTCGTATTGCCTTTCAGGTGTCACAAACGCAGTACATTCAATAGAATCAGGGTAAATGGGAATCTGATGGTACCCGCTAGCCATATCTAAACACGTAGAATACTTTGTATCCGGGAGTCGAGCAATTTGGTCATTAATAAGTGGCAAAGGAAACCGTATTGGTGTTTAGCTCAAGATAATCAATGAAAAGGCGGTCTGAACCAATTTTCTTTTTTACCAATAATATAGGTAATCAAGTTTTCTTTGTCGTTACCAATTAATTCAGGAACAACATTGAATGAAAGAGCATAAGTGACACACAATTTTTGCTCGCTTGTAGTCACCACTACATCCTTCAGAACTTTCAGCACTGCGCATTTTGTCAAATGAAAACGCCTTCAGACCCATTTGAAGTTGGCTTCTCGTTTGTACATTGGAAGAAAACAGCGTGCGCTGCAAACGACTATCGAAATTTGCCAACTGCGCAAGCACAGTAGACACAGCTATCTCCTCTGGACCTATGTTTCGCCATTTTGAGGTTAGAGACGTAACCATGCGGCTTGCGTATAGTGCGAGGCACTCGTTGGACTCTGGACGACTTTGCAGCAGGTTCAAGAATGTAGCTGCTGTAGTTTCCTTGATTTCAAAGCGCTGCAAAAACAATTCTTTGAACTGTTCCCAATTGATGCCGGGATAACAGATTTGTGCCAGCCACGTTGAAGCACTTCCCTGCATAGAACTGCTCAACAACACAATAAGCGCGCTTCCATCAACCGGCTGCTCATCCATAATTATGCTTGCCGTTGCACACCATTGAGTTGCATTCGCATCACATTTCCATGAAATTGCGATTCTGTATATCCAAAACAACACGCCAGAGAATGCAGGAGTTGGCACTGATCCCACTTCTGATAACGGAGAGATATTTTCATCCATAGTTTTATTTACTGCGTCTCTGTTTGCTCGAATATAATCTATTGCACTAGCAAATTCTGCTCGTCGTCAAGCGCACACTAGACTGTCTCGACTCACTCGCGAAACGGGGCCTCACTATTCCGTTTCTCTAATTCAGTCAGTGCCATACGGTCAGACCTTACTTGACAGCAGAGTCCCTCTCTGTCTCTCTACTGTCGTGCATAGAGTCCCTCTCTGTCTCTCTGCTGTTGTAGTGGAATCAAAAATATCGAAACTTACTAAATAAAACCACTTGAAACAGGAACAATTCCAGAGGATGCTGTCAAATTTTGAGAAAATTTGAACGGGTACTTGATACTTAACATCATTGATGTTAGATGTGCCCTAGTGTGAATCGGCTATTACTTGGTAAAATGATCCTATAAAGATCTGTAACCAGAATTTGGAGGCCACACTCCTAAACTATGTCGACACCTAACCGTCTCTTTTAAAAACGGGAAAGCGTTTATCTTTCAGTGTTTTTGAGCTTCAATCAACAAATTAGGTAGTAATTTAGCTAGTGGCATCCCTTACTACATCAGACAATTTTCGAAGGCCGTGTACAAACCTGCCGCATCCGTACCCCTTTGCAATCAGTCCTCTTTTTACCCGTTTTTGAACAGGTATCGAGTATACCGCAGCCGGATGCGTTCGACTGCAACGTTTCAACGGCTGGTTATGTTAATCATTCAGAAGTGTCATCAAATTTCTTACCAATATTTGTGAATTTAGATCAAAAGCTGTGTAATGCATATCTTTTGAAGATGTCACTATCTTCCCACCAGTTAGCTTTTTAAATGTGGGAAATATGTGGTCGCAACTGGCTGCTGTACACTCTGATAGCAGTTTAAAAACGGGTGTTAAGAAGTTTGCTTTGCAAAGGGCAAGATCGGGGCAGGCAGAGATGGTCGCTGCTCTTAAATTTAGTGACTATAGCTCAAATACTGTTGAAGATAAAAAGAATTCCTATTTAAAAAGGCTTGATGGAGCGTAGCATTCAAATTTTGATGCAGTCCATTGGGGATGCCACTAGCTATTTTGTCACCAAATGTTGTCACTCTAGCTTAAGAACTGTCAAAGATTTATATAGGCGATTGCAAATTGAAAAGGCGGCGGGGCGGCATTAGAGTTTTTTGGGGACGTTCATCATGTGGACGCCAGTAGCTTCTCACAAAATTTGGTAACACATTTTGTATAGAAGTCGAATATATATGTTTTTAAAGTTTTTTATTTATCGATATTTATTTTCCAGCTACTTATTGGGTTTAGCACCCAAAGCTTGACACTTAACTTGACCAGCTTATAGGCAAAGATATTTGCAAAGTTTAAAATCTTTTTTAGCTTATTTATAAAGTATTATAGATTCACACGGGCACAGAGGTTAACCGTAGAATACGTCTGTCCTTGTGCAACAAAATTTATGAAGCGGAAGCCTAAAAACAACAACCACATAGATGTTTTATTTTAACTGTGTTTGTTGTCATTTGGCTAATTTTTTGCTTTTTACTGCAACACTGGTTAGAATCTCTGATATAAATAATACAAACATTGACTTGAAATACATATATATATGATATAATTTATTAAATCAAAATTTCTGCATTATTAAATCTAAAATTGTATATTTTTTTTTCCTTTTATTTAATGCAATAACTTTGTTACTGTTCACAAGTTGCGAAAATCAGGGCTGCCACCGTAAAGACGAATTATCGATAGTTTAGTTCCCGAAAGCTTATATGATATTTTTGCACGGGCATATTAATTGTTTTGGTGCAAAACCATATTTTAATGTGCAACAAAAACAATTAAACATGATTTCAAAAACTTGCACACAAATTTTAATGATTTATAAAATTGCCTTAAACATATTTAATTGTTTGGAGCTGACGCTTAAGCTGAGCTTGTTCATTTACACCCCTGGCAAGGAAGAATTTATGTATGAAAAATTTAACTAATTTAACAAATTTAAAAATTTGAATGTGGGAATTCCAAAAAATCAGATTAATTGATTGATCATTGAGATTGCTAAAGTCTTCAAATTGAAGCAAAAATTTGCATGTTTTTGGTCTAATTTTTTAATAGAAAATTTAATAACTACATGTATGTATATATATAGCTTAAAAAAAAGGTTGAAGCCTTGGCTTGAAAATTAAATTATTTTGACGAAAATCTATCTATTAGTTCATGAGCAATGAGCGATTTTGTGAGCAACAACAACAACTTTTTTGGATAGCACACTCATTACCGAAAGGTGAGACGTGTTCTACGTCAAAAGTGACGGGTTCACTAACTGCTGATTACGCTACAGGCTTAAACATAGGCTGAAAGTCTTTACCTTTGAAAGACTTTAAACATTTTTGTACATTCGTCACCTGCGAGTGTTTATCTTACCTTACCTAGATTTAAATTTAGTGGACTCTTTCTACCAATTTTTTGTACGCTAACAAATTGAACTGTCATACGTACGGCGTTGAGTGTTTTTTATTCGTGTTTTAAAGTTTTGGTGAGTTTTGGTTGTATGTTGTGTTTTCTCTTTGAGGCGTTGAGGTGCAAGCTGCGGCGACGAAGACGGACTCCAGAGTGTGAACAAAAGTTCCAATGTCAGCTTCATCTTCGAGACGTGGTTTAAGCTCAATGTGTGAGCTAATATATTTTTTGTATATGAGCCAGCTAGTTTTTGGTGAAGTCAACTTACCGGTTCGATTTATTGGTTCTGGGTGTCATAGCTGATTTATTAGAACAGGCGAGTGAGCCTGATGATAGGTCTAAAAGACACTCAGCGGTTATCAAAGTACGCGATATATTTTTGGTAACTGCAAAGTTAGATCGGGTAGTCTTTTGTGATCTGTAGGCCAGTATGTTAGTCTGCCCGGAGAAAGATCGAGCTTGTTTTTTGCTTTTATAATTGCATTATACAGCTGCTTTCCTTTTGGAGTCACGAGACGAGATCCCCAGTGTGTGTGTTTGGCATTATAGTCTCCTTCTGCTATAAAGCGTTCTCCTAGAGAGTTGATGAATTCCATAAATTGGTCTTTGGATATGGTTGAACGTGGTGGGCTGTATACAGCGGCTAGAGTTAGTTGGTTACCACTATCCAAGTATACTTTTAAAGAAGTGGCCTGTAGGAATTTTTCAGCAAACTCTTTATGCTAGGGGTGTTTTAGACGGCTTCTGATCAAAATACCTGTTCAACCGTGGGCTTTTCCGTCGGGATGTTATGTACCGTAGAATAAGTATCCACTGATATTAAAATTATATTTGTTAGTGAGGTGTGTTTCGGAAAGTAGCATAACATCGATGTGCTTGTCAAGTAGAAATTGAGCTAACTCAAGTTTATGCTGTGACGCGCCATTAGCGTTCCACGTAGATATTCGTAAAGGAGCCATACAGTATTTTGACTGTTGTGATACGAGCATTTGTATCAAAAGATTTGATTACGCATTAAATCTTGTATAGTTGTCTGCATGAATGACATAAACTCTTACATGCTCTGTTGCAGGGTACATATAACTGCTTCGAGGCTGCTTTGTTGCTGCTCCTGTGGCTTGTTGTCCTGTGCCGTGTTTATAGTCACTTGCTTTGCTTGTGAAAATGGTGGGTTAGACGCAGTAGGGGTCTGTCCTCATCTTAAAGCACTTGCGTAACTCGCATTTCTGGTTGAGAGTTCCGGGTCAAATGAGGATTTAGCTGCAGTCGAAAAGAAGACGTCTGGGATGAATTTCGATGATTTGAGGGTAGTTGGTGCGTTTTGTGAGCGTACAGTAACGCGCTGGTGGATACGGTTTTTAAGTTTCTTATAAATTGTACAGCCTCTATAGTTAGCTGTGTGATAGCCGCCGCAGTTGCCACACACATTTTACTGCTGGAGTCATCGTCATCTTTGCTTGCTGGACAGCTTGTGGAGCTATGCAATTCACCACAAACAACGCATACCGATCGTAGTGTACAGTAGGACTTTGCATGGTCGTACCCTTGGCAGCTCATACATTTTATCGGACCTTTTCGCTTGTGTGGTTCTTCTACGGTGATTCTGCGGTGAAGTAAAAGCTGAAGATTGTATATTGGGTGCACTTCGTGTTTTTTAAGTGTCTTTGTTTCTGGTACAAGTTCTACTTTGAAAAGTGGTTGCGGAATCCTGTTCCTGTTTAAGATGTTAAAAACGGTTGTTGCTGTAAATTCTTTCTCCTGCAGCGCCAGTTTTATTTCTTCTGTTGTAACATCAGACTCTTTTCATTTGATTACGACTTTCATGCCCTTGCTGCTTTTCAGTTGATAGGTGTAAAACCTAATTTTTTGTCGTCTAGATACTTTGTCAAAAATCTGTAATTATCTTCCGACTTTGTCTGGACTTTAATTTCATGAATGTTACCCCTTACGAGAGGAACTATGTGGAAATTATCGTATCCTACGAGCTCTATAACTTTGTTAACAAAAGCACTGGTGCTTTTCTCTCGTATAAATATTGGGGTTGGCTTTGGCTTTTTTATGTCAACTCTAACGGCTTCAGCGGGCAGATCCCTAATGTTTTCTGATAGGGTGTGAAACCTATTGGTATTGCTTGCAGTTTTATTTGTGAGTGTGTTTAAGTTGCTGCGAGTAATTTCTGGTTTATTTTTTAATTGTGTTGCGATCTTAGCTTTCTTTTGATTTGGATGTAGCGATCCATACCAGTCTGCGTGGCCGGCTTTACATTTTTGCTGCTTGCAGTGTGATTTGCTGACGGTGCAGCACTCGTGTTGGTTAAGCGGCCAGTCGGCACCGGTGAAGTTGTTGTTGTAGGTGCTATTGCGTTAACTCATTTTCTTAAACGCGGTATAACTTTTGTTTTTTGGCTTATGTTCAACTTGTGTTTATTTGTCAATTTTTTCTTTAAACTGTAGATTTTTGGAAAACAATTTGTGCAAGGTCATTGCACTAAGCGCCTTTACGCGCAAAATGTATATATAAATGGTTTGGTTTATATTTCACTGCACTTTAGCGTTTATGAATTAATTAACCGGAGCACAATAAAAAACACGTATGCACTCGACGACGAACCATAACATTGACGTATTTTTAAACACCTTATTTATTCGGAAAACGATTTACGATTATATTTATTATTTAAGATTCTTTCTTTTGTTTCACACATTTGCTTGCGCTTAGCATCAGGGTAACGAGAAAAGAGAAAGAGACACGATCAGTGTGGCTAAACCACGCTTTTCTGATAACACTCAAGACCAACATCGATACTTAAATACTATCTTGCGATTTATCGGTACACTACCATAACATAGGCAGTCAATATAAATATCATAAATACTTTACAATGACATAAAAACTTTACAACTCTGCCGTCCTGACAAAGGAATCGACCTCGTTTCCAATTATTCGGCTCAGGGCCATACCAGACGGTGGGGTATTGCCTGCGGTCAGACGTCTAAAGCACAATTTTAATCAGGAGTGAGCCAAATTTTAGTTTATATGACTCCAGCACACCGTCATACGGAAGTTGGGTAAGCTGAGAGCCTTCAACATCCCGGATGACATACCGATCATTCGGAAGTTTCTTATGAATGACATAGAGACCACGGAATCGCCTTCCAAAATCACCTTCTTCAAAATCAACAGCAGGGCGATGATATTTACCAAAGTACTCTGTGTTATAGTCTTCAGATTTGACAATATTCTGCAAGGCAGTCTTACAGGTATCCACTGGGGACACTTCACCATTAAACCTATCATCTAAAAGCTCAGTCAGCTCATCTATAACAGCGCTGTGCTGTTCGACACAAAAAAGCAGCATGATGGAGGGTGCAAATTTAGTTGTGAAAGGGACAGAACTATTCAAGGCGAACTCAATTTTCGGAAGTTGTTTTACCCAATCGGCATGATGCAATGGTTCAGCTAATTTACCAAGCATGGTACCTAAGACACGGGTGACGCGTTCTACTTGACCATTAACCCGAGGAGAGGCAATGGCATTCTGGACATGGACTATATTATGGGATTGCAAGAAATCAGAAAATTCGGTAGAGGTGAAGCACGTACCTTGATCACTAACAATTCGGCGGGGTCGACTATAGTTTTTTTTTTTCGTTTTTTCAGCAGACGCGACAATGGATAGGCGATTTTGGCAAAGTTGGGTACAAAACGGCGGAAGTAAGAAAAGAGACCCAGACAGCGTTCCAATTCTTTCCTATTCCGAGGTTCTGGCAGACTCTCTATAGCTTGAATGTGAGCTGATTTGGGGTTATACCGGAAGAGTTCGCTAAATTTAACAATTTAAGGCGTAACCCGTTCACTCTTAATGTATAAAGTGCCTCTTTTAGCACTTGCAAATGTGTTTCAAAACCACTCGACGCTTCTAAGATGTCGTCCATATAAGTCACTAGTTGACCTCTATTGATCAAGTCCTTCAGCAGAAAATATACAAATCTAGCGAAAACTGGGGGATATTGCTTAGTCAAAACGGCGTGCGAAAGTACTCAAGATTTCCGTCAGGTGTTACAAATGCAGTGTATTTTATTGAATCAGGGTGCATTTTGACATGGTGAAATCCACTTTCTTAATCTAGTACGGCACAAATGTGTTATACACAAATCAAGTGCATTAAAGACAGCAGTGAGTTTCACGTTACAATCTATTTGAGATTTATTTAGGGCCAACAATCGACTTTTTGAATATTTGATTTTAAATTTACATAATTTTATATTTGTTTTACAAAAGAAATTTCTGCCCAAAATCATTGGCAAATTTGCGGCACTGTTGGGCAGTACATCGATTGTTCCCAAGACCAAGGTCAGTTCAACGGAGTTGACTTCAGGCTACAGGCAGAAGGCACTTCAGATTGCCGAATAAAACTTCTAGGACTACCCTAGTCAAGGAGGGAGAAAATATTTGTAAGCTCACTGCTTTTCACTTGATTTGACAGAAAGGCAACACTCACCATCTGTAAATGTTCTACTTAATCTACTCAGGTATTACTGATGGCATTCACGATCTTGAATGGACAGTTCCTATATACATGGTCAGCCTTCGAGGCAGAGGCTGGGTAACAGCAGCCTCTTGTCTGCCTTCATTGGATTGGACTGGTCGTCTCTCGTATCTCTCCAGGAGCTTCTTTAGGTCGTAGATGGTTCTGGCATGCCCACTGCCGGGGAGCTGTTTTTGAGTCCATCGACGATGAGATCCACCAACTCAGCCTCAGGGATTGAGGCATTCATGGCAATCTCCTGCATTGCGATGGCATACCGCAGGTACCCTTCTCCCGGCTTCATACGTCGGTTCCGCAGGGCTGCATACACTTCTTCCGTGCTCCTTGATCGTCCAAACTCGTTTATCAGTATTTCCTTCAGTTGTTCATTAGTGCGAACAGTCAGTGTGCGCATGAGGACGACATGCAACCAGTCGCAGGCGGGCATCTAGTTGGAGTATCTCACAGGCGTCCTCCAAGTCGCTGTTCCGCTTGTTAACATCGTAAGCGTTGTCTGCTGAAAACCGCGGGACCATGGACTCGATCACACGTATGTCCATTACCCGCTGACTTGGTACCCGAGGAGACACACCGATCTGCAGTTGCAAACTCGCAATTTGCTGTTGCAATTCCAAGACCTTCGGTTAAGTAAGTTAGCTAACTGCTCGTCTAGGTTCAACGAAACGGGAAGCGGGTTGACCGCCAGAACAGTAGACGGTGAGGCAGCAGCCGGCACAGTTGACAGCAACATTGATTTTGGAACAGCAGACAGCGAGGTGGCAGCAGGAGCATATGACGGCAAAGTTGACGCTGGATCGGCAAACAGCGAGGTGGCAGCAGGAGCATATGACAGCAAAGTTGACGCTGGGACAGTAGACAGCGAGGTGGCAGCAGGATACATCGATACTTAAATACTATCTTACGATATATCGGTACATTAACATAACATGGGCAGTCAATATAATAAGTAACATAAATACTTTACATATTCTACGTCAAAAATCTTCGAAATAAACCTCAAAGTAATCTTTCTGCTTTAAAAATAAAGTTGCAAGAGTATTGGGACTCTTTTAACAGACCAATGTCAAATTTTATTTAATAGAAAATGTGTTATAAAGGCCACAGGCGATGTTACTCAATATGTAAGTAAAGTAAAGAAATATAAAATGCTTTGTATTTTAGTAAAATAGTAAACATTAATTTAAGAGAATAAAATAATCTTTCACAAAAAATATGTTTGATGAACTACCTGCAATAACAATTAAAATATCGTATGTAAAACATTGAACATACCTTAAAAAACATGCAGTATGACTAATCGTGTTTAGACTTTTGTAATGGAAGTAAATACACTTCGAATAAAGGTTTTCAGAATTGCCTTTCATTTTATTTATTGGGCATCAAATTAACATTGATCAATACTTATTAAGTTAATTTATTGATGTTTAAAAGAGCTATAAAATTATCATGCACAATAAAGAATATTGATGTTTTCATTTCAGTACATAAACTGACTGCTAATAAGGCGTCGCAAATAGCACTTGTAACTAGGTGGACTACGGAGAGCGAGTTCCTGTAGAAAGAATGAAAGACTTGTGTTTGCTTGAATGCAAAGTAAAGACTCTGATTTTTATTAACGAAAGTATCAGTATTTATAGATAAATATAGCTTAGTTTACATATGTGTAATTTGGGTTATCGTGTATGCAGCAGTTGCTTACCACTGCAGAATTGTGTATTGGCAACAACCGGGTTGGCTGACCGCGGCTCTAGTTACATGTGCTGTGTAGTCAGCAGTTTCCGCGAATAAGACAATTTGACTCACGGTGCTGTTTTTAATTGACATATTTTAAGTACTGATTTATGATATTTACATATTTATTGACATATAATGTTGTGTTTAATTAGCATATTTTATTGTATTTATTATTGTGTGTCATGTGTTTCTGTTGTGTCTTAAATATATATACGCCTAAACATTCTCCCGGCCGTTGAACAGGTGTTCAACCGTCGTCTTGGTCTAGTGTGAATCGTCTTGGGGATAAGGCTGGCTTGGATATTGAAAGTTGTCGCAGGTACATCGGTGATGTTTGGTTTGATTAGATCGCCAAAGAGGGTGTAACTTGGTGTGACTTGACTTATTATGGTGCCGAACGTACTGATGCTAATCTCCGAGTTGCGGGCAGTACAGTCAGACGATAAAGTTAGCAATCCGGTGTCTTCTATCAGTATTGTAGACGGTATTCCAGTGCATACGGCTTGCAAATATCCAATTGTTCGGCTGGTGTGTTTTTGTCCATACCATTTTGGTTGTTCTGTGAGTTGTTTGACACACTGTTGGTGTCTTGTTGTTAAAAAGCTGAAACTCACATCGATTGTTTACGTTGAACATAGCTTGATGGTCGAAGCATATGTATTCTTCGTGTGGTAGTGTGAGGCAGCGTCGTAGATCATCCTTTGTCAGTCCCATGAATTGATCCCTGTGGTTGTTAACTGCGATTATAGGTGTTTTAAGCTCAAACAATCTCCAGCTATTTGAGTCCAACACCGGAATTGGCACGGTATTCAACAGTTCTAATATCGACGTTGACACTAGTGGCAATATAACTCGGAATATAACATGAGTGTCGGTGGCTGTGCCTTCTGCTCTCATTATTCTGTAGAGTTGAATGAAGTTGGATGATGTCACGGGCATCATTTGATCTGGTGGCAAATGATCCCGTATTTGATCCAATTGATCCTTTATCTGGATTGGGGAAATCAACACTGGGCTGATTGTATGGTGGTGAGCTCCTGTTAGCACGTCCACTATTTCTGATTGCATGCGCTGAAGGGGTGCTGCTAGCAGTGTTAGTTGAGTTGTAAGTGCCAGGTATGTCTCTGTGTGACGTGCGCCTGTGTACCTTCCTCTGCTTTGTCTAATGATTGCCATTCGTTTTTCAAGTAATTTTAGGCGCTGATCCGATGTAGACCTGGTCTTCTTGACAACGTTGACGGTTGAGTCAAGTACTGATGTTTGATTTCTCAGCAGGTGCAGTAGAAATACCTCGTTGGTTTTTACCTCCTGAATGACCTTGGTCATTTTGTTAGCGTAGTCCGAATCTAAAACTCCAAACAGACTGCTTGCAATATTGCCCAAGGCATCGAGTGGGGACCGGCGGTTACGTGTGTGTTGTATGAGTGCGTTTCCCATTTGTAATTCGGAAACAGGTGCCGGAAATGCTGTGATATGGAATCACATGTGTGCATATCATGCAGCTCTGGACATATGTATTTGAACTCCTTTATACCCAAGTCGAATGTCTTCATATCGCGCCAGTATTGTTCCAATTCATAATATATTATTATGGGACCATAATAGTCAGATATAGCTCTCTTTGTTGTCCCAATTTTGTCGAGCTTTTTTACAACCACCGACTGTGTCAGCACCAGCGGTAGCATGAGAAGCAGCACTAGGATGGATGAAGTGATTGTTGGCGACATCAATCGTTTCCGATGTCGCATCAATTTTATCTGTGTCCTCTGTTTCAGTGATGGTGCGTTTTGTGGCCATGTCTTCTGGAAACAGTGGCGAAACTTTGTTTATGGGGCGTTTGTAGGTGCCTGAGGCAGTTTTAACGTCAACTACCCTGACGTAATTGTCTTTTCCTGGGTACGTTTTGATAACGAAGTTTGTAGCATTGTCACAATGAATCGTTTGACACTTTCCTCGGCGGCTTAAGAAGCTTCGCAGGGCACCTAAAAAGGCGTTTGTTGCCAGATCACTTACTAGCTCAAGGTGCACCGCCTTGGTAGAGAAACAACAAAATACGGCTATGTAGGCTTTGTCTGGTCTTTTCCCGCGCAGTTTATGATGAATCCAAATCGGTTCGCAGTAGTCTACGCCTGTAGTAAGGAACGGGCGTGTCGGTGTTACTCGATCGGTCGTCAAATTGCCCATAATTTGGTTTATAAGCTTTGGTTTTGCTTTGTTGCATTTTACGCAGCTGTGAATGATGTTACTTGACATGGTTTTGTCGTTCAAGATCCTATATTGTTGCCTTGCCGTTGCTCGTAAAGCTTGAGCGCCGCAGTGCATGTTATCTTCATGCAGCTCGCGCAATAGCATTTTTACAATAGGATTGTTGTAAGGCAGTAGATTTTGGTGTTTTGTGTTGTATGGGAGTGGGGCTTGCTCTAATCGACCTCCAACTCGCATAAGTCCATCTGAGCCTTGTATAGGCGACAGCGATGAGACAGGACTCTTTTTGTCCACCATATTGTTGTGTTGCAACATTTTGAGATCAGCAGTGAATTCAACTTGCTATACTGTCCGCAGAATTAAGTAACGAGCGTGATCCAATTCTTTGATGCACAGAGTAGTAGTTTCTGATCTGTGTTTTTTGAAACAGAAGCGCAACATATACGCCACGATCCGCTGAAGTTTGTGGAATGAGTTACTGTGTCTGCAAGTGTACAATTCTTCACCTAAGGTGGATGGAGATATTGCTAGGATTACATGTTTTGTTTTCTTCTCCAGATTGCTCGGAACTATGTTGGTTGGGGTTGCCCATTTTTCTGGAGAGCCATGCAGGAATAGTGGTCCGTAAAGCCATAAATTATGCTCGGGTAACCATCGCGCAGATATTCCTCTTGAAAGAACATCCGCGGCGTTGTTAGCGGATGACACATGGCACCATTGATTTTGGCCTGTCAACGCTTGTATCTTTGCTATCCGGTTGGCCACAAACCGGCAGCTGCATTAATCCATGACAGGACAACCATAGAGTCCGACCAAAAATATCCTGGTACTGTGTTAGAGTTCAAGTTGAGGTCCCGTCGAACCGTGTCCACGAGCTCAGCACCTAACAGTGCATCACAAAGTTCTAGTCGCGGGAGGGACTGTTTTGCCGTTGGAGCTAATCGAGATTTGGAACATAGCAAGAGCACAGAAATTTGCTTATTTTTGTATGTTGCGCGTACGTATATTGCTGCGCCGTATGCGCGTTCAGATGCGTCCAAAAATGTGTGTAGTTCCTTTGTGACTGGAACCTTTCCGTCATATATATGTCGAGGAATTTGCATTGAATTTAGGCTCTTCAAGTCCTCTCGATAGTCATTCTATTCGTTCTGAAGAGTTGTAGGTAACTCGTCATCCCACTCAAGTTTGTCATCCCAGAGTTGTTGCATGAAAATCTTGGCTTTTACAACGACGGGCGCAAACAAGCCTAGGGGGTCAAAGATTTGTGCCAATTCTGAGCATACGACACGTTTAGTTATTTTCGTGGCTGTGCTGCTCTGAGCGCGGCCACAAAGTTGGGCATCCAAATCAGACCCAATGTCTTGATCCTGTAATTGTCCACTGTGTCCACAAAATTTACTTCGCTTGCGATGTCGTCCTTGGGTATTTCTTGTAACAGTTGCTTGTTGTTTGAGCATCATTTTCGTAGATTGAATCCATAGGGACGCAGGATCTTCATCAAATCTTCTCGAATGAGAAGTAATTCTTGGACTGAGTCTGCTCTGTGAGGCAGTCGTCTACATAGAAGTCGTTTATTAGTGCAGTTGCTCCTGCTGCTGATTTCTCCAAGTAAGTAGTGCCCAAGTGATTAAGACACTTGGTTACTAAGAATGGTGCTGAGGCCGTGCCGTACGTAACTGTTTTTAGTCTATAGTACGTAAGTTGCTCCTTGGGATTGTCTCTTCAAACGATCATCTGATGAAACTGGTTCTCGGGATTGATCCAAATCTGGCGGTGCATCTTTTCAATGTCCGCAGTAAACACAAATTTGTGTGTTCTAAATCTTAGCATGATTGACATGAGGCCACTCTGCACAGTAGGTCATACTTGCAGTATGTCGATAAGTGATTTTCCTGTCGACGTTTTGCAGAATGCATCAAAAACAACTCTTAGCTTTGTTGTACTGCTTTCCTATTTTAGCACACAATGATGAGTGATGAAGTAGTGGCTTCTAGGAATCTGTTGAGGTGACACTTGTTTCATGTGTCCTAGATCCTTATATTCCGTCATGAACGCAGCATATTGCTACCACGTGTCTGCAGACGTTCTGCGCTCCAACGATAGTAATCGTTTAGTGGCAATTTCTATGGACTCTCCCAGGGCTGAATAGTGTTCAGAAAATGGAAGTTTAACTATGAATCTACCGTCCACCGCCATTTGTAGATTCTCCAAGAAGTGTTTTTCACACTGGGCCTTAATGGGCGTTCGATGTTTTTCTGCTGACTCCATGTTATCCAGTTTCCAAAATCGTTCTAATAAATCATTGGTTTCTTCATATGTGGCTGCTGCACAAATGGCCGACGATTTTTTGTAGTTTTTACTTTTCCCGCAATAATCCATCCAAATTCAGTTTTTTGCATCATCACTCGGTATGCTCCAATTGGTATTGGGCAGGTTGATATGATAATATGCTGGGTAGTACAAAGGCTTCCATTCGCACCGTGAAATTGCTGTGTAGTGATTTAACTGTCACATTTACACGAGCTTTGCTGACTCTTGTGTTTCCTCCGATTCCCTCAATCCGGAGCGTTGTGTCATGACGTTTTAGTGCTAGCATTGTTACCAGCCTTTGAGAAATGACTTAGATCTGTGATCCAGAATCCAGTAATGCCTTGAATGTTGCCTCCTGCCCATTGTTGGCTTGCACAACTACCTTTGCTGTTGCAAGTAAGTTGTAATTTTGGTTGTTTGCGGAAGCCACAACTTGTGTGTGTGGCTCTGCTGCTGCTGAAGTGATCGCGTTATCCAAATTAACTAAAGTGTGGTGTTTCCTTTTACATTTGAAACAGCTGAAGTTGCTGGGGCATGAATTTGTTTTATGGTCATTTCTGAAGCAATTGACGCATAATTTTTGCCGTTGCACCTAATTAAGGCACTCGCTTATTGATTTAGCGCGAAAGTCGTCACATTTTGATAAATAGTGACTCGTCTTTTTGCAATAAAGACATCCTCTTTGTGCACTTGAAGAAGACGCACATGTTGTATTTTTATGCTCCTTCTTGAAAGTTACTGGCGTCTTTTTTCCGGTAGCCATTACTCGAACTCTTTGTTCTAAGAACTGGATCATGGTGTCCAGTGGCTGAATTTCCTTGTTATGACCCAGTGAGTGCTCATAGAGTGTTCTATTTGTGCCGTCCAGTTTATTTCTTAGGATGGCAATGATGATCGAACCCCATGTTGAGATGTCAATCCCGAGTCCCTTCAACGAAGCGAAGGACTCTATGGTAGTGATGTGCAGCTCTTTTAAAGACTTTACATCGTAGCTGCAGGTTTGTTGCAGCAGGAGACGGTTCAATATCCTAGATGCAATCTTCCTTGGATTATTGTATGCGTCTACTAGAATTTTCCATGCGTAGAGATAGTTTTCCTCTCTCAGATCGATGTGACGGATCAATCTTTCCGCCTCTTCGATTACGCTGGTTTTTAAATACCACATCTTGCGTATGGTTGTCATTTTTGTTTCATGTATCATACTTGAAAACATGTCAAAAAATTGATTCCATTTGAGTGCTTCGCCGTCAAATTTTGGAATCGGATCACGAACTACTTGAATTGTTAGTAAGTGCATTCCGTACCTCAGATTCTGCCTTGAGATAATTAGCGGCGTCGTAGACTATCTGGGTCTTCAAATTCTTCGTATATGAAAATGAACCTCTTGAATTTTTGCCCATAATGATTTCACATTGTCTGCATTAGGGGGCTTCTGTTGCAAAGTACGATCTAACGATTCTATCATTGCCTTTTGCCGACGGCACAATGCACTTAATTTTGTGTTTGTGCTTGTTCCGGCATCAACCGATCTTGAAGTAATGACGGTTATTGGTTCCGTCATATTGCTGCTAGACTGGTCAGCAATATCCTCGGAGAAGTAGTTTTTGGTTTTTTTAACCATATCAGCAACGTCTTCGAAGAACTATAAGTATGTATGGGACTTCTCCAAATTCTCTTTTAAGATTAACTCGTTGTTGTCTTTGAAGGCGTCCCACTTTTCTTCTAGAATTGAGGTTCTGGCTTTGTAGTAGCCAGGTTTTGATTTCCGTTCGGGTGAGTCCTTTTTGCTGTTTTTTATAAGCCTTGATATCTCCTTGCTTATTTCTTCCTGCATATCCAGGACTTCTTCCAGATCCATTGATTTGTTTGTAACTCTGTTTATTCCTGACCCGTTGTGTTTTATTTGCTCTTTGGTGAGCTAGATTACGCTTCGAGTCGCAACCGTGATGTGTGCAAGAAATAAGTTTTTTCTTTTTTTTTTTTTGGAGGTATCCTTGGTTGGTTGGAGTCCTTCGCCGGGGTCACCAAAATGTTTGTGTGTATATAAGCATTCAGTACATAAACTGACTGCTAATAAGGCGTCGCAACTAGCACTTGTAACTAGGTGGACTACGGAGAGGGAGTTCCTGTAGAAAGAATGAAAGACTTGAGTTTGCTTGAATGCAAAGTAAAGACTCTGATTTTTATTAACGAAAGTATCAGTATTTATAGATAAATATTGCTTAGTTTACATATGTGTAATTTGGGTTATCCTGTATGCAGCAGTTGCTTACCACTGCAGAATTGTGTATTGGCAACAACCGGGTTGGCTGACCGCGGCTCTAGTTACATGTGCTGTGTAGTCAGCAGTTTCCGCGAACAAGACAATTTGACTCACGGTGCTGTTTTTAATTGACCTATTTTAAGTACTGATTTATGATATTTACATATTTATTGACATATAATGTTGTGTTTAATTAGCATATTTTATTGTATTTATTATTGTGTGTCATGTGTTTGTGTTGTGATTTAAATATATATATATATATATATCGATATGTATATACGCCTAAACAAATATTATAATATTTTTGCAATATTTCAGTATATAATCATATCAATATACTTTAATGTGCATCAAAATGTTTTAGAGCAATATGCAAGAGCAGAAAAGGTCTTAATACATCGACCTTGAATTGATACTCGATACCGAAGATAAAGAGTATATTGAGTTCGTGCAATGTCCCGTCAAGCTAGAGACTTGAAACTTTGCAAATATCTTTATCTCGAGCATAGTATTAAAGTGTCAAGACTGGGGTTCTACGATAACTGGGGGGCTGGCGAATCGATAAATTCAAAAACTTTAAGTCCCTTATAGATTTACCATATTTGTTAAAAAGATAGCTAGTGCCGTCCTAAAACAAAAATGCATTACAATATCTTTCTAAGTTGCTAAGCAAGAGCACAGACTTTTATATACAGATCGTGCAATCGATAAAAAGGGCTTTTTAAGCTTTTGCGTCTCTGCTCTCGCGCTTGCTCACCTTGTGCAAAGCGTAGTAGGGGACCACTGGCACCCTAAGAAGAGCTTTTACTGCCAATTTCACGATCTGTTATATTAAATATCTGTGGCTAGAGTCACAGAACTTGGTAGAAAGATAGCTGATAACGACCCCGAAAGATAAGAACCTGTCCACTTTCAAAATATGGTATGCGTAAATCTATTGAGCTACAGTCACTTTATAGCGTATTCACACTAGGGCACATCACGGTGAACGATGAGAAGATGTGAAATTCGTGTTCACATTGCAACATCTAACATCAAGCGTCTTCTTGTTTCACCACCTTTTTTTCTCTTAACTAAATATTTGTTAAAAGAATGGATACAAGAGATTTAGCTATATATATAGTTGCTTAACAGCAGAGTATGCTTGTTAATCTTGTTGGTTATTTGCAAGAAGCCTGTAAAGACGAGGATTTCGACGATGAGCAACTTGATGCACTTGACGCACGCAAATCTTCTATATTCTCTAGCCACAAGTCCAGGAGAAATGCCTCCTTTTCGGGCGGTCAAAGTTTGCGATTTGCTGTGTTTTTTCCTACTAAATTCGAAAATATTATTTAAATACATATATAATTTGCATTTGACTTACCGATCTCGTTGCCCGCCATAATTTATTTGCGATTCATTTGCGTAGACATTGTTTGTATTTTGGTTGTGAATGACAATTTTTTAGTAGTGGAATCAAAAATATCGAAATTTACTAAATAAAAGCACTTGGAACAGGAACAATTTCAGAGAATGCTGGAATATTTTGAGAACACTTGAACGGGTACTTGATACTTAACATCATTGATGTTTGATGTGCCCTAGTGTAAATCGGCTATTACTTGGTAAAAAGATCCCATAAAGATCTGTAACCAGAATTTGGATGTCACACTCCTAAACTATGTAGACGCCTAACCGTCTCTTTCAGTGTTTTTGAGCGTCAATCAACAAATTAGGTAGTAATTTAGCTAGTGGCATCCCTTACTACATCTGACAATTTTTGAAGGCCGTTTAGAAACCTGCCGCACCCGTACCCCTTTGCAATCAGTCCTCTTTTTACCCGTTTTTGAACAGGTATCGTGTATACCGCAGTCGGATGCGTTCGACTGCAACGTTTCAACGGCTGGTTATGTTAATCATTCAGAAGTGTCATCAAATTTCTTACCAATATTTGTGAATTTAGATCAAAAGCTGTGTAATGCATATCTTTTGAAGATGTCACTATCTTCCCACCAGTTAGCTTTTTAAATGTGGGAAATATGTGGTCGCAACTGACTGCTGTACACTCTGATAGCAGTTTAAAAACGGGTGTTAAGAAGTTTGCTTTGCAAAGGGCAAGATCGGGGCAGGCAGAGATGGTCGCTGCTCTTAAATTTAGTGACTATAGCTCAAATACTGTTGAAGATAAAAAGAATTCCTATTTAAAAAGGCTTGATGGAGCGTAGCATTCAAATTTTGATGCAGTCCATTGGGGATGCCACTAGCTATATTGTCACCAAATGTTGTCACTCTAGCTTAAGAACTGTCAAAGATTCATATAGGCTATTTCAAATTGAAAAGGCGGCGGGGCGGCATTAGAGTTTTTTGGGGACGTGCATCATGTGGACGCCAGTAGCTTCTCACGAAATTTGGTAACACATTTTGTATAGAAGTCGAATATATATGTTTTTAAAAATTTTTATAAATCGATATTTATTTTCCAGCTACTTATTGGGTTTAGCACCCAAAGCTTGACACTTAACTTGACCAGATTATAGGCAAAGATATTTTCAAAGTTTGAAATCTTTTTAAGCTTATTTATAAAGTATTATAACTAACTTTAAAGGTGTAGAAAAAAGTTGTTCATATACACGGACGGATCGACGGACAATAACCATAATAGACATTGCATAAAACCAATATCAGAGTATAAAAAGTGGACAGCCTGTGTTAGATCACACGGGCGCATAGGTTAACCGTAGAATACGTCTGTCCTTGTGCAACAAAAATTACTAAGCGGAAGTCTAAAAACAACAACCACATAGATGTTTTATTTTAACAGTGTATGTTGTCATTTGGCTAATTTTTTGCTTTTTACTGCAACACTGGTTAGCATCTCTGATATAAATAATACAAACATTGACTTGATATACATATATATAGTGACATATTCAGTTCTTGCAGAACTCTCATGTCAACCTCCACTCCACATATAACAACATAGAAAACACAAACAATGCACAAGCATTGTTCTAAAGAAAAAACACTTATGTATAAATTTAAGCACACGCACATGTCATATTCTAAGCAATAAATACCAGGCGAACAAAACTAATAACATAAAACTATGCACCCGAAAAAGGGCAATCCATTAAAATCAATCACACCACTTGATCACGCCACTTCTGAAATAGCGGACCAAAGTCCAAATGTAATTTGATCCTTGTACGAAGCCCAGTCCACGACTTCCCAAAACTTTCCACGCTAAACTGCTGAGCATTCATAAATTCAAACAAAAGGAACGTCGCCATACGAGCTTTCATCAACGATCAAAACGCTATCATAAGTAGAGTTAGAATTTACACATCAAACTGTAAAGACGCGTTTAAAGAGACGAATAAAGACCTTTGGTTTTTTTTTTGTATTTAAATGACTTCAAACTTCTAATTGGCGCAGCCGGTAGGATACGCTTTTGAAATCGTGGAAAATCGCGTAACAAAGGATCAAAAGATCCTTAACTTGTTCAAGAGTCGCGAACTAATCGAAAGTGATATCCGCATAAGGACTTCGTGAATCCTTAAAAAAATTTTTTTTTATAATTTTTTATTTTTCAAAAAAAAAATTAATTATTATTTAAATCTACGAAAACGTTTTTTCGGCAAAAACAAAATATTACTGCGTAAACATTTTACAACAAAAGCAACAAACTTTTAAAAAATTATAATAAAGTGCAACAAACAAACAAAATAAAGTCAAACAAAATGGCATTGCGAACCTTATCCGAAAGCAACTTAAACCAAGTGCTAAACCAAATAAGACAAATACCAAGCTTTGGAGGAGAACTAGAAGATCTAAGCGCCTTCATCAGCAGAATCGAATTTATTATCAAACTATACCCAACCGATGACAACAGACAGCAAAACGTGCTATTCAGTGCAGTGGAAATGCAGTTAAATGGAGATGCACAAAGGACATCATTAAGACACATGGCTTCAGACTGGAACACCCTAAGAAATATCCTGATCAACACCTACAAGACGCAGACACCTTACGAAGAACTACTCAGGAAGTTATATTACACCAATTACGGAGGAAGTATCCGTAAGTTTATCGAGGAATTAGAAAATAAGTCCTTTGTTATTGTAAATAAACTAATACTAGAAGGCGATCAAGCCAATATATTATTATACACAAACGCAATGAACAACACAATAAAGGACGTGATCAGTAAGAAGTTACCAGACAGATTGTATATGCAGTTAGCTAGATATGACATAACGACAATATATAAACTAAAACAAGTAGCTCAAAAAGAAGGAGTTTATGAAGATTATGTATCTGAGAGAACCAAGAACAATAATAATACTACATTTCCTAAAGGTAACAAAACCAATTACAACCCTAGACATCAAAATTATAACAATAACTCGAGCTATAGAAACCAACAGAATTTCAGTACAAATTTCCAAAACAATAGAAACCAACAGAGTTTCAACGCAAATTTCCAAGGTTATAGGAACCAAAATCAAAATCAAAATAGAGCAGCATATGACCCACCACTATTCAGGGAATTTCAACAAAAATTATATCAAGGTAGAACCGAAAATCCAATCAACTACCCGCAAAATCAAAATAGAACTAATGCACCAAATCCACCAGTTAAAAGAGCTCGCCAAGGTTATAGCGAGCAATCAAAAATGGATACGTCCGAAAATTTTCATCAAACAGCCTCGGAATAGAAAATAAAACACCGTACATAATAATAATTATGAATGATATTCCCCTAAAATGCTTAGTAGACACAGGATCATCAATAAATTTAATGAGCAAAAATTTCTTAAACTATAAAACATCAAAAGAAAATATAATATGCCACACCATAAGTGGAAAAGTAACTTTAACTAACAGTATATCATTGGCACCCAGTAGACTTTGTCCGACCGATCAAAAATTTTATATCCATGAATTCTCAAAGAAATTTGATATTCTATTAGGCCGAACGTTCCTAACAGATTGTAAAGCTAAGATCGACTACGAGGAAGAGTTTATAAAACTTGGGGATTTTCAATTCCTATTCAAGTATGGTATCAAAGAAGATAGTAAAAAAGAAACAGATTTAGATGAAACATCAGAAGAATGGCTAAACGAAATCTTAGAAGAATGTTTAGATCCACCATTAACAAGAGATTTACACATAGCATATGCATTAGAGAATGAATTACTAGAAAGCAATCAGTTCAGATTAGAACATCTCAACACAGAAGAAAAAAAGGAATTAACTAAAGTTTTATTTGAATACGGAGATATTCAGTATAAAGAAGGCGACAATTTGACTTTCACTAATACTATAAAACACACAATCACAACGAAACATGAAGACCCAATTTACAAAAGACCATATAGATACCCACAGATCTTCGACGAAGAAGTAGAAAAACAAGTAAAAGAATTGATGAAACAAGGTATTATTCGTGAATCAAGTTCACCTTATTGTTCACCTATATGGATAGTTCCAAAGAAGAGTGACGCCTCAGGCAAAAAGAAATATCGCATAGTCGTAGATTATCGCAGTCTCAACGAAGTTACTATTAGCGACAAATACCCAATACCTGTAATGGATGAAATATTAGACAAGTTAGGAAGATGTCAATATTTCACAACCATCGATTTAGCAAAAGGATTTCATCAAATCCAAATGGACGAAAGGTCCATACCAAAAACTGCTTTCTCAACAAAAAACGGCCATTTCGAATATACACGTATGCCATTCGGATTAAAGAATGCACCAGCAACATTTCAACGTTGTATGAACAATCTTTTAGGAGATCTAGCCTACAAAAATTGTTTAGTTTATATGGACGACATAATAGTGTTTTCCACTTCATTGGAAGAACACATATTATCACTGAGAAAAGTTTTCAAAAAGCTAAGGGAAGCGAATTTAAAATTGCAATTAGATAAATGTGAATGGATGAAAAAGGAAACAGATTTCTTAGGTCACGTCATAACAGTAGATGGTATTAAACCAAACCCAAATAAAATTGAAGCTGTAAAAATATTCCCAATACCAAAAACACCAAAAGAAATAAAGAGATTTCTAGGATTATGTGGATTTTATCGAAAATTTATACCCAACTTTGCCAAAGTCGCAAAACCAATAACATTAAAATTAAAAAAAGGAGCAAAAATAAACATTAATGATGAAGAATACAAAGAAGCAGTCGAAAAATTGAAACTACTAATTATATCCGGTCCAATATTAACTTATCCCGATTTCAAAAAGAAATTTTCATTAACGACAGACGCAAGCAACTATGCACTAGGAGCAGTATTGTCGCAAGACCACAAACCTATATGTTTCGCAAGTAGGACATTAAATGAACACGAAATTAATTATTCCGCAATAGAAAAGGAACTCTTAGCAATAATATGGGCCACCAAAAACTTTAGATCATATCTTTTTGGTAGAAAATTCGAAATTCTAAGCGACCATAAACCTTTAGTTTGGCTAGACAATATAAAAGACCCTAATATGAAATTACAAAGATGGAAAATCAGACTAAACGAATTTGATTATGAAATAAAATATTTACCAGGAAAAGAGAATTACGTAGCAGATGCACTTTCGAGAATGAAACAAGAAGAAAATTTCATGGGAGACACACAAGATAGCGTTGCCGCCACAATACATAGCGCAAACGAAGATAATCAAAATTATATACAAATTACAGAAAGACCTTTGAACAACTACAATCACCAAATTGAATTTATTAAAAGCAATACTGACGATATCAAGACAATAAATTATTTTCACAAAACAAAAATTATAATAAACTACACAGAAATGACAACAGAAAGAGCAAAAGAATATTTATGTGCGAAAAATAGCGTAATATATTTCTCACATAATGGCGACTACGAAATATTCCAAAAAGCTTATATAGAAATAATCAACATAAATAACCCCATCAGAACAATGAGAGCAACAACAAAATTAATAGACATCCAAAATTATTCAGAATTTAAAGAAATTATAATGAAAAACCATAAAAAACTACTACACCCAAGATATAGAAATGGGTATGCAACTCACAAGATTAGGAATTTTTAATCCAAAATTACTCAAACATGATCGCTTAAGAAATGTAGATTCAGAACATATATTGAACATAAAAACTTCAACTTGGTTAAAATCAGATACAAATGAAATCCTTCTCATTTCTCACATTCCAAAAACACTAATTCAAAAATCGTTATATACAATTATCCCCTACCCAGACGAGAATAGAAACATATTGACCGAAGTTATAAAAACCAAATATTACATCAACAATGACAAAACATACTCAGTAGACGAGAAATTAAAGCCAAATAAATGTATAGAAGGCATTATAAAACAAAAACATACAGAATGTAAATTTACAAAAACAAATAAAAATTATGAAATAAATTTTGTAGAACCAAATGTTATAATAACATGGAATTAACCGAAAACAACACTTAATCAAAATTGTATTGATCAAAAAATAGAAATAAGTGGAAATAATATTATTAAGGCAATTAATTGTTCAATTCAATTAGAAGATATATCTATAACAAATGTACTTTCCGACATCACACAAACAGTTTACATAAGTAACAACATAACAAAAATCGAACCAATATCTTTCATACACACAAGACAAATCATAAAAGAACAAATTAAGATTCACAATTACATGTTAATAATTGTCCTAACTATACTCGCAATATTGTTAATCGCGATAACTATATACTTAATTTATAAATTTAAAAATATTCCACAACGTATGATTATAAAATATAAGAAAAACGAAGAAACAGAAATGGCAAGTGAACAAGAAAACAAAATCATAATTGATACAGAAACTAAAATGTACCCAAACATAACAGCTTGAGGACAAGCAAATTTTTAGGGGATGGGGAAGTGACATATTCAGTTCTTGCAGAACTCTCATGTCAACCTCCACTCCACATATAACAACATAGAAAACACAAACAATGCACAAGCATTGTTCTAAAGAAAAAACACTTATGTATAAATTTAAGCACACGCACATGTCATATTCTAAGCAATAAATACCAGGCGAACAAAACTAATAACATAAAACTATGCACCCGAAAAAGGGCAATCCATTAAAATCAATCACACCTCTTGATCACGCCACTTCTGAAATAGCGGACCAAAGTCCAAATGTAATTTGATCCTTGTACGAAGCCCAGTCCACGACTTTCCAAAACTTTCCACGCTAAACTGCTGAGCATTCATAAATTCAAACAAAAGGAACGTCGCCATACGAGCTTTCATCAATGATCAAAACGCTAGCATAAGTAGAGTTAGAATTTACACATCAAACTGTAAAGACGCGTTTAAAGAGACGAATAAGGACCTTTGGTTTTTTTTTTTGTATTTAAATGACTTCAAACTTCTAATTATATATATGATATAATTTATTAAATCAAAATTTCTGCATTATTAAATCTAAAATTGTATATATTTTTTTTTTTTTATTTAATGCAATAAATTTGTTACTGTTCACAAGTTGCGAAAATCAGGGCTGCCACCGTAAAGACGAATTATCGATAGTTTAGCTCCCGAAAGCTTATATGATATTTTTGCACGGGCATATTAATTGTTTTGGTGCAAAACCATATTTAAATGTGCAACAAAAACAATAAAACATGATTTCAAAAACTTGCACACAAATTTTAATGATTTATAAAATTACGGTAAACATATTAAATTATGATATAATTGTTTGGAGCTGACGCTTAAGCTGAGCTTGTTCATTTACACCCCTGGCAAGGAAGAATTTATGTATGAAAATTTAACTAATTTAACAAATTTAAAAATTTGAATGTGGGAATTCCAAAAAATCAGATTTATTGATTGATCATTGAGATTGCTATAGTCTTCAAATTGAAGCAAAAATTTGCATGTTTTTGGTCTAATTTTTTTAATAGAAAATTTAATAACTAGATGTATATATATATATATATATATAGCTTAAAAAAAAGGTTGAAGCCTTGGCTTTAAAGTTAAATTATTTTGACGAAAATCTATCCATTAGTTCATGAGCAATGAGCGATTTTGTGTCTTGATCCTGTAATTGTCCTCTGTGTCCACAAAATTTACTTCGCTTGCGATGTCGTCCTTGGGTATTCCTTGTAACAGTTGCTCGTTGTTTGAGCATCATTTTCGTAGATTGAATCCATAGGGACGCAGGATCTTCATCAAATCTTCTCGAATGAGAAGTGCTTCTTAGACTGAGTCTGCTCCTGTGAGGCAGTCGTCTACATAGAAGTCGTTTATTAGTGCAGTTGCTCCTGCTGCTGATTTCTCCAAGTAAGTAGTGCCCAAGTGATTAAGACACTTGGTTACGAAGAATGGTGCTGAGGCCGTGCCGTACGTAACTGTTTTTAGTCTATAGTACGTAAGTTGCTCCTTGGGATTGTCTCTCCAAACGATCATCTGATGAAACTGGTTCTCGGGATTGATCCAAATCTGGCGGTGCATCTTTTCAATGTCCGCAGTAAACACAAATTTGTGTGTTCTAAATCTTAGCAAGATTGACATGAGACCACTCTGCACAGTAGGTCCTACTTGCAGTATGTCGTTAAGTGATTTTCCTGTCGACGTTTTGCAGAATGCATCAAAAACAACTCTTAGCTTTGTTGTGCTGCTATCCTATTTTAGCACACAATGATGAGTGATGAAGTAGTGGCTTCTAGGAACCTGTTGAGGTGACACTTGTTTCATGTGTCCTAGATCCTAATATTCCGTCATGAACGCAGCATATTGCTTCCACGTGTCTGCAGACGTTCTGCGCTCCAACGATAGAAATCGTTTAGTGGCAATTTCTATGGACTCTCCCAGGGCTGAATAGTGTTCAGAAAATGGAAGTTTAACTATGAATCTACCGTCCACCGCCATTTGTAGATTCTCCAAGAAGTGTTTTTCACACTGGGCCTTAATGGGCGTTCGATGTTTTTCTGCTGACTCCATGTTATCCAGTTTTCAAAATCGTTCTAATAAATCATTGGTTTCTTCATATGTGGCTGCTGCACAAATGGCCGACGATTTTTTGTAGTTTTTACTTTTCCCGCAATAATCCATCCAAATTCAGTTTTTTGCATCATTGGACCAGCATGGAATATTCTGTGTTGTTGAGGGAGCAGTATTAAATAATAGTGCTCTGCTCCAATTAATAGATCAATTGTGCTTGGTTTGTTGAAGTAGATGTCAGCAAGTGGCAGATTGCTCGGTATGCTCCAATTGGTATTGTTGATCAATTGGGCAGGTTGATATGATATTATGCTGGGTAGTACAAAGGCTTTCATTCGCATCGTGAAATTGCTGTGTAGTGATTTAACTGTCACATTTACACGAGCTTTGCTGACTCTTGTGTTTCCTCCGATTCCCTCAATCCGGAGCGTTGTGTCATGACGTTTTAGTGCTAGCATTGTTACCAGCCTTTGAGAAATGACTTAGATCTGTGATCCAGAATCCAGTAATGCCTTGAATGTTGCCTCCTGCCCATTGTTGGCTTGCACAACTACCTTTGCTGTTGCAAGTAAGTTGTAATTTTGGTTGTTTGCGGAAGCCACAACTTGTGTGTGTGGCTCTGCTGCTGCTGAAGTGATCGCGTTCTCCAAATTAACTAAAGTGTGGTGTTTCCTTTTACATTTGAAACAGCTGAAGTTGCTGGGGCATGAATTTGTTTTATGGTCATTTCTGAAGCAATTGACGCATAATTTTTGCCGTTGCACCTAATTAAGGCACTCGCTTATTGAATAGTGACTCGTCATTTTGCAATAAAGACATCCTCTTTGTGCACTTGAAGAAGACGCACATGTTGTATTTTTATGCTCCTTCTTGAAAGTTACTGGCGTCTTTTTTCCGGTAGCCATTACTCGAACTCTTTGTTCTAAGAACTGGATCATGGTGTCCAGTGGCTGAATTTCCTTGCTATGACCCAGTGACTGCTCATAGAGTGTTCTATTTGTGCTGTCCAGTTTATTTCTTAGGATGGCAATGATGATCGAACCCCATGTTGAGATGTCAATCCCGAGTCCCTTCAACGAAGCGAAGGACTCTATGGTAGTGATGTGCAGCTCTTTTAAAGACTTAACATCGTAGCTGCAGGTTTGTTGCAGCAGGAGACGGTTCAATATCCTAGATGCAATCTCCCTTGGATTATTGTATGCGTCTACTAGAATTTTCCACGCGTAGAGATAGTTTTCCTCTCTCAGATCAATGAGACGGATCAATCTTTCCGCCTCTTCGATTACGCTGGTTTTTAAATACCACATCTTGCGTATGGTTGTCATTTTTGTTTCATGTATTATACTTGAAAACATGTCAAAAAATTGATTCCATTTGAGGGCTTCGCCGTCAAATTTTGGAATCGGATCACGATCTACTTAAATTGTTAGTAAGTGCATTCCGTACCTCAGATTCTGCCTTGAGATAATTAGCGGCGTCGTAGACTATCTGGGTCTTCAAATTCTTCGTATATGAAAATGAACCTCTTGAATTTTTGCCCATAATGATTTCACATTGTCTGCATTAGGGGGCTTCTGTTGCAAAGTACGATCTAACGATTCTATCATTGCCTTTTGCCGACGGCACAATGCACTTAATTTTGTGTTTGTGCTTGATCCGGCATCAACCGATCTTGAAGTAATGACGGTTATTGGTTCCGTCATATTGCTGCTAGACTGGTCAGCAATATCCTCGGAGAAGTAGTTTTTGGTTTTTTGAACCATATCAGCAACGTCTTCGAAGAACTAGAAGTATGTATGGGACTTCTCCAAATTCTCTTTTAAGATTAACTCGTTGTTGTCTTTGAAGGCGTCCCACTTTTCTTCTAGAATTGAGGTTCTGGCTTTGTCGTAGCCAGGTTTTGATTTCCGTTCGGGTGAGTCATTTTTGCTGTTTTTTATAAGCCTTGATATCTCCTTGCTTATTTCTTCCTGCATATCCAGGACTTCTTCCAAATCCATTGATTTGTTTGTAACTCTGTTTATTCCTGACCCGTTGTGTTTTATTTGCTCTTTGGTGAGCTAGATTACGCTTCGAGTCGCAACCGTGATGTGTTCAAGAAATAAGAGTTTTCTCTTGTTTTTTTTTTTGAGGTATCCTTGGTTGGTTGGAGTCCTTCGTCGGGGTCACCAAAATGTTTGTGTGTATATAAGCATTCAGTACATAAACTGACTGCTAATAAGGCGTCGCAACTAGCACTTGTAACTAGGTGAACTACGGAGAGGGAGTTCCTGTAGAAAGAATGAAAGACTTGTGTTTGCTTGAATGCAAAGTAAAGACTCTGATTTTTATTAACGAAAGTATCAGTATTTATAGATAAATATTGCTTAGTTTACATATGTGTAATTTGGGTTATCGTGTATGCAGCAGTTGCTTACCACTGCAGAATTGTGTATTGGCAACAACCGGGTTGGCTGACCGCGGCTCTAGTTACATGTGCTGTGTAGTCAGCAGTTTCCGCGAATAAGACAATTTGACTCACGGTGCTGTTTTTAATTGACCTATTTTAAGCACTGATTTATGATATTTACATATTTATTGACATATAATGTTGTGTTTAATTAGCATATTTTATTGTATTTATTATTGTGTGTCATGTGTTTGTGTTGTGATTTAAATATATAAACAAATATTATAATATATATTTCAGTATATAATCATATCAATATACTTTAATGTGCATTAATATGTTTTAGAGCAATATGCAAGAGCAGAAAAGATCTTAATACATCGACCTTGAATTGATACTCGATACCGTAGATAAAGAGTATATTGAGTTCGTGCAATGTCCCGTCAAGCTAGAGACTTGAAACTTTGCAAATATCTTTATCTCGAGCATAGTATTAAAGTGTCAAGACTGGGGTTCTGCGATAACTGGGGGGCTGGCGAATCGATAAATTCAAAAACTTAAAGTACCTTATAGATTTACCATATATGTTAAAAAGATAGCTAGTGCCGTCCTCCAACAAAATGCATTAAAATATCTTTCTAAGTTGCTAAGCAAGAGCACAGACTTTTATATACAGATCGTGCAATCGAAAACAAGGGCTTTTTAAGCTTTTGCGTCTCTGCTCTCGCGCTTGCTCACCTTGTGCAAAGCGTAGTAGGGGACCACTGGCACCCTAAGAAGAGCTTTTACTGCCAATTTCACGATCTGTTATATTAAATATCTGTGGCTAGAGTCACAAAACTTGGTAGAAAGATAGCTGATAACGACCCCAAAAGATAAGACCCTGTCCACTTTCAAAAAATAGTATGCGTATATCTATTGAGCTACAGTCACTTTATAGCGTATTCACACTAGGGCACATCACGGCGAACGATGAGAAGATGTGAAATTCGTGTTCACATTGCAACATCTAACATCAAGCGTCTTCTTGTTTCACCACCTTTTTTTCTCTTAACTAAATATTTGTTAAAAGAATGGATACAAGAGATTTAGCTATATATATAGTTGCTTAACAGCAGAGTATACTTGTTAATCTTGTTGGTTATTTGCAAGAAGCCTGTAAAGACGAGGATTTCGACGATGAGCAACTTGATGCACTTGACGCACGCAAATCTTCTATATTCTCTAGCCACAAGTCCAGGAGAAATGCCTCCTTTTCGGGCGGTCAAAGTTTGCGATTTGCTGTGTTTTTTCCTACTAAATTCGAAAATATTATTTAAATACATATATAATTTGCATTTGACTTACCGATCTCGTTGCCCGCCATAATTTATTTGCGATTCATTTGCGTAGACATTGTTTGTATTTTGGTTGTGAATGACAATTTTTTAGTAGTGGAATCAAAAATATCGAAATTTACTAAATAAAAGCACTTGGAACAGGAACAATTTCAGAGAATGCTGGAATATTTTGAGAACACTTGAACGGGTACTTGATACTTAACATCATTGATGTTTGATGTGCCCTAGTGTAAATCGGCTATTACTTGGTAAAAAGATCCCATAAAGATCTGTAACCAGAATTTGGATGTCACACTCCTAAACTATGTAGACGCCTAACCGTCTCTTTCAGTGTTTTTGAGCGTCAATCAACAAATTAGGTAGTAATTTAGCTAGTGGCATCCCTTACTACATCTGACAATTTTTGAAGGCCGTTTACAAACCTGCCGCACCCGTACCCCTTTGCAATCAGTCCTCTTTTTACCCGTTTTTGAACAGGTATCGTGTATACCGCAGTCGAATGCGTTCGACTGCAACGTTTCAACGGCTGGTTATGTTAATCATTCAGAAGTGTCATCAAATTTCTTACCAATATTTGTGAATTTAGATCAAAAGCTGTGTAATGCATATCTTTTGAAGATGTCACTATATTCCCACCAGTTAGCTTTTTAAATGTGGGAAATATGTGGTCGCAACTGACTGCTGTACACTTTGATAGCAGTTTAAAAACGGGTGTTAAGAAGTTTGCTTTGCAAACGCCAAGATCGGGGCAGGCAGAGATGGTCGCTGCTCTTAAATTTAGTGACTATAGCCACTAAGCAGAAAATAATATAGAGCATTCACTCAGTACGGCAAAGTTTATCATTCTTTACCAGTGAAATCAGATCCAGGCAGAAAAAAGAGCGAAATGAGCGGTCTCTCGCCGCAAATTTTTGCCGACAAGCTATTATTTATTATTGTTCTCATCCACAACGATCGGAGCAGGTTAATGAATAACATTGCAAATGCTACGCATACAATTATATGTGCACATGTATACACATAGGGACACACACACAATCTTATGAGCGCTTGTCGAAATAAAAAACATAAGATTTTGTCTTCCAAGGCAGTCAAATTTCAGTTTTGCTATTGCTGCTCATTCATACTCTTCCCAATATTTACCCTATGACACTTTCCAACAACCCTTGCCATACAGTTACGCAAAGTTGCGAACAAATTACGAAAGTGTATTCAGTAGTGCATTGGTACATATGTAAAAGGGAAAATATCAAAAATAGCAAAAACCTCGGCAGGCAGGCCCAGCAAGAAATATATGTATCAATCGCGCTTGCATACAATATGTACCAACAACTTTTTACCGCTTTTGCTGTCCGCTGACCCGCCGCCTCTCCTTTAATCGATGGGCCGCTGAACGCAAAGGGAAACTGAACAAACCAACAACGCGCTGGCTTGTCGTTGCTGAGACGCACAAGCTGCACAAATAAAAAATACCCCTTGAACCAATTTTCAATAATTGTCAACGAAAAATCGAATATATGATTTAAATATATATATTGTTTATGCTAGAATATAAACAATAAACAATACTAGAATAATCATGTAGAATTGAAATAATATTAACGAATTTCAAGTTTTGCTATTCAATTGCATAAGGTTAATATAAAGTTTATACTACCCTTCCAACTTTGACTTTAATAAGCATATTGAAGCAAAACTCAAGAGCTGCCGATTTACAATTTTGTGAAAATAACAAGAAAAGCAACAAAAACTAGTAAAAACTACTTTTGATTGTTGTACTTTTTGTTGCATTTTGGCAGCCATGCACGGCGTATACACATATGTATGAACTTGCTGTTTGTGGGCAAAGAAATATGCGTTGATAGAATTTTGGGTGGCGAGACATTGTTGTTGCTGCTTGTGAGAAATACTTTATCTTGCATGGATTGCTTTGATATGATTCGATTATAAATTTATAACATTTATATGCAATCTACACATCGGTTATAATGTGTCATTGTATTTTTAATATATTTGCGGATTAAATGTAATTATGTTTGTATATGTTTTATTAGTTCTAAGTTATTTCAATAGTTATAAGAAACCTGTAATAAATAGTAACAAATATAGCAATTAATAATAAATATACGCATATTGTTAACATTGCACTTCTTTATGTTCCTCAACCTGTTTATAAATTGCCAAAATCCTAAAAGTGCGGCAGGTCAGTTAATGCCATAGCAATAACCACTCATACAAATGAGCTGGATATACATACATGAACACACACATGCAAATGCAAGGCATAGAGAAAAATATAAAAAATCTAGGCAAAGCGCAAAGCAGGTAGCCCGACCAAACCGAACTCACATGTATTCACATACTAATGCATTATGTCCGTTGGTTGGTTGGTTGGTTGCCTACCCCCCGCGCGCCCACTCTATCAACAAACAGCTCACACTGGCTGCGAGCTCGCTCACATATGAACGCATACATATGCACAACGATTGGATCCAGCGGCTCGAGTCTGCCGTTGCCCAACGTTCGCAAGCAAAGCAGGCAAATGAATGACTTGCAGTTTTTGCGCTGCAGACATTGTCGGCAAAAATTTGCGGCGAGAGACCGCCCATTTCGCTCTTTTTTCTGCCTGGATCTGATTTCACTGGAAGTGAATGATAAACTTCGCCGTACTGAGTGAATGCTCTATATTATTTTCTGCTTAGTGCTATAGCTCAAATACTGTTGAAGATAAAAAGAATTCCTATTTAAAAAGGCTTGATGGAGCGTAGCATTCAAATTTTGATGCAGTCCATTGGGGATGCCACTAGCTATTTTGTCACCAAACGTTGTCACTCTAGCTTAAGAACTGTCAAAGATTCATATAGGCTATTTCAAATTGAAAAGGCGGCGGGGCGGCATTAGAGTTTTTTGGGGACGTGCATCATGTGGACGCCAGTAGCTTCTCACGAAATTTGGTAACACATTTTGTATAGAAGTCGAATATATATGTTTTTAAAGATTTTTATTTATCGATATTTATTTTCCAGCTACTTATTGGGTTTAGCACCCAAAGCTTGACACTTAACTTGACCAGATTATAGGCAAAGATATTTTCAACGTTTGAAATCTTTTAAAGCTTATTTAAAAAGTATTATAACTAACTTTAAGGGTGTAGAAAAAAGTTGTTCATATACACGGACGGATGGACGGACAATAACCGTAACAGGCATTGCATAAAACCAATATCAGAGTATAAAAAGTGGACAGCCTGTGTTAGATCACACGGGCGCATAGGTTAACCGTAGAATACGTCTGTCCTTGTGCAACAAAAATTATGAAGCGGAAGCCTAAAAACAACAACCACATAGATGTTTTATTTTAACAGTGTTTGTTGTCATTTGGCTAATTTTTTGCTTTTTACTGCAACACTGGTTAGCATCTCTGATATAAATAATACAAACATTGACATGATATACATATATATATATGATATAATTTATTAAATCAAAATTTCTGCATTATTAAATCTAAAATTGTATATTTTTTTTTTCATTTTATTTAATGCAATAACTTTGTTACTGTTCACAAGTTGCGAAAATCAGGGCTGCCACCGTAAAGACGAATTATCGATAGTTTAGTTCCCGAAAGCTTATATGATATTTTTGCACGTGCATATTAATTGTTTTGGTGCAAAACCATATTTTAATGTGCAACAAAAACAATTAAACATGATTTCAAAAACTTGCACACAAATTTTAATGATTTATAAAATTGCCTTAAACATATTTAATTGTGATATAATTGTTTGGAGCTGACGCTTAAGCTGAGCTTGTTCATTTACACCCCTGGCAAGGAAGAATTTATGTATGAAAATTTAACTAATTTAACAAATTTAAAAATTTGAATGTGGGAATTCCAAAAAATCAGATTAATTGATTGATCATTGAGATTGCTATAGTCTTCAAATTGAAGCAAAAATTTGCATGTTTTTGGTCTAATTTTTTTAATATAAAATTTAATAACTACATGTATGTATATATATAGCTTAAAAAAAAGGTTGAAGCCTTGGCTTTAAAGTTAAATTATTTTGACGAAAATCTATCCATTAGTTCATGAGCAATGAGCGATTTTGTGTCTTGATCCTGTAATTGTCCTCTGTGTCCACAAAATTTACTTCGCTTGCGATGTCGTCCTTGGGTATTCCTTGTAACAGTTGCTCGTTGTTTGAGCATCATTTTCATAGATTGAATCCATAGGGACGCAGGATCTTCATCAAATCTTCTCGAATGAGAAGTGCTTCTTAGACTGAGTCTGCTCCTGTGAGGCAGTCGTCTACATAGAAGTCGTTTATTAGTGCAGTTGCTCCTGCTGCTGATTTCTCCAAGTAAGTAGTGCCCAAGTGATTAAGACACTTGGTTACTAAGAATGGTGCTGAGGCCGTGCCGTACGTAACTGTTTTTAGTCTATAGTACGTAAGTTGCTCCTTGGGATTGTCTCTCCAAACGATCATCTGATGAAACTGGTTCTCGGGATTGATCCAAATCTGGCGGTGCATCTTTTCAATGTCCGCAGTAAACACAAATTTGTGTGTTCTAAATCTTAGCAAGATTGACATGAGGCCACTCTGCACAGTAGGTCATACTTGCAGTATGTCGTTAAAGGCCTGTTGTCACATACACTGTAAACCGAAACCGAAACCGAAACAAAAATATCGAATGCACAAAGAATTGACCAGCGTTTAGTTATCTGCGTTTGTAGAAAACAGGTGATCGTCGGTTAACAGCAACCGAATAAAGTCAAAAGTACTTGTTTTGGTTTCAGTTGCTAATGTACTGAATTCGATTACTATTGCTAGCAACTGAAAAATACCGATGTTTCGTGTGCAGTTTCTATCGCAGTCGCAAATGTACTGAATTCGGTTTCGGTTTCGGTTTACGGTTAATGTGACAACAGGCCTTAAGTGATTTTCCTGTCGACGTTTTGCAGAATGCATCAAAAACAACTCTTAGCTTTGTTGTGCTGCTATCCTATTTTAGCACACAATGATGAGTGATGAAGTAGTGGCTTCTAAGAACCTGTTGAGGTGACACTTGTTTCATGTGTCCTAGATCCTTATATTCCGTCATGAACGCAGCATATTGCTTCCACGTGTCTGCAGACGTTCTGCGCTCCAACGATAGAAATCCTTTAGTGGCAATTTCTATGGACTCTCCCAGGGCTGAATAGTGTTCAGAAAATGGAAGTTTAACTATGAATCTACCGTCCACCGCCATTTGTCGATTCTCCAAGAAGTGTTTTTCACACTGGGCCTTAATGGGCGTTCGATGTTTTTCTGCTGACTCCATGTTATCCAGTTTCCAAAATCGTTCTAATAAATCATTGGTTTCTTCATATGTGGCTGCTGCACAAATGGCCGACGATTTTTTGTAGTTTTTACTTTTCCCGCAATAATCCATCCAAATTCAGTTTTTTGCATCATTGGACCAGCATGGAATATTCTGTGTTGTTGAGGGAGCAGTATTAAATAATAGTGCTCTGATCCAATTAATAGATCAATTGTGCCTGGTTTGTTGAAGTAGGGGTCAGCAAGTGGCAGATTGCTCGGTATGCTCCAATTGGTATTGTTGATCAATTGGGCAGGTTGATATGATATTATGCTGGGTAGTACAAAGGCTTCCATTCGCATCGTGAAATTGCTGTGTAGTGATTTAACTGTCACATTTACACGAGCTTTACTGACTCTTGTGTTTCCTCCGATTCCCTCAATCCGGAGCGTTGTGTCATGACGTTTTAGTGCTAGCATTGTTACCAGCCTTTGAGAAATGACTTAGATCTGTGATCCAGAATCCAGTAATGCCTTGAATGTTGCCTCCTGCCCATTGTTGGCTTGCACAACTACCTTTGCTGTTGCAAGTAAGTTGTAATTTTGGTAGTTTGCGGAAGCCACAACTTGTGTGTGTGGCTCTGCTGCTGCTGAAGTGATCGCGTTATCCAAATTAACTAAAGTGTGGTGTTTCCTTTTACATTTGAAACAGCTGAAGTTGCTGGGGCATGAATTTGTTTTATGGTCATTTCTGAAGCAATTGACGCATAATTTTTGCCGTTGCACCTAATTAAGGCACTCGCTTATTGATTTAGCGCGAAAGTCGTCACATTTTGATAAATAGTGACTCGTCTTTTTGCAATAAAGACATCCTCTTTGTGCACTTGAAGAAGACGCACATGTTGTATTTTTATGCTCCTTCTTGAAAGTTACTGGCGTCTTTTTTCCGGTAGCCATTACTCGAACTCTTTGTTCTAAGAACTGGATCATGGTGTCCAGTGGCTGAATTTCCTTGGTATGACCCAGTGACTGCTCATAGAGTGTTCTATTTGTGCCGTCCAGTTTATTTCTTAGGATGGCAATGATGACTCTATAGTAGTGATGTGCAGCTCTTTTAAAGACTTTACATCGTAGCTGCAGGTTTGTTGCAGCAGGAGACGGTTCAATATCCTAGATGCAATCTCCCTTGGATTATTGTAAGCGTCTACTAGAATTTTCCATGCGTAGAGATAGTTTTCCTCTCTCAGATCGATGTGACGGATCAATCTTTCCGCCTCTCCGATTACGCTGGTTTTTAAATACCACATCTTGCGTATGGTTGTCATTTTTGTTTCATGTATCATACTTGAAAACATGTCAAAAAATTGATTCCATTTGAGTGCTTCGCCGTCAAATTTTGGAATCGGATCACGAACTACTTGAATTGTTAGTAAGTGCATTCCGTACCTCATATTCTGGCTTGAGATAATTAGCGGCGTCGTAGCCTATCTCTTCTGGGTCTTTAAATTCTTCGTATATTTGAAAATGGACCTCTTGAATTTTTGCCCATAATGATTTCACATTGTCTGCATTAGGGGGCTTCTGTTGCAAAGTATGATCTAACGATTCTATCATTGCCTTTTGCCGACGGCACAATGCACTTAATTTTGTGTTTGTGCTTGTTCCGGCATCAACCGATCTTGAAGTAATGACGGTTATTGGTTCCGTCATATTGCTGCTAGACTGGTCAGCAATATCCTCGGAGAAGTAGTTTTTGGTTTTTTGAACCATATCAGCAACGTCTTCGAAGAACTAGAAGTATGTATGGGACTTCTCCAAATTCTGTTTTAAGATCAACTCGTTGTTGTCTTTGAAGGCGTCCCACTTTTCTTCTAGAATTGAGGTTCTGGCTTTGTAGTAGCCAGGTTTTGATTTCCGTTCGGGTGAGTCCTTTTTGCTGTTTTTTATAAGCCTTGATATCTCCTTGCTTATTTCTTCCTGCATATCCAGGACTTCTTCCAGATCCATTGATTTGTTTGAAACTCTGTTTATTCCTGACCCGTTGTGTTTTATTTGCTCTTTGGTGAGCTAGATTACGCTTCGAGTCGCAGCCGTGATGTGTTCAAGAAATAAGAGTTTTTTCTTGTTTTTTTTTTTGAAGTATCCTTGGTTGGTTGGAGTCCTTCGTTGGGGTCACCAAAATGTTTGTGTGTATATAAGCATTCAGTACATAAACTGACTGCTAATAAGGCGTCGCAACTAGCACTTGTAACTAGGTGGACTACGGAGAGGGAGTTCCTGTAGAAAGAATGAAAGACTTATGTTTGCAAAGTAAAGACTCTGATTTTTATTAACGAAAGTATCAGTATTTATAGATAAATATAGCTTACATATGTGTAATTTGGGTTATCGTGTATGCAGCAGTTGCTTACCACTGCAGAATTGTGTATTGGCAACAACCGGGTTGGCTGACCGCGGCTCTAGTTACATGTGCTGTGTAGTCAGCAGTTTCCGCGAATAAGACAATTTGACTCACGGTGCTGTTTTTAATTGACCTATTTTAAGTACTAATTTATGATATTTACATATTTATTGACATATAATGTTGTGTTTAATTAGCATATTTTATTGTATTTATTATTGTGTTTCATGTGTTTGTGTTGTGATATATATATATATATATTTAACGGAGAGATATTTTCATAAATAGTTTTATTTACTGCGTCTCTGTTTGCTCGAATATAATCTATTGGACTAGCAAGTTCTGCTCGTCGTCAAGCGCACACTAGACTGACTCGACTCACTCGCGAAACGGGGCCTCACTATTTCACTATTCCATCTACACTATTGCCATCTCCGTTTCTCTAATTCAGTCAGTGCCATACGGTCAGACCTTACTTGACAGCAGAGTCCCTCTCTGTCTCTCTACTGTCGTGCATAGAGTCCATCTCTGTCTCTCTGCTGTTGTGCATACAATTGCACATACAGAATTGTGCCGCGCTTAAGACGTACGTACAATGGGCAAATAAGCCCATTCTGCGACACGGCCTTCCTGAGAAATCACACGTCTCTGTGTGTTGACAATATTATCATTTGAAACATCAGGACACAATTCCATTTCACTAGTTTGTTTGTCACAATTATTTTATCATAATCATACAAAATATTAAAACCATTTAGCAGGTTATTTACCATTTTTCATAATAATATTTTATGCTATTCAATCTAACATGTTATTCGTTTTTTTTCATTCATTTCATTACACAATTTGTTTTTTTTATAAAACTATAAAATCAAATCAAAATTAAATTGGGATGTGATTCCTTTTTTCACATTATCATATTGACCCCCGCCATAACAAGTTCATTCTGTTATGGTGCAGTCTCTCAAAATTACGACACCCGCCATAACAAGTGCAGTCTGTTATGGTGCAGTGTCTCAAAATTACGACACCCGCCATAACAAGTGCAGTCTGTTATGATACAGTCTCTCACAATACTGACCCCTGCCATAACAAGTGCAGTCTGTTATGATCCGGTCTGTTGAACTCTGACGCATGTCTTGCGTCTCTCTTTTTGTTTTGTTTAATCTTGAACATCAGACGCATCTTCCGTCGTGCTGTCTTTATATTCACACAACTTTTCAACTATGTTGTTATTTGGTACTGCTCTTAAAAATTCATGTGAATATTTATAGGTTCGCTTATTAGTTAAGGATTTTAATATATATCGATCTCCATCCAATATTTCTACTACCTCAAATGGACCTTTGAATTTTGGGTCCAGTTTGGTTTGATGACGCTCTTCGTTTTTAAGTAATACATGATCTCCTACATTATGTTTGATAATATTTGCTTTATTTTTATCAAACCTACATTTATCATATCGAGCATTTTCCTCCATATTTCGCTTAGCTTGACTTCTCAAGTTGTCTCTATCCATCAAATCATCTCCTTCTTCATTTACTGGCAGCAAACCAAAAGGTCTGAAATCCTTGCCGATTAATAGTTCTAACGGACTATATTTCGTTAATCGATTTGCCGTGCAGTTCATGGCCAATTGAACATCTGCTAGCGCATCTTGCCACGATCTCTGACTGGTTTCTACAGCGGTCAACATATTTTTGAGTGTACTCATTACACGCTCTACTTGGCCGTTGGCCCTACTCGCCCCAGTTGCAATTATATGCAAATTAATCTTTTGAGAAGAACAGAACTCTCGGAAACCTGAACTTGTAAAACAGCGACCTTGATCCGCTATTATTCGCGTGGGTAAACCAAATATAGACTTAACCGATTTTACAGCCTTTATACAGCTTTCAGTATCTATATTCAAGGAGTGATAAAAATACACAAACTTCGTAAAAGCATCTATTAGAACAATGACATATTCCTTCACGTCCTTTTTTCCGCTCATTTTACCAGTTATGTCAATATGTATGGTATGCCACGGAATATCTATTTTGGGAATTGAATACAGCTCTACTTGCACTTTTCCCCCGGGTGACTTAGATACTTTACATGTAATGCAATTGTCAACAAATCGATGCACATATTTTGACATATTTTCGAACCAATAGTAACTATAAACCTTATCCAATGTTTTTTTCCATCCGAGGTGCATAACTGCTTCGTGTACGTGATTTATAATAGCCCATCTAAAACTTCTTGAAATTACCGGCAAACATTTTGTTTTATTTGTATGTCAGTAATTTCAGAATCCTTTCGTTGTTCAGTGGCAAGTCAATCACTGGAGATTTCAGCCAAATTTACACGCTTTTCGGGCACTTTACACATTTGATTTTCAGTCGCCTCTTGTACATGATTTCTTGACAAAAAGTCTACGTGCGCCATACGCTTTCTTTCTCTATATTCTATCTTGAAATCAAAAGGTTGTAAATAAGCCCACCAGCGGTGTACCCTTGGTGTAAGGTTCATCTTTGTTTGCGATGCTTTGAGAGAAATGCAATCGGTATACACAATAAACTCACGACCAAGCAAATAATGCCGAAAATGCTTAACAGACGCAACTACTGCCAATGTTTCCAATTCATAAGAATGGTATCTGGACTCAGCAGATGAAGTTGTTTTACTAAAATATTCCACTACGTGAGGATTGCTATTGATCCGATGCATTAACATAGCCATGAGAACTTGCATCTGTGTGCAGTTCTATCGGATACTGTGCATCAAATATTGTAAGCACTGGCTTATTTGTGAGAATAGCAATGATTTTCTTTCTTATTGCTTCCAATTCATCATTCCAACTGAAAACGTTTTTGCTCGAAGTTAGTGAATATATCGGACCCATAATCTGAGAGAACTGAGGCACAAATTTACGGAAATAAGACGAAAATCCAATAAATTGTCTCACACTACTTATTGTTGGTGGCAGTGCCAAAGAACTTAGCGCAAGAATTTTTCGCGGATTAGGTCTCACCTCTCCAGCTCGCACCTCATACCCCAGATACTGTACAGTAGTTTTAAAAAACCCGCATTTAGCAATATTGAATGAGAATCCAGCCACAGTCAGTGCACATCTAACACAACCTTTAATCTCTCAAGACCCAATTCTATGGTTGGTAATATAACCATGATATCATCCATGTACACTATTACGTAGGAATGTGCTAGGTTTCCCAAAGCGTTTAAAACGGTCCGCTGGAAAACGCTGGCATTGCCAAATACTCGTATTGCCTTTCAGGTGTCACAAACGCAGTACATTCAATAGAATCAGGGTAAATGGGAATCTGATGGTACCCGCTAGCCATATCTAAACACGTAGAATACTTTGTATCCGTGAGTCGAGCAATTTGGTCATTAATAAGTGGCAAAGGAAACCGTATTGGTGTTTAGCTCAAGATAATCAATGAAAAGGCGGTCTGATCCATTTTTCTTTTTTACCAATAATATAGGTAATCAAGTTTTCTTTGTCGTTACCAATTAATTCAGGAACAACATTGAATGAAAGAGCATAAGTGACACACAATTTTTGCTCGCTTGTAGTCACCACTACATCCTTCAGAACTTTCAGCACTGCGCATTTTGTCAAATGAAAACGCCTTCAGTTCCATTTGAAGTTGGCTTCTCGTTTGTACATTGGAAGAAAACAGCGTGCGCTGCAAACGACTATCGAAATTTGCCATCTGCGCAAGCACAGTAGACACAGCTATCTCCTCTGGACCTATGTTTTGCCATTTTGAGGTTAGAGACGTAACCAAGCGGCTTGCGTATAGTGCGAGGCACTCGTTGGACTCTGGACGACTTTGCAGCAGGTTCAAGAATGTAGCTGCTGTAGTTTCCTTGATTTCAAAGCGCTGCAAAAACAATTCTTTGAACTGTTCCCAATTGATGCCGGGATAACAGATTTGTGCCAGCCACGTTGAAGCACTTCCCTGCATAGAACTGCTCAACAACACAATAAGCGCGCTTCCATCAACCGGCTGCTCATCCATAATTATGCTTGCCGTTGCACACCATTGAGTTGCATTCGCATCACATTTCCATGAAATTGCGATTCTGTATATCCAAAACAACACGCCAGAGAATGCAGGAGTTGGCACTGATCCCACTTCTGATAACGGAGAGATATTTTCATCCATAGTTTTATTTACTGCGTCTCTGTTTGCTCGAATATAATCTATTGCACTAGCAAGTTCTGCTCGTCGTCAAGCGCACACTAGACTGTCTCGACTCACTCGCGAAACGGGGCCTCACTATTTCACTATTCCGTTTCTCTAATTCAGTCAGCGCCATACGGTCAGACCTTACTTGACAGCAGAGTCCCTCTCTGTCTCTCTACTGTCGTGCATAGAGTCCCTCTCTGTCTCTCTGCTGTTGTAGTGGAATCAAAAATATCGAAACTTACTAAATAAAAGCACTTGGAACAGGAACATTTCCAGAGGATGCTGGAATATTTTGAGAAAACTTGAACGGGTACTTGATACTTAACATCATTGATGTTAGATGTGCCCTAGTGTGAATCGGCTATTACTTGGTAAAAAGATCCTATAAAGATCTGTAACCAGAATTTGGATGCCACACTCCTAATCTATGTCGACACCTAACCGTCTCTTTTAAAAACGGGAAAGCGTTTATCTTTCAGTGTTTTTGAGCTTCAATCAATAAATTAGGTAGTAATTTAGCTAGTGGCATCCCTTACTACATCAGACAATTTTTGAAGGCCGTGTACAAACCTGCCGCATCCGTACCCCTTTGCAATCAGTCTTCTTTTTACCCGTTTTTGAACAGGTATCGAGTATACCGCAGTCGGATGCGTTCGACTGCAACGTTTCAACAGCTGGTTATGTTAATCATTCAGAAGTGTCATCAAATTTCTTACCAATATTTGTGAATTTAGATCAAAAGCTGTGTAATGCATATCTTTTGAAGATGTCACTATCTTCTCACCAGTTAGCTTTTTAAATGTGGGAAATATGTGGTCGCAACTGACTGCTGTACACTTTGATAGCAGTTTAAAAACGGGTGTTAAGAAGTTTGCTTTGCAAAGGGCAAGATCGGGGCAGGCAGAGATGGTCGCTGCTCTTAAATTTAGTGACTATAGCTCAAATACTGTTGAAGATAAAAAGAATTCCTATTTAAAAAGGCTTGATGGAGCGTAGCATTCAAATTTTGATGCAGTCCATTGGGGATGCCACTAGCTATATTGTCACCAAATGTTGTCACTCTAGCTTAAGAACTGTCAAAGATTTATATAGGCGATTGCAAATTGAAAAGGCGGCGGGGCGGCATTAGAGTTTTTTGGGGACGTTCATCATGTGGACGCCAGTAGCTTCTCACAAAATTTGGTAACACATTTTGTATAGAAGTCGAATATATATGTTTTTAAAGTTTTTTATTTATCGATATTTATTTTCCAGCTACTTATTGGGTTTAGCACCCAAAGCTTGACACTTAACTTGACCAGCTTATAGGCAAAGATATTTGCAAAGTTTAAAATCTTTTTTAGCTTATTTATAAAGTATTATAGATTCACACGGGCACAGAGATTAACCGTAGAATACGTCTGTCCTTGTGCAACAAAAATTATGAAGCGGAAGCCTAAAAACAACAACCACATAGATGTTTTATTTTAACTGTGTTTGTTGTCATTTGGCTAATTTTTTGCTTTTTACTGCAACACTGGTTAGAATCTCTGATATAAATAATACAAACATTGACTTGATATACATATATATATGATATAATTTATTAAATCAAAATTTCTGCATTATTAAATCTAAAATTGTATATTTTTTTTTCATTTTATTTAATGCAATAACTTTGTTACTGTTCACAAGTTGCGAAAATCAGGGCTGCCACCGTAAAGACGAATTATCGATAGTTTAGTTCCCGAAAGCTTATATGATATTTTTGCACGGGCATATTAATTGTTTTGGTGCAAAACCATATTTTAATGTGCAACAAAAACAATTAAACATGATTTCAAAAACTTGCACACAAATTTTAATAATTTATAAAATTGCCTTAAACATATTTAATTGTGATATAATTGTTTGGAGCTGACGCTTAAGCTGAGCTTGTTCATTTACACCCCTGGCAAGGAAGAATTTATGTATGAAAATTTAACTAATTTAACAAATTTAAAAATTTGAATGTGGGAATTCCAAAAAATCAGATTAATTGATTGATCATTGAGATTGCTAAAGTCTTCAAATTGAAGCAAAAATTTGCATGTTTTTGGTCTAATTTTTTAATAGAAAATTTAATAACTACATGTATGTATATATATAGCTTAAAAAAAAGGTTGAAGCCTTGGCTTTAAAATTAAATTATTTTGACGAAAATCTATCTATTAGTTCATGAGCAATGAGCGATTTTGTGAGCAACAACAACAACTTTTTTGGATAGCACACTCATTACCGAAAGGTGAGACGTGTTCTACGTCAAAAGTGACGGGTTCACTAACTGCTGATTACGCTACAGGCTTAAACATAGGCTGAAAGTCTTTACCTTTGAAAGACTTTAAACATTTTTGTACATTCGTCACCTGCGAGTGTTTATCTTACCTTACCTAGATTTAAATTTAGTGGAATCTTTCTACCAATTTTTTGTACGCTAACAAATTGAACTGTCATACTTACGGCGTTGAGTGTCTTTTTATTCGTCTTTTAAAGCTTTGGTGAGTTTTGGTTGTATGTTGTGTTTTCTCTTTGAGGCGTTGAGGTGCAAGCTGCGGCGACGAAGACGGACTCCAGAGTGTGAACAAAAGTTCCAATGTCAGCTTCATCTTCGAGACGTGGCTTAAGCTCAATGTGTGAGCTAATATATTTTTTGTATATGAGCCAGCTAGTTTTTGGTGAAGTCAACTAACCGGTTCGATTTATTGGTTCTGGGTGTCATAGCTGATTTATTAGAACAGGCGAGTGAGCCTGATGATAGGTCTAAAAGACACTCAGCGGTTATCAAAGTACGCGATATATTTTTGGTAACTGCAAAGTTAGATCGGGTAGTCTTTTGTGATCTGTAGGCCAGTATGTTAGTCTGCCCGGAGAAAGATCGAGCTTGTTTTTTGCTTTTATAATGGCATTATACAGCTGCTTTCCTTTTGGAGTCACGAGACGAGATCCCCAGTGTGTGTGTTTGGCATTATAGTCTCCTTCTGCTATAAAGCGTTCTCCTAGAGAGTTGATGAATTCCATAAATTGGTCTTTAGATATGGTTGAACGTGGTGGGCAGTATACAGCGGCTAGAGTTAGTTGGTTACCACTATCCAAGTGTACTTTTAAAGAAGTGGCCTGTAGGAATTTTTCAGCAAACTCTTTATGCTAGGGGTGTTATAGACGGCTTCTGATCAAAATACCTGTTCAACCGTGGGCTTTTCCGTCGGGATGTTTTGTACCGTAGAATAAGTATCCACTGATATTAAAATTATATTTGTTAGTGAGGTGTGTTTCGGAAAGTAGCATTACATCGATGTGCTTGTCAAGTAGAAATTGAGCTAACTCAAGTTTATGCTGTGAAACGCCATTAGCGTTCCACGTAGATATTCGTAAAGGAGCCATACAGTATTTTGACTGTTGTGATACGAGCATTTGTATCAAAAGATTTGATTACGCATTAAATCTTGCATAGTTGTCTGCATGAATGACATAAACTCTTACATGCTCTGTTGCAGGGTACCTATAACTGCTTCGAGGCTGCTTTGTTGCTGCTCCTGTGGCTTGTTGTCCTGTGCCGTGTTTGTAGTCACTTGCTTTGCTTGTGAAAATGGTGGGTTAGACGCAGTAGGGGTCTGTCCTGATCTTAAAGCACTTGCGTAACTCGCACTTCTGGTTGAGAGTTCCGGGTCAAATGAGGATTTAGCTGCAGTCGAAAAGAAGACGTCTGGGATGAATTTCGATGATTTGAGGGTAGTCGGTGCGTTTTGTGAGCGTACAGTAACGCGCTGGTGGATACGGTTTTTAAATTTCTTATAAATTGTACAGCCTCTATAGTTAGCTGTGTGATAGCCGCCGCAGTTGCCACACACATTTTACTGCTGGAGTCATCGTCATCTTTGCTTGCTGGACAGCTTGTGGAGCTATGCAATTCACCACAAACAACGCATAGCGATCGTAGTGTACAGTAGGACTTTGAATGGCCGTACTCTTGGCAGCTCATACATTTTATCGGACCTTCTCGCTTGTGTGGTTCTTCTACTGTGATTCTGCGGTGAAGTAAAAGCTGAAGATTGTATATTGGGTGCACTTAGTGTTTTTTAAGTGTCTTTGTTTCTGGTACAAGTTCTACTTTGAAAAGTGGTTGCGGAATCCTGTTCCTGTTTAAGATGTTAAAAACGGTTGTTGCTGTAAATCCTTTCTCCTGCAGCGCCAGTTTTATTTCTTCTGTTGTAACATCAGACTCTATTCATTTGATTACGACTTTCATGCCCTTGCTGCTTTTCAGTTGATAGGTGTAAAACCTAATTTTTTGTCGTCTAGATACTTTGTCAAAAATCTGTAATTATCTTCCGACTTTGTCTGGACTTTAATTTCATGAATGTTACCCCTTACGAGAGGAACTATGTGGAAATTATCGTATCCTACGAGCTCTATAACTTTGTTAACAAAAGCACTGGTGCTTTTCTCTCGTATAAATATTGGGGTTGGCTTTGGCTTTTTTATGTCAACTCTAACGGCTTCAGCGGGCAGATCCCTAATGTTTTCTGATAGGGTGTGAAACCTATTGGTATTGCTTGCAGTTTTATTTGTGAGTGTGTTTAAGTTGCTGCGAGTAATTTCTGGTTTATTTTTTAATTGTGTTGCGATCTTAGCTTTCTTTTGATTTGGATGTAGCGATCCATACCAGTCTGCGTGGCCGGCTTTACATTTTTGCTGCTTGCAGTTTGATTTGCTGACGGTGCAGCACTCGTGTTGGTTAAGCGGCCAGTCGGCACCGGTGAAGTTGTTGTTGTAGGTGCTATTGCGTTGACTCATTTTCTTAAACGCGGTATAACTTTTGTTTTTTGGCTTATGTTCAACTTGTATTTATTTGTCAATTTTTTCTTTAAACTGTAGCTTTTGCAAAACAATTTGTGCAAGGTCATTGCACTAAGCGCCTTTACGCGCAAAATGTATATATAAATGGTTTGGTTTATATTTCACTGCACTTTAGCGTTTATGAATTAATTAACCGGAGCATAATAAAAAACACGTATGCACTCGACGACGAACCATAACATTGACGTATTTTTAAACACCTTATTTATTCGAAAAACGATTTACGATTATATTTATTATTTTAGATTCTTTCTTTGGTTTCACACATTTGCGTGCGCTTAGCATCAGGGTAACGGGAAAAGAGAACGAGACACGATCAGTGTGGCTAAACCACGCTTTTCTGATAACACTCAAGACCAACATCGATACTTAAATACTATCTTGCGATATATCGGTACACTACCATAACATAGGCAATTAATATAAATATCATAAATACTTTACAATGACATAAAAACTTTACAACTCTGCGGTCCTGACAAAGGAATCGACCTCGTTTCCAATTATTCGGCTCAGAGCCATACCAGACGGTGGGGTATTGCCTGCGGTCAGACGTCTAAAGCACAATTTTAATCAGGAGTGAGCCAAATTTTAGTTTATATGACTCCAGCACACCGTCATACGGAAGTTGGGTAAGCTGAGAGCCTTCAACATCCCGGATGACATACCGATCATTCGGAAGTTTCTTATGAATGACATAGAGACCACGGAATCGCCTTCCAAAATCACCTTCTTCAAAATCAACAGCAGGGCGATGATATTTACCAAAGTACTCTGTGTTATAGTCTTCAGATTTGACAATATTCTGCAGGGCAGTCTTACAGGTATCCACTGGGGACACTTCACCATTAAACCTATCATCTAAAAGCTCAGTCAGCTCATCTATAACAGCGCTACGCTGTTCGACACAAAAAAGCAGCATGATGAAGGGTGCAAATTTAGTTGTGAAAGGGACAGAATTATTCAAGGCGAACTCAATTTTCGGAAGTTGTTTCACCCAATCGGCATGATGCAATGGTTCAGCTAATTTACCAAGCATGGGACCTAAGACACGGTTGACGCGTTCTACCTGATTATTAACCCGAGAGAAGGCAATGACATTCTGTACATTTAAGCCGAAAAGTAGGCAGTGACATCTGCAGCTCCCCACCCTAACAGAGTATGAAAGCTCGCGCTCTTGTTTCCAAGCTTTGCAATGTAACTAGCCTGTTAACAGCCTGCTGAGCATGCCCAGTAGGCTTTCCATTTCAGTACTCATTTACAAGTGTAATAAAGAAGTTCTAACCACAAAAACCCGCCAGTCTTATATTATTTCAACCCGTATAAATCTAATTAATTCGTCGTGTGTGAAAAATAGTTAATTATAATCCACCCCTTCACATTTTCATGGTCCTTCGAGCCGGATATTATTTTGATTTAAATAATTATCGCTCGCCCCAGCAAGCTACGGTGGAATTACACTCTTCAACAACACAACTACACACCTCTATTTTAAACCAGATAAGTAATATATTTTCCAACAACATATATTATTTATATGCGCAAGCAACTTTATTAAGTATTAAACGTAGCCCGTTTAATCTTTCCTAATAAAATTATTGCTTGTACATTTTCCATTTATATTTTGTCTGTTTTGTCTCGTTACATATATGTACGTACATACATACATATATTTAAGAGAAAAGAAAAAAAGTTTCATTTTTGGCGGCAACAAAGTAAAATTAAAATATAATAAACTTATTGTGTTATATCCATATTTAAATCCAATAATAATATTTTTGACAAATTTGTAATTGTGTAAATTATTTGTCTTAAAAATCATCCACCAAAAGTGCAAGACATACATACATATGTTGGTCACTGACTCCGTGCCGTTCCAATTCCACTCATCACAGCATAAGCAGTAACCAACGGTGTGAGATACCCTGCATATGTTTTCCCGACAAGTGGGGTATATATGTTTTTCAGAAACAACTTGCAACTTGCAAAATTCACAAAATACCCATTCGCAACTAAGCATCTGCTGTTAACATTTAAACATTATTGTATTTATTTTTTATAAAATATATGTTTACAAAATAAAAATAAAAAAAATTTTACTAGACATAATATATAAAAAAATATACCTATACACTAAAAAAAAAAGGGTTTACATCTACACTCAAAAAAAAAAAATTTAAATTAAATTTTTTTTGTTCTCCATATATCTAAAATAAATTCCTATATACAAAAAAAAGAGAAGTGATTTATAAGTACATATAAAAAATAAAAATAAAAAATAAAAAATAATAATAAAACAAAATTATATAAAATATACATTGTTTTTTTTCGATGTAGAATACGTCTTACGTTTCGGTATGAGTGTGCTATCCAAAAAAGTTGTTGTTGTAATATGGTTGCTTCACAAAATCGCTCATTGCTCATGAACTAATGAATAGATTTTCCTCAAATAATTTCATTTTAAAGCCAAGGCTTCAACCTTTATTTTAAGCTATATATATATATGAAGTGATTACATTTTCTATTAAAAAAATGAGACCAAAAACATGCAAAATTTTGCTTCATTTTGAAGACTTTAAATTGCTCTAGCAATCTCAATAATCAATCAATTAATCTGAGTATTTCGAATTTAAGTTGAGATGAGGTAAACAAACATTCCCACATTCAAATTTCTAATAATTTTGCCAAATATATAACTTTTTAAGGCAAAAAATCAGTGCAAAAATCACTACTTTTTTTCAATTGCACATTGCTCAAAAATTCCGCCAGAGAATCGATTAAAACTTGTTTAGTAGACTTGATTTCCTTTCGTTTGATATACACGCGGTCATGACTGATAGCTTCTAAATGAGGAAATTTCATTAAGATATTCGGGCATAATTAACTTTTCATACATAAATTCTTCCGTGCCAGGGGTGAACAAGCTCAGCTTAAGCGTCAGCCCCAAACAATTATAACACAATAAAATATGTTTACCCCAATTCTGAAATTTGCGTGCAAGTTTTCGAAATCATGTTTTATTGTTTGTGTTGCACATTTAATTATGCTTTTGCACCAAAACAATAAATATGCCCGTGCAAAAATATCATATAAACTATCGTGAGTTAAACTATCGATAATTCGTCTTTACGGTGGCAGCCCTGATTTTCGCATCTTGTGAACAGTTACTGTGAATTAAGTTAATTTAATTTAATTTAAATGAATATTGAGCAATGCCGCCTGTAAAAAGAAACGTAGCTTCGATGCGTAACAGAGAGAATATTTTTTCTGCTTTGACTAATAGACAAGAATTTCACAGTTGACACCGAGGTGGACATGCTCATCGTAAGTGATTTTAATTTGGAAATGACAAATGATTGTTCATTTGCAGAATTTATGGAAGAAAAATTCAAATTAAAGTATATTAAAAATGCAGCAACCACCTTAGCTCTAACCAATATAGATTTAGTATTTGCTAGAAATTTAAGTGTATCATTAATGAATTACATATCATACTTTTCCTTTCACAAACCTGTCATATCAAAAGTCACATTTCAAACATAAAACAAAAATACAATTTTAGATTTAATTATGCACAAATTTTGATGTAATAAATTATGTAAATATATATTTCTATTTCAAGTCAATGTTTGTTAAATTTATATCAGAGATGCTAACCAGTATTGCAGTAAAAAGGAAAAAATTAGCCAAATGACAACAAACACAGTTACAAATAAAACATCTTAGTATGTGGTTGTTGTTATTAGGCTACCGCTTCATAATTTTTGTTGCACAAGGACAGACGTATTCTACGGCTAACCTATGCGCCCGTGTGATCTGACACAGGCTGTCAATTTTTTTGGTACTTTTCCTGTTGTACCTTTCCTGTTGTTTCACGCTGCAAAAGTTTCTGGCTCCATAAGGAGTCTATTATGTCAAAGGACCAGAAGAAACAAGCGAAACCACGTCCTTCATTGTCCATTCGTCGTTCATCCTTATCAACTGTTCGTAGCTTGTCCGCTTCATCTGTGTCCAGACAGGAACCGTTCGCGCCTCCATCCAAACAAGAATATTTAGCTATTCCGCAGGACAGCGCACGTGTAACCAGACGAGCTACTCAAAAAACATTAGATCATTTCAAGATGGCATTAAACGATTTCATTGCTGTGTCGGACAGGCTCAGCCAATTTGAGGCTAGATTTGCAGGCTCGGCAGGCGCATCCCTGTTTACACTTCAAGTGCGTCGGGACCAGATCCGATCCATATGGGAGAAAGTAGAGATAGCTTTTGAACAGGGGTACCAAGGCGCCGGATCCAGTGAAGATTTTGAAGTTATGCAAGCCAAGTACGAGCATTGCTATACAGTTTATGAACGCTGTGTCGCTCAGCTAAGTGAGAGCATCGACGCTGCTTCCACCCAAAAGCAAATACAGCCCATGGCTCCATCCATATCCAGGGGTTATAGTTTCCCCCCATTGACACAGAAGTCTTCGACGGATACTATCTGCGGTGGCCGACATTCCGTGATCTGTTCACAGCAATCTACATAGACAATCCACGATTAACTCAAGTCGAGAAATTAAGACTAGCGGCGCGGCGAAAGGTATTGTTTCGAAATCTCCACTGACTAATGATGGCTTTTAATCCGCGTGGCAGAATCTTTCAGAAAGATTCGAAAATAAGCGGCTGTTGGTCAACAGCCAACTTAAGGTCCTTTTCAGTCTGCCGTCAGTTTCCCAAGAGTCCGGGAGAGCTTTAAAAGAGCTACAAAGTACGATCCAGGGGTGTTTGACGGCTTTCAAGTTGGCTAAGGTCAGCGTTGAAAACTGGGATTGCTTACTGGTCTTTCTTTGCTCGTCCAGACTGCCGAAACTTTCCCTGTCCTTATGGGAACAATCCCTCCATAATAAATCCGATATTCCTACTTGGGTTGAATTCGATAGTTTCCTTACTGAGCGTCATCGCACGCTGGAAGCGATAGAAGACACAAGGCCTAATACGGGAGGTCAAAGTCAAGTCAATCGCAAGGAACCAGCCAAAAAACACATCCAGTCATTCGAAGCAAAGGTCAAGGTACATGCGCAATCTTCCAAGCAGTCTTTGACCTGCAAGCTGTGTTCAAAAGAGAACCACCCCATCCGCTCATGCCCTAAGTTTCTGCAAATGGCAGTCAACGAAAGGGCCTCCTAAATTAAACAGCTCCAACTCTGTTTGATTTATTTCGCCAGAGGGCACCAGCTTAAAGACTGCACAAGTATCTTCAACTGTTACACGTGCAAAGGTCGCCACAATATTCTGTTGCATCGTGGCGACCCTCCTACCCAAGTTGTTCCTAAATCACCCTTAAGCTCTGGTGCCACTCCATATATACCAAATCAAAATTTACAGTCCACTTCAAACCAAAGTCCGGCAAATATCCACAACTATTTCACGTCGAACACGCAAGGCGTTCTTCTAGGCACTGCCATAATTAACATATGCCACCTAGGCACGAGTTATAAGGCTCGTGCGTTGATTGATTCTGGCTCCGAAGCAACATTCATTTCAGAACGAATATTTAGAATCATCAAACCTCCATTTAAACGTGTGACAGCACAAGTTGCAGGACTAAATCAAGCCGTATCAGCCAATCCTGAGAAGTTATGTCACTTCAACATAGGATCCCCGACAAGGCCGCGAGTTCACATTGAAACGTCGGCATTTGTACTTCCAAGTGTGGCAGGGACTCTACCATCGCATCCGATCCCCGAAAGTTCTTTGAGAGACCTGCCTAATATCCCACTGGCTGACCCTTCCTTCTTCAGGACTTCGCAGATAGATGTGCTATTAGGCGCAGATATCCTTCCATCCATTCTACTTGGCGGCTCCATTCCAAACGTTTGTGGCGCGTTATTGGGTCAAGAAACCATTTTCGTTTGGATCCTTACCGGCCCAATAACTACTTGCGCTACATCCTCCATCTCTGCATTTTCCACACGCGTCACCCTCAAGACTGACCAACGGCTGGAAAACCTCCTCACAAAGTTTTGGGAGGTGGAGGATCTTCCGGTGAAGCCGGTAAAAGAGTCTGATGCTATATGCGAGGATAACTTTATCGGCACCACAACAAGGGATGAAAGTGGCAAATATATTGTTACTCTCCCATTCAAAAATCCTGGTCACATCAACTTAGGACATTCAAGGTCAATCGCACTTGCTCAGTTTCTAAAAAACGAGATTCGTTTAAACAGAAACTTTCCTCTAAAAGAGCAGTACGACTCCGTGATCCAGGAATATTTGGACTTAGGTCATATGAGACAAGTCCCCCCTCCTTCTGATACTGGGAACTTTTATCTTCCTCATCATCCTGTTTTTTAGCCTGACAGCACTACTAAAAAAGTTCGCGTAGTATTTAACGCTTTCAGACCAATTTCCCCGTTATCCGAGGATGTGACAGATTTGCTGGCCCTAACACCAGGGCACTTCCTGGTAGGAGGCCCACTACTCGACGTTAGTGAGCCGGAAGTCGAGGGAAATGCAGCGTCAATCCTTAACAGATGGCAACGGCTCAAGGCTCTCAACCAACACTTCTGTTTCCGTTGGAAGGAAGAGTACTTGAAAGAGCTCCACAAAAGGACTAAGTGGCAACTACCCGAGAGGAACCTGCAGCAGGGCGACATGGTAGTTATCAAGGAGGATAACCTTCCATCAACCGAATGGCGCTTGGGACGCGTCCAGAAAACCCACGCGGGGCAGGATGACCGGGTTTGAAGAGTCGATGTACTCACGAACCGCGGCGTTATTAAAAGGCCAGTAGCCAAACTTATCCTCCTTCCGGTCCAGTCCGAACCCACAATTCCAAGCTCCTCTCAAAAGTCGCGACTAACCGATTTGTTCCATAAGAGTGTGTTATCTAATTCCTGTTTTGCCAATATTTTTCCAGATAACATTCGAATCAGGCCATCGACAGCCTCAAAAAAGATGCATCACGCTGGTCATCCTCGCGGTGTGACATCCTTCCTAAGAAGTGCCAGCGCTTCATGCACCTCAACGCTGAAAAGCGTCTTCGGGCAGTACTTATAAATAAGTACTGCCCCAACTGCCTGGCACATCAGCACTCCGGGCGATCATGTCGCAGTGGAGCGAGATGCCGCATCTGCGGTGGTGAGCACCACACCCTGCTCCGCCTGGATGAGGACCGCTCGCCGGGCTCCCCACAAGACACTCGGCCGAGGAGCCCATCTCCATGCTCGCTGCGGCACGCGAGGAGACACTCTCCAATTCGGCAAGACGCCCCACCACCACCAGCCAGTTTGCCATCCTGCCGACGGTGACAGTCCTTGTCATTGTCGGAAAAAAAACCTTTGAGATGCGAGCACTGTCAGTGCCCGCATCAAGTCCAAACAAGGAACATTCGACAAGGACTACCACTTGGAGGTCATCCACGACCACAACTTCCGGACGCCAAAGGCGCCAGTTGAGGAACGCTTCCGAGAAAGCGTTCCCAACATTGTGTTGGCGGATGCAGGATTTAGGTTTAAGTCATCCACTGTCAGTTTGGTGTTGGGCGCCGATGTCTACGACTATATCATTCAACCAGGAGTGCTTCCGAGCGACCATGGGCCAGTGGCTCAAAATACGACGTTTGGGTGGATCCTATCTGGAGTCTGCAGCCAATAAGGTCCGCGCCCCAAGCTCCAATTCACTTAATTTACAATATATTGCAAGGGGGGCGGAATGTTTAAGCCGAAAAGTAGGCAGTGACATCTGCAGCTCCCCACCCTAACAGAGTATGAAAGCTCGCGCTCTTGTTTCCAAGCTTTGCAATGTAACTGTTAACAACCTGCTGAGCATGCCCAGTAGGCTTTCCATTTCAGTACTCATTTACAAAAGTAATAAAAAAGTTCTAACGACAAAAACCCGCAAGTCTTATGTTATTTCAACCCGTATAAATCTAATTAATTCGTCGTGTGTGAAAAATTGTTAATTATAAATCCACCCCTCCACATTTGCACATTATATTATGGGATTGCAAGAAATCAGAAAATTCGGTGGAGGTGAAGAGCGTACCTTGATCACTAACAATTCGGCGGGGTCGACTTTAGTTTTTTTTTTCGTTTTTTCAGCAAACGCGACAATGGATAGGCGATTTTGGCAAAGTTGGGTACAAAACGGCGGAAGTAAGAAAAGAGACCCAGACAGCGTTCCAATTCTTTCCTATTCCGAGGTTCTGGAAGACTCTCTATAGCTTGAAGGTGAGCTGATTTGGGGTTATACCGGAAGAGTTCGCTAAATACTCTAGCTCTTTGTGCGCAAAACGACACTTTGACAATTTAAGGCGTAGCCCATTCACTCTTAATGTATAAAATGCCTCTTTTAGCACTTTCAAATTGATCAAGTTCTTCAGCACAAAATATACATATTTAGCGAAAACTGGGGGACATTGCTTAGTCGAAACGGCATGCGAAATGCGAAAGTACTCAAAATTTCCGTCAGGTGTTACAAATGCAGTGTATTTTATTGAATCAGGGTGCAATTTGACATGGTGAAATCCACTTTCTTAATCTAGTACAGTAAAGAACAATTTACGCCCCAGATGTTCGACACAATCCTCTAATAGCGGAATCGGGAAATTGTCACGGACAGTAATTTTATTTAGCGGGCGATAATCAACACATTTCCTTAGAGTATTACCTTTTTTCATAACGGGCAATATAGCGAAAGCGTAAGGGGAACTACTATGACGGATAATGGCGGCATCTAGTAAGTCATTACATATCTGGCGCACTTCGTTGCGCTTGTGATGAGATAATCGGCGGGGACGGCAGAAAATGAGGGGTCTGACTTGTCAATTCGATTTTCATTTCGTATCTGGTCGGTTTAATCAGTTCTGAAAGAACATCAACAGAAGAGGCGGAAATTACAGACTGCAACTTTGCAGTTTGTTCTGACGGCAGGGTAGACTCTTTATTAAAATCATCCTCATTAACAACAGGGAACTCAATTGCATTAATAGCCGCCAGGCCATCACTCAGCGAATGGTCAGACATGACGGAACAATTGATCCCGGTGGTACACGACTGTGATTCGGCAGGTATAATCTCATTTCATCCAACGAACGGGTTGACTCTTTTGCGGTTATTGTGCGTTTGACGTCTGTTATACACAAATCAAGTGCATTAAGGACAGCAGTGAGTTTCACGTTACAATCTATTTGAGATTTATTTAGGGCCAACAATCGACTTTTTGAATATTTGATTTTAAATTTGTTAAAGTTTACAAGTTCGATAATTATGTTTGACAGTTCTAGTAATAATAAACAACCCTGAATATGTTTATCAAGATATCTAGTTATCGACTGACTCATATTGCAAGCGTCGATAATTAGCTCTCTCTCCTTAATAAACGTTCGTCGTGTTCACATCGTCTCCGTGTGTACTTATTTTCTAGATGAATTGGCATAATTTTTCATAAATCTTCTGCGTGCAAAAAGTTTGTTCCAACATTATTTACATAATTTTATATTTGTTTTACAAAAGAAATCTCTGCCCAAAATCATTGGCAAATTTGTGGCACTGTTGGGCAGTACATCAAATGTGTGTAATACTGTTTGACTAAATATAGTCGATTGTTCCCAAGACCAAGGTCAGTTCAACGGAGTTGACTTCAGGCTACAGGCAGAAGGCACTTCAGATTGCCGAATAAAACTTCTAGGACTACCCTAGTCAAGGAGGGAGAAAATATTTGTAAGCTCACTGCTTTTCACTTGATTTGACAGAAAGGCAACACTCACCATCTGTAAATGTTCTACTTAATCTACTCAGGTATTACTGATGGCATTCACGATCTTGAATGGACAGTTCCTATATACATGGTCAGCCTTCGAGGCAGAGGCTGGGTAACAGCAGCCTCTTGTCTGCCTTCATTGGATTGGACTGGTCGTCTCTCGTATCTCTCCATTAGCTTCTTTAGGTCGTAGATGGTTCTGGCATGCCCACTGCCGGGGAGCTGTTTTTTTCATCGACGATGAGATCCACCAACTCAGCCTCAGGGATTGAGACATTCATGTCAATCTCCTGCATTGCGATGGCATACCGCAGGTACCCTTCTCCCGGCTTCATACGTCGGTTCCGCAGGGCTGCATACACTTCTTCCGTGCTCCTTGATCGTCCAAACTCGTGTATCAGTATTTCCTTCAGTTGTTCATTAGTGCGAACAGTCAGTGTGCGCATGAGGACGACATGCAACCAGTCGCAGGCGGGCATCCAGTTGTAGTATCTCCCAGGCGTCCTCCAAGTCGCTATTCCGCTTGTTGACATCGTAAGCGTGGTCTGCCGAAAACCGCGGGACCATGGACTCGATCACACTTATGTCTATTACCCGCTGACTTGGTACGCCAGGAGACACACCGATCTGCAGTTGCAAACTCGCAATTTGCTGTTGCAATTCCAAGACCTTCGTTTACGTAAATAAGGTAACTGCTCGTCTAGGTTCAACGACACGGGAAGCGGGGTGACCGCCAGAACAGCAGACGGCGAGGCAGCAGCCGGCACAGTTGACAGCAACATTGATTTTGAACAGCAGACAGCGAGGTGGCAGCTGGAGTATATGACGGCAGAGTTGAAGGCGAGGTGGCAGCAGGAGCATATGACGGCAAAGTTGACGCTGGATCGGCAGACAGAGAGGTGGCAGCAGGATACATCGATACTTAAATACTATCTTACGATATATCGGTACACTAACATAACATAGGCAGTCAATATAAGTAACATAAATACTTTACATATTCTACGTCAAAAATCTTCGAAATAAACCTCAAAGTAATCTTTCTGCTTTAAAAATAAAGTTGCAAGAGTATTGGGACTCTTTTAACAGACCAATGTCAAATTTTATTTAATAGAAAATGTGTTATAAAGGCCACAGGCGATTTACTCAATATGTAAGTAAAGTAAAGAAATATAAAATGTGTTGTATTTTAGTAAAATAGTAAACATTAATTTAAGAGAATAAAATAATCTTTCACAAAAAATATGTTTGATGAACTACCTGCAATAACATTTAAAATATCGTATGTTAAACGTTGAACATACCTTAAAAAACATGCAGTATGACTAATCGTGTTTAGACTTGTGTAATGGAAGTAAATACACTTCGAATAAAGGTTTTCAGAATTGCCTTTTATTTTATTTATTTTGGGCATCAAATAAGCATTGATCAATACTTATTAATTAACTTATTGATGTTTAAAAGGGCTAGAAATTTATCAAGCACAATAAAGAATATTGATGTTTTCATTTTAACAATATTATAATATTTTTGCAATATTTCAGTATATAATCATATCAATATGTACTTTAATGTACATTAATATGTTTTTGAGCAATATGCAAAAGCAAAAAAGGTCTAAATACATCGCCCCTGATTTTATACTCGATACGAAGGTAAAGAGTATATTGGGTTCGTGCAATGTCCGTCCTTCTGTATAAAGGCTACTTTTTTCCACACCCGTCAAGCTAGAGACTTGAAACATTGCAAATATCTTTACTTCAGCATAGCATTAAATATCAAGACTGGGGTTCTACGATAACCCGGGGGCTGGCAAATCCATAAATTCAAAAACTTAAAGTCCCTTATAGATTTACCATATTTGTTAAGATGATAGCTAGTGCAATCCTCCAGCAAAATGCATTAAAATATCTTTCTAATACACTGATTCCATTAGGTTGCATCCGTCATAAACAGCTAGTCGCAGATGTAGGTGATTCCACTACAAATCCAATTCATCCGCCATCCTGTTTTAACAGGGGACTGTTAAGTGTCAGCTTACAGCTGTTTGTGTATTATTTGTGTGTATTTAATTGAAAACACATATGAGCTCGAAGACAAATAAAATTAGTGTAGCCTAAAAGCAAAAACCATTGCTTTAATTTGTGCGCAAAATACAGTTTTAACAATCTGTTTGAGTTAAGTTTGTTTTGTTGTGTTTTTATTGCACTTGACGACCCAGCTGTTTTACCCAAATTGGCACTGTTTAAACCAAGTATCGATGGGAAATTTTATACCATGGACTATTTAAAAGTGCTGTTCAGTGCTCTGTAATGTTAAATTCTAACATCGGTTGCATTTCCCAGTTGGTCGAAAAACGACCACAATATGTTTTCCTAGAAAACTACTTCTTTTCCTCACTAAGGCTACGCATTCTGCTATGATCTGCAAGGAGGATTCTCCTTCCATTTCACAGAATCTGCAAGTCTCGCTGCTGACTATACCTAGCTTTGCCAGGTGACCTCTTAGTCTACAGTGTCCTGTCAAAGACCGGTGAGTATCCTGAGTCTATTTTTGCCCATCGATATTACTTGCTTAAACCGTTTGAGGTTATAGCCACCCAAGACAAGTTTTGCTTGTCTGAGTCCTGGTGTCCTTGCCCAGCTCGTTCTTCGCAAAAATCTCTCTTCGTTCCTAAGCTCTTGCCGTATTGTGCTTCTTCCTATACCGCAATACGGCTCAGGTCCTATGAGGGGTGTCGCTGCCCCCATTCTTGCTTGCTTGTCTGCCTCTTCATTCCCCGCTATGTTGACATGTCCCGGGACCCATCTTAGGGCAAGCCTATTTTGTGATCCCAGAGTGTCTAGCTTGGTTCGTACCTCATGAACTATCTTTGACCTAATTTCGGTCTTACTAAGTGCCATTATTGCTGCTTGGCTATCGGATAAGATGGCTATGTCTCTATTCCGATAGTTACGCTTTAAATTAACGTCCACACACCTCCCTATTGCACATACCTCAGCTTGGAATATGCTGGTGTGCATACCTAAGGGCTCGTGGTAAGTTAGCCGAGGGCCCACCACACCAAGACCAAGACCATTTTATGGTGTGTGGCTTCATGTTGTGGACCTCTTCTAAAGATGTCCACTCCTTTTTGTTACAGAGGTGAACTTGAAACTTTTGCTCGAACATATGTTCGGCTTTCATTTCGTCCCTTGGCTGTGCCAGTAGGGGAAGTTCACCCGACAGCATGTCTGCCTCTACTCGACTAAGAATGTGTCCTCTCCCAACTCCTTCAACGGACATTCTTTTTGTTGCAGCCTAATTGTGTGATGGAGTGGTGTTAACTCCAATAGAACCTCAAGCGCGGATGTGGGACAGGTCCTCATCGCTCCTGTGATTCCTACACATGCCATTCTTTGTAGCTTCTGAAGCTGCTACTGCACTGTGATTTGTTGTGCCTTATCCCCCCATGCAATCGCTCCGTACGTGAGCATGGGTCTTACTACCATGAGGTATAGCCATCTTATTATATTTGGTGATGTTCCCCATGACTTCCCGGCTATGTTACGACACGCATACAGCGCTCTGCAGCACTTTGCAATCGTATTTTGAGCATGGGTACCAAAGTTTAATTTGCTGTCGAAAGTGACCCCAAGGTATTTGACTTCCTTGCTTGTTTCTATTGGGCTCCCCGCGAGCCTAATCTCCCTCATCCTTTGTAGCTTGTATCTTCTGGTGAACGGAACGATGATTGTTTTCGCAGGGTTTAGGTTGAGACCAACCTCCCTACACCAATCATGCGTGATCCTAAGTCCCAGTTGAACATTATCACAAAGAGTTTCTTCATACTTGCCCCGAGCTATTATCACAATGTCGTCTGCATAGCCCTGACATTGGATACCACTGTTGGCGAGTCTACTTAATAATTCGTCTACTAGTATACTCCATAAGAGGGGTGATAAAACCCCCCCTTGTGGTTGTTACTGTTACGGTACTATCTTGTATAGATGCCGTAGCCTGTCTGGACCCTATTAAGGATGATATCCATCTACTAGTTGTACTGTCCAGCCCTCTCCTATTCAAGGTAGCCTTGACAGCATCATGTGTTGTCGAAAGCGCCTTCAATGTCTAAAAATGCACAGACTGCTACTTCTTTGTTTACTACTGCCGCCCGCAAAGTGCAGTGCAGCTCATACAGGGCAGTGTCCGTAGATCTGCCTGTTCTGTATTCATGCTGCGTTGCTTGCAGTGGACTCTGTGTAAGCAGAGTGCTCCTGATGTTATAATCCACCAGCTTTTCCAACGTTTTCAGCAAAAACGATGTTAAGCTAATGGGTCTGAAGGACTTTGGGTTGGTGGTATCTGTCTTCCCTGCCTTGGGGATGAAGACCACCCTAGCTCTACTCCAAGTGCTTGGTATATGACCAAGTGCTAGGCTACTGACCAGGATTTTCCTTAGAGTGGGTAGGAGTATACCCCGTCCCTGCTGCAGGAATACCGGTGATATACAATCCAGACCGGGAGATTTGTAAGGCTGGAAGGTTCCAATTGCCCATTTTAGTTTCTCCGCTGTTACCACCGACTTGGCGCATGCCCAGTCAGTGGCCGTTGGTCTGTACTGAATCTCTGTATCTAGAGGTTCGCACTGTTGCCAGGGGATACTTCCTGGGAAGTGCGTCTCAAACAGAAGCTCTAATCTTTGCATGCTGGTGCTCGTATATGAATTGTCTATACGTTTCAGGGCTAAATTACCCTCCGGTGCCCGCTTTGATAATGCTCTATGGAGCCGGGCACCTTCGCTTGTACTTGCTATGCCTTCAAAGAAGTCCCTATAGTTCCTACGCTTGGCCTTCCTGATCTCCTTGCTGTAGGAGGTGAGGCTTCCGCGGTATGTATCCCATGACCCATCTCTCTTGGCTTTATTGAAAAGGTGACGGGTGGTGAGCCGCAGTCTTTCAAGACCGTCATTCCACCATGGGGCATCTTTTTCTTTACGCGTTCTCCCTAGTGGGCAGCTTTCTTCATACGCATTTTTAATGCTACTGTTCAGATTTCTAACAACTCTTTCTAGCTCACTCGTGTATCTGGGTATTCCAGAGCTCTCAGTGACTAGGGATATGCAACCGACCAAATTTGAACAAGATTCTCATTGTGCATAAGGGAATCTAATACAAACCGAAGCAACATTCCCGAGTTCCAATTATATACTTGTATTCGGCTTGTAGTGGAATCGGAGTATTAGTTGCTTAGCAAGAGCACAGACTCTTATATATACAGATCGTGCAATTGATAACAAGGGCTTTTTAAGCTTTTGCGTCTCATGGTGCCGGTGGTAGTACCATTCTAGGCTTTGCATAAGTGTGAGCAAGTGCGAAAGCAGATTTTTGTTCCACTATCTCTTGCGCTCAACGCCCGAGCTACCGTTTGACCGACAACCATTTTTGTTTTCAAGTATTATATATTTTAGAGAAGTCTACGGTTTTTGAACAATTTAAAAATTTTTCTTGTGTGAGTTTGTGTAGGCTCGTGTGTGGTATTATTTGTGTTGTTGCTGTTATTGGGTTGTTCAAGCCAGTAGATTCATTGTAATTTAAAAACATTCCATTTAAATTGAATTATCCTCCTACGCGTTTTGGCGACCTTTTCGCCTTCTTCAGGGAGTCTGATTTTTTATTTTAAGTAAAAAACATATTTGGATATTACATTCTCTTCTCACTACATAATACATAAAACGTTTCCTATATTATACATACATTTTAGTTGCGTCAGTCCTAATCCTAATTTTTCGTCAGCTGTTTATGATGTTGTCAAAATCAGCTTAGTGGTCATTTTCACTCAAATGTTGCGCTAGTGCTGTCGTGGTCTTTCTGTTCTTTGCGTCCCCTTTATGTTCTGTTATTCGTGTAGCGAGTGATCTTTTTGTTGTTCCAATGTAAACTCTATTGCACTCTTCTCCTTCTTTTCGATTGCACAGTATTTCGTAGATGACGTTATTTTGCTTGTATCTGTCAATTTTGTCTTTCGTGTTCGTGAACAAATTTCTTGTTGTTTTGTGAGCTTTGTAAGTATATGTGATGTGCTCTGTGCTGTCATATGGTATAAGCTACAATAGCGTTGCTCTGTTCTTTATATTTTCTATGTACGGGATGCTGATGTATTGATTATCTTTTGTTCCTTGGGTTATTGGTTTTTGAATTTTTGTGTTATCAGGTTTAGCTGTGAAGTCATTTATTAGTTTGTTTATCAAATGTATCGGATAGCTGTTTTTAAAAAGCATCTTTTTGAGTTTTATATAGTTTGTTGGTCGGTGTTATATGTCGCATAGAGTGTAGGTATTTCTAATAATATTCTTGATTATGTTTATTTTCTGTGTCATCGGCTGGTTTGAGTCGTAGTTAATTATTCGTCCCGACGCTGTTCCTTTGGTGTACCAGTCAACTGTAAGTCTATTTTCCCTTCGTTCTATTTCCATATCAAGATAGGCAGTTTTGTTGTTTGTTTCTGTTTCCATTGTAAATTGTATTCTTTTGTGATGTTTGTCAAAAATAAATAAAATAAAATATATTAAATTTTTGAGAATTTCTGTCAAATAGTAGTAAAAATAATAGTTTAAACGGTTTAAAAAATAATACACAATTGTCACGCACACATTAAAAGGTAATGTATATGCAAACATGAACACACACAGTCAAATTTCAGTGTTCAATTGCTGGTCATAAATACTCTTTCAAGTTTTTAGTTCTGACACTAGCCAACAATTTTGAAATCGCAACTACCATACAGTTATGCAAAGATAAATACACAAATACACAAATTCCGAAAGTGTTTTCAGTAGTGCATTTGTGTCGATGTCGTTTGCCGCCGAGACAAAAACAGGGAAAATATCGAAAGCCTCGACAAGCAGGCCCGGCAAGCAATGAGACAAACGCACATACACCCAAATACAACAAATTTTTACCGTTATTTGTAAACAGATGACTCCAGCGTTGAGCGCAAGGGATAGTGAAACAAAAATCTGCTCTCGCACTTGCTCACCTTGTGCAAAGCGTAGTAGGGGACCACTGGCACCCTAAGAAGAGCTTTCACTGCCAATTTCACGATCTGTTATATTAAATATCTGTGGCTAGAGTCACAAAACTTGGTAGAAATATAGCTGATAACGACCCCGAAAGATTAGACTCAAAACATTGGATGCCACGCACACCCGCCCCTGTCCACTTTCAAAAATGGTATGCGTATATCTATTGAGCTACAGTCACTTTATAGCGTATTCACACTAGGGCACATCACGGCGAACGATGAGAAGATGTGAAATTCGTGTTCACATTGCAACATCTAACATCAAGCGTCTTCTTGTTTCACCACCTATTTTTTTCTCTTAACTAAATATTTGTTAAAAGAATGGATAAAAGAGATTTAGCTATATCTATAGTTGCTCAACAGCAGAGTATGCTTGTTAATCTTGTTGGTTATTTGCAAGAAGCCTGTAAAGACGAGGATTTCGACGATGAGCAACTTAATGCACGCAAATCTTTTATATTCTCTAGCCACAAGTCCAGGAGAAATGCCTCCTTTTCGGACGGTCAAAGTGTGCAATTTGCTGTGTTTTTTCCTACTAAATTCGAAAATATTATTTAAATACATATATAATTTGCATTTGACTTACCGATCTCGTTGCCCGCCATAATTTATTTGCCATTCATTTGCGTAGACATTGTTTGTATTTTGGTTGTGAATCACAATTTTTTAGCAGTGGAATCAAAAATATCGAAACTTACTAAATAAAAACACTTGGAACAGGAACAATTCCAGAGGATGCTGGAATATTTTAAGAAAACTTGAACGGGTACTTGATATTTAACATCATTGATGTTAGATGTGCCCTAGTGTGAATCGGCTATTACTTGGTAAAAAGATCCCATAAAGATCTGGAATTTTGATGCCACCCTCCTAAACTATGTCGACGCCTAACCGTCTCTTTTAAAAACGGGAAAGCGTTTATCTTTCAGTGTTTTTGAGCTTCAATCAACAAATTAGGTAGTAATTTAGCTAGTGGCATCCCTTACTACATCAGACAATTTTTGAAGGCCGTGTACAAACCTGCCGCATCCGTACCCCTTTGCAATCAGTCTTCTTTTTACCCGTTTTTGAACAGGTATCGAGTATACCGCAGTCGGATGCGTTCGACTGCAACGTGTCAACGGCTGGTTATGTTAATCATTCAGAAGTGTCATCAAATTTCTTACCAATATTTGTGAATTAAGATCAAAAGCTGTGTAATGCATATCTTTTGAAGATGTCACTATCTTCCCACCAGTTAGCTTTTTAAATGTGGGAAATATGTGGTCGCAACTGACTGCTGTACACTCTGATAGCAGTTTAAAAACGGGTGTTAAGAAGTTTGCTTTGCAAAGGGCAAGATCGGGGCAGGCAGAGATGGTCGCTGCTCTTAAATTTAGTGACTATAGCTCAAATACTGTTGAAGATAAAAAGAATTCCTATTTAAAAAGGCTTGATGGAGCGTAGCATTCAAATTTTGATGCAGTCCATTGGGGATGCCACTAGCTATATTGTCACCAAATGTTGTCACTCTAGCTTAAGAACTGTCAAAGATTCATATAGGCTATTTCAAATTGAAAAGGCGGCGGGGCGGCATTAGAGTTTTTTGGGGACGTGCATTATGTGGACGCCAGTAGCTTCTCACGAAATTTGGTAACACATTTTGTAAAGAAGTCGAATATATATGTTTTTAAAGATTTTTATTTATCGAGATTTATTTTCCAGCTACTTATTGGGTTTAGCACCCAAAGCTTGACACTTAACTTGACCAGATTATAGGCAAAGATATTTTCAAAGTTTGAAATCTTTTAAAGCTTATTTATAAAGTATTATAACTAACTTTAAGGGTGTAGAAAAAAGTTGTTCATATACACGGACGGATGGACGGACAATAACCATAACAGACATTGCATAAAACCAATATCAGAGTATAAAAAGTGGACAGCCTGATTTAGATCACACGGGCGCATAGGTTAACCGTAGAATACGTCTGTCCTTGTGCAACAAAAATTATGAAGCGGAAGCCTAAAAACAACAACCACATAGATGTTTTATTTTAACAGTGTTTGTTGTCATTTGGCTAATTTTTTGCTTTTTACTGCAACACTGGTTAGCATCTCTGATATTAAAAATAATACAAACATTGACTTGATATACATATACATATGATATAATTTATTTAATCAAAATTTCTGCATTATTAAATCAAAAATTGTATTTTTTTTTTTTTCTTTTTATTTAATGCAATAACTTTGTTACTGTTCACAAGTTGCGAAAATCAGGGCTGCCACCGTAAAGAAGAATTATCGATAGTTTAGTTCCGAAAGCTTATATCATATTTTTGCACGGGCATATTAATTGTTTTGGTGCAAAACCATATTTAAATGTGCAACAAAAACAATAAAACATGATTTCGAAAACTTACACACAAATTTTCATGATATATAAAATTGCGGTATACATATTTAATTGTGATATAATTGTTTGGAGCTGACGCTTAAGCTGAGCTTGTTCATTTACACCCCTGGCAAGAAAAATTTATGTATGAAAATTTAACTATGCCCGAATATCTTAATGAAATTTCAACATTTAAAAGCTATCAGTCATGACTGAATTAATATCAAACAAAATGAAATCAAGTTTTTTTTCTATTAAAAACAAAATTAAATTGGTTTCATCGTTGATTTTTTGAGCGATTTGCAATTGAAAAAAAGTAGTGATTTTCGCACTGTTTTTTTGCCTTTAAAAGTAATATATTTGGCAAAAGTATTAAAAATTTGAATGTGAGAATTCCAAAAAATCAGATTAATTAATTGATCATTCAGATTGCTATAGTCTTCAAAATGAAGCAAAAATTTGCATGTTTTTTGTCTAATTTTTTTAATTGAAAATTTAATAACTACATGTATAGTTTAAAAAAAAACAGTTTAAAGCCTTGGCTTTAAAATTAAATTAATTTGACGAAAATCTATCTATTAGTTCATGAGCAATGAGCGATTTTGTGAGCAACAACAACAACTTTTTTGGATAGCACACTCACTCACTAACTGCTGATTACGCTACAGGCAAAAACATAGGCTGAAAGTCTTTACCTTTAAAAGACTTTAAACATTTTTGTACATTCGTCGCCTGCGAGTGTTTATCTTACCTTACCTAGATTTAAATTAAGTGGACTCTTTCTACCAATTTTTTGTACGCTAACAAATTGAACCGTCCTTATACGTATATTTATATAATTATACTGATTTTATAAATTCTATGCGTAACTCTCCTCATTGATTTTCTTATGCGAGAACGCCCAACCCATTAATTCACAAAAATTTTTGGCATTTCGAAAGCAGTTATTCTTTTATGGTGCCCCTCATTGCGAAAATTCTCCTCGATCTCAAGAAGAGTGCGTCGTCGTGTTTCCGGCAGGGCCAAGTAAATAAAAACCGCAGCTAAGAACGACATAATGCCAAAGAACAGAAAAGAGTTGCTCATGCCAATGCAACTTTTCATGTCAGGATATATTTTGATGCACAAAAAGGCAAAAAACATGCCAACAGCCACAGTTAGACCAGATGCCGGACCACGCACGTTTTGAGGAAACAGCTCTGAGATCATAAAAAATGGCAGCGTATACAATCCTAGGGTACCGAGTATAATGAAACTTACAATAGCAACGACTGGCAAATAAGTCACGTTTTTAAGAAGCTCGAACCAGGAAAAGCTAGCCAATAGCAGCATGGAAGCTGTCATGCCTAATGCTGATATGATTCCAGCTCGTCTGCGGCCCCACTTTTCTAACACATAACCCATGGGACAGGTTGTTAGTACTCTTGCTGTTCCAATTAGCACAGCGCACATGAACGGATCAATGGCGACCCCTGCTTCTGTTGATATTTGCACGGCATACACAATAATTACAAAAATTCCCGAAAGCTGCTGAAAGGCAAATAGGCCCATCAGTATAAGCATCGGCTTGTACACCTCAGGTAGTTTTAAGCAGCTGAAGAATGATGGTTTGGTCTCACCATCGCGCAGCTGCAGCGACTTTTGCAAAAAATTAAACTCCTCCAATACCTCTGGATGCGTGATATGTGCTGGGTTTAAAATGCTGATTTAAAATATATTATATTTGTTAACTTGAACAGCTAAACTTACGAGAATTCTTAAGTCCACGAAAATAATTAAGTGACTTCTTAGCATCATCCACACGTGATTTGGATAATAGCCAGCTCGGAGACTCTGGTAGGGGTATCAAACAGAGCAGCGCTGTTATTTGATAACCACAGCAAATAAGCGCAATCAAACGAAAGTCATCTCGTATAAAGTAACCAATGCTATATAGAACTGTTATACCTAAAGCAACTGAAATTGAGGTGCCCAGAATAAGACTTCCACGTGACCGCGGTACACTAATCTCCGCCGCATAGACTCCAGATGGTGCACTAGCTAGCCCCATAACGAGACCTACAAATTAATTATAAACGTATAAATAATAAACACGGGCAGAAGTTTGCAGGAATGCAATTACTTACCAATAATAAAACGAGAAAGAAGCAACTGCCAGTAAAAGGATTTGGAGCTTGTCGCACTGGCTGTTGCTAGCAGTGTCCAGGCAGTGATACCTAAAATATTGAGCACAAAGAGTGTGCGTTTGCGTCCAATTTTATCAAGTAGGACTCCCGACAATAGCCCGCCTAGCGGACAGGACAGTGTGTTCAGAGCAGCGAACCAGGAAGCTTGTGTTGCAATTAAATACACCGGCTCAGCTTCGCTTGTCAGCTGGCGCAGTACAACTGTGGGAATAGCCAAGCCGAAACCCGTTGCTAGTACGCCCACATTGGCTAGTATAACCATTACCGCCTGGCGCCGCAATGCAAGGAATTGTTCACCCACGGGCGTCTCCTTTAATGAACGATTTAAGCCGGAACATATTATGTTGTTTTGTCCATTATAAAGCTGCTGATCCATTTCACATAAGTCGTTCATTATGCTTTTGCGCTAAAAAGTCTGCAAACTGTGACAGATTGTAATATTTTTTTCCCATGTTGTTAATTTTATTAAGTTTTTTTTTTGAGTTTATTTTGCTCGTTTAACAAATTTGACGTAGTTAAAAATTAAACAAGTAAAAATTTCAGTCTTGTGCAACCGAATGCGAAATACTATTATATCAGTAATAAAGCATGTGGTAAATAGTTTGTTTGCAAAGAGCGGAATGGTTGGTTGTTTCATTCAAATATTTGTGGATGCAAATCTTAGGGGGATCAGCTGTTTTTTTCTGTTCCAGATTATACAAGAGTGGCGGTAGAGGGAATATTTGTAGTTATTACACAGAGATAAAACATCGAAAATCGTATTATTTACACGTGAATTGAGAAATTTTTGCAACTGCTTTTCGGCGAACAAGAAAAACTTCGTTAGAACTTTTTTAAAACTTGTGCAAAGAATATAAGTTCTCCTATACCATGAGCAGAACAAGTTTGCTTCAAATTATCGATAACTACTCTGGTTTTCGATATACACATGGAATCGATAACAAAAAACTATCGAATTTGGAAAATGTAATAATAGGGGTTGGTGTAATGGGTAACGATGGATCCTTTTCTCAAAATTTCGTCCAAATTGGTTATGAAACACCAGTGATATCGTAAAGTTAAGTCAGTTATGAGTTTTGTTTAAAGTGATAATTATTTGAAGCATACTTTTAGGATGCAAGGACTGCAACTGGGTTCAGGGTATCTTCTGGTCGGGCTATCCCGACTAGAGCCTTCTTACTTGTTTTGTTTCAATAATCCGTTAAAAGAAATAATCATTTAAAAAAAAACAAGTAGAAACGTTGCAGTCGGACGCACCCGACTGCGGTATACTCGATACCAGTAGTAAAACAGATTAAAAGAGAGCTGATTGCAATGGTGTGTGGATACGGCAGGGGTGTACACTGCCTCAAAGATTGTCTGGTGCAGATGGGGATGCCAAAAAGCTATCTTCCTTCCAAATTTGGTGATTCTAGCTCAAAGTTAGAAGAATATGGTTTATGGTAGGCTGGGTGAGGTATGGGGGGGGGGCGTGGCATCAAAATTTTAGCTGAAGATCTGTGTATGATGTCAGTTGCTATCCTCATACCAAATTTGGTGACTCTAGCTCAAAAATAGTAAAATTTGGTGGAAGGGGGGATGGGGTTGGTAAGGGGGGGCGTGGCATCCAAACTTTTGCTGCAGATATATTTATGATGTCAATAGCTATCCTCAAACCGAATTTGGTGACTCTAGCTCAAAGTAAGTAAAATATGGTAGAAATGGGGCTGGGTGCTAGGGGCTGGTATGGGGGCGTGGCGTCCAAAGTTTTGCAACAGATCTGTTTATGATGTTAATTGCTCTCCTCATACCAAATTTGGTGACTCTAGCTCAAAGTTAGTAGAATATGGTGGAAGGGGGGCTGGGGCGGTATGGGTGGGGGGCGCCATCCACTTTTTTTGGGTTTCTTCATCACCTATCTTGGCACCAAATTTGGCGGCTCTAGCTCAAAAAATATGGAAAAAAAAGGCGTTTTTGATTTCAAAATGCAGGGGGCTAGAGATCAGGGGGGGTGTGGCTCCAAAACTTTCATGCAGTTTTTTGGGGATTGTCATTAGCTATCTTCCTACCAAATTTGGTGACTCTAGCCTTAACGCTTTGGAAGATACACGCACTACCGTTTTTAGCGAAGCGTTGGGGTGGTTGAGGGCGGATAGGGCAGTATAGATGGGCGTGGCATCCAAAGTTTTTATGAATTGGGTTGGAGATCGTTAACACCTATCTTGGCACCAAATTTGGTGGGTCTAGCTCAAAAACTGTAGAAGATATAGGCATTTTTAGTGTTAAACTGCGGGGGGCTGGGGGCGGAATGGGTGGGCGCGGCTCCAAAATTTTTGACGCAGTTTTTTGGGGATTGTTAATAGCTATTTTCTCCCCAAATTTGGTAGTTCTAGCTGTAAGGGCTTGGGAAATAGCTGGATCTATCGATTTTGCGTTATCGAGTTTATCGATTTGCTAGCCCCCTAGTTATCGTAGAGCTCCAATCTTGACACTTTAATTTACTATGCCATAGATAAAGACATTTGTAAAGTTTCAAGTCTCTAGCTTGAAGGGTGTGGAAAAAAGTTGCGTTCATACAGACGGACAGACGGATAGACGGACCGACGGACAGACGGACAGACACCATGACGGACATTGCACAAACCCAATATACTCTTTACCTTCGGTATCGAGTATAAAAACAAAACGAATGCAAAGCAACAAACAAATTGATTAATTTTCGTTAGCTTACGAGAAGCATCACTACGTCTTTTACACCAATATAATCATACTCATTTTCCGGCAGAAACTATTGTTGAACAACAACCATACCGCGCCTAAAGTTGTTAAAACATCAAAAATTTTGAGTTGGAGCTACTGCCTAAAAATAGTTCGTTATAGAGAAATACTCGCTATATGGATATTCGTAATACGGAAAGCAAAACACTCTGGTAAATGACCAAATTGCAGTGTTCTCGAAGGTAATTTGTTATACGAAAAAGTTCGTTATTCGATTCACTTTAAAATTTTCATATTTGATTTTAAGTGTCAACATTTTAATATTTATTCACAAAAGTACTTGTTTCAAACATTACTAATACAGAGTTTTAATATAAAAATGTCCATTTTATCATTTGGAAAACCTTATAACCAAGTAAAACATTCTTGAATTTTTTGTCTACTGGAATGCAGAACATCAAATTTATGAAGTAAAATTTAAAAATGCTTGGAATATAATAAATACTCATAAGTTTGAACTGCGACGGGATACAAACCTGGTACCTTACAGCTTTTAAACAAGAGTCGCGAGATAATCTTGTGTCTTTCGTTGGTGACGGTTGTGTTATTGAGTGCTCTCAATTATTTTTATGTTTTCTTGTGTTTGTGTACGGAGTTTTACTTGGTGTTATTTGTATGTATCGCAAATATATGTACATTCACCCCTATCACGAATGAAATTTCACGTGAAATAATTTCACTTTTCGCCTTCACGTGATCACGAATATCTAACAGCTGATAGTTCCCTAGTTCGAAACCATTTCGCCCTATTCTGAATGAAATTCAAAGGCGAAATGAATTCACAGTTCCCTTATAATCGTTCACCTGTTTTGAGTTGGCGGAATTGAAAATGTAAGTAATTTGTTTAATATAAATTAAACTAGTTTTTATAGAAAATTAACTATTTGTAAATTTTAGGTCAAAGAGTATAAATAAAACTCAATCTTGCATCCTGGTAGAAAGGATGACATTGAATAAAGAAATGGCTCAGAGTTTTTCCCGTCAAAATAAAAATGTTGTGGCAGCATTTTGGTGTGAGTTAAAACGCGATTTGAACAGTCCTGGTCCACCGATTAAATCCATAACCGAATGGAAAAAGGTAATTTATTAAATCAGTACAACTATTTTTACTAATTTAATTACGTTATACATCGAACTAACTTTAATACGTAAGGGCAAGGTTATTTCCTAGTCACGCTTTTTGCATGTATTCCGTATTGTTACACTCGATACCGAAGGTAAAGAATATATTGGTTCTGAGCAAAGTCCGTCATGGTGTCTGTCCGTCTGTCCGACCATATGTGCTCAACCGTTTTTTCACACCCTTTAAGGAATAGTCTCGAAACTTTGCTAATATTTATACTCGATACCGAAGGTAAAGAGTATATTGGGTTTGTGCAATGTCCGTCATGGTGTCTGTCCGTCTGTCCGTCCGTATGTTCGCAATTTTTTTCCACACCCTTCAAGTTAGAGACTTCAAACTTTGCAAATCTCTTTATCTATGGCATAGTAAATTAAAGTGTCAAGATTGGAGCTCTACGATAACTAGGGGGCTGGCAAATCGATAAACTCGATAACATCAAATCGATAGATGCAGCTATTTCGCAAGCACTTACAGCTAGAACTACCAAATTTGGGGAGAAAATAGCTACTACCAACCCCCAAAAACTGCATCAAAAATTTTGGAGCCACGCCCACCCATACCGCCCCCAGCCCCCCCGCAGTTTAACCCCAAGAATGCCCATATCTTCTACAGTTTTTGAGCTAGAGCCATCAAATTTGGTTCCAAGATAGGTGTTGACGATCCCCAATCAAATTCATAAAAACTTTGGATGCCACGCCCAGCTATACTGCCCTATCCGCCCTCAACCACCCCAACGCTTCGCTAAAAACGGTAGTGCGTGTATCTTCCAAAGTGTTTGAGCTAGAGTCTCAAAATTTGGTAGGTAGATAACTGGAAACGACCCCCCAAAAACTGCATCAAAGTTTTGGGGCCCCACCTACCCATTCCGCCCCCAGCCCCCTCGCAGATAAAAAACAGAAATGCTTATATCTATTACAGTTTTTAAGCGAGAACCACCAAATTTTGTGCCAAGATAGGTGATTACAACCTCCAAAAAAATGCATAAAAACTTTGGATGCCACGCCAATCCATACTGCCCAAGCTGCCCCAAACCGCCCCAATGCTTCACTAAAAACGGGAATGCGTGTATTTTCCAAAGAGTTAAAGCTAGAGTCACCAAATTTAGTGGGAAGATAGCTGTTAACGATCCCCAAAAAACTGCATCAAAAATTTGGAGCCACGCCCCCCCGTTCCCTAGCCCACTGCATTTTGAAATCAAAAGTGCATATATTTTCCACAGCTTTTGAGCTAGAGCCGCCAAATTTGTTGCCAAGATTGGAAGTGAAGAAACCCAAAAATTTTGGATGGCGCCCCCACCCATACCGCCCCCAGCCCCCCTTCCACCATATTCTACTAACTTTGAACTAGAGTCACCAAATTTGGTATGAGGATAGCAATTAACATCATAAATAGATCTGCAGCAAAACTTTGGACGCTACGCCCACCCTTACCAACCCCATCCCCCCTTCCCGCAAATTTGACTATTTTTGAGCTAGAGTCACCAAATTTGGTATGAGGATAGCTATTGACATCATAAATAGATCTTCAGCTAAAATTTTGATGACATGCCCCCCCCCCCCCCCCCATACCTCACCCAGCCTTCCATCCACCATATTCTTCTTACTTTGAGCTAGAGTCACCAAATTTGGAAGGAAGATAGCTTTTTGGCATCCCCATCTGTACCAGACAATCTTTGAGGCAGCGTACACCCCTGCCGTATCCGCACACCATTGCAATCAGCTCTCTTTTAATCTGTTTTACTACTGGTATCGAGTATACCGCAGTCGGGTGCGTCCGACTGCAACGTTTCTACTTGTTTTATCTGCGGCCGAGTAAATTATACTGTGAAGATTGGGGCTTTACGATAACTGGGGATCTGGCAAATCGATAAGTTTGATAACTCAAAATCGATAAATCCACCTATTTTGTATGTCCTTACAGCTAGAACTACCAACTTTGTTTGGAAAATATCTGGTAGCGACCCCAAATAACTGCTTCAAAGTTTTGGAGCCCCACCCACTCATTCCACTCAGTTTAAAAACATAAATGACCATATCTTCAACAGCTTTTAACTAGAGCACCAAATTTGGTGCCAAGATAGCCAACGACGAAATGCTTAAAAATTTTGGATGCCACGGATGCCGTTACTAGAACTACAAAATTTGGTAGGAAGATAACTGGTAATGGACGCAAAGCCCAGCATCAAAGTTTTAGAGCTACGCCCCCCCGTTCCCCAGCCCCCTGCATTTTGCAGTCAGAAACGCCTATATCTTTTACAGCTTTTGAGCTAGAGCCACTAAATTTGGTGCCAAGACTAATGATGCAGAAACCCAAAAAATGTGGATGCCATCCCTATCCATACAGCCTCCAGCTTCCCTTTCCCCACCTTTTAAAACTTTGAGCTAGATTCACCAAATGTAGTAGAAGGATAGCAATTGACATCGTTTAAAGATCTGCAGCAAAAATTTGATTGATTTGATGCTTCCTATATCACCAGCACTCCTTGTACAAACTTTGTCACCAAATTTGGAAGAAAGATAGCTTTTTGGCATCCTCATCATCAACTTACAATCTTTGAGGCAGCGCACTCCCTTGTCGAATCCACTCCCCTTTGCAATCAGGTCCCTTTTTATCGGTGTTTTTACTGCTATCGAGTACACCGCAGTCGGTTGCGTACGACTGCACATTTCCACTGTTTGTATTGCTTTTGCATAGTTAGGTACTTATTAATGATTAAATAAGTATTAAGAGTTCGTCACTATTCAGCATTTTATGAGTACTGCTGTTGGGCTCTGTTTTGAGAGCTAGGTTGAAATTGTTTTATCTGCTCAACAGACAGTAAAAGGTGAATAATTTTACAGCTAGTAAACAATAAACAATTCAAATTTATGAACATGGGCACGAGCCTTTGTTGCGTTTTCAATTGATAAAAGTTGACATCATGATTATAATTAAAAACTGTTTCAATACACATTTTATATACTTTATATGTTTACTTGGAAATTCCTCAAACAGGAAAGAAACCGCGTGCCCAAAAATTAACTCTTACTGACTTGAACCATAATAAAACAACATGTTTTACCTGCGTAAAGTTTTCACGATCCACAGCGAATATCACTCAACAAAATCACTCTAACTTGTTTAAATATGCTTGCGTGCTTTTTTATGGTCACTAGCGCATGCGCAGAATCTGTTATATATAGGGTTTTTGGCTAAAACGGAGGTTTAATTTAGCAATCCTTAAACAACGAGACGCTTTAATCAACTGAAAAATGATTGACACGTTTAGCGCCACGCAAACTGCAAAAACAAAAAACCATAATCGACAGTGAATGTTAAAAAGATACCTTTTTGTTTAAGCACGCATTATATATTAGTGTTTTGCTTATCAGCAAATATATTCCATAAGTTGTATATAAAGCTCTTGCACAATCTAATTAGGTTTGTAAGTTGTAAAAATAGAAGTGCATATAAAGTATAAATAAATAATATGGTATGCAATAAAACCAATATGCCCCTTTTTTACAAGTACATATCAACAATATTTTGATAACAGGGTATAATACCGACCGGATTTAGGAGAATTTCTTTCTTTTGCTCTTATACTGTCTCTCGATTTTGCCATCTTATTCTCATTACGTCTGGTGGCAGGCGATAAGGCCATTTAAACGTCATCAACCAATAGATTTCATTTATATGTCATGATCGTTTTATTCGTCAAGAGAATATATGTATATACCAAAAAATAGATTCGATTATAATAAAAATGGTATTCATGTGTACCCGCAACATTTTTGTACAACAATTCATGGATATGTTGCTTTATCAATTGCGAAAGACATACAATTTAAAATATAAGTACACTTACAAATATGAATTAGATATACGCATAAAAGTAAATTGCGTGCTGTAATTCAACTACCTTCATAAAGGTAAAATTAAACTCATTATTGTTGCACGATTATCAACAAAGTCGTTAGCAGGCAAGTGCCTTAGCTGCGAGAAAAAGTCAGTGAGCTTATTCTATCAACATTGTAGACATTTTTGAAATTGACCAACACTAGAGCAAGTGAACCAACTTTTTTTTCAGTCTAAATGTGTGTCAAGGTAGCAACGGTTCACAAGCAACGAATTTCAGAACTTAGTTCATGAATCGGAACCACCACATGTTTTAATACGTTTTTCGGCATGAAATTCATTACACTGACATTCTCTTGCCATTTATCTGTGATGATCTTAGTGAAAGCATTACGTAAATCTATGATTATTTTTATACTCGATACCGAAGGTAAAGAGTATATTGGGTTTGTGCAATGTCCGTCATGGTGTCTGTCCGTCTGTCCGTCTGACCGTCTGTCCGTCTGTCCGTCTGTATGAACGCAACTTTTTTCCACACCCTTCAAGCTAGTGATTTCAAACTTTGCAAATGTCTTTATCTATGGCATAGTAAATTAAAGTGTTAAGATTGGAGTTCTACGATAACTAGGGGGCTGGAAAATCGATAAACTCGATAACGCAAAATCGATAGATCCAGCTATTTCGCAAGCCCTTACAGCTAGAACTACCAAATTTGGAGAGAAAATAGCTACTAACAATCCCCAAAAAACTGCATCAAAAATTTTGGAGCCGCGCCCACCCATTCCGCCCCCAGCTCCCTCCACTAAAAACGACCATATCTTCTACAGTTTTTGAGCTAGAGCCATCAAATTTGGTGCCAAGATAGGTGTTGACGATCCCCAACCAAATTCATAAAAACTTTGGATGCCACGCCCATCTATACTCCCCTATCCGCCCTCAACCATCCCAACGCTTCGCTAAAAACCGTTGTGCGTGTATCTTCCATAGTGTTTGAGCTAGAGTCACAAAATTTGGTAGGTAGATAACTGGTAACGACCCCCAAAAACTGCATCAAAGTTTTGGAGCCCCACCCACCCATTCCGCCCCCAGCCCCCCGCAGTTTAAAAACAGAAATGCTTATATATTTTACAGTTTTTAAGTAAGAGCCACCAAATTTTGTGCCAAAAAAGGTGATTATAGCCCCAAAATAAATGCATAAAAACTTTGGATTACACGCCAATCCATACTGTCCAAGCTGCCCCAATGCTTCACTAAAAACGGGAATGCGTGTATTTTCCAAAGCGTTAAAGCTAGAGTCACCAAATTTGGTAGGAAGATAGCTATTAACGATCTCCAAAAAACTGCATCAAAGTTTTGGAGCCACGCTCCCCGTTCCGAGCCCCCTGCATTTTGAAATCAAAAACGCCTATATTTTCCACATTTTTTAGCTAGAGCCGCCAAATTTGGTGCCAAGATAGGTGATGAAGAAAACCAAAAAAAGTGGATGGCGCCCCCCACCCACACCGCCCCCAGCCCCCTTCCACCATATTCTACTAACTTTGAGCTAGAGTCACCAAATTTGGTATGAGGATAGCAATTAAAATCATAAATAGATCTGCAGCTAAACTTTGGACGCCACGCCCTCCATACCAGCCCTCAGCACCAAGCCCCCCTTCTACCATATTTTACTAACTTTGAGCTAGAGTCACCAAATTCGGTTTGAGGCTAGCTATTGACATCATAAATAGATCTGCAGCAAAAGTTTGGATGCCACGCCCCCCCTTACCAGCCCAAGCCCCCCTTCCACAAATTTTCTATTTTTGAGCTAGTCACCAAATTTTGTATGAGGATAGCAATTGACATCATACACAGATCTTCAGCTAAAATTTTGATGCCACGCCCCCCCCCCCCCCCCATAACTCACCCAGCCTACCATCCACCATATTCTTCTAACTTTGAGCTAGAATCACCAAATTTGGAAGGAAGATAGCTTTTTGGCATCCCCATCTGCACCAGACAATCTTTGAGGCAGCCTACACCCCTGCCGTATCCACACACCATTGCAATCAGCTCTCTTTTAATCTGTTTTACTACTGGTATCGAGTATACCGCCGTCGGGTGCGTCCGACTGCAACGTTTCTACTTGTTCATATTAAGAATGTAACAATCAGAGTATATAAATAATAAAGCTTACTTAAACGTGTAGATTTTATTTTGTATATCGGGCATTGAGCTAGCTATTTCAGGGCAAAAAAGGCCATATATATTTATCTGTGATTTTCTTAGTGGAAGCATTATGTAAATCTATGATTATTTCTCATATTATGTAAAACATATGTATTTAATCATTAAGAATGTAACAATCAGAGTATATAAATAATAAAGCTTCCTCAAACGTGTAGGATTTATTTTGTATATCGGGCATTGAGCTAGCTATTTCAGGGCAAAAAAGGCCATATATTTGAAAAAGGCGAAGTCATGCTACTCGTAAGCAACGAGTATGTACATAACAGAGCGGAATTAAGAGCGGCCAACTCAAATAAAGTCTTGCATAGACTAATAATATTAACAAGATTATTATTTCAAATCATTTGTTTACAAATTATATTCGCTACAATGCCAGCTGGTGCACAGGCAGCCACCACTGTTTAGCTATTTTTTGTGACCGAAAGTGTGCGATGCGTACGGCCCAATACATATTTGCCGAACTTCATTTCTCTTGTTGTCACAATATTTTATAAAATTTTGAAACTTCTATAGCTTAACATGAGAAACTTAATTGACAATTATTGCATATAGGTACAAAGGGTATTTTTTCATAGAGTAGCGTGAGCGTCTCAGCAACGAGCCAACAAGCCAGCACCGAGTTTGTTTGTTTTAGTTGCACTTTGCATTAAGGGACCCGTCGTTTAAAGTACTGGCGGCGGGTCAGCGGAATGCAAAAACGGTAAAAAATTTGTTGGTATTTGTATAAATGTATGTTTAATCTCTTGCTGGGTCGACATTTTTGATATTTTGATATTATTTGCCCTGCATTGCATGTCTTAATAAGTCAACATATGTAAGTAGATAGCCGACAAGCCAGCAATAGGCTGGCGTCTAGCCACTGCCTATTGCTAGGTCTGCCGGCACATTATTGTATTCTGCTTTACTATATTCCCAACTAACTTTTACATATGCATTACTGAATACACTTTCGCTATTTGTGAAGTAGAGAGCTGCATGAATGGCGTAAAAGGAACATTTGAATTAACAACGCTCGAAATGAGTTGAATTGAATTGAATGCGAAACGGCATGAATTTGAGTGCATGCATGAGCTCGCGTAAGACTCGGCCTCACAGCATTCAAACGAAAAAAGACAAATAAAATGAGTGGGAATGCGAGAGAATTATAGAATGTCGTTTGAATTCATTCGAATGCGAAACAGTTTTTAATGTGTTAAACAGTTTTAATGTGCACGGGTATCTATTTCTGCCAGTTGAATACATGCAAACAATGCAGCGTGCCGTGCTGCGCTGGTCTCGACCTACGAACAAATTTAGAGTGCTGTCGTGGACCGACTGAAAATTTTCATATAACATATTTATCTGAGTATGATTGTATTGGTGTAGCGGCAACGAATAACTGTAAAATACAAATTTTAGAGTTTTCCGCAATCTGCTTGATACAGTCCAAGTTGGAAGGGTAGTATAAACTTAATACGAACTTTGTGCAATTGAATAGCAAAACTTGAGATTCTTAAAAATAATTTCAATTCTTCATGTTTGTTTATATTCTAGCATTGTTTGTTGTTTGTATTCTAGCATTGTTTGTTGTTTATATTCTAGCATAAATAATATATGAAATAAATAAGAAATATGAAAAGAAATAAAGAAACTTTGATGCAGTTTTTGTGGGGTCGTTACCAGTTATCTACCTACCAAATTTTGTGACTCTAGCTCAATCACTATGGAAGATACACGCACAACGGTTTTTAGCGAAGCGTTGGGATGGTTGAGGGCGGATAGGGCAGTATAGATGGGCGTGGCATCCAAAGTTTTTATGAATTTAGTTGGGGATCGTCAACACCTATCTTGGCACCAAATTTGATGGCTCTAGCTTAAAAACTGTAGAAGATATGGTCGTTTTTAGTGTTAAACTGCGGGGAGCTGGGGGCGGAATGGGTGGGCGCGGCTCCAAAATTTTTGATGCAGTTTTTTGGGGATTGTTAGTAGCTATTTTCTCTCCAAATTTGGTAGTTCTAGCTGTAAGGGCTTGTGAAATAGCTAGATCTATCGATTTTGCGTTATCGAGTTTATCGATTTGCCAGCCCCCTAGTTATCGTAGAACTCCAATCTTAACACTTTAATTTACTATGCCATAGATAAAGACATTTGCAAAGTTTGAAGTCACTAGCTTGAAGGGTGTGGAAAAAAGTTGTGTTCATACAGACGGACAGACGGACAGAAGGACAGACACCATGACGGACATTGCACAAACCCAATATACTCTTTACCTTCGGTATCGAGTATAATGAGTGGGAATGCGAGAGAATGATAGAATGGCGTTTGAATTCATTCGAATGTCAAACAGTTTTTAATGTGTTAACATCTATAGGCACGGGTATCTATTTCTGCCAGTTGAATACATGCAAACAATGCAGCGTGCCGTGCTGCGCTGGTATCGACCTACGAACAAATTTAGAGTGCTGTCGTGGACCGACTGAAAATTTTCATATACATATTCATCTGAGTATGATTGTATTGGTGTAGCGGCAACGAATAACTGTAAAATACAAATTTTAGAGTTTTCCGCAATCTGCTTGATACAGTCCAAGTTGGAAGGGTAGTATAAACTGAATACGAACTTTGTGCAATTGAATAGCAAAACTTGAGATTCTTAAAAATAATTTCAATTCTTCATGTTTGTTTATATTCTAGCATTGTTTGTTGTTTATATTCTAGCATTGTTTGTTGTTTATATTCTAGCATAAATAATATATGTATGTTAAAATCATATATTAAAGTTTTCATTGACAATTATTTAATATTGGTTCAAGGTTTTTTTTTTCTTTGTGCAGCTTGTGCGTCTCAGCTTCGACAAGCCATCACGTTGTTGTTTTGTTCAGTTTTCCTTTGCGTTCAGCGGCCCGTCGATTAAAGGAGAGGCGGCGGGTCAGCGGAAAGCAAGAACGGTAAAAAGTTGTTGGTACATAGTGTATGCAAGTGCGTTTGAAACATACATATATTTCTTGCTGGGCCTGCTTATCGAGGCTTTTGTTATTTTTGATATTTTTCTTTTTTCTGTGTCAGCGGCAAACGCGCACTTAAGGCTGGTTCGCACTTTGGTAAGTAGTAAGTAGCGAGTCGAGTAGACAGTAGCTCGGTAAGTAGCTACTCGCCAAAAACTGTTCGCACTTATAAAATTAACTGATTAGTACAGTGCATTAGTAGTGTGCGGTCGGCAGCGAGTTGAATGTGCAGCGCAAAAAAATCATCCCACCGAAGAAACATGTTTACTCCACAACAGCTTGGAAATAATGAACTGTACTGTTTCAAAACGTTCTGACTTGCTGAGTGGCCAGTAGACAGTAGCTCTGCCGCGCTACTCGCACAAAAAAATAGTGTAGATTCTATTCTGTTTTTAGTCGAGTAACGAGTGAGCTGACTAAATTACTTGCATAAAATTTTGCTGTTCGGACACTGTCTACTCGACTCGCTACTTACTACTTACCAAAGTGCGAACCAGCCTTTACATTTACATATACTGTATGGCAAGGATTGTTAGAAAGTGTCATAGGGTAAAAATTGGGAAGAGTATGTATGATCAGCAATAGCAAAACTGATATTTGATTGCCTTGGAAGACAAAATCTTGTTTTCTTACTCAAGTGCAATAATGGGGGAAGAAAAATAGTTTTGTGGACAAGTGTTTGTAGAAGCCTAGTTTTTAGCTCAAGATACTTGGTTGGCTAGGTGCATATCAGTTGCTAGTGCATGTGTTTTGTGGGGTAGGACAGGTTCAAAAGGTCATAGAATACATAAAGCAGACAAGCTATCGTTCATACCTAAGAATCTTATTTATTTCAAAAATAACTAAATTCAATTGACTATTCTTTTCTTATTTATGCTAATATACAGCAATCAAACAGGTACAAACAGGTGTTAACACATCGCTCGCGAGTTCTAACACTCATTAGTTTTTTTGTTTTGTCGTGCTGAAATAAAACGAAGAAGGGTGTTCAGGCATGAACATAAATAGTAATAAAGTAAGACTAAAAACATGCCTTGTGCGCACTCAAGGTCATGCAGGTAGACGAACTAAGAGTGCAAGGGACACATTTCTGTAACAATTGTCTCTAACGAAATGAGCGAATCACAAAATGTGTATGCAATAAATATAATGATTCGAATGTCTTCGGCTTAGCCAAATTTTTCATTCCACTTCACGCTTCATACATGAGCGTCACTGAGTGACCTTGATTATGAGTCGCAGCACACAACAAAATTCATTTCATTCAATTCATTGTGTGCCTCTAACTCACTCAATTCAACTCAATTTATAGCATTCAGCAAAACGTACGTTGTGAGTGAAGCCATGCAGCTCTCTATTGTGAAGATACTTGGACTTAGCGATGCCAAAAAAAAGTTGAAGAGTGTCATTGAGTAAATTTTGGGCGAGTATGTATGATAAGCAGCCCCAAATCTGATATTTGCCTGCCCTGTTTTATACTCAAGCGCATTTATGGGGGAAGAGGGCACACGCTCATACACACAAGGCATACCTGACCTCGTATAAACTGAAGCCACCGGCACAGCAAAAATTTTTGATTTGTATTAATATTTTATTATAAATATTTTTACATTTTTACATATATGATTAATTACTTTTAAGAATATGGTTCTTAGATATGAATGATAGCTTTCCTGCCTTACGTATTCTGTGACTTTTTGACACCTATCCCACCCCACACTTGTACTAGCAACTGATATGCACCTTGCCCACCAAGTTTATTGAGCTAAATGTGAGAAGGCGAATTAATGTGTTTAAATCAAAATGAATCAAAATGTTTAATATTGATTGTGAAATAGAATTAAAATATATTTTATTAATATGAAACTATAATTGCAATTATTGTCCTCATTTATAATGATCGAAGTAGGTCAATGCCAAAGCAACGCATGCAAATAAATGTGTTCATGTATACACAAAGGGACATACACACCACCTAATAAGCGCTAGTCGAACTGAAAATTTCAAAGCACAAGTCAACCAAGACTGCAGATAATACATCAAACCCACAATTCCACGTATATTTTCATATATATATGTATATACACTCACTCACATATCTCTGCGTACACCCTAAAAATTTTCAAAATCAAACTTTAAATGAAATTGTTCAGCCCATTATGCATATATTTAAAAAATTCTTTTTTTAAACGTAACTTTAGTTTATTGTCTTCAATGACGTATATTTGCTAGAAATATTCAACAATGTTTTATATTTAAATATTTATTTTAAACTAAACACAACGAAAAAATGTACACGCAAAAGTCTGCGTACAGCTATTTAAAGGTGTATGGGGCTTGGAAATGTACTCATTGACAAAATCTAAGCGCTTTTGTCTATTGACTTCTGATATCAGAGGTTTTTTGCGGGCGATTCTACTGTGGTAGTCAGCCTTTTTTATGACACGGCGCACAGTATCATCTGAAACTGTATTGGAAAAACTATCCTCGATCTGCAGGTGTGCCTGATGAGCTGACATCCTAGGGTTAAGCTGAATAGAATTAATAATAGTCTTCTGCTCGTGGATTGTTAGCAAAGGCGGACGGCCAGAACGAGCCTTAGACAATATAATGCCAGTCGAGTTGTAATTGTTTATAACTTTTTATGGAGGAGTGGGCTCTACCAACTATAGCACCAATTTGTCTACAAGATTTGCCTTCCAAAAAACATTTTATAATAATTTTTCGCTCCTCAATAGAAATTTCTTTGCCTTTGTGTTTCATTTTGCAATTCTCCGGAATTTGATGCAAAATATTAATTTCAACGGCGTAATGTGTCTATGCTTAGACAATGTGAAGAAAAATCTAGCGGTAATCGCATATTCTTGCATTCCACACACCTGTAAATAGCTGTACGCAGACTTTTGCGTGTACATTTTTTCGTTGTGTTTAGTTTAAAATAAATATTTAAATATAAAACATTGTTGAATATTTCTAGCAAATATACGTCATTGAAGACAATAAACTAAAGTTACGTTTAAAAAAAGAATTGGTTAAATATATGCATAATGGGCTGAACAATTTCATTTAAAGTTTGATTTTGAAAATTTTTAGGGTGTACGCAGAGATATGCGAGTGAGTATATATATATAGGTACACAAAGAATGAGTACAATATGCAATGTTCGGGCGCCCAGCAATACGACAGCTGTGCAAAACATAAACAAACCATGGCTGCTTTGCTTGTTGTAAACAAAGAAGCACTAGTCAAAAGAAGAACCGCCAATTGTCGCTGGCAAAACCCGACTTTTCTACTCGTTGCGTTGTCCGCTAGGATGTTGCGACTTGCTAACATCATTTTTTCTTAAAACCCGTCTTTCTGTTAATTCGTTTATAGCATGACCATCCTTAACTTAAAGTACCAGTTAGCCGAACTTGAACTGAATTAAATTTTAATTGAACGTGAACGTGAATTGGTACATGAAAACCAAGTGATTACCCAAACGTGAACTTAGCTTGAACATGAAAATAAGCATGAAATTGAACCGATTACCCTGAACATTAAATTATTGAACAGGTGAACAGGTGTAGCCAAGCAGCCTTTATTTTTTGTCGGATTTTTGTTTGCTTTCTTATAGACCAAATCTTTTTCCTGCACTAACCAAATAAGTTTATTTTAAATCAGCTGTTCAACGTAATTAGCACGTAACTTGAACTGGAATATGAACTAGAACTAAAAATTCTGTTTTCTGCAGGTTGTCAGTTCAATCCAATTCAGTTCGAGTTTTAGGTAAATAGCAAACAGTGTTTTACGTTGTACTGATCAGCTGTTTTCTAAGCTATAATTTAATTCAGTTCAAGTTCGGGTAACTGGGCCTTTTCTCTTATATATTTATTTATTGTCAGCTATGAGCAGCTGACATGAAATTAAAATTAATTTAAAATTATCATAGTTAAAATAATTAAATTAAAAGTTAAATTTAAAACTATATGAAAATCTGAAATAAAATTAATGTAAAAAAGTGAAATAGTTAACGTTAAAGCACTGGGAAGTTCAACAAGAAAATTAGTGGTCCAAAATTTGTTGCATGGATTGGGAAAAACCCAGAAAAACCCAATCAGACCAGCGCTAGATAAGTGATAGTGGTTACGAGTAGATAAAGAAAAAAGGATCGATCGTTTTAGTTCTTGAGTTGAGGTATCCAAAGAGAAACGAGAATAAAGCATGTTATAGTCAGAACATATAACACGAAATGGTCCATGAATTAAATAGTTGCTTGAGCAACGATCGAGGCTCAGAGGTAAAAAATTACCTAATAGGAACGTTTAATTTAATTCGACTTAATAAAACTGATGAGCCGATTTCACCATTAAGTAGATAAGTGACAAATACTACACCATGCATTAATCTACGGTTCAAAAGGGAAGGAAGATTAATTACAAGAAGTCTTCTTGAATACGGGGGTAGGTCTATCCCAGGAACCCAGTTAAAACTTCTAAGCGCAAACAGAAGTAATTTCTTCTGCACATATTCAATTCTATCCTGGTGAATCTCGTATTGCGGGGACCACACACACAATCCTTATTCGAGAATGGGACGTACAAGAGATGTATATGGCGTCTTAGTGGTGTAGGGATCATTAAGCTCTTTTGACCACCGCTTGATGAAGCCAAGAACATTTATGGCCTTATTGACCATCGATGATATGTGAGAATCCTCACTGGAAAAAATGAAAATAAATCACCTTGGTTTACAAGGGAACTATCAAAATTAAAAAACGTGAAGACAAGATCTTATGAAAAATTTAAAAAATCTGGAAATACAATTATCCTCGTATATTATTGCAATGTCTAATTTTATTTCTGTAAACACTTTTTATACTCGATACCGAAGGTAAAGAGTATATTGGGTTTGTGCAATGTCCGTCATGGTGTCTGTCCGTATGAACGCAACTTTTTTCCACACCCTTCAAGCTAGAGACTTGAAACTTTACAAATGTCTTTATCTATGGAATAGTAAATTAAACTGTCAAGATTGGAGCTCTACGATAACTACGGGGCTGGCAAATCGATAAACTCGATAACGCAAAATCGATAGATCCAGCTATTTCACAAGCCCTTACAGCTAGAACTACCAAATTTGGGGAGAAAATAGCTATTAACAATCCCCAAAAAACTGCATCAAAAATTTTGGAGCCACGCCCACCCATTCCGCCCCCAGCCACCCCGCAGTTTAACACTAAAAGTGCCTATATCTTCTACAGTTTTTTTTAGCTATTTCAGGGCAAAAAAGGCCATATATTTGAAAAAGGCGAAGTCTTGCTACTCGTAAGCAACGAGTATGTACATAACAGAGCGGAATTAAGAGCGGCCAACTCAAATAAAGTCTTGCATAGACTAATAATATTAACAAGATTATTATTTCAAATCATTTGTTTACAAATTATATTCGCTACAATGCCAGCTGGTGCACAGGCAGCCACCACTGTTTAGCTATTTTTTGTGACCGAAATAGTGCGATGCGTACGGCCCAATACATATTTGCCGAGCTTCATTTCTCTTGTTGTCACAATATTTTATAAAATTTTGAAACTTCTATAGCTTAACATGAGAAACTTAATTGACAATTATTGCATATAGGTACAAAGGGTATTTTTTCATAGAGTAGCGTGAGCGTCTCAGCAACGAGCCAACAAGCCAGCACCGAGTTTGTTTGTTTTAGTTGCACTTTGCATTAAGGGACCCGTCGTTTAAAGTACTGGCGGCGGGTCAGCGGAATGCAAAAACGGTAAAAAATTTGTTGGTATTTGTATAAATGTATGTTTAATCTCTTGCTGGGTCGACATTTTTGATATTTTGATATTATTATTAATAAGTCAACATATGTAAGTAGATAGCCGACAAGCCAGCAATAGGCTGGCGTCTAGCTACTGCCTATTGCTAGGTCTGCCGGCACATTATTGTATTCTGCTTCACTATATTCCCAACTAACTTTTACATATGCATTACTGAATACACTTTCGCTATTTGTGAAGTAGAGAGCTGCATGAATGGCGTAAAAGGAACATTTGAATTAACAACGCTCGAAATGAGTTCAATTGAATTGAATGCGAAACGGCATGAATTTGAGTGCATGCATGAGCTCGCGTAAGACTCGGCCTCACAGCATTCAAACGAAAAAAGACAAATAAAATGAGTGGGAATGCGAGAGAATTATAGAATGTCGTTTGAATTCATTCGAATGCGAAACAGTTTTTAATGTGTTAAACAGTTTTAATGTGCACGGGTATCTATTTCTGCCAGTTGAATACATGCAAACAATGCAGCGTGCCGTGTTGCGCTGGTCTCGACCTACGAACAAATTTAGAGTGCTGTCGTGGACCGACTGAAAATTTTCATATACATATTTATCTGAGTATGATTGTATTGGTGTAGCGGCAACGAATAACTGTAAAATACAAATTTTAGAGTTTTCCACAATCTGCTTGATACAGTCCAAGTTGGAAGGGTAGTATAAACTTAATACAAACTTTGTGCAATTGAATAGCAAAACTTGAGATTCTTAAAAATAATTTCAATTCTTCATGTTTGTTTATATTCTAGCATTGTTTGTTGTTTATATTCTAGCATTGTTTGTTGTTTATATTCTAGCATAAATAATATATGTATATTAAAATCATATATTAAAGTTTTCATTGACAATTATTTAATATTGGTTCAAGGTTTTTTTTTCTTTGTGCAGCTTGTGCGTCTCAGCTTCGACAAGCCAGCACGTTGTTGTTTTGTTCAGTTTTCCTTTGCGTTCAGCGGCCCGTCGATTAAAGGAGAGGCGGCGGGTCAGCGGAAAGCAAGAACGGTAAAAAGTTGTTGGTACATAGTGTATGCAAGTGCGTTTGAAACATACATATATTTCTTGCTGGGCCTGCTTATCGAGGCTTTTGTTATTTTTGATATTTTTCTTTTTTCTGTGTCAGCGGCAAACGCGCGCTTAAGGCTGGTTCGCACTTTGGTAAGTAGTAAGTAGCGAGTCGAGTAGACAGTAGCTCGGTAAGTAGCTACTCGCCAAAAACTGTTCGCACTTATAAAATTAACTGATTAGTACAGTGCATTAGTAGTGTGCGGTCGGCAGCGAGTTGAATGTGCAGCGCAAAAAAATCATCCCACCGAAGAAACATGTTTACTCCACAACAGCTTGGAAATAATGAACTGTACTGTTTCAAAACGTTCTGACTTGCTGAGTGGCCAGTAGACAGTAGCTCTGCCGCGCTACTCGCACAAAAAAATAGTGTAGATTCTATTCTGTTTTTAGTCGAGTAACGAGTGAGCTGACTAAATTACTTGCCTAAAATTTTGCTGTTCGGACACTGTCTACTCGACTCGCTACTTACTACTTACCAAAGTGCGAACCAGCCTTTACATTTACATATGTACATATACTGTATGGCAAGGATTGTTAGAAAGTGTCATAGGGTAAAAATTGGGAAGAGTATGTATGATCAGCAATAGCAAAACTGATATTTGATTGCCTTGGAAGACAAAATCTTGTTTTCTTACTCAAGTGCAATAATGGGGGAAGAAAAATAGTTTTGTGGACAAGTGTTTGTAGAAGCCTAGTTTTTAGCTCAAGATACTTGGTTGGCTAGGTGCATATCAGTTGCTAGTGCATGTGTTTTGTGGGGTAGGACAGGTTCAAAAGGTCATAGAATACATAAAGCAGAGAAGCTATCGTTCATACCTAAGAATCTTATTTATTTCAAAAATAACTAAATTCAATTGACTATTCTTTTCTTATTTATGCTAATATACAGCAATCAAACAGGTACAAACAGGTGTTAACACATCGCTCGCGAGTTCTAACACTCATTAGTTTTTTTGTTTTGTCGTGCTGAAATAAAACGAAGAAGGGTGTTCAGGCATGAACATAAATAGTAATAAAGTAAGACTAAAAACATGCCTTGTGCGCACTCAAGGTCATGCAGGTAGACGAACTAAGAGTGCAAGGGACACATTTCTGTAACAATTGTCTCTAACGAAATGAGCGAATCACAAAATGTGTATGCAATAAATATAATGATTCGAATGTCTTCGGCTTAGCCAAATTTTTCATTCCACTTCACGCTTCATACATTCACTCCACTGAGTGACCTTGATTATGAGTCGCAGCACACAACAAAATTCATTTCATTCAATTCATTGTGTGCCTCTAACTCACTCAATTCAACTCAATTTATAGCATTCAGCAAAACGTACGTTGTGAGTGAAGCCATGCAGCTCTCTATTGTGAAGATACTTGGACTTAGCGATGCCAAAAAAAAGTTGAAGAGTGTCATTGAGTAAATTTTGGGCGAGTATGTATGATAAGCAGCCCCAAATCTGATATTTGCCTGCCCTGTTTTATACTCAAGCGCATTTATGGGGGAAGAGGGCACACGCTCATACACACAAGGCATACCTGACCTCGTATAAACTGAAGCCACCGGCACAGCAAAAATTTTTGATTTGTATTAATATTTTATTATAAATATTTTTACATTTTTACATATATGATTAATTACTTTTAAGAATATGGTTCTTAGATATGAATGATAGCTTTCCTGCCTTACGTATTCTGTGACTTTTTGACACCTATCCCACCCCACACTTGTACTAGCAACTGATATGCACCTTGCCCACCAAGTTTATTGAGCTAAATGTGAGAAGGCGAATTAATGTGTTTAAATCAAAATGAATCAAAATGTTTAATATTGATTGTGAAATAGAATTAAAATATATTTTATTAATATGAAACTATAATTGCAATTATTGTCCTCATTTATAATGATCGAAGTAGGTCAATGCCAAAGCAACGCATGCAAATAAATGTGTTCATGTATACACAAAGGGACATACACACCACCTAATAAGCGCTAGTCGAACTGAAAATTTCAAAGCACAAGTCAACCAAGACTGCAGATAATACATCAAACCCACAATTCCACGTATATTTTCATATATACATATATGTATATACACTCACTCACATATCTCTGCGTACACAACTAAAAATATTCAAAATCAAACTTAAAACAGAAATTGTTCAGTCCATTATGCATATATTTAACCAATTCTTTTTTTTAAACTTAACTTTAGTTTATTGTCTTCAATGACGTATATTTGCTACAAATATTCAACAATGTTTTATATTCAATTATTTATTTTAAACTCAACACAACGAAAAAATGTACACGCAAAAGTCTGCGTACAGTGTACTTAGACTTAAAAGAAAACCCTTTTTAATAGCTTGTAGGGTATCCTTTTCTTTGCAAAACCTCTGCAAGGCGTTTTGGCATGGAATCAACGAGTTTATGTGTCTCCTCTGCAGTAATTTTTCCCCATTCCTCCACAATTACATCCTTGAGCATTCTTTTTGATGTTATTGAGTGTTTTCAGATTTTTCTCTCAAGAAGATCCCACAAATGCTCAATAGGGTTGAGATCAGGACTCTGGGGAGGTGTTCGCAGCTGATATTTAACATTATACAGCAGCCAAAGCTTTGTATTCTGTGCCGTGTGCTTTGTGTCGTTGTCCTGCTGAAACCAATATTCATGTTGCAGACCCAATTTTTCAGCACTTTGTTTCAAATTGTTTGTTAAAATGTTAATATAGGTTCCTTGATTCATGATTGATTCGATAAATGTTAATTTTCCCACACCGCTTTCAGCCATACACCCCTACACCATTTTTCCGCTTCCTGCATGTTTAGCCGTGCCAATTAAGTTTTCTTTTTTGAATGATTCTCCGCTTTTCCTCCATACCAAAACTTTTCCCTTGATTCCGAATATGCAGAATTTACTGTCGTCAGAAAAAATAACTTTATTCCAGAAGTCCGGGGGCTTGGAAATGTACTCATTGACAAAATCTAAGCGCTTTTGTCTATTGACTTCTGATATCAGAGGTTTTTTGCGGGCGATTCTACTGTGGTAGTCAGCCTTTTTTATGGCACGGCGCACAGTATCATCTGAAACTGTATTGGAAAAACTATCCTCGATCTGCAGGTGTGCCTGATGAGCTGACATCCTAGGGTTAAGCTGAATAGAATTAATAATAGTCTTCTGCTCGTGGATTGTTAGCAAAGGCGGACGGCCAGAACGAGCCTTAGACAATATAATGCCAGTCGAGTTGTAATTGTTTATAACTTTTTATGGAGGAGTGGGCTCTACCAACTATAGCACCAATTTGTCTACAAGATTTGCCTTCCAAAAAACATTTTATAATAATTTTTCGCTCCTCAATAGAAATTTCTTTGCCTTTGTGTTTCATTTTGCAATTCTCCGGAATTTGATGCAAAATATTAATTTCAACGGCGTAATGTGTCTATGCTTAGACAATGTGAAGAAAAATCTAGCGGTAATCGCATATTCTTGCATTCCACACACCTGTAAATAGCTGTACGCAGACTTTTGCGTGTACATTTTTTCGTTGTGTTTAGTTTAAAATAAATATTTAAATATAAAACATTGTTGAATATTTCTAGCAAATATACGTCATTGAAGACAATAAACTAAAGTTACGTTTAAAAAAAGAATTGGTTAAATATATGCATAATGGGCTGAACAATTTCATTTAAAGTTTGATTTTGAAAATTTTTAGGGTGTACGCAGAGATATGCGAGTGAGTATATATATATAGGTACACAAAGAATGAGTACAATATGCAATGTTCGGGCGCCCAGCAATACGACAGCTGTGCAAAACATAAACAAACCATGGCTGCTTTGATTGTTGTAAACAAAGAAGCACTAGTCAAAAGAAGAACCGCCAATTGTCGCTGGCAAAACCCGACTTTTCTACTCGTTGCGTTGTCCGCTAGGATGTTGCGACTTGCTAACATCAATTTTTCTTAAAACCCGTCTTTCTGTTAATTCGTTTATAGCATGACCATCCTTAACTTAAAGTACCAGTTAGCCGAACTTGAACTGAATTAAATTTTAATTGAACGTGAACGTGAATTGGTACATGAAAACCAAGTGATTACCCAAACGTGAACTTAGCTTGAACATGAAAATAAGCATGAAATTGAACCGATTACCCTGAACATTAAATTATTGAACAGGTGAACAGGTGTAGCCAAGCAGCCTTTATTTTTTGTCGGATTTTTGTTTGCTTTCTTATAGACCAAATCTTTTTCCTGCACTAACCAAATAAGTTTATTTTAAATCAGCTGTTCAACGTAATTAGCACGTAACTTGAACTGGAATATGAACTAGAACTAAAAATTCTGTTTTCTGCAGGTTGTCAGTTCAATCCAATTCAGTTCGAGTTTTAGGTAAATAGCAAACAGTGTTTTACGTTGTACTGATCAGCTGTTTTCTAAGCTATAATTTAATTCAGTTCAAGTTCGGGTAACTGGGCCTTTTCTCTTATATATTTATTTATTGTCAGCTATGAGCAGCTGACATGAAATTAAAATTAATTTAAAATTATCATAGTTAAAATGATTAAATTAAAAGTTAAATTTAAAACTATATGAAAATCTGAAATAAAATTAATGTAAAAAAGTGAAATAGTTAACGTTAAAGCACTGGGAAGTTCAACAAGAAAATTAGTGGTCCAAAATTTGTTCAATCAGACCAGCGCTAGATAAGTGATAGTGGTTACGAGTAGATAAAGAAAAAAGGATCGATCGTTTTAGTTCTTGAGTTGAGGTATCCAAAGAGAAACGAGAATAAAGCATGTTATAGTCAGAACATATAACACGAAATGGTCCATGAATTAAATAGTTGCTTGAGCAACGATCGAGGCTCAGAGGTAAAAAATTACCTAATAGGAACGTTTAATTTAATTCGACTTAATAAAACTGATGAGCCGATTTCACCATTAAGTAGATAAGTGACAAATACTACACCATGCATTAATCTACGGTTCAAAAGGGAAGGAAGATTAATTACAAGAAGTCTTCTTGAATACGGGGGTAGGTCTATCCCAGGAACCCAGTTAAAACTTCTAAGCGCAAACAGAAGTAATTTCTTCTGCACATATTCAATTCTATCCTGGTGAATCTCGTATTGCGGGGACCACACACACAATCCTTACTCGAGAATGGGACGTACAAGAGATGTATATGGCGTCTTAGTGGTGTAGGGATCATTAAGCTCTTTTGACCACCGCTTGATGAAGCCAAGAACATTTATGGCCTTATTGACCATCGATGATATGTGAGAATCCTCACTGGAAAAAATGACAATAAATCACCTTGGTTTACAAGGGAACTATCAAAATTAAAAAACGTGAAGACAAGATCTTATGAAAAATTTAAAAAATCTGGAAATACAATTATCCTCGTATATTATTGCAATGTCTAATTTTATTTCTGTAAACACTTTTTATACTCGATACCGAAGGTAAAGAGTATATTGGGTTTGTGCAATGTCCGTCATGGTGTCTGTCCGTATGAACGCAACTTTTTTCCACACCCTTCAAGCTAGAGACTTGAAACTTTACAAATGTCTTTATCTATGGAATAGTAAATTAAAGTGTCAAGATTGGAGCTCTACGATAACTAGGGGGCTGGCAAATCGATAAAATCGATAACGCAAAATCGATAGATCCAGCTATTTCGCAAGCCCTTACAGCTAGAACTACCAAATTTGGGGAGAAAATAGCTATTAACAATCCCCAAAAAACTGCATCAAAAATTTTGGAGCCGCGCCCACCCATTCCGCCCCCAGCCCCCCCGCAGTTTAACACTAAAAATGCGTATATCTTCTACAGTTTTTGAGCTAGACCCACCAAATTTGGTGCCAAGATAGGTGTTAACGATCCCCAACCCAATTCATAAAAACTTTGGATGCCACGCCCATCTATACTGCCCTATCCGCCCTCAACCACCCCAACTCTTCCCTCAAAACGGTAGTGCGTGTATCTTCCATAGTGTTTGAGCTAGAGTCACAAAATTTGGTAAGTAGATAACTGGTAACGACCCCCCAAAAACAGCATCAAAGTTTTGGGGCCCCACCCACCCATTCCGCCCCCAGCCCCCCATGCAGTTTAAAAACAGAAATGCTTATATCTTTTACAATTTTTGAGTTAGAGCCACCAAATTTGGTGCCAAAATAGGTGATTATAGCCCCAAAATAAATGCATAAAATTTTTGGATGCCACGCCAATCCATACTGCCCAAGCTGCCCCAAACCGCCCCAATGCTTCACTAAAAACGGGAATGCGTGTATTTTCCAAAGCGTTAAGGCTAGAGTCACCAAATTTGGTAGGAAGATAGCTAATAACAATCCCCAAAAACGGCATGAAAGTTTTGGAGCCACGCCCCCCCTGATCCCTAGCCAACTGCATTTTGAAATCAAAAACGCCTATATTTTCCAGATTTTTTGAGCTAGAGCCGCCAAATTTGGTGCCAAGATAGGTGATGAAGAAACCCAAAAAAAGTGGATGGCGCCTTCCACCCATACCGCCCCCTTCCACCATTTTCTGATAACTTTGAGCTAGAGTCACCAAATTTTGTATGAGGATAGCAATTGACATCATAAATACGCCCCCCCTTACCACCCCCAGCCCCCTTTCCCACAAATTCTACTAACTTTGAGCTAGAGTCGCCAATATTGATAGTAGGATAGCAATTGACATCATACACAGAACTTCAGCAAAAATTTTGATGCCACGCCCTCCCCCCATACCTCCCCCAGCCCACCATCCAGCATATTCTTTTAACTATGAGCTAGAGTCACCAAATTTGGTATGAGGATAGCTATTGACATGATATATAGATCTTCAGCGAAAGTTTTGATGCCACGCCCTCATACCGTCCCCAGCCCCTACCTTTTACAAACTTTGAGCTAGAGTCACCAAATTCGGAAGGAAGATAGCTTCTTGGCATCCCAATCTGCTCCAGACATTCTTAGAGGCAGCGTACACCCCTGCCGTATCCGCACCCCATTGCAATCAGGTCTCTTTTAATCTGTTTTATTACACATGGAATCGATAACAAAGAATATCGAATTTGGAAAATGTAAAACTAGGGGTTGGTGTAATATGTAACGATAGAACTTTTCTCAAAATTTCGTCCATCGGTTAAGAAACACCAGTGATATCGTAAAGTTAAGTCAGTTATGAGTTTTGTTTAAAGTGATAATTATTTGAAGCATACTTTTAGGATGCAAGGACTGCAACTGGTTTCAGGGTATCTTCTGGTCGGGCTATCCCGACTAGAGCCTTCTTACTTGTTTTGTTTCAATAATCCGTTAAAATAAATAATCATTTAAAAAAAAAAACAAGTAGAAACGTTGCAGTCGGACGCACCCGACTGCGGTATACTCGATACCAGTAGTAAAACAGATTAAAAGTGAGCTGATTGCAATGGTGTGTGGATACGGCAGGGGTGTACGCTGCCTCAAAGATTGTCTGGTGCAGATGGGGATGCCAAAAAGCTATCTTCCTTCCAAATTTGGTGATTCTAGCTCAAAGTTTGTTAAAGGTAGGAGCTGTGGGCGGTATGGGGGCGTCGCATCAAAATTTTCGCTGAAGATCTATATATCATGTCAATAGCTATCCTCATACCAAATTTGGTGACTCTAGCTCAAAGTTAAGAGAATATGCTGGATGGTGGGCTGGGGGAGGTATGGGGGGAGGGCGTGGCATCAAAATTTTTGCTGAAGTTCTGTGTATGATGTCAATTGCTATCCTACTATCAATATTGGCGACTCTAGCTCAAAGTTAGTACAATTTGTGGGAAAGGTGGCTGGGGGTGGTAAGGGGGGGCGTATTTATGATGTCAATTGCTATCCTCATACAAAATTTGGTGACTCTAGCTCAAAGTTAGTAAAATATGGTATAAGGGGGGCTGGGTGCTGGGGGCTGGTATGGGGGCGTGGCGTCCAAAGTTTTGCAACAGATCTGTTTATGATGTTAATTGCTCTCCTCATACCAAATTTGGTGACTCTAGCTCAAAGTTAGTAGAATATGGTGGAAGGGGGCTGGGGGCGGTATGGGTGGGGGGCGCCATCCACTTTTTTTGGGTTTCTTCATCACCTATCTTGGCACCAAATTTGGCGGCTCTAGCTCAAAAAATATGGAAAAAAAAGGCGTTTTTGATTTCAAAATGCAGGGGGCTAGAGATCAGGGAGGGTGTGGCTCCAAAACTTTCATGCAGTTTTTTGGGGATTGTCATTAGCTATCTTCCTACCAAATTTGGTGACTCTAGCCTTAACGCTTTGGAAGATACACGCACTACCGTTTTTAGCGAAGCGTTGGGGTGGTTGAGGGCGGATAGGGCAGTATAGATGGGCGTGGCATCCAAAGTTTTTATGAATTGGGTTGGAGATCGTTAACACCTATCTTGGCACCAAATTTGGTGGGTCTAGCTCAAAAACTGTAGAAGATATAGGCATTTTTAGTGTTAAACTGCGGGGGGCTGGGGGCGGAATGGGTGGGCGCGGCTCCAAAATTTTTGACGCAGTTTTTTGGGGATTGTTAATAGCTATTTTCTCCCCAAATTTGGTAGTTCTAGCTGTAAGGGCTTGGGAAATAGCTGGATCTATCGATTTTGCGTTATCGAGTTTATCGATTTGCTAGCCCCCTAGTTATCGTAGAGCTCCAATCTTGACACTTTAATTTACTATGCCATAGATAAAGACATTTGTAAAGTTTCAAGTCTCTAGCTTGAAGGGTGTGGAAAAAAGTTGCGTTCATACAGACGGACAGACGGATAGACGGACCGACGGACAGACGGACAGACACCATGACGGACATTGCACAAACCCAATATACTCTTTACCTTCGGTATCGAGTATAAAAACAAAACGAATGCAAAGCAACAAACAAATTGATTAATGTTCGTTAGCTTACGAGAAGCATCACTACGTCTTTTACACCAATATAATCATACTCATTTTCCGGCAGAAACTATTGTTGAACAACAACCATACCGCGCCTAAAGTTGTTAAAACATCAAAAATTTTGAGTTGGAGCTACTGCCTAAAAATAGTTCGTTATAGAGAAATACTCGCTATATGGATATTCGTAATACGGAAAGCAAAACACTCTGGTAAATGACCAAATTGCAGTGTTCTCGAAGGTAATTTGTTATACGAAAAAGTTCGTTATTCGATTCACTTTAAAATTTTCATATTTGATTTTAAGTGTCAACATTTTAATATTTATTCACAAAAGTACTTGTTTCAAACATTACTAATACAGAGTTTTAATATAAAAATGTCCATTTTATCATTTGGAAAACCTTATAACCAAGTAAAACATTCTTGAATTTTTTGTCTACTGGAATGCAGAACATCAAATTTATGAAGTAAAATTTAAAATTGCTTGGAATATAATAAATACTCATAAGTTTGAACTGCGACGGGATACAAACCTGGTACCCTACAGCTTTTAAACAAGAGTCGCGAGATAATCTTGTGTCTTTCGTTGGTGACGGTTGTGTTATTGAGTGCTCTCAATTATTTTTATGTTTTCTTGTGTTTGTGTACGGAGTTTTACTTGGTGTTATTTGTATGTATCGCAAATATACATTCACCCCTATCACGAATGAAATTTCACGTGAAATAATTTCACTTTTCGCCTTCACGTGATCACGAATATCTAACAGCTGATAGTTCCCTAGTTCGAAACCATTTCGCCCTATTCTGAATGAAATTCAAAGGCGAAATGAATTCACAGTTCCCTTATAATCGTTCACCTGTTTTGAGTTGGCGGAATTGAAAATGTAAGTAATTTGTTTAATATAAATTAAACTAGTTTTTATAGAAAATTAACTATTTGTAAATTTTAGGTCAAAGAGTATAAATAAAACTCAATCTTGCATACTGGTAGAAAGGATGACATTGAATAAAGAAATGGCTCAGAGTTTTTCCCGTCAAAATAAAAATGTTGTGGCAGCATTTTGGTGTGAGTTAGAACGCGATTTGAACAGTGCTGGTCCACCGATTAAATCCATAACCGAATGGAAAAAGGTAATTTATTAAATCAGTACAACTATTTTTACTAATTTAATTACGTTATACATCGTACTAACTTTGATACGTAAGGGCAAGGTTATTTCCTAGTCACGCTTTTTGCATGTATTCCGTATTGTTACACTCGATACCGAAGGTAAAGAATATATTAGTTCTGAGCAAAGTCCGTCATGGTGTCTGTCCGTCTGTCCGACCATATGTGCTCAACCGTTTTTTCACACCCTTTAAGGAATAGTCTCGAAACTTTGCTAATATTTTTATCTGCGGCCGAGTAAATTATACTGTGAAGATTGGGGCTTTACGATAACTGGGGATCTGGCAAATCGATAAGTTTGATAACTCAAAATCGATAAATCCACCTATTTTGTATGTCCTTACAGCTAGAACTACCAACTTTGTTTGGAAAATATCTGGTAGCGACCCCAAATAACTGCTTCAAAGTTTTGGAGCCCCACCCACTCATTCCACTCAGTTTAAAAACATAAATGACCATATCTTCAACAGCTTTTAACTAGAGCACCAAATTTGGTGCCAAGATAGCCAACGACGACCCCCAAATGCTTAAAAATTTTGGATGCCACGGATGCCGTTACTAGAACTACAAAATTTGGTAGGAAGATAACTGGTAACGGACGCAAAGCCCAGCATCAAAGTTTTAGAGCTACGCCCCCCCGTTCCCCAGCCCCCTGCATTTTGCAGTCAGAAACGCCTATATCTTTTACAGCTTTTGAGCTAGAGCCACTAAATTTGGTGCCAAGACTAATGATGCAGAAACCCAAAAAATGTGGATGCCATCCCTATCCATACAGCCTCCAGCTTCCCTTTCCCCACCTTTTAAAACTTTGAGCTAGATTCACCAAATGTAGTAGAAGGATAGCAATTGACATCGTTTAAGGATCTGCAGCAAAAATTTGATTGATTTGATGCTTCCTATTGCGGGTGATCCGCACTCCTTGTACAAACTTTGTCACCAAATTTGGAAGAAAGATAGCTTTTTGGCATCCTCATCATCAACTTACAATCTTTGAGGCAGCGCACTCCCTTGTCGAATCCACTCCCCTTTGCAATCAGGTCCCTTTTTATCGGTGTTTTTACTGCTATCGAGTACACCGCAGTCGGTTGCGTACGACTGCACATTTCCACTGTTTGTATTGCTTTTGCATAGTTAGGTACTTATTAATGATTAAATAAGTATTAAGAGTTCGTCACTATTCAGCATTTTATGAGTACTGCTGTTGGGCTCTGTTTTGAGAGCTAGGTTGAAATTGTTTTATCTGCTCAACAGACAGTAAAAGGTGAATAATTTTACAGCTAGTAAACAATAAACAATTCAAATTTATGAACATGGGCACGAGCCTTTGTTGCGTTTTCAATTGATAAAAGTTGACATCATGATTATAATTAAAAACTGTTTCAATACACATTTTATATACTTTATATGTTTACTTGGAAATTCCTCAAACAGGAAAGAAACCGCGTGCCCAAAAATTAACTCTTACTGACTTGAACCATAATAAAAAAACATGTTTTACCTGCGTAAAGTTTTCACGATCCACAGCGAATATCACTCAACAAAAACACTCTATCTTGTTTAAATATGCTTGCGTGCTTTTTTATGGTCACTAGCGCATGCGCAGAATCTGTTATATATAGGGTTTTTGGCTAAAACGGAGGTTTAATTTAGCAATCCTTAAACAACGAGACGCTTTAATCAACTGAAAAATGATTGACACGTTTAGCGCTCCGCAAACTGCAAAAACAAAAAACCATAATCGACAGTGAATGTTAAAAAGATACCTTTTTGTTTAAGCACGCATTATATATTAGTGTTTTGCTTATCAGCAAATATATTCCATAAGTTGTATATAAAGCTCTTGCACAATCTAATTAGGTTTGTAAGTTGTAAAAATAGAAGTGCATATAAAGTATAAATAAATAATATGGTATGCAATAAAACCAATATGCCCCTTTTTTACAAGTACATATCAACAATATTTTAATAACAGGGATAATACCGACCGGATTTAGGAGAATTTCTTTCTTTTGCTCTTATACTGTCTCTCGATTTTGCCATCTTATTCTCATTACGTCTGGTGGCAGGCGATAAGGCCATTTAAACGTCATCAACCAATAGATTTCATTTATATGTCATGATCGTTTTATTCGTCAAGAGAATATATGTATATATCAAAAAATAGATTCGATTATAATAAAAATGGTATTCATGTGTACCCGCAACATTTTTGTACAACAATTCATGGATATGTTGCTTTATCAATTGCGAAAGACATACAATTTAAAATATAAGTACACTTACAAATATGAATTAGATATACGCATAAAAGTAAATTGCGTGCTGTAATTCAACTACCTTCATAAAGGTAAAATTAAACTCATTATTGTTGCACGATTATCAACAAAGTCGTTAGCAGGCAAGTGCCTTAGCTGCGAGAAAAAGTCAGTGAGCTTATTCTATCAACATTGTAGACATTTTTGAAATTGACCAACACTAGAGCAAGTGAACCAACTTTTTTTTCAGTCTAAATGTGTGTCAAGGTAGCAACGGTTCACAAGCAACGAATTTCAGAACTTAGTTCATGAATCGGAACCACCACATGTTTTAATACGTTTTTCGGCATGAAATTCATTACACTGACATTCTCTTGCCATTTATCTTTGATTTTCATAGTGAAAGCATTATGTAAATCTACGATTATTTTTATACTCGATACCGAAGGTAAAGAGTATATTGGGTTTGTGCAATGTCCGTCATGGTGTCTGTCCGTCTGACCGTCTGTCCGTCTGTATGAACGCAACTTTTTTCCACACCCTTCAAGCTAGTGACTTCAAACTTTGCAAATGTCTTTATCTATGGCATAGTAAATCAAAGTGTTAAGATTGGAGTTCTACGATAACTAGGGGGCTGGCAAATCGATAAACTCGATAACGCAAAATCGATAGATCCAGCTATTTCGCAAGCCCTTACAGCTAGAACTACCAAATTTGGAGAGAAAATAGCTACTAACAATCCCCAAAAAACTGCATCAAAAATTTTGGAGCCGCGCCCACCCATTCCGCCCCAGCTCCCCGCAGTTTAACACTAAAAACGACCATATCTTCTACAGTTTTTGAGCTAGAGCCATCAAATTTGGTGCCAAGATAGGTGTTGACGATCCTCAACCAAATTCATAAATACTTTGGATGCCACGCCCATCTATACTGCCCTATCCGCCCTCAACCATCCCAACGCTTCGCTATAAACCGTTGTGCGTGTATCTTTCATAGTGTTTGAGCTAGAGTCACAAAATTTAGTAGGTAGATAACTGGTAACGACCCCCCAAAAACTGCATCAAAGTTTTGGAGCCCCACCCACCCATTCCGCCCCCAGCCCCCCGCAGTTTAAAAACCGAAATGCTTATATATATTGCAGTTTTTAAGTAAGAGCCACCAAATTTTGTGCCAAAAAAGGTGATTATAGCACCAAAATAAATGCATAAAAACTTTGGATTACACGCCAATCCATACTGTCCAAGCTGCCCCAATGCTTCACTAAAAACGGGAATGCGTGTATTTCCCAAAGCGTTAAAGCTAGAGTCACCAAATTTGGTAGGAAGATAGCTATTAACGATCTCCAAAAAACTGCATCAAAGTTTTGGAGCCACGCTCCCCGTTCCGAGCCCCCTGCATTTTGAAATCAAAAACGCCTATATTTTCCACATTTTTTTAGCTAGAGCCGCCAAATTTGGTGCCAAGATAGGTGATGAAGAAAACCAAAAAAAGTGGATGGCGCCCCCCACCCACACCACCCCCAGCCCCCTTTCCCACAAATTGTACTAACTTTGAGCTAGAGTCGCCAATATTGATAGTAGGATAGCAATTGACATCATACACAGAACTTCAGCAAAAATTTTGATGCCACGCCCTCCCCCCATACCTCCCCCAGCCCACCATCCAGCATATTCTTTTAACTTTGAGCTAGAGTCACCAAATTTGGTATGAGGATAGCTATTGACATGATATATAGATCTTCAGCGAAAATTTTGATGCGACGCCCCCATACCGCCCACAGCTCCTACCTTTAACAAACTTTGAGCTAGAATCACCAAATTTGGAAGGAAGATAGCTTTTTGGCATCCCCATCTGCACCAGACAATCTTTGAGGCAGCCTACACCCCTGCCGTATCCACACACCATTGCAATCAGCTCTCTTTTAATCTGTTTTACTACTGGTATCGAGTATACCGCCGTCGGGTGCGTCCGACTGCAACGTTTCTACTTGTTCATATTAAGAATGTAACAATCAGAGTACATAAATAATAAAGCTTCCTTAAACGTGTAGATTTTATTTTGTATATCGGGCATTGAGCTAGCTATTTCAGGGCAAAAAAGGCCATATATATTGTAAAGTAGTTATTTTGCCGGGGTACAGATCTCAGTCTGTCCACGGCCCACGTCACAAGATATTTATATTTAAAATCAGCGACGTTCGCGAAATGGAGGTCAGCGTTGTGATGTTCGACCCGGTGTCTTAAGACAAGTACAGCAAACGAGCGCCTCAGCGGTTAGGGGTCGTACAAGGTCAACCTTTGTACTGTCGCCTCCAGTCGCGCCAATCGCGCCGCCACTTTGTTAAATGCCGACCACCGATTTCTTTGGCGCATTTAACCCTCTGCCCAGTATTAATAACTCCCAAGCAAAACGCGCATGTCTTTCTGTTAAATCATACTTTCCGTTTAATATATGTATTTAAACTTCCTCGTTCTGCTTGTACTTCGACTTCTATTATTTCTAACCCGCGGCCGCGTCTGTTCGGCGGTGAACTCTATTACCTACTACTTTGCCGGCCTCGCGCTTCAGGTCAGCGCGCTTCTTGTATTCTTGCTCGCGACAATTTGGTCGCGTGCCGCGAGCGTGCGGCCGATCGTCGCTCTTTTGTCGCCGGCTTCGCTGCCCGGCTCTCTTGTGCTGTGACGTACTACTCTATTTGTATTCATTTCATTGTAAGCTTAAACAATAGGTATGTGCGTAATGATTATATACTAAGCATATAGTTAACGATTACATGGTAAGTATATAATTAATGATTGATATGGAGTAATCAGTATATGGTTAATAATTAAATACTAGGTACATGGTACAAGATCTTCATAAGTTTATTTCATAAGTTTATTTCATACGTGTTAATAGTCTATCTGTGTAGGAGGCTCCCGCCGGGCCTACTTCACACCCCCCCTTTCTTCGTGACTGTGACCCTCCCGTCCGGGTGTATGGTCACAGAGTAAACTACCTCCCCGACCGTCACCCTAAGCCGGTCTCTCGTACTCCGTCTGCTGCGTGATCGTATTTCCCGTTTTATTTCCTCGACGGCTCTCTTGGTCACAATGCTTGCGTCTGGGTGACACGTCCACATCCTTGGGACCTCGGGTGATCCTCCTGTGTCCTCGTCGGGATTGGCCGGGGTACGGTTCTCCTCCGGCCCCCTGGTGAGGGGCGTTTGGCGTCGCTCGGCCGCGGCGCTAGTCGACGGTTCGTCGTCGTCGTAGTTCGCTGCCCGCGACCATAGTCCTGGGGCCCAAACTATGCGAGCGTTCGATTGTCGCGGCATCTCCTTCGCTATCTCCTCTATCTCCTCTAGCCCGTCTTCCCATCCCAGCACACCTTCTTCTTCGCTCTCCGTTTCTGGTGCGGCCGTGTCGTCGGGGCTCCCTTCCTCCCGAGCTCGCATGAAGATTGTGGTTGTCACCACCCTTTGCAGCACGTGGAAGCCTTCCAACGTGTCTGTCACCTCCTCTTCGTGCACATACCTCGTCACGGCTGGACCGTTTGCACCCCACGCCTCCTCCACCTTCGTCAACTTCTTTCGACGGTGCGTGCCTTCCTCTAGTTCTAGAACTGTCTTCTTGCTCATGTCTGTTGGGAGAAACATAATTGTGGGTTATTGCGAAATTACTATTTAAATTGTGGATGTGTGTTTTTAACAAGTTTTGGGTTAGTATAAGAGTTTTGTTGGGGTTGTTTTTTTTTTTATTTTTGTTATGCTCCTCCTCGACTCGTTTCGGCTTCTTCTCCGTCTTGCTGGAAAGGTTTTAGCTGTGATATGCTTGCGGTTCTGCTTTTCCGATCCCCGTCTTTTGTCAGACGCACTACATTTGGTGAGACGAATTTCTTCACCCTGTATGGCCCCTCGTACTTCAGTGCTAACTTGGCTGCGAATCCGTCGCTGGCCTTCGAGAGTTGGTGCGTCCTCAACAAGACAAGCTCGTTGATCGTCGGTCTCCATTCCCTTCGTCGCAGGTTGTAATTTCTTCCTTGATCCGTTGAAGCTCGCTGCTGGTTGCTTCGCGCTATGTCGAACACCTCCTTTAGCCTATTTGCCCTTTGTTCCGGCGTTTGTGGTGTGCTTCCTGTACCTGGCGTTTTCTCCTCGTACAACGTTGCTGGCAAGCGAGGTTCCCTTCCTTGCATCAAGAATGCTGGGGAGAATCCTGTTGAGTCCGCGATGCTCGAGTTGACGGCTAGCGATATTTCGGGTATCAACTGGTCCCACGAACTTTGATTTCCAGAAATATATTGCGCGATCATCGTCTTTACCGTCCTGTTAGTTCTCTCGGTCGGGTTCTCCTGAGGGCAGTATGGGGCGGTGTGTTCCATCTCTACGCCGAGAGAGTTCAAATACGCTTTGAAAATCCGACTTGTGAACTGCACTCCGTTGTCACAAACAAATCTCTTTGGCACTCCGAACCGACATAAGATCCGTTCGCGAAAAGCCTTCTGCAACGTGGCCGCTGTTGCTCGTCTCAGGGGCACCAATTCCACCCACTTTGTGAATGCGTCGTGAAATACCAATAACATCGTGTTACCTTGTTTTGATCGCGGTAAGGGGCCCACGAAATCTGCGCACAGTATCGCCATTGGCTCCGCCACCTGGCGGGTTAGCATGTGTCCGGCTGGCTTCTTTTGCTCGGTCTTGAACAGTTGGCATTTTCCGCAACATTTGACATACCTGGCTGCATCTCTGAACATCCCAGGCCAGTTGTATCGTTGGGACAACCTCATAATCGTCTTGCGGACTCCCTGATGCCCGGCCGTCGGCGCGTCGTGGCATTCCAATAACACTCGCTTTCTTTGTTCCTCGCTGACGCATAGCTTCCACGGGATGTAGTCCTCGTCATCCGCGCGGTGGCCCAGGTGTCTGTACAACTGTCCGTTTTCTTCCACGTAGTCTGTATACTTAGATGGTTCCTTGGCTATCTTTTCCAGCATCTTTGGAATCCATCCTCCGGGGGACTGCTGAACAACGGCTTGCTGGAGCTGCTCTAACGGGTCTCGTGACAAAGCGTCTGCCACCACGTTGAGCTTGCCTTTCCTGTATTTGACGTCAAACTGGTATTGCTGTAGCTCTAAAGCCCAGCGCGCTATCCTTCCTGTGGGGCTCTCGATTGAATCCAACCATTTTAATGCCATGTGGTCTGTGACCACCTCAAATCGGTATCCTTCCAGGTAGCATTTGAGTTTCCTGATCGCCCACACGATCGCCAAGCACTCCTTTTCTGTAGCCGAATAGTTCGACTCGGCCTTTGACAGCTTCCGGCTGGCGTAAGCTATGACCTGCTCCTGCTCATCAATGGTTTGCGTGAGTACTGCTCCGAGGCCGTAGTCGCTCGCGTCCGTCTGCAACGTGAACTTTTCTCCGAACTCCGGACAAGCCAGGACAGGAGCGGACGTTAGACACCTTTTGAGGCTGTCTAATGCGGCTTGTTGCTCCTCCTTCCACGACCACTTCCGGGACTTCTTCAACAGCTCTGTCATCGGTTGTACCACTGTTGTGAAATTGGGCACGAATCGGCGGTACCACGACGCCATCCCTAGGCATCGTCTAAGCTCTTTCAGGTTTGTGGGTGCCTTAAGATTTTTCATGGCTTCCACCTTTGAGGGGTCCGTCTGGATTCCTTTCTCGCTCACCAGATGCCCTAGGTATACTAGCTTCTTCTGAAAAAACGAACATTTTTTTTGGTTAAGTTTTAGGTTGGCCTCTCTCAGCCGTCGGAATACTTCTCTCAAGTTTTCTATGTGTTGCTCTTTCGTTGCGCTTATCACTATGATGTCGTCTAAGTAGGCGAACGCATGGGGCTCCATCTCTGGGCCTATTACCGTATCCAATGCTCTCTGAAAAGTCGCACCGGCCGAATGCAAACCAAATGGCATGACTCGCCATTGAAACAGTCCTCGACCTGGCACTGTGAACGCGGTGTACTCCCTGCTGCTTGCCGCCATTGGGATTTGCCAGTACCCGTGCTTCAAGTCCAGCGTCGAAATGTAACGTGCGTGCCTCAACTTTTCCAGTATATGGTTTATCCTGGGTACGGGGTATGCATCCGGTATAGAGTGTGCGTTGAGCTGCCTGTAGTCCACGCACATCCTCCACTCGTTCGTCTTCTTACGGACGAGCACTATGGGCGCGCTGTGTGGGCTGCGTGACGGCTCGATTGCCCCCGCCTCTATCAGTTCATTTACCTGCTGGTCGATCACGCGTTGCATCGCCGGATTTTTGGGGTAGTACCTCTGCTTGACCGGCTTGTCATCCCTCATGACGATCCGATGCTCGGCTATGTTGGATACGCCCTTCAATCCCTCAAAGAGCTGCAACTCTGTCCTTAAAAACTCCTGCGTGGCTGGTTCCAAGTCCGCTGGCCACACCGATTCCTGCGCAGGGTCTTCTTCCGATGATGATCCTGCTTTAGGGTCTACCTTTTGCGGCGCTTCGGCTCCTGCACTTTCCACCTGGCCTAGCGATGGCTCCTTGACGACTGTAACTGCGTCTCGGCCGGCCCCTTGCTTGGCTAGCGTGGTATCCTTGCTGCGATGCGTCCCCAGGACAGTCTCTCGCTTCTTGCCTCGGGTGCCGCGTCTCTCTTGCTCCTTCTCCCCTCCTGGCCCTAACTCGGCCGTTTCGATCGCCTTGGCTGGCGCATCGGCGCACTTCAGTATCAGCATCGCCTCACCGCACTGCATGGTCGTCCCCATCTTGCATAGAAAATCCATCCCCAGGATAAGACTGTCTAACATGGATGGCATTACGAGCATGTCCATCGGCACTTCTTTGCTGATCAACTTGATTTTGATTCTCAACAATTTACTAATCACTACCTTTGACCCATCTGCTAAGTGAGTATTCGCGGTCGCTGCGAACACTTCACCCTTTGCCTTTATCTCCTCAAAAAAACTTTGGCTCACGAAGCTTCGTGATGCCCCTGTATCAACCGTCGCCTTCGCCACTCGGTCCCCGACCTTCACCATGGCGACTATGCGACTGTTCTCTACTCTGAGAGGACATTCTAATTTCGGGACTGACTCGCGCCGGCGCCCATCCGATCCCGATCCAGATGACGCGGCTGCCCGTTTCCCGCTCTCCTACCGCAACATGCCAACTCGCTCACGCCTTGAGCACCACACTGTCTACAGAATACCACCTTAGGATTTGGGCATTCTCTGGCAAAGTGTCCCCCTTGTGAGCAGTTGTAGCACACGCGACTCACGACTGCCGACCTGACCTGTTCATGCCCCATCATGTTGTTCGAAATTTCATCGCGCCTGGTGACGGGATGACTGCCAGTCTCATTTCGCGCTAAGGGTACCTGTGCTGGCGGGCTCCTAAACGGATTAGGCGGTTTGGCGGGTGTGTCCACGCCACCGGACCTACCCTGATACCCAAGAACCCTTGTCTGGTTGTACCCCGTCTCCCCCTGGAACTGACCCGGGATGCTTTCGAACTCTGAGGCTATCTGTGTTAGCTGAGACAAGTCTGTAAAATCACTCCGTCGAATATATAAGCGGTACTCCCGAGAAAGATTCTCATAAACTCTTTTCAGCTCCTGCTCAGGGGTATAACTGGCGTGCCGCATTAATCTCTTCAGGTTGACTAAATATTCTTTATACCCTTCCCCTACGCGTTGTCGGCGGGCCCTGATCTCGTCCTCTAACCTGTCGAAGTATTGGGGAGGCAGAAAGAATCCTAAAAATTCTCTTTTGAACGTTCCCCACGTCACGTCCCTTAATCCGCTCGTTGAGAACCAACTACCTGCCATGCCTGTCAGAGCCTCGCTCATCGCTCTCGGTATGCGATTCAGATCTATATCGTACGTTTGGGCGCGTTCTTCTAATGTTTCTATGAACGCCAGTGGGTCGGAATAACCATCAAATTTAACACCCCATTTCCTAACCTGATCAGGGACGACCATGTAATGCCGGTGACTGTTAGCGAGCTCGTACATTTGCCTGTAATCCGCCTGTCCCACCTGGGTACTAGTCATGGGCGGTCCTACGGGCGGTACTACATGTACGTTCGGGGTTAATCCAGCTATGTATCCGCCAACGGCCGGTGCAAACCGCGCGTGGCTGGGTGATGGTGGCAATTCTCCTGATGACCCTGATAACGCCAACAAATCGGATTCCGATTTTTGTCTGGGTCGCGCCCCTTCACTAATGACAGTGGGCGGGACGGGTGACTCTCGGTTCTTGGCGAACTTCCGCTCCCATTTGCCCAACCGGTTCCAGGTTGACGAACTATGGCCCCCCAATTTTATCAAATCACATACCCGTTTCCGTAAATCTTCTACCTTGCCGGCGCTTTCTATGTTTAGTTCCTGAGCGATTCGTTCCAGATCCTCCTTCCGGCAGTGGTATATCCATCCTAGACTCACGCCCGGGTTGTCGCATCCTTCTTCCTCTACGTTTTTGTTGTACTCCATGGTCGTTGCTCGTGAAAAAATTTTCCTTATTTGAATTTTATTTAATTTATTTAAATTTTATTTAATTTATTTAAATTTTATTTAATTTATTTAAATTTCATTTAATTTATTTAGACTTCTTTTAATTTATTTAAATTTTATTTAATTTATTTAAATTTTATTTAATTTGTTTAAATTTTATTTAGTTTTGTTTAAAAAATTTTCTTTTAAAATTTTCAACTCTCGACCCACTGTACAACTATCAGCCACCACGCCCAATACCAATTTCAACCTTCAGGTGTTGGCGTGTGCTGCACTTTCACAGTCAGCGTTCGCGCTGCTTCGCTGTGATTACTTTTCACGACCGACACTGCTTCCCGCGATTTTAGCCGTTTTCAAGCCGAACGCTCACGTCTGTCTTTTCGTTACTCCCGTTCGCTTAGTTGGTGCGTCTTCTTTCACCGTCAACTTCGCTGCACGTGCACTCTAAGCGTAGACCGATTTGCTGCTTAACACACACCAAATAATTTTTTTTTCCGCGACGACTGTACGTTTGACAAATTTTCTAGCGCCAACTGACCATCTGGCACCTTTTATTGCCCTCGCCGTTGCTTTCAGTTTTTTTTTTTTTTTGAACGCGCGCGCGATCTACGGGGTATGACCGGGTATGTCCGACTATTACAATTTACACTTGTTAGTAATATGTTTGGGGTTTTTACTTCCAAATTATATTACTCCTCTTTCGCTTGCGTCCCTGCTCGGGCGCCACTTGTAAAGTAGTTATTTTGCCGGGGTACAGATCTCAGTCTGTCCACGGCCCACGTCACAAGATATTTATATTTAAAATCAGCGACGTTCGCGAAATGGAGGTCAGCGTTGTGATGTTCGACCCGGTGTCTTAAGACAAGTACAGCAAACGAGCGCCTCAGCGGTTAGGGGTCGTACAAGGTCAACCTTTGTACTGTCGCCTCCAGTCGCGCCAATCGCGCCGCCACTTTGTTAAATGCCGACCACCGATTTCTTTGGCGCATTTAACCCTCTGCCCAGTATTAATAACTCCCAAGCAAAACGCGCATGTCTTTCTGTTAAATCATACTTTCCGTTTAATATATGTATTTAAACTTCCTCGTTCTGCTTGTACTTCGACTTCTATTATTTCTAACCCGCGGCCGCGTCTGTTCGGCGGTGAACTCTATTACCTACTACTTTGCCGGCCTCGCGCTTCAGGTCAGCGCGCTTCTTGTATTCTTGCTCGCGACAATTTGGTCGCGTGCCGCGAGCGTGCGGCCGATCGTCGCTCTTTTGTCGCCGGCTTCGCTGCCCGGCTCTCTTGTGCTGTGACGTACTACTCTATTTGTATTCATTTCATTGTAAGCTTAAACAATAGGTATGTGCGTAATGATTATATACTAAGCATATAGTTAACGATTACATGGTAAGTATATAATTAATGATTGATATGGAGTAATCAGTATATGGTTAATAATTAAATACTAGGTACATGGTACAAGATCTTCATAAGTTTATTTCATAAGTTTATTTCATACGTGTTAATAGTCTATCTGTGTAGGAGGCTCCCGCCGGGCCTACTTCACTGTGATTTTCTTAGTGAAAGCATTATGTAAATCTATGATTATTTCTCATATTATGTAAAACATATGTATTTAATCATTAAGAATGTAACAATCAGAGTATATAAATAATAAAGCTTCCTTAAACGTGTAGGATTTATTTTGTATATCGGGCATTGAGCTAGCTATTTCAGGGCAAAAAAGGCCATATATTTGAAAAAGGCGAAGTCTTGCTACTCGTAAGCAACGAGTATGTACATAACAGAGCGGAATTAAGAGCGGCCAACTCAAATAAAGTCTTGCATAGACTAATAATATTAACAAGATTATTATTTCAAATCATTTGTTTACAAATTATATTCGCTACAATGCCAGCTGGTGCACAGGCAGCCACCACTGTTTAGCTATTTTTTGTGACCGAAATAGTGCGATGCGTACGGCCCAATACATATTTGCCGAGCTTCATTTCTCTTGTTGTCACAATATTTTATAAAATTTTGAAACTTCTATAGCTTAACATGAGAAACTTAATTGACAATTATTGCATATAGGTACAAAGGGTATTTTTTCATAGAGTAGCGTGAGCGTCTCAGCAACGAGCCAACAAGCCAGCACCGAGTTTGTTTGTTTTAGTTGCACTTTGCATTAAGGGACCCGTCGTTTAAAGTACTGGCGGCGGGTCAGCGGAATGCAAAAACGGTAAAAAATTTGTTGGTATTTGTATAAATGTATGTTTAATCTCTTGCTGGGTCGACATTTTTGATATTTTGATATTATTTGCCCTGCATTGCATGTCTTAATAAGTCAACATATGTAAGTAGATAGCCGACAAGCCAGCAATAGGCTGGCGTCTAGCCACTGCCTATTGCTAGGTCTGCCGGCACATTATTGTATTCTGCTTTACTATATTCCCAACTAACTTTTACATATGCATTACTGAATACACTTTCGCTATTTGTGAAGTAGAGAGCTGCATGAATGGCGTAAAAGGAACATTTGAATTAACAACGCTCGAAATGAGTTGAATTGAATTGAATGCGAAACGGCATGAATTTGAGTGCATGCATGAGCTCGCGTAAGACTCGGCCTCACAGCATTCAAACGAAAAAAGACAAATAAAATGAGTGGGAATGCGAGAGAATTATAGAATGCGAAACAGTTTTTAATTTGTTAAACAGTTTTAATGTGCACGGGTATCTATTTCTGCCAGTTGAATACATGCAAACAATGCAGCGTGCCGTGTTGCGCTGGTCTCGACCTACGAACAAATTTAGAGTGCTGTCGTGGACCGACTGAAAATTTTCATATACATATTTATCTGAGTATGATTGTATTGGTGTAGCGGCAACGAATAACTGTAAAATACAAATTTTAGAGTTTTCCACAATCTGCTTGATACAGTCCAAGTTGGAAGGGTAGTATAAACTTAATACAAACTTTGTGCAATTGAATAGCAAAACTTGAGATTCTTAAAAATAATTTCAATTCTTCATGTTTGTTTATATTCTAGCATTGTTTGTTGTTTATATTCTAGCATTGTTTGTTGTTTTTATTCTAGCATAAATAATATATGTATATTAAAATCATATATTAAAGTTTTCATTGACAATTATTTAATATTGGTTCAAGGTTTTTTTTTTCTTTGTGCAGCTTGTGCGTCTCAGCTTCGACAAGCCAGCACGTTGTTGTTTTGTTCAGTTTTCCTTTGCGTTCAGCGGCCCGTCGATTAAAGGAGAGGCGGCGGGTCAGCGGAAAGCAAGAACGGTAAAAAGTTGTTGGTACATAGTGTATGCAAGTGCGTTTGAAACATACATATATTTCTTGCTGGGCCTGCTTATCGAGGCTTTTGTTATTTTTGATATTTTTCTTTTTTCTGTGTCAGCGGCAAACGTGCGCTTAAGGCTGGTTCGCACTTTGGTAAGTAGTAAGTAGCGAGTCGAGTAGACAGTAGCTCGGTAAGTAGCTACTCGCCAAAAACTGTTCGCACTTATAAAATTAACTGATTAGTACAGTGCATTAGTAGTGTGCGGTCGGCAGCGAGTTGAATGTGCAGCGCAAAAAAATCATCCCACCGAAGAAACATGTTTACTCCACAACAGCTTGGAAATAATGAACTGTTCTGTTTCAAAACGTTCTGACTTGCTGAGTGGCCAGTAGACAGTAGCTCTGCCGCGCTACTCGCACAAAAAAATAGTGTAGATTCTATTCTGTTTTTAGTCGAGTAACGAGTGAGCTGACTAAATTACTTGCATAAAATTTTGCTGTTCGGACACTGTCTACTCGACTCGCTACTTACTACTTACCAAAGTGCGAACCAGCCTTTACATTTACATATACTGTATGGCAAGGATTGTTAGAAAGTGTCATAGGGTAAAAATTGGGAAGAGTATGTATGATCAGCAATAGCAAAACTGATATTTGATTGCCTTGGAGGACAAAATCTTGTTTTCTTACTCAAGTGCAATAATGGGGGAAGAAAAATAGTTTTGTGGACAAGTGTTTGTAGAAGCCTAGTTTTTAGCTCAAGATACTTGGTTGGCTAGGTGCATATCAGTTGCTAGTGCATGTGTTTTGTGGGGTAGGACAGGTTCAAAAGGTCATAGAATACATAAAGCAGACAAGCTATCGTTCATACCTAAGAATCTTATTTATTTCAAAAATAACTAAATTCAATTGACTATTCTTTTCTTATTTATGCTAATATACAGCAATCAAACAGGTACAAACAGGTGTTAACACATCGCTCGCGAGTTCTAACACTCATTAGTTTTTTTGTTTTGTCGTGCTGAAATAAAACGAAGAAGGGTGTTCAGGCATGAACATAAATAGTAATAAAGTAAGACTAAAAACATGCCTTGTGCGCACTCAAGGTCATGCAGGTAGACGAACTAAGAGTGCAAGGGACACATTTCTGTAACAACTGTCTCTAACGAAATGAGCGAATCACAAAATGTGTATGCAATAAATATAATGATTCGAATGTCTTCGGCTTAGCCAAATTTTTCATTCCACTTCACGCTTCATACATTCACTCCACTGAGTGACCTTGATTATGAGTCGCAGCACACAACAAAATTCATTTCATTCAATTCATTGTGTGCCTCTAACTCACTCAATTCAACTCAATTTATAGCATTCAGCAAAACGTACGTTGTGAGTGAAGCCATGCAGCTCTCTATTGTGAAGATACTTGGACTTAGCGATGCCAAAAAATAGTTGAAGAGTGTCATTGAGGAAATTTTGGGCGAGTATGTATGATAAGCAGCCCCAAATCTGATATTTGCCTGCCCTGTTTTATACTCAAGCGCATTTATGGGGGAAGAGGGCACACGCTCATACACACAAGGCATAACTGACCTCGTATAATCTGAAAACACTCAATAACATCAAAAAGAATGCTCAAGGATGTAATTGTGGAGGAATGGGGAAAAATTACTGCAGAGGAGACACATAAACTCGTTGATTCCATGCCAAAACGCCTTGCAGAGGTTTTGCAAAGAAAAGGATACCCTACAAGCTATTAAAAAGGGTTTTCTTTTAAGTCTAGGTACACTGTACGCAGACTTTTGCGTGTACATTTTTTCGTTGTGTTTAGTTTAAAATAAATATTTAAATATAAAACATTGTTGAATATTTCTAGCAAATATACGTCATTGAAGACAATAAACTAAAGTTACGTTTAAAAAAAGAATTGGTTAAATATATGCATAATGGGCTGAACAATTTCATTTAAAGTTTGATTTTGAAAATTTTTAGGGTGTACGCAGAGATATGCGAGTGAGTATATATATATAGGTACACAAAGAATGAGTACAATATGCAATGTTCGGGCGCCCAGCAATACGACAGCTGTGCAAAACATAAACAAACCATGGCTGCTTTGATTGTTGTAAACAAAGATGCACTAGTCAAAAGAAGAACCGCCAATTGTCGCTGGCAAAACCCGACTTTTCTACTCGTTGCGTTGTCCGCTAGGATGTTGCGACTTGCTAACATCAATTTTTCTTAAAACCCGTCTTTCTGTTAATTCGTTTATAGCATGACCATCCTTAACTTAAAGTACCAGTTAGCCGAACTTGAACTGAATTAAATTTTAATTGAACGTGAACGTGAATTGGTACATGAAAACCAAGTGATTACCCAAACGTGAACTTAGCTTGAACATGAAAATAAGCATGAAATTGAACCGATTACCCTGAACATTAAATTATTGAACAGGTGAACAGGTGTAGCCAAGCAGCCTTTATTTTTTGTCGGATTTTTGTTTGCTTTCTTATAGACCAAATCTTTTTCCTGCACTAACCAAATAAGTTTATTTTAAATCAGCTGTTCAACGTAATTAGCACGTAACTTGAACTGGAATATGAACTAGAACTAAAAATTCTGTTTTCTGCAGGTTGTCAGTTCAATCCAATTCAGTTCGAGTTTTAGGTAAATAGCAAACAGTGTTTTACGTTGTACTGATCAGCTGTTTTCTAAGCTATAATTTAATTCAGTTCAAGTTCGGGTAACTGGGCCTTTTCTCTTATATATTTATTTATTGTCAGCTATGAGCAGCTGACATGAAATTAAAATTAATTTAAAATTATCATAGTTAAAATGATTAAATTAAAAGTTAAATTTAAAACTATATGAAAATCTGAAATAAAATTAATGTAAAAAAGTGAAATAGTTAACGTTAAAGCACTGGGAAGTTCAACAAGAAAATTAGTGGTCCAAAATTTGTTGCATGGATTGGGAAAAACCCAGAAAAACCCAATCAGACCAGCGCTAGATAAGTGATAGTGGTTACGAGTAGATAAAGAAAAAAGGATCGATCGTTTTAGTTCTTGAGTTGAGGTATCCAAAGAGAAACGAGAATAAAGCATGTTATAGTCAGAACATATAACACGAAATGGTCCATGAATCAAATAGTTGCTTGAGCAACGATCGAGGCTCAGAGGTAAAAAATTACCTAATAGGAACGTTTAATTTAATTCGACTTAATAAAACTGATGAGCCGATTTCACCATTAAGTAGATAAGTGACAAATACTACACCATGCATTAATCTACGGTTCAAAAGGGAAGGAAGATTAATTACAAGAAGTCTTCTTGAATACGGGGGTAGGTCTATCCCAGGAACCCAGTTAAAACTTCTAAGCGCAAACAGAAGTAATTTCTTCTGCACATATTCAATTCTATCCTGGTGAATCTCGTATTGCGGGGACCACACACACAATCCTTACTCGAGAATGGGACGTACAAGAGATGTATATGGCGTCTTAGTGGTGTAGGGATCATTAAGCTCTTTTGACCACCGCTTGATGAAGCCAAGAACATTTATGGCCTTATTGACCATCGATGATATGTGAGAATCCTCACTGGAAAAAATGAAAATAAATCACCTTGGTTTACAAGGGAACTATCAAAATTAAAAAACGTGAAGACAAGATCTTATGAAAAATTTAAAAAATCTGGAAATACAATTATCCTCGTATATTATTGCAATGTCTAATTTTATTTCTGTAAACACTTTTTATACTCGATACCGAAGGTAAAGAGTATATTGGGTTTGTGCAATGTCCGTCATGGTGTCTGTCCGTATGAACGCAACTTTTTTCCACACCCTTCAAGCTAGAGACTTGAAACTTTACAAATGTCTTTATCTATGGAATAGTAAATTAAAGTGTCAAGATTGGAGCTCTACGATAACTACGGGGCTGGCAAATCGATAAACTCGATAACGCAAAATCGATAGATCCAGCTATTTCGCAAGCCCTTACAGCTAGAACTACCAAATTTGGAGAGAAAATAGCTACTAACAATCCCCAAAAAACTGCATCAAAAATTTTGGAGCCGCGCCCACCCATTCCGCCCCAGCTCCCCGCAGTTTAACACTAAAAACGACCATATCTTCTACAGTTTTTGAGCTAGACCCACCAAATTTGGTGCCAAGATAGGTGTTAACGATCCCCAACCCAATTCATAAAAACTTTGGATGCCACGCCCATCTATACTGCCCTATCCGCCCTCAACCACCCCAACGCTTCGCTAAAAACGGTAGTGCGTGTATCTTCCATAGTGTTTGAGCTAGAGTCACAAAATTTGGTAAGTAGATAACTGGTAACGACCCCCCAAAAACAGCATCAAAGTTTTGGAGCCCCACCCACCCATTCCGCCCCCAGCCCCCCCTGCAGTTTAAAAACAGAAATGCTTATATCTTTTACAATTTTTGAGTTAGAGCCACCAAATTTGGTGCAAAAATAGGTGATTATAGCCCCAAAATAAATGCATAAAATTTTTGGATGCCACGCCAATCCATACTGCCCAAGCTGCCCCAAACCGCCCCAATGCTTCACTAAAAACGGGAATGCGTGTATTTTCCAAAGCGTTAAGGCTAGAGTCACCAAATTTGGTAGGAAGATAGCTAATAACAATCCCCAAAAACGGCATGAAAGTTTTGGAGCCACGCCCCCCCTGATCCCTAGCCAACTGCATTTTGAAATCAAAAACGCCTATATTTTCCACATTTTTTGAGCTAGAGCCGCCAAATTTGGTGCCAAGATAGGTGATGAAGAAACCCAAAAAAAGTGGATGGCGCCTTCCACCCATACCGCCCCCTTCCACCATTTTCTGATAACTTTGAGCTAGAGTCACCAAATTTTGTATGAGGATAGCAATTGACATCATAAATACGCCCCCCCTTACCACCCCCAGCCCCCTTTCCCACAAATTCTACTAACTTTGAGCTAGAGTCGCCAATATTGATAGTAGGATAGCAATTGACATCATACACAGAACTTCAGCAAACATTTTGATGCCACGCCCTCCCCCCATACCTCCCCCAGCCCACCATCCAGCATATTCTTTTAACTTTGAGCTAGAGTCACCAAATTTGGTATGAGGATAGCTATTGACATGATATATAGATCTTCAGCGAAAGTTTTGATGCCACGCCCTCATACCGTCCCCAGCTCCTACCTTTTACAAACTTTGAGCTAGAGTCACCAAATTCGGAAGGAAGATAGCTTCTTGGCATCCCCATCTGCTCCAGACATTCTTAGAGGCAGCGTACACCCCTGCCGTATCCGCACCCCATTGCAATCAGGTCCCTTTTAATCTGTTTTATTACTGGTATCGAGTATACCGCAGTCGGGTGCGTCCGACTGCAACGTTTCTACTTGTTTATCTTAATTTAATTTCAGATCTTCATATAATTTTAAGTTTTTAGTTTAAATTTAATTATTTTTACTCAAATTATTTTAAAATAATTTTATTTTCATGTCAGCTGCTCATAGCTGACAATAATTTTATATATACATAAAAATAGCGCAGAATAGAATTGTTGAAAGTGTTTAATTGATTTTAACTTTACAGATTTCGATATAATTATCGAGTTCATAAAAAATTTTTGGGTGCTGGTAGTTTTCCGGGAGTAATTGGGAAGGACAAGGATTTGGCTGTTTCAGAATCGATAGTTTGTAAAACATTATGGACTGTGCTGCCAATCCTTGAAATTAAGCTTTGTCTTCGTTTTATAAAGCTCAATCAGGCTTCGGCAAAGATTTCATCATCAAAATCTTTTCTTTTTTTAAAAGTTTAGCATACCTGTCGTGATCGGATGCATTGATGGCACCCATATACGAATTATGAAGCCAACAGATTTTACACATCAGTTCATGAACCGAAAGGGATATTTTAGTATTGTTGCAATGATTGTAAGTAGTGCGATAAGTAGCTAGCGCGTTCTGTACTTTAGTCGTTTTCTCTAAATAATGTATGTGAGAAGCAGTCTTGTTTAATTGTTAAATAAGTATGCTTATTTTCTATTTCCTTTTGATAAAGTGCTTGGTTATATAGATATGCGTATACTTTATGTGGATGCCTTAATGCCTGGGTCAACACATGACTCCTTTGCATGGAATATGAGTTCTGCAAGAGACTTCTTTCAAAGAAAATATGCTTGTGGTTGTCAAAACAGTTGCCCACTGGCAGACTCTGGGTATTCTCTGGAGCCCTTCATGCTTACTCCGTATAGGAGTCCAGCTGCTAGCTCACGCCAACATAATTTTAACATGCGGCATGCGTCAGTTCGAAATGTAGTCGAGCGAACAATTGGTGTTATAAAAAGATAATTTAGATCTCTTCAAGACTGCCTTAAATATCACCCAGCTAAGTTCGTCAAAATTATAAAAATGTCTGTTGTGTCCTGCATCACTTGAGTCGCTAAAGACGAGATAAGGAACTTGATTTTGAGTTGCCAATTGATGACAACAATAACACCAGTAGAGAAGATGGAAATGATGGTATGCTACAAATAAAACAAATGATTATTTCTTATTTTTTTTTTAATTAGGGTGTTCACGTTGCGAAATTGCGAAATCGCAACACTGGTGTTGTGAACACTCAATTTGAGTGTTGAAGTGTTTTACTTTTGCACAAACAGCTGTTCGCATTGCAACAAAAAAGTAAATTTCAAAATGCCTTTTAAAAGCGTGAAATATTCACTTATAGAATGGACAGCATCCCAAGCAATTGAGGAAATTGAAGCAATTGAAGGTATATAGGTTGAAATATATATTCTGTAAAGCTGCAGGTTATATGCGACCAGAAGATAAGAATTAGGGATGCTGTTGTTGGAAATCCAGGCAGCTACCATGATTCCAAAGTGTTCAAGAACAGCACAATCGGGAAACAACGCAAGATTTTTTACCGGAGAAGAGTGGATTGCAGGTGAATCAGATTACCCACAGTCAACATTTTCAATTACTCCATTTAGGAGCAACTCGCGAGCAATGGACTTAGACAAGCGAGTTAAATTTAACAAGAGGCACAGCCAATACCGTGTCAGGGTTGAAAACTGCTTTGGTCTTCTTAAAGGAAGATTTAATAGTTTGAAGGAACTTCGGATTCGCTTATGCGATGGCGAGAGAAGGTCATTTCTTTGCGACTGGGTGCTCGTGTGCTGCATTCTGCATAATATTTTAATAGGGGATCGAGATATTGTGCAGGAAGAGTTTAACCAAGTTAATGAGCAAGATCCATTGCCTATTACAAATGAAATAGGTACTTCGGCAGCTGAAAGCAAGAGATTATCTATATTTGATCTAATGTTTCCATAAAAAAATGCAACAAATAAATTTTTTAAGATTCTATAAGTTTATTTAATCTTTTTTGGCATATTTAAGGACTATTTCGTATTTTAATACACGTTCCTTCTGCTCCAGCTCCATTTGCCTTAGCTTAAACTCGTTTTCGAGGCGTACCTCTTCAACGCGAACGCGTCTCTTCTCGACAGACATTTTCTTTTGCTCCACTTCTTTTGCCCACATAAATTTTTCTTTCTCGAAAACAAGCATATCTCTTCTCATATTCGTTTATTAACGAAAATTTGAAAAACCAGCCCTCATTTACTTTTAGCAGCCGCTTACAATGAACAGCTGTTTGTTTTGATTTAGCACCTAAAGCACAAAATTACACCAAAAAATACCAGAAATTTGCTTGTATTGCGCAACACTTTTTCACTTTTGTATAATTTTTCAACACTCAAATCGTTACGAAATCGCAACGATTTCTTAGTCGTAGGCAGGGGTGTTGCGAAAAAGCAAAATTTTCAGTACAAATTGTTGTTGGGATGGTTTGCACTGTTCTGATTTCGCAATTTCGCACACAAAGTGAACACCCTAAATATGTTTTCTAAAATGTTTTGCAACAGTGCATTATTGTTATTCCGCTATTCCAAGTGCTGCCTCGAAATAATGCACATCTGCTGACCCAGCTCCCTAATGGCATCCTAGCGCCATGCCGGCCGCTTGCCGCACCACCGGCGCCTGTTTTAGCTGGCGTCCTTACTGATTCTTCTTCAATTGGATTTTCCTTTGTTCCTTTCTTTGTTGGACTTTCTGCAATATTATTTATTTTTTAAAACAATTTAATAAAATTTAATTGTATGCATTACCATTTTCCTCGGCATCAATAACTTCAAATAAATCTTTATTCGTTGGTAGATTTGTGGGTGCTGGCTGGTGAAATTGTTGTTGGTGCTTGTAAGAAATACTTTATCTTACATGAATTGTTTTGAAATGAATTGATTATAAATATAAAACACATTGTGATGTAATAATAAATCATTTCATCAAAGATATAGTACAATATATAAATAATTTATTGCTTTATCAAATTTTAAAATGATTATTATACATAAGTGTTTCTTGATAAAAGTAAAATGAATTAGAAACTCACTTACATTAATACACCTGTTTAGAAATAATCATATAATACAAGTAAGGGCTGGTTCTAGTCATACATGTGAGCACACATTTACGTAAAACTAACAAAACAAATAACATTTATACAAGCAGCAGAGCTGCGCGGCTCGACTCTCAACGTCGGCTGTTTCTCTACTTTATAAAAGCCTGTTTACTCTCGACATTACAAAACATAACTTAACTTAATTTAAAATAACGTACAGAATAGTTGCATTTAACTTATTTTAATAAATCAGTGCGGCATGCAGTATAGTTATGTTAGCAGTATTGTTAAACAGAAAATAAACAGCTGTTATCACACACTGACAACGTCTGCATTCAACTTTTCAAAGTCTTAACAAATGAAAAGATTATTAAACAGGTTAGTCCAACACCTTTAACAGATAATAACTTTAACAAACAAACATAGCAATGCAAAAACAAATTCAACAATTTTTATCAATATACTAACTATTACAACCAAGTTCTTTGGCAATTGTAGCCCAAACTTCTCTTTTTTTAATTATATTTTAAAAGTCTTTTGACTATTTGTTATAAATTAAACTATGATTTTGAACTAAAATTATTAATTTCTGCTCATTCATTTTAAATAAGATATTTAATTGTAATTGACTAACGTTTTGCAAGGCTGTTTTCGATCAGAATTAAGTTATGTTCTGTTAAGTTATGTAATGTTGAGAGTTAGCGCTAACATTCAGAGCCATAAGGTAGATTGAGTCAGCTGACTCTTAAGTTATGTAATGTTGTGTTAAGTTCTGTAGAGCGTAAACAGGCCTTAATATAAAAAACTGATTTTGTTGTCGTTGGCCAGCTACAATATGATAAACGCATCAATCACTCCATTGAATATGTGAATGCACTCACACAATTAAACGGTACTCTCATTTTAGTTTTGTGAGAACATGATTAACTGTGGTTCTTAGAGTGACAGGCTTCAAAAATTAATTCCGTAAATTAATCAGCTGTTTGGTTTGTTTTGTATTAAGTTCCATTTACCCTAACTTGAACTGAATTGAATTAGAACTGAGTAAACAGCTGATCAGTTCAACTAAACATAAAACACCGTTTGCTGCTCCACTGGAAGGAACGCTTCAATACAGCAACACTCTCAGCAGACGTCGACGAAATGTCGTCCAGAATTTCACCCGGTGCAGGCTTTGACAAATATTACTGAATATATTTCTCATATTATAGTAATATTAAATTGCACTACCTGTTGTTTGGTCGATGTAACCTTCAATATTTATTGATTTGACATGTTGCAATATATCAAATAGCAGCCACTTCGATTTTGCACCACCAGACTTCTTAAAACGAAGTATATGAATTATTTTTAAACTATTATACAAATTTGCGCTTACCTTTTCAACCTTCAATCAGCTGTTTAGTTGCTTTTTCGATAAAACACCGCAATGTTTAATCAAACAAGTGATCAAATGAACTGATTTCTCTTCAGTTATTTCTCAGTTAGTATTTACGGTTAGTTATACTTCAGTTAATTCCTTATGGGAGAATACATGCAAACTGAACCTCAGTTACTGTTGACTGACTGTTAATGGATTAACTGAGCAGTTGAAATATACTATTAATTGCAAACTTCTATAACTGAGCATTTGAAATATACTATTAATTGCAAACTTCTATAACTTTTGAATGTAATAGCCAATTCACACTAGGGCACATTTAACATTTAATATCTAACATCAATGATGTTACATATCAAGTACCCGTTCCAAGTTTTCTCAAAATATTCCAACATCGTCTGGAAATGTTCCTGTTCCAATTGTTTTTATAAAATAATACGTCTACTTGCACAAGTGTGCGTGTGAGACCTTAGACCGGCGTCAGCGTCTTTCTTCCAAACCCAACAATAACAGCAGCAGCTATAACATCCAACAATATCCTTTATATATTTCCAGCGGTAGCTCCAATCCTTTTATTATACTTATATAATTATAATAAATAAACAATGAATTTATTTCTTTTATATTCTTTTTATATTTTTCTTGCGACACGTCTTTTTACTTCGATCAGTTTTTTCTGTATATCAAAACGAACCAATTGTTCATAAGAATTAGAACTAACTCATTTAGAGTTAATGGATCAATGAGCAGAGTTCTTTTGCATATACAACACAACTATCGATATATTTTTGCGAATAGTGATGCTAATTCCAACACACCTCCTCAAAAGTGCTATGCTCATACATTTTATAGTTTATATTTACATTTCAAATGATCGAAGTAATAAGTCGAGCTTTCTCTGGGAGTGCATTACGATCCAACATTTGTTGCATGAATTGGGGAAACCCAGTAAAACCCAATTAGATCAATATTTAAGATAATACATAAGTGATATCAAAATATAGGAGACAAAATTAAAATTTAAAAAAAAATATTCAATGAACAGTTAAATGTATCTTCATTTAACAAACTTATCTAGTAGGAACTATTCATAATTTAGTAATAGTAACATAAAAATTCAAATTTAATTTCAAACATCATATTAAAATCATAACTGATTGAAAAATAACTATAGTTAAGTTTAACTACACAAATTCATTTAGAGTATGGTTGCCATCCGTCCCGGAATTCCGGGACATGTCCCGCTTTTGCAGGTAATGTCCCGGTGTCCCGACCCGACACGAAATTGTCCCGGTTTTCTATTGTTTCGATGAGTAACGGATTTTTAAATGGCTGCTACTAGACGACGTGAACTTTTCGTATGATGAAAGTGTAGCGAAGTGTGTTGAATAATTTTTTGAGAAAAACATTTCGAAAGACGATTCACTCTTGTTCGACCATATTGCCAACTTGAAGAAGCTTTTGTCACGACAAGTGAAGACGTTTTTTGAGAAAGGCTCCGCAGATAAGCTGGTACAGTTTTTTGCAGCAAACGTAAACTCGAGCTGTTACTCGGAACTTCCCGAGTCGGAAGTATTGAAAATAGCAGAATTCTTTTATGCAATTCCTCCGCACAATGCAAATTGCGAACGGTTTTTTCGTTAATAAATTAGCAGTGGTCAGACGAAAGAAATAGGTTACTGGTGGAGAATGTTGAAAACTTAATGATTGTTCAATTAAATTTTGTAGTCATGAGTTGTTTGAACTTTTATAAAGAATTGATGGACAAAAAGAATATAAGTGTATTGAAAAAAAATAGGCATTGTGGAGAAGTACAATAATAAGTAAGTTAACATAATTAATAAATAATAATAATTTTACGTAGTTGTAATGACACATGGCCTGTTAAGTTTATTTCAGTTTTTAAGGAATAAAAATATGTGAGCATTAAATTTGTAATGAATAAAGATATCAATATTAAAATTTGGATGGGGGGGGGGGGGGGGTTGTGGTCGAACGTCCCGGAATGGCCTGAGCCCCAGGTGGTCACCCTAATTTAGAGTGTCTTGTTAAATTATTAAGGAAATAAAATATCAATCGTTTTCAAACTTATCAAAGTGAATTCATAATAAGTATTAAAAAAAAATAATCAAAAAGAACGTAAATTATCATGTGCATTTATCAGTTCATCAATCACAGTCAGTTAGGCCAAGTTGCTGTCTGAGTTGTACAAATCGTGGTGCTGATAATGGTTTTGTAAGCATATCAGCAAGTTGATGATCTGTGGAAATATATTCAAGTTTTATTAGTTTATTTTCAACTTGCTCACGTGAAAAATGATATTTAATATCTATATGCTTAGAGCGTTTGTGGCAAGAAGGGTTATTCGCTATGCTAATACAACCCTGATTATCTTCATGGATTTTTATTGGTTCTTCTAACTTTATTTTTAAACTTTCTAATAAAGACTTCAACCATAAAGCTTCCCTAACAGCTTCAAACAATGCCATGTTTTCGGCTTCTGTTGATGAAGCAGCTACCGAATTATGTTTTCTAGTACTCCAGCAAATTAAATTTGTTTCAAACATTTTAAACAAATATCCTGTGGTGCTTTTTCTGTCTAGTTGACTTCCACCCCAATCTGAGTCTACAAATCCGACAAAGAAATTGTCATACTTATCATTTTTAGTGAATGTTAATTTTAAGTCGATAGTACCCTTTAGATAACTTAATACCCTTTTTAAACAAAGCCACAATTCTTTATTATTCTTTTGACTATATCGACTTAACAGATTCACAGATATACTCAGACCTGGTCTTGTACATAGCATAACATACATAAGACATCCAATTAAACTTTGACATGGAGCATCAATTTTTTCATCCGAGCTCAATGACTCGAAATTTAGTTTAGTTGCAAGTGGAGAATTGACAGGATTACACTGATCTATATTAAATTTCAACAAAACATTTTTTATGTAGGCTGATTGACTCAATTCCATTAGATTATCTGATCTGTCAATCTTAATACCAATGAAGTATTTAATTTCCATTAAATCTGTCATTTGAAACTTGCTCATCAAGAATGACTTAAATTTATTCATTGTCTGAATATTCCTTGTAAATATCACTAAGTCATGTGATGCACTCTCAAGCTGTATTGGTTTGAAAAAGACATTATAAGTCTGAAACTTGAAATTCTAGCCACAGGAGCAAATGTTTCATCATAATCGATTAAATACTCTTGTGTGAATCCACGTGCTACAAGCCGTGCTTTAAATTTCACTGGTTTACCAAACTCATTCTGTTTAATTGTAAAAATCCATTTACAATCAACTATATTCTTATTCTCAGGCATTTCTACTAGTGACCATTTATTGTTTATCTCATGAGATTTAAGTTCATCTCTAATAGACTCTTCCCACTGTACTTTATCACTTCTATTGTTAATTTCATCAAAATATGTTGGGGCAGTACCAATAAAAGTTTGCGCTTGCATGACACAGTTTTTTTTATCATATCTCTATATGACAATTTTGGTTTTTCATTTAGTCTTTCGCTTTTCCTAATAAGTGTATCAGAGTTACTTGATTCTTTATCAGGTACAATTCCAGATATTTCTAGGTCGGCATTTTCCACTTCATTTTCCACTTCACTAGGCTGTACTTTTAATACTTCTGTATTAGACTTTTCCTGAACCATTTCCATTTCCACCAGACCATAGTCTTGAATAACTGGTTCAATATTTTCACTTTGATTGTGGAAATCTATGTTGTTATCAACAACCACAGCTCTAGACTTTTCGTCAAACACAACATCTCTTGCGGTAACAAATTTTTTGTTCTCCACATCCCATATTTTATATCCATTTGGTTCATAACCGACAGGTATACCTTTCCAAGATTTGTCATCAAACTTTCTTTTTCTCATTTTATTGAGAACGTACAGCAAAGAGGGGACGACGCACTCAATCATAAAGAAGACATTGACCAAACAAATTATATTTACGCGGCTGCAATAAGCAAAACGAACTGCAGCAGACAACATCATAAACAGCTGACGAAAAATTAGGATTAGGACTGACGCAACCAAAATAAGATGACTTAACTAAAATGTATGTATAATATAGGAAATGTTTTTATGTATTATGTTGTGAGAATTGAATGTAATCTCGAAATATGTTTTTTACGTAAAATAAAATATCAGACTCCCTGAAGAAGGCGACAAAGTCGCCGAAACGCGTAGGAGGAAAATTTAATTTAAATGAAAGAATTTTAAATTACAATGAATCTACTGGCTCAAACAACCCAACAACAGCAACAACACAATTGACATGGCTTTTTACCGTGCCACATTTCATATGGTGTTTTTCTGCATTCACGTAATGCATTAGTTGGGCTTCTATTTATCAAGTATCCAGAAAGACTTCTGGATCTTGCCCCCTATAACTAAAGCACGAGCTTTTTCCGTTATAGATCTAATCATCCTTTCGGATACACCATTCTGTTGCGGAGTATGTGGAACAGTTAAATGATAGCTTATGCCTCTCTGAACACAAAACTCTTTCATATCATTCGATAGATACTCTCGACCATTATCAATATATAAATTGACCAATTTTAAATTAAAAAGAGTTTCACTTTTCACTACATAGTCTTGAAATACAGCAAAAACATCTGACTTAAAACTTAACAGATACGTAACGCAATAATGCGTATATTCGTCAATAAAGACAACATAGTAGTTTTTAGAGTCAACTGTATGTGGTGTAATCGGTACACACATCAGAGTGTACAACAAATAATGGTCGCTTTATATGGTCTTTATTTTTAAACTTTTCAAAACTCAATCTTGCCTGCTTCCCCTTAACACAAGCTTCACATAACACATTTTCTGGTTGTATGTTATTTAATAAGTTCGTATCATCAAACATGTCTTTAGCTTTTAAATCTAAGAATTTTCCCTTATTCATATGACCTAATCTCTCATGCCTCAAACTATAATTATTACTTTTGTTTGCATTTGCAACACAAGCTAATTTATTAGAGAAAAAATTTATAATTGGAACATTTCCAAATTTCCATTCATTATTTCAACATTACCCTTTCTAACCGTTACACCTCCTGGATTAAATATAATTCAACTGAGCCTCTCTTAATTGCATAAATAAAGACATGGTTCTTGGCAACCGCAATTTTAATAGGTTCACTAAGTTCTGTGATTGTTGTAAACAAATTTTCATTATAAGCTAGATGGTCAGAGGCACCAGAGTCTAATAAGAACCCAATACTTTTAATACTGTTTGCCCTCTTCATCATAAATGCAATTCCTTGCGCTTGCGCTTGCGCTTGCACAGACGTCATCTGTGTTTGTTTGCCATTTGCATTATTTTCTTTATCTTTTTACAAAGCAAAACAATCCTTTTTAAAGTGACCAAGTTTGTCACAATGAAAGCATTTTTTTGGATATTTAGAGATTTTGTTTGTTGCATTTCTATTATTTTTTTTATGGGAATATTGAAATTTAAAGTCCTTCTTTACAGTGTGCATGACCTTTAGACTAGTGTCTTTACTAATATTTCTTAGCTTGATTTCGTGATCCAACAGTCGATTTTTTACAAACGCCAAAGTTAAATTTTGTTCTGCCAATGTTTCGATCGCTGTTGTAACTCCATCATAAGATGATGGCAAAGTAAGCAATAAATGCGACACTTTGTCCATTTCTTCCATTTTGGCACCAGATGCTTGCAATTCGGCAATAAGATCATCAAACAAAGTATAATGGTTTAATAGTTGAGTATCTCCCCTAAGCTTTAATGAAAGTAGTTGTTTTCGTGTAGACATTCGCGACGCCAAACTCTTTCTTTTATATATCGTGTATAAGTTCTGCAAAATTTGTTTTGCAGAGTCTTCAGTTTTAGCAAAACCCAAAAACGAGTCGCTTAAATACTCAATGATCACACTTTTTGCGCATTTTTCCATTTTCTTCCATTCCAATGTATCCTCTACTTTTTCATTGTCTATAACCTTCAACACATCTATTTCATTTAATATAGCTCTTATGCGAAATTTCCATAAGGAATATTTTTCGCCATCAAAAGGTTTTATAATTCGCTTATTTGTTTTTCCATAGTTAATACCTATAAGTTAATAAATGATACATTTACTTAGCTGCAGTTATGGCGTGGTGTGGGCCCATAACCTATAAAATTATACGTCTACGTGCACAAGTGTGCATGTGAGACCGACGCTTAGACCGGAGTCAGTGTCTTTCTTCCAAACCCAACAATAACAGCAGCAGCTATAACATCCAACAGTATCCTTCATATATTTCCAGCGGTAGCTCCAATCCTTCATATACTTATATAAGTATAATACATAAAACAATGAATATATTTCTTTTATATTCTTTTTATATTTTTCTTGCGACACGTCTTTTTACTTCGATCAGTTTTTTCTGTATATCAAAACGAACCAATTGTTCATAAGAATTAGAACTAACTCATTTAGAGTTAATGGATCAATGAGCAGAGTTCTTTTGCATATACAACACAACTATCGATATATTTTTGTGAATAGTGATGCTAATTCCAACAGTTTTTATTATGTTAGTTTCGATATTTTTGAGTCCACCACTAAAAAATTGTCATTCTCAACAAAAATGTAAGCAATGTGCGCGAATGAATGGCAAATAAATTATGGCGTGCAACGAGATCGTTAATTATGTATGTATTTGTATAATATTTTCGAATTGAATAAGAAAAAATACAGAAAATCGCACACTTGGCCGGCTGAACTTGTGGCTAGAGAACAGGCTTCTTCCAAATAGCCAACAAGATCAACACGCATACTCTGCTGTTGAGCAACTATAAATATAGCTAAATCTCTTGTATCCATTCGTTTAACAAATATTTAGTAAAGAGAAAAAATAGGGGATGAAATAAGCGTCACTTTTGTGAACACGAATTTCACATATTCCCATCGTTCCCCGTGAAGTGTCCTAGTGTGAATAGGCTATAAGCACTAAGCAGAAAATAATATAGAGCATTTATTCAGTACGGCGAATCTTATCAATCAGCAACAGTGCGATCAGATCCAGGCAGATAAAAGAGCGAAAAGAGCGCTTTGCAGAACTCTCTCGCCTCAAATTTTTGCAGACAAAGTTTGCTGCGCAGAAACTGCAAGTCATTCCTTTGCCTGCTTTGCTTGCGAACGTTGAGCAACAGCAGACTCGAGCCGCTGGATCCAATCGTTGTGTATATGTATGCGTTCATATGTGAGCGAGCTCGCAGCCAGTGTGAGCTGTTATTTGATAGAGGGGGCGCGCGGGGGGTTGGCAGCCAACGGGCAAAATGCAACAGTATGTGAATACATGTGAGTTTGGTTTGGTTGGGCTACCTGCTTTGTGCTTTGCCTTAATTTTTATACTCGATACCGAAGGTAAAGAGTAAATTGTGTCCGTCTGTGTGTCCGTATGTACGCAACTTTTTACCACACCCTTCAAGCTAGAGACTTGAAACTTCGCAATTGTCTTTATCTATGGCCGTGTAAGATAAAGTGTTAAGATTGGGGTTCTACGATAACTGGGCGGCTGGCAAATCGATAAATTCGATAACTCAATATCGATAAAGCCAGCTATTTCACACGCCCTTACAGCTAGAACTACCAAATTTAGGGAAAAGATAGCTACTAACAACTCCCAAAAAACTGCATCAACCATTTTGGAGCCACGCCTACCCATTCCGCCCCCAGCCCCTCCGCAGTTTTAAACCACAAATGCTTATATCTTCTACAGTTTTTGAGCTAGAGCTACCAACTTTGGTGCCAAGAAAGGTGTTGACGACCCCCAACCAAATTCATAAAACCTTTGGATGCTACGCCCATCCATTCTGCCCTAGCCGCCCCCAACCACCCCAACGCTTCGCTTAAAACGGTAATGCGTGTATCTTCCATAGTTGTTGAGCTAGTGTCATCAAATTTGGAAGTTATTAAATGTTATTAAAAGTGTCCACAAATCTATTTTTCTTCCCCCATAAATGAGTAAAAAACACAAGATTTTGTCTTCCAAGGCAGTCAAACATCAGTTTTGCTATTGGTGCTCATTCATACTCTTCCCAATATTTACCCTATGACACTTTCCAACAATCCTTGATATACAGTTACGCAAAGTTGCGAACAAATTTCGAAAGTGTATTCAGTAGTGCATTGGTAAATATGTAAAAGGAAAATATCAAAAATAACAAAAACCTCGGCAAGCAGGCCCAGCAAGAAATATATGTATCAATCGCACTTGCGTACAATATGTACCAACAATTTTTTACCGTTCTTGCTGTCCGCTGACCCACCGCCACTCCTTTAATCAACGGGAAACTGAGCAAAACAACAACGTGCTGGCTTGTCGTTGCTGAGACGCACAAGCTACACAAATAAAAAATACCCCTTGAACCAATATTCAATAATTGTCAATGAAAAATCTAAAATATGATTTAAATATATATATTGTTTATGCTAGAATATAAACAATAAACAATGCTAGAATAAACATGTAGAATTGAAATAATATTAAAGAATTTCAAGTTTTGCTATTCAATTGCACAAAGCTAATATTAAGTTAAAACTACCCTTCCAACTTTGACTTTAATAAGCATATTGAGGCAAAACTCAAGAACTGCCGATTTACAATTTTGTAAGAATAACAAAAATACACCCCGCGCGTACAGCGTTGCCAAAAAGAAACAAAAAATAGTAAAAACTACTTTTGGTTGTTGTACTTATTGTTGCATTTTGGCAACGATGCGCGGCGTAGAGACACGCGTACACACATATAAACTTGCTGTTTGTGGGCAAAGAAATATGCGTTGAAAGATTTTTGGGTGGCGAGACATTGTTGTTGCTGCTTGTGAGAAATACTTTATCTTGCATGGATTGCTTTGATATGATTCGATTATAAATATATGACATTTATATGCAATCATCACATCGGTTATAATGTGTCATTGTATTTTTAATATATTTGCGGATTAAATGTAATTAAGTTTTGTATATGTTTTATTAGTTCTAAGTTATTTCAGTAGCTATAAGAAACCTGTAATAAATAGTAATAAATATAGCAATTAATAATAAATATACACATATTGTTAACATTGCACTTCTTTATGTTCCTCAACCTGTTTATAAGTTGCCAAAATCCTAAAAGTGCGACAGGTCAGCTAATGCCATAACAATAACCACTCATACAAACGAGCTGGTATTCATACATGAACTCACACATGCAAATGTAAGGCAAAGGGAAAAATATAAAAAATCGAGGCAAAGCACAAAGCAGGTAGCCCAACCCAACCTCACCTGTATTCACATACCCCCCGTGCGCCCTCTCTATCAACAAACAGCTCACACTGGCTGCGAGCTCGCTCACATATGAACGCATACATATACACAACGATTGGATCCAGCGGCTCAAGTCTGCTGTTGCTCAACGCTCGCAAGCAAACCAGGCAAAGGAATGACTTGCAGTTTCTGCGCAGCAAACTTTGTCTTCAAAAATTTGTGGCGAGAGAGTTCTGCAAAGCGCTCGTTTCGCTCTTTTGTCTGCCTGGATCTGATCGCACTGGTACTGAATGATAAGATTCGGCGAACTGAATAAATGCTCTATATTATTGTCTGCTTAGTCCTATAAGTCATATCAAGAGGACTCATTTATGACCACACACAATTGTATTGGCCTCCTCGTGGTGTTTTCGGATACCGATTGAACATATTAAATAGGAAGATAAAATGAGCTTCGATTTAAAAAATTATTATTTGTTTTAATAATTATTCATTATTAATGGTATGTACAATAAACAATAACTGCCAAAACAAAAACCCAGCACCTGTTAAAAAATCACAAAATATACATATGTTGAGGCTGTGCATGTTCAATTGCCATGCATACATGCTAACATCATAAGCAAATTAACAGAAAGTCGAGTTTTAAGAAAACTTGATGTTAGCATGTTTGTTGAGCAAGTCGAAACCTCGTAGCGGACACGCAACGAGTAGAAAAGTCGGGTTCTGCCAACGACAATCGGCTGTTCTTCTTTTAACAAGTGCTTCTTTGTTTACAATACACAAAACAGCCATGTTTTATTATACTCGATACCGAAGGTAAAGAGTATATTTGGTTTGTGCAATGTCCGTCATGGTGTCTGTCCGTCTGTCCGTCCGTATGTTCGGAACTTTTTCCACACCCTTCAAGTTAGAGACTTGAAACTTTGCTACTGTCGATTTCTATGGCATAGTAAATTAAAGTGTCTAGATTGGGGTTCTACAATAACTGGGGGGGCTGACCTTGCAGCTAGAACTACCAAATTTGTGGAGAGGATAGTTACTATTAACCCCCAAAATATTGTATCCAAAATTTTGGAGCCACACCCACCCACTCCGCCCCAAGCCTCCCCACCCGTATTTTAAAAACAGAAACGCCTATATCCTCCACAGTAATACGGTACGGTAATGCGTGTATCTTCCGCAGGTTTTAAGCTAGAGCCACCAAATTTCGTGCCAAGATTGGTGATGAAGAAACCCAAGAAATTTGGATGCCGACCCCCACCCATACTGCCCCCAGCCCCCCTTCCCACATATTTACCTAACATTAGGCTAGAGTCACCAAAATTGGTCAAGGATAGCACTTGACATCATACACAGATCTGCAGCACAAATTTGGATGGATAAGCTGTGCGCCTATTGCTGGCTTGTCGGGTACCTACGTATGTTCATGTCATAAACGAATTTTGTAAACAGACTGGAAACCAGAGATGGTATGTTACGTTAAAAAACATTTTGCAATTTGGAAGCGAATAAGGAAAAATGCAAAAAGGCCAGTATTTGTTTCTCCACTTTACTCGCTACAATGCCATTTAGTGCGTAGGCGGCCATCATTCTTTAGCTTTTTCTTGTGACCGAAAGTGTGCGATGCGTACGGCCTAATAAATAGTTGCCGCACTTAATTTCTCTTGTTGTTGTCACTAAATTTTATAAAATTGTGAAACTGGCAAAATTAGACTTTTGCTTGAATATACCTGCTGCTTCCCATTATGAATGGGTGATATCGACTTATAAGAACCTTGTGCAATTTTATAGCTTAACTTGAGAAACTTCATTGTCAATTATTGCATATTGGTACAAAGGGAATTTTCTCATAGAGCAGCGTGAGCGTCTCAGCAACGACAAGCCAGCACCGAGTAGGTTTGTTTCGGTTGTGCTTTGCGTTTAGCAGCCCGTCGATTAAAGGAGTGGCGGCGGGTCAGCGGAATGCAAAAACGGTAAAAATTTGTTGGTATTTGTATACATGTTTGTTTAATTTCTTGCTGGGTCGAGATTTTTGATATTTTTATATTAATTGCCCTGCAACTATTGAAATAACTTAGAACTAATAAAACATGTACAAACATAATAACATTAAAACCGTAAATATATTAAAAATACAATGCCACATTTTAACTGATGTGATGATTGCATATAAAATGTCTTTTATTTATAATCGAATCATAGTAAAGCAATCCATGTAAGATAAAGTATTTCTTACAAGCAGCAACAACAATGTCTCACCACCCACAAATCTATCAACACATATGTCTTTGCCCACAAACACCGAGTTTGTATGTGTGTACGAGTGTGTATACGCCGCGCATCGTTGCCAAAAAGTAAGCAAAATTACAACAACCATAATTACTTTTTACTATTTTTTGTTTCTTTTTGGCAACGCTGTACGCGCGGTGTGTATTTTTGTTTTTTTCACCAAATTTTTTTTGTGCAATTGAATAGTAAAACTTGAAATTCTTTAAAATTAATACTGTTTTATGTTTTTGTTTATGTTTTGTCAATAAGGTGGGGCATTCATATTCACTAAAAAGGTGGAATTCAAAATAGGCACTCAACACTTTATTTCACGTATTTTGTATTCATTCACCTTAAAGAAACTATATATATTAAAATCATATATAAATGTTTTCATTGACAATTTGTGCGTCTCAGCCACGGCAAGCCAGCACGTCGTTGTTTTTTTCAGTTTCCCTTTGCGTTCAGCGGCCCGTCGATTAAGGGAGAGGCAGCGGGTCAGCGGACAGCAAGAACGGTAAAAAGTTATTGGTATATATTGTATGCAAGTGCATTTGAAACATATATATATTTCTTGCTGAGCCTGCTTATCGAAGTTTTTGTTATGTTTGATATTTTTTTCCTTTTTCTGTGGCGGCAAACGTGCGCTTGTACCAATGCAATACTGAATACACTTTCGTAGTTTGTGTAGATCTTTGCATAACTGTATGGCAAGGATTGTTAGAAAGTGTTATAGGGTAAAAATTGGGAAGAGTATGTATGATCAGCAATAGCAAAACTGATATTTGACTGCCTTGGAAGACAAAATCTTCTTTTCTTACTCAAGGGTAATAATGGGGAAAGTTTTTAGTTCAAGATGCTTGGTTGGCTAGGTGCATATCAGTTGCTAGTGCAAGTGTTTTGCGGGTTAAGACAGGTCTCAAAAGGTCATAGAATACGTAAAGCAGGCAAGCTATCGTTAATATCCAAGAATCTTATTTATTGCAAAAACAACTAAATTCCATAGCTATACTTTTCTTTTTAATGCTAATATATAGCAATCAAACAGGTACAAACAGGTGTTAACACATCGCTCGTGAGTTCTAACACTCATTAGTTTTTTTTTTTTTATTAATTTAAAAGACTAAAATTATGTTTTTAACAGTGGCCGAAACGACAAAAGGAAATTTTTTCGTTCTGCTGCATTTGGTCTGTTATCATGTTTATTGCTTATTGTTCCAAAAATGTTTCAAATTTCTTGCTCAATTCAATTTAACTGTCGATTGTATTGTCATCGAAGGGGCAAACAGCTGACTTAGCACAAAAACGACAAAAGAAACATAGACACGTCACCATAAAGAATACTGTTAGTGCTTACTCACGTAGACACGTTAGCGTTATGAATACTGTTAGTATTAAGTAACGTTTAAATAAATGAAAAAGGATACAACGAGTATGCATCATGAATTGGTAGATACACAAAGGCGAGGTCCGAGAGAGATAGCTATACGGACTGAGTGTGGCGCGAATGTTCTAGAAGAAAGTTTGTGTAAACTAGGTGACAGACGAGAACACATGCAACTCAGTACGCTTTAGAAAAGAAGAAAGCACAAGCACTATCAGAAACATGGAAAATGACAAGATTCCCTCGGCTCCTACATATATAAAGCAGATAAAAATGCTGAAATGCATGTTTATGACTTTGTTACGCTGCGCAAAAGTAATTTTTTCACAGGTGGCATTGTATTAAATTTATTGGAACGTAAAGACGAACTTATTTATAGTCAGAACTATCGATAGTTTATTTTCCGATAGTGTTTATAACTTTTTTGCACGGACATATTAAATGTTTTGGTAAAACCCATATATTAATTTGCAACAAAAACAATACAACGTGGATTCAAAAATTTAAACTCAAATTTCCTGCATTTATAACATTGGAAATGAAAATATTTTATTGTTATATTATTTGTGTTTGGAACTGACGCTCAACCTGAACTTGTTCAAGTTGTTCAAATTTGAATATTGGAGTGTTTGCTCAACTCACCTTAACTTAAATTAAAAAAGTCAGAGTAATTGATGAATTATTGAGATTGCTTGAGTAATTTTTTGACATCGAAAATAGCAATTGACATCATACACAGAACTGCAGCACAAATTTGGATGTATAAGCTGTGCGCCTATTACTGGCTTATCGGGTACCTACGTATGTTCATGTCATAAACGAATTTTGTAAACAGACTGAAAACCAGAGATGGTATGTTACGTTAAAAAACATTTTGCAATTTGGAAGCGAATAAGGAAAAATGCAAAAAGGCCAGTATTTGTTTCTCCACTTTACTCGCTACAATGCCAGATAGTGCGTAGGCGGCCATCATTCTTTAGCTTTTTGTTGTGACCGAAAGTGTGCGATGCGTACGGCCTAATAAATAGTTGCCGCACTTAATTTCTCTTGTTGTCACTAAATTTTATTAAATTGTGAAACTGGCAAATTTAGACTCTTGCTTGAGATTGCTTGAGCAATTTTTTGACATCGAAAATTCGGTTTAGTGTCCGCAGTTGAGAGAGGTCCGATAAGAAGAAAGAACTAAAGTAGAGATTTCTTTTTTTGCAGAGAGCTGAGCAGTCGCAGAAGAGGTGGGAGAACGTTTCCTCCACCTCCTCTTATCGGCAGCTCCTGCAGAAATCATTAAAGGGGGCTAGAAGTCTCGCTTCGTGAGTCCCCACTAACCAGTGCCCTGTAATGGCCCTGATTATGGCAGCACAGCCTAGTCTATTTAAGTGAACCTGGCCTGAGGACCGCTTTTTACCCTGCGATGGCCAGGTTTGCATGGCAATCCTACCCTTAGCGGTGGTAAGTTGCGATCTCTTGCTTGCTCCAAGTTCGAAGTGCGATCGGACGCTAAGCTTGCAGCTGGCCATGGGGATACCCATGCTCTCCTTGTCTGTTAGGAGAGGCATAGTAGTAGTAGCATAGTAGGTAGTACCTTGCCAGCTCGTCTGCTTTGTCGTTGCCCTCGATGCCTTTATGTACGGGCACCCATATAAGGTGTATCTCGAACTGCTCAGCCATCTCCTTCAGAGATTTGCGGCAGTCTGTGACAGATGTCGAGTTAGATGATATCGCCTTGAGAGATTTGATAGCCGCCTGGCTATCAAAAAATATGCAGATTATGGCTGCAGAGCACTTTATTTCGGAGATGCAGGAGAGTGCCTCGTGTATTGCTGCGATTTCAGCTTGAAAAACACTAAAATGGTCAGAGAGGCTGAAATATTTGTTAATGGATAGCTCATCGCAAAAGACGCTGCCCCCTACCCGGTCATCTAGCTTTGAGCCATCAGTGTAAATTTTTATTGAGTTTGTCGACCCTGGCGTGCCTGAGCACCAATCGTTCCTGGAGGGGATTAATATGGAATGGAGTTTTGGGGAATTCCTGAGGACGACAATAGTCCGTGTTTTTGGGAATAAACAAGAACCTTGGAGTGTCCGTAAGTCTGTTCGGACCACTGCTTTGTTTCCCTCATGCGTAGGGCAGAGAGAGTTGCCTGTAACTTCCCCATTTGGTCTATTGTGAGAAGATTAGGTATGTTATCAAGAGCTTCAGTTGGGGTCGTACTCAGGGCTCTTGTTGTGGTCAATCCAGTGGCACGCTATACCTTGCCAAGCTTGTGGACTGTTTTCTTCTTTGATAGAGGTGGCCACCATACCGACACTACAGTAGGAAAGGCCTGACGATGGCTGTGTACAGCCAGAGGTGCCATCCCCCATTTTAATCCAATGGATTTCCTGCATGTATGTAGTGCGACTGAGGCCTTCTTAACTCGTTCATCCGAGTTGAGGTTCAAGTCTAGTTAACTATCAAGGGTGAGCCCTAGGTATTTGGCTGATTTACTGAAGGCAAGTTCTACCCCATTTTATACCTCCTGGTAAAGAGGACTAAGTCAGATTTGGCTGGGCTCAGCCCTAGTCCCTTTAATGTGGCCCATGAGGACAGTTTTTGAAGTGCAGTGGTCATGCATTCGCACAAGGATTGGGGATACTTGTCCGAGAAGGCTATGGCAACGTCATCTGCGCAAGCTATCACTCGACAGCCCCCTCCCTCTGTAGAACGCAGCAGGCTGTTTACCGCCACATTCCAAAGGAGAGGGGAGAGAACACCTCCTTGCGCAGTGCTTCTATTAACAGATCTGGATATAGTTGAGGACCCCAGAGTGGCCCTGCTTTTGAGCAGTTGATCTATCAGTCCCTGACAATGTTTCGGTAATGTCTGTAAAGGCTATAAGGCAATACTGCTTGTGGTTGAGTGCTTTTTCTATTGTGGAGACAACAGCATGAAGTGCTGTCTCGGTAGATTTGCCTTTTTGGTAAGCATGTTATGCTTGGGAGAAGTGATCGGTCTTGATCGTATCTCTTATATGTAGGCCCAGCACCTTTTCTAGTATATTAAGTAGGAAAGATATTAGGCTTATGGGTCGGAAGTCCTTGGGGGTCGTATGTGAGGCTTTTCCCGCCTTGGGAATGAAGACAACTTTAGATTTGAGCCATGGCTTGGGGATCGTACCTGTTGTCAGGGTATCTGAGAAAATTTTTTAAAGCGAGTTTATGGCGATGTACCCGGAAACTGAAGTTGGGCTGGGATAATTTCATCCGGCCCAGGGGACTTCAAGGGTGAGAAGCTACGAATAGCCCATGAGATAATATCTCTGGAGAATAAAATGGTGGAAACGTGCTCCTGAATTTCTCTTTCGATAGGGGATTGTGGTACTTCAGTTGAGCATCCGGGAAAGTCGGTTTCCATCAAAAGTTCTAGTGACTCTAGACTGGTCGTTGTCCATGAGTAATCAGGTTTTTCGAGGAAGCCTACGGTTGCTTGAGTACTTGAGAGAACCTTCCCGAGCCTTGCTGCTTCTAAAGTTTTCTTGATTTTGGAGCAAAAATTTTGCTGTGTGGAGCGTTAAGCTTGTCTAAGATTCTTTTTGAAAGTTGAAATGTTCCTGTTCCAAGTGTTTTTATTAAGTGAGCTTCGATATTTTTGAGTCCACCACTAAAAAATTGTCATTCACAACCAAAATGTAAACAATGTGCGCAAATGAATGGCAAATAAATTATGGCGGGCAACGAGATCGGTAATTATGTATGTATTTTTATAATATTTTCGAATTGAACAAGAAAAAACACAGAAAATCGCACACTTGGCCGGCTGAACTTGTGGCTAGAGAATATAGAAGATTTGCGTGCATCAAGTGCCTCAAGAGCTCATGGTCCAAACCCTCGTCTTTACAGGCTTCTTCCAAATGGCCAACAAGATCAACACGCTGTTGAGCAACTGTAGATATAGCTAAATCTCTTGTATCCATTCGTTTAACAAATATTTAGTTAAAAGAAAAAAATAGGGGTTGAAATAAGCGTCACTTTTGTGAACACGAATTTCACATCTTCCCATCGTTCCTCGTGAAGTCGTGAAGTGTGAATAGGCTATATGTCATATCAAGAGGACTCATTGGTCATATAAAGTTATGACCCCACACAATTGTATTGGCCTCTTCGTGGTGTTTTCGGATACCGATTGAACATATTAAATAGGAAGATAAAATGAGCTTCGATTTAAAAAATTATTTTTTTTTTTAATAATTATTCTTAATGGTATGTACAATAAACAATAACTGCCAAAAAAAAACCCAGCTCCTGTTAAAAAATCACAAAATAAATGTTTAGGCTGTGCATGTTCAATTGCCATGCATACTTGCTAACATCATAAACAAATTAACAGAAAGTCGAGTTTTAAGAAAACTTGATGTTAACATGTTTGGTGAGCAAGTCGAAACCTCGTAGCGGACACGCAACGAGTAGAAAAGTCGGGTTCTGCCAACGACAATCGGCTGTTCTTCTTTTAACAAGTGCTTCTTTGTTTACAATACACAAAACAGCCATGTTTTATTATACTCGATACCGAAGGTAAAGAGTATATTTGGTTTGTGCAATGTCCGTCATGGTGTCTGTCCGTCTGTCCGTCCGTATGTTCGGAACTTTTTTCCACACCCTTCAAGTTAGAGACTTGAAACTTTGCTACTGTCTTTATCTATGGCATAGTAAATTAAAGTGTCTAGATTGGGGTTCAACAATAACTGGGGGGCTGACCTTACAGCTAGAACTACCAAATTTGTGGAGAGGATAGTTACTAACAACCCCCAAAATATTGCATCCAAAATACACCCGTATTTTAAAAATAGAAACGCCCATATCCTCCACAGTTTGTGAGCTAGAGCCACCAAATTTTGTGCCAAGATAGGTGATGACGACCCAAAAACAAATTCATAAAAGCTTTGGATGTCATGCCATGCATACGGCCTTAGCCGCCCCCAACCGGCCCTATTCTTCGCTAACAACGGTAATGCGTGTATCTTCCGCAGGTTTTAAGCTAGAGCCACCAAATTTCGTGCCAAGATTGGTGATGAAGAAACCCAAGAAATTTGGATGCCGACCCCCACCCATACTGCCCCCAGCCCCCCTTCCCACATATTTACCTAACATTAGGCTAGAGTCACCAAAATTGGTCAAGGATAGCACTTGACATCATACACAGATCTGCAGCACAAATTTGGATGGATAAGCTGTGCGCCTATTGCTGGCTTGTCGGGTACCTACGTATGTTCATGTCATAAACGAATTTTGTAAACAGACTGGAAACCAGAGATGGTATGTTAGGTTAAAAAACATTTTGCAATTTGGAAGCGAATAAGGAAAAATGCAAAAAGGCCAGTATTTGTTTCTCCACTTTACTCGCTACAATGCCATTTAGTGCGTAGGCGGCCATCATTCTTTAGCTTTTTCTTGTGACCGAAAGTGTGCGATGCGTACGGCCTAATAAATAGTTGCCGCACTTAATTTCTCTTGTTGTTGTCACTAAATTTTATAAAATTGTGAAACTGGCAAATTTAGACTTTTGCTTGAATATACCTGCTGCTTCCCATTATGAATGGGTGATATCGACTTATATGAACCTTGTGCAATTTTATAGCTTAACTTGAGAAACTTCATTGACAATTATTGCATATTGGTACAAAGGGTATTTTCTCATAGAGCAGCGTGAGCGTCTCAGCAACGACAAGCCAGCACCGAGTAGGTTTGTTTCGGTGGCGGCGGGTCAGCGGAATGCAAAAACGGTAAAAATTTGATGGTATTTGTATACATGTTTGTTTAATTTCTTGCTGGGTCAAGATTTTTGATATTTTTATATTAATTGCCCTGCAACTATTGAAATAACTTAGAACTAATAAAACATGTACAAACATAATTACATTAAAACTGTAAATATATTAAAAATACAATGCCACATTTTAACTGATATGATGATTGCATATAAAATGTCTTTTATTTATCATAAGCTTTTGTCTTTCGTTGGTGACGGTTGTGTTTTTGAGCGCTCTCAATAAGTTATTGTTTTCTTGTGTTTGTGCACTAAGTGTTAATTGGTTTTAATTGGTAAACGATTCTAGCAGTGATCGCAAATATACGTTGTATGTATTTACGTGTGCTTAATAATAGTTGCTGACTTAAATTACATTTTAAGTCGCTGTAGAACCAACGCTGCAGTTGCTTTAAAAAAACATATGTACATACATACGTATATTTGCATTTGCTTATTCTGTGCTTGTTCTGTGTTTTCTTTCTTCCACTAACAACAAACAGCTTGTCTAATTTTTCTTGCTCTTGCACTCCAGCAGCTCCGAAGTACTTGTAGTTGTATCTGCCAACGCATGGTTGAATTATACAAGGTTAAGTCATGCGTAGCAGAAGGAGCCTGTTGATAAGACCACGCGAGTGCAAGAGAGATAGCATAATTGCTTTCTCGATATTGCTTCATCGTCTTGTTTTAGTGAGCAAAAAAGAGATAGAACGACGTGTGATTTTGTTTACATTTTTCAACAGCGGTTCTAATTTCAGAGCGTTCAATGCGTCCACTGTATTAATATATGTATATTGTGAAGTTAATTTTTGACTTTAAAGAAAGAAAATTCAAATGTATAAATTATATTAAAAGCATTTATTAAACAATTTTATAGTAATATTTTTTACATTTTTCGATGTCCCATTATTCTTTGCTTATCCTTTTTGAAATTGTCGCATATTCTGCAGCCATCGCGAAAAGTAATGTTGACTGCCCTTTCCCATAATTCCCTTCTTTCAACATCTTTTGGGACTCTTACAAACTTGTTTTCCCCAACAACAAGTGTTTTGTGACAAATTGCACAAGACGGCATTGCTTTTTATTCATTTCACGAAAAATTCGTCCGCACTCACAACTTACCACGTTGACAGCTGCTTTGCGACTAACAACAGGCTCCTAAAAATTGAGCGAGCATGCTCTCACGACTTAACCATGTATAATTCAACCATGTGCCAACGCACTCAAGCTCTCTCGCTCTCTTGGTTTTTACCGTTTTATCGTGCTCATTGCATCAACTCCTTCACACTTACTTTCGTGAACCCTACATCTTTTTGATAAAGCATATAACTTTTTTTATTTTTATTGATATTTTTATTTTTTCAACTTAAAATCAATATGCTAGTTTGTTGCAGCAACAACTGCAAGTTGGTTGGATCATCCAACCAAGACTTTATTCTGTGAAGATTGTGCGACAATGTGATACACATGAAGTGTGTTGGCTTTACAGCCAAAATACGGGACTGCTTAATTGCAGACATAGGCCTTAAATGGTTTTGTCAGTCCTGTAATGAGGTCGAAAAGGAGTCTACTCAATTTATGAGACAGACATATGTAGGTTTTAAGACAATGCATACTGCATTTAATAACCTACATACTTCCTTTAAAGAGTTGCAGTCGAGCTTCAAAAAAGGCAAGTTGTTGAGTAATTCGCCGAAGCGTAAAAAGACTTCGGGGCCTAACCCGCTCAGTGTTCCTCCGGTCTTGGTCACCACTCCCCTTTTGGTACCAATCACTAATCCCCCAACGGGTTCAATTGCTAGCCCGTTAATGCATTTTAGCTCGCCGGCAAAAAATCCAAACAATAACCATTCCCCGATTTTAACAGCCGATCTTTCTCTTCCAACAGCTTGTGTGCCTATTAAGCCTCTTGAAGGTACACCGGGGGCTCACAAGCCTCTCGTTGTTGTGCCTTTGAACAAATTTATTTTCGTGTCTAGGCTAGCATCCGACACTTCGTTGGGTGATGTTAGTGTCTACATTAAAAGTAAAATAGACTCACCACTTATAACTGTTGAAAAGTTTAAGTTTAAACAAGCCCGAACCATATCTTCTTTCAAATTGAGTGTTCCGCCCGAATTTTTTTGACAATTTGTTCTGGAAAGTTTTGGCCACCGCAGCTCATTGTAAAGGAGTATGTGAATAGGCATAAAATTAATAAAAACGATAGTAGGTTCAGTAGTGCACCAACTGTTAGCCACCCTATTGCCTCAACTTCGGCGGCAAAAAACTAACAAAAGTAGTTAGCTTGGCCTATCAAAATGTTCGAGGCCTTAACACTAAACTTTCTAAACTATATGTAAACAGCTTATCCTTTGATTCTCAGATAGTTGCACTGACAGAAACCTGGTTAAAACCTATTATATCTGATTATTCCGTTTTGCCTAATAAGTATAACCTGTACAGATGCGATCGCACCTCCCGCAAGGGGGGCGGTGTTCTCATTGCTGTTGATTCTTGTATTTCCTCTGAACAGATTCAATCTCATGATCATCCGGATATTGAGTTCATATGTGTTAAAATATTATTTAGAGGCCGCTCACTATATATAACTTGTTCATATATTCCTCCCAATTCTGATATTAACATTTACATATCCCATCTGAATGCCCTGCAGCTTGTGTCGTCGTTGTTGACGGATGTGGATCAACTTATAGTGGTTGGTGATTTTAATTTGCCAAATGTTGTATGGTCTGTGAATGACACATCTTCGGCGCAATTACCGGCCACTTCTGATGATTTTATCGACGGTCTTTTAGAGTTAGGCCTATCACAAGTTAACAGGGTGCATAACAGTTGTAATAAAATGTTAGATTTGATATTCGTTTCTGATTCTGATTGTAGTGATGTTAGTAGAGTATCCCCTCTAGTGCTTCCGGAAGATACCTACCATCCAACTTTAGAACTTTCACTTGAACTTTTTAACCTTAGATCAACAACTAACAATTGTTTAAAGACCCGATGTTTTCGTAAAACTAACTTTACTAAATTGAATGACCTTCTTCAGCATACTGATTGGTCTCAACTCTATTCTTGTACTGATATAGAAACTGCCATTGCCATTTTTTACAGGACTTTGAATTCGTATTTGGATTTATGTGTTCCCCTCACTGTTCCTTCAAGTGAAAATAAACCACCTTGGTTTACAAGCGAACTATCTAAATTACAAAACACGAAAAATTTAAAAGATCTGGAAATACTTTAGATTTATCCTCGTATATAATTGCAAAGTCGAATTTTATTTCCGTAAACACTATTTGTTATAACAATTATCTCAATCGTTGCAGATCAAACTTTTCCCGCGATCCGAAACAGTTTTTTAAATTTGTTAACTCTAAACGTAAATCTTCTTGCTTGCCATCCTCGGTTTACCTTGATAATACAAAAGCAAATTCCGATCAGGCAGTGGCCGATCTCTTTGCTGAGTATTTTCAATCTGTGTACTCATCGAGTTCATATAGTTGCAATAATTCCTATCCTTTTCAAGTTCAAGCGTCAAACTGCATTTATGTCCCAGTTATAACTGAGTGTACGCTGCTAGGCGACCTTAACTCTATCAAACCAGGCTTCTTGCCTGGTCCAGATGGAGTGCCCGGTTGTATACTTAGATATTGTGCGGACTCACTTTGTAAACCCTTACACAAATTATTTAACTTGTCAGTTGACTCAGCTGTGTTTCCTGGTATATGGAAGGAATCTTTTATTATTCCACTTCATAAAAATTCTTCTAAGTCTAATGTTAAAAACTATAGGGGTATATCTAAGCTGTCTGCCATTTCGAAAGTCTTTGAAAAAATTATTTGCACACAATTGCAGCACTTATGTAGTTCAATTTTATCCCCATATCAACACGGTTTTGTTAGTCGAAGATCTACTACCACCAACCTTCTTGAGTTTACCTCACTTGTTATCAAAGGGTTTCAGGACAAAATGCAAACTGACGTCGTTTACACAGATTTTAGTAAGGTATTTGATTCTGTTAGTCATTCTTTGTTGCTTCAAAAATTAAATATTATTGGATTTCCAGCAAAACTCCTGTCGTGGCTTTCTGAGTACTTGTGTGGCCGAACACAAAAAGTAGTTTTTAAATCTTCTGTATCCAAATCTATTTTTGTTACCTCTGGTGTTCCTCAGGGGAGTCACATGGGACCATTGCTATTTAATCTATTTATTAACGATCTTCCTGCTGTTATTACTAACTCTCGTGTTTATATGTTTGCTGATGATGTAAAACTATGTTTCACCTATAATGATGATTCTCTATGTAACTTACTACAGTCGGACTTGGGAGCACTGTCGGCTTGGTGCCGTTATAACTTATTTAATTTAAATTGTTCAAAATGTAAAATCATGACTTTTTGTAGAGGTACCCCTCATACTGCTCACTACGTGCTTGATGCTTCACCACTTGTCCGCGTTTTTGAAATTAAAGATTTAGGCATCATTCTTGATAGCAAATTAAAATTTGATTCTCACATATCGTCGATGGTCAATAAGGCCATAAATGTACTTGGCTTCATCAAGCGGTGGTCAAAAGAGTTTGATGATCCCTACACCACTAAAACGCTATATACATCATTGGTACGTCCCATCCTGGAGTATGGATCTTGTGTGTGGTCCCCGCAATACGGGATTCACCAGGATAGAATTGAATCTGTGCAGAGGAAATTTCTTCTGTTTGCGCTTAGAAGTTTTAACTGGGTTCCTGGGATAGACCTACCCCCGTATTCAAGTAGACTTCTTTTTAATAAATCTTCCTTCCCTCTTGAACCGTAGAATTATGCATGGTGTAGTATTTATCACTAATCTACTTAATGGTGAAATCGACTCATCAGTTCTTCTAAGTCGAATAAAATTAAATGTTCCCATTAGATCCACACGTAACTTCACACCACTTAGCCTCGATCGGTGCTCGAGCAACTATTTAATTCATAAACCATTTCGTGTTATTTGTTCAGACTTTAACCGGCTTTATTCCCGTAATTCTTTGGAGACCTCAATTCCAGTACTAAAACGATCTATCCTTTCTGCCTTATCTAATCATAGCCACTAATCAATAATCTTCCACTGGTCTGATTGGGTTTTTCTGGGTTTTTCCCAATCCACGCAACAAATGTTGGACCAGTTATATTTATTTGGAATTTCCCAGAGCTTTAACATTAACTTTTTAAATTTTTTATCTTAATTTTGAACTTTATTTCAGATATTATAATTATTTATTTTATATTATATTATTTTAATATTATAATTATAGCTAATTTTGATTTGTCAGCTGCTCATAGCTGACATTAAATAAATAAATAAATAAATAAATTTATAATCGAATCATAGTAAAGCATTACATGGATAAAGTATTTCTTACAAGCAGCAACAACAATGTCTCACCACCCACAAATCTATCAACACATTTGTCTTTGCCCACAAACACCGAGTTTGTATGTGTGTACGAGTGTGCATACGCCGCGCATCGTTGCCAAAAAGTAAGCAAAATTACAACAACCATAATTACTTTTTACTATTTTTTTGTTTTTTTTTCACCAAATTTTAAATCGGCAATTTTAGAGTTTCGCATCTATCTGCCTAATTCAGTCCAAGGTGGAAGGGTAGTATAAACTTAATATGAACTTTGTGCAATTGAATAGTAAAACTTGAAATTCTTTAAAATTAATACTGTTTTATGTTTTTGTTTATGTTTTGTCAATAAGGTGGGGCATTCATATTCACTAAAAAGGTGGAATACAAAATAGGCACTCAACACTTTATTTCACGTATTTTGTATTCATTCACCTTAAAGAAACTATATATAGATTAAAATCATATATTAATGTTTTCATTGACAATTATTGAATATTGGTTCAAGGGGTATTTATTTGTGCGTCTCAGCTACGACAAGCCAGCACGTCGTTGTTTTGTTCAGTTTTCCCTTGCGTTCAGCGGCCCGTCGATTAAGGGAGAGGCAGCGGGTCAGCGGACAGCAAGAACGGTAAAAAGTTGTTGGTACATATTGTATGCAAGTGCGTTTGAAACATATATATATTTCTTGCTGAGCCTGCTTATCGAAGTTTTTGTTATGTTTGATATTTTTTTCCTTTTTCTGTGGCGGCAAACGTGCGCTTGTACCAATGCAATACTGAATACACTTTCGTAATTTGTGTAGATCTTTGCATAACTGTATGGCAAGGATTGTTAGAAAGTGTTATAGGGTAAAAATTGGAAAGAGTATGTATGATCAGCAATAGCAAAACTGATATTTGACTGCCTTGGAAGACAAAATCTTCTTTTCTTACTCAAGCACGTGTTAACACATCGCTCGTGAGTTATAACACTCATTAGTTTTTATTTTTTATTAATTTAAAAGACTAAAATTATGTTTTTAACAGTGACCGAAACGACAAAAGGAAATTTTTTCGTTCTGCTGCATTTGGTCTGTTATCATGTTTATAGCTTATTGTTTCAACAATGTTGCAAATTTCTTGCTCGATTCAATTTAACTGTAGATTGTATTGTCATCGAAGGGGCAAACAGCTGACTTAGCACAAATACGACAAAAGAAACATAGACACGTCACCGTAAAGAATACTGTTAGTGCTTACTCACGTAGACACGTTAGCGTTATGAATACTGTTAGTATTAAGTAACGTTTAAATAAATGAAAAAGGATACAACGAGTATGCATCATGAATTGGTAGATACACAAAGGCGAGGTCCGAGAGCGATAGCTATACGGACTGAGTGTGGCGCGAATGTTCTAGAAGAAAGTTTGTGTGAACTAGGTGACAGACGAGAACACATGCGACTCAGTACGCTTTAGAAAAGAAGAAAGCACAAGCACTATCACAAACATGGAAAATGACAAGATTTCCTCGACTCCTACATATACAAAGAATATAAAAATGCTGAAATGCATGTTTATGACTTTGTTACGCTGCGCAAAAGTAATTTTTTCACAGGTGGCATTGTATTAAATTTATTGGAACGTAAAGACGAACTTATTTATAGTCAGAACTATCGATATTTTATTTTCCGATAATTTATATGACTTTTTTGCACGGACATATTAAATGTTTTGGTAAAACCCATATATTAATTTGCAACAAAAACAATACAACGTGGTTTCAAAAATTTAAACTCAAATTTCCTGCATTTATAACATTGGGAATGAAAATATTTAATTGTTATATTATTTGTGTTTGGAACTGACGCTCAACCTGAACTTGTTCAAGTTGTTCAAATTTGAATATTGGAGTGTTTGCTTAACTCACCTTAACTTAAATTAAAAAAGTCAGAGTAATTGATGAATTATTTAGATTGCTTGAGCATTTTTTTGACATCGAAAATGCGGTTTAGTGTCCGCAGTTGAGAGAGGTTCGATAAGAAGAAAGAACTAAAGTAGCGATTTATGTTTTTGCAGAGAGCTGGAAAGTCGCAGAAGAGTTGGGAGAACGTTTCCTCCACCTCCTCTTATCGGCAGCTTCTGCAGAAATCATTAAAGGGGGCTAGAAGTCTCGCTTCGTGAGTCCCCACTAACCAGTTCCCCGTAATGGCCCTGATTACGGCAGCACAGCCTAGTCTGTTTGAGTGAACAAGGCCTGAGGACCGCTTTTAACCCTGCGATGGCCAGGTTTGCCTGGCAATCCTACCCGTAGCGGTGGTTAGTTGCGATCTCTTGCTTGCTCCAAGTTCGAAGTGCGATCGGATGCTAAGCTTACAGCTGGCCATGGGGATACCCATGCTCTCCTTGTCTGTGAGGAGAGGCATAGTAGAAGTAGCATAGTAGGTAGTACTATGCCAGCTCGTCTGCTTTGTCGTTGCCCTCGATGTCTTTATGTCCGGGCACCCATATAAGGTGTATCTCGAACTGCTCAGCCATCTCCTTCAGAGATTTGCGGCAGTCTGTGACAGATGTCGAGTTAGATGATATCGCCTTGAGAGATTTGATAGCCGCCTGGCTATCAGAAAATAAGCAGATTCAGGCTGCAGAGCAATTTATTTCGGAGATGCAGGAGAGTGCCTCGTGTATTGCTGCGATTTCAGCTTGAAAAACACTACAATGGTCAGAGAGGCTGAAAGCTTTGTTAATGGATAGCTCATCGCAAAAGACGCCGCCCCCTACCCGGTCGTCTAGCCTTGTGCCATCAGTGAAAATTTTTATTGAGCTTGTCGGGCCAATTTATTTCGGAGATGCAGGAGAGTACCTTGTGTATTGCTGCGATTTCAGCTTGAAAAACACTAAAATGGTCAGAGAGGCTGAAAGATTTGTTAATGGATAGCTCATCGCAAAAGACGCCGCCCCCTACCCGGTCATCTAGCTTTGAGCCATCAGTGTAAATTTTTATTGAGTTTGTCGACCTTGGCGTGCCTGAGCACCAATCGTTCCTGGAGGGGATTAATATATGAAATGGAGTTTTGGGGAATTCCTGAGGACGACAATAGTCCGTGTTTTTGGGAATAAACAAGAACCTTGGAGTGTCCGTAAGTCTTTTCGGACCACTGCTTTGTTTCCCTCATGCGTAGGGCAGAGAGAGTTGCTTGTAACTTCCCCATTTGGTCTATTGGTAGAAGATTAGGTATGTTATCAAGAGCTTCAGTTGGGGTCGTACTCAGGGCTCTTGTTGTGGTCAGTCCAGCTGCACGCTGTACCTTGCCAAGCTTGTGGACTGCTTTCTTCTTTGATAGAGCTGGCCACCATACCGACACTCCGTACAGTAGGAAAGGCCTGACGATGGCTGTGTACAGCCAGAGGTGCCATTACCCATTTTAATCCAATGGATTTCCTGCATGTATATAGTGCGACTGAGGCCTTCTTAACTCGTTCATCCGAATTGAGGTTCCAGTCTAGTTAACTATCAAGAGTGAGCCCTAGGTAATTGGGAATTTTATACCTCCTGGTTTAAGAGGACTAAGTCAGATTTGGCTGGGCTCAGCCCTAGTCCCTTTAATGTGGATCACTCGACAGCCCGCTCCCTCTGTAGAACGCAGCAGGCTGTTTACCGCCACATTCCAAAGGAGAGGGGAGAGAACACCTCCTTGCGCAGTGCTTCTATTAACAGATCTGGATATGGTTGAGGACCCCAGAGTGGCCCTGCTTTTGAGCAGTTGATCTATCAGTCCCTGACAATGCTTCGGTAATGTCTGTAAAGGCTATAAGGCAATACTGCTTGTGGTTGAGTGCTTTTTCTACTGTGGAGACAACAGCATGAAGTGCTGTCTCGGTAGATTTGCCTTTTTGGAAAGCATGTTGTGCTTGGGAGAAGTGATCGGTTTTATCGTATCTCTTATATGTAGGCCCAGCACCCTTTCTAGAATATTTAGTAGGAAGGATAAGTAGGTTTCCATCAAAAGTTCTAGTAACTGTAGACTGATCGTTGTTCATGAGTAATCAGGTTTTTCGAGGAAGCCTACGGTTGCTTGAGTACTTGAGAGAACCTTCCTGAGCCTTGCTGCTTCTGCAGTTTTCTTGATTTTGGAGCAAAAATTTTACTATGTGGAGCGTTAAGCTTGTCTAAGATTCTTTTTGAAAGTGGATAAGCTGGCTTTGTAGGGATTCCATGATTGGTCGTCTCCACTCGACTTAGCTCTATTAAAAAGCTTTCGCGGGGACCACCGTGGTGGTTTGGTTTTGCCTCTTGGTTTGCTCCGGGGGCATGTTTAGGGCGGACTTGCATGCCTCCGTGAGCTTGCTTGTGAGTAACTCTGTGTACTCGGGAGAAGGAGTTTCGCTTAGGGGTGCTCTGGGATTAGCGAGGCATTCTTTGAAATTGGTCCAGTTTGTACGTTTAACGTTTATGCACCATTTGGGTTTGGGTATATCAAGAGAGAACTCTACTTCGATACACGTATGGTCGGAGAAGGAGTGCTTTACTAGTACCCTCCATTTTGTTAGTCATTGGTAGAGGGAGGTTGTGGCTAGCGTCATGTCTAAGACCTCTGCCCTATTATTTATAATAAAGGTAGGGTCGTTACCTATATTACAAATGTTTAAATTTGCTGTTAAAATATAATTGAAAAGTAACTCACCCCGTTCATTTATATCCGAGCTGCCCCACTGATGGTGGTGAGCGTTGGCGTCGCAGCATATTACGAGCTCAGTGTGAGTTAATTCGCTGTCAGCGATTAACGCCCGTAGTCGTTGCTGTGGTAGGGGCCCTTGATGGTCGTTGGCCATGTAGGTAGAGCTAAGTCTGACCTGGAGGATATGGAGATTATCAGAGATAACTTCCGTTTTCAACTTCACGACTGTGAGATCAGCCTGCCTACTTATTAGCTGTTCTCGGTGGTCAAGAGAGCCCTGCTAATGCCGATTTGGAGAAAATTCTCAGCTCTGTCGGTATTGAGGTCGACGCTGAGCGTCTAACCCGCGTGGTTAAGGAGCTTAAAGGCAAGAGCATTGACGACCTTATCATGGAGGGCCGTGAGAAGCTGTCCTCGATGCCCGTCGGCGGCGGTGCTGCCGCTGTTGCTGCACCTGCTGCTGCTGCCGCTGCTGCCGGTGGTGACAAAAAGGAGATAACGAAAGACGAAAAGAAAGAGGAGTCTGAGTCTGAAGATGACGATATGGGCTTCGCTCTCTTTGAATAGAAGCCATCAGTTCATCACTTCAAGGCTGATCATTTTGGCTGCGTCAGCAAGTTCGGATACTTTCGACAGCTGACCGCTTGTGATGATACCATTGGCGGTGGTATCATCTGCGACAGCCTACGGCAGTGGTTGTTCCGGGGGGGCAGCTGCGTCTTGTGCCACTGGTGCGTCCTCTAACCCGGGCGGCTTGCTGGCTGCATCCGAGCGATACACCCTTATCGTAATTGGCTTGAAGCCATAGTGTGCCGCTCCGTTAGTTGCGGCCAGGGTCTCGGCTGACTCATCGTTGATTACGAGGATCACCTGTCGGCTATTCCCTACCGACGCCTCGACCTTGGCAATCCTCCAATCCTGAGTAAACATGTCTGGGTTACTCATCTAAAGGAGCTTGAAAATTTTTGCGGGCTCTTCTGGCTTAGTAGAAATCCAAGCTCTCGCTCTATGTCGACTTGGCACGTCTTTCCAATCGACCGCCTTAAGCTTTGCCTCGGGGTAGACCACCCCCAGCAAGGTCACCACTCTTTTTAATAAAGCTCTGCCGATTTGTCGTCTTCTTAGCCTATTGCTTTAATATTGCCTTGATGCCAACCAGCATCAGAGCAACGAGGAGGCGGTCCACCAGAAAGTTCCATAAGGTCGACTACCTTATCCTGTAGCTCATTCTCTACGGCCCCCCATTCGATTACACGGGATACGGCCCTTCTTGTGGCCCTTGTCGAGGACCCTTATCCCGTGCGGCTTCAGCGAAGGACCGAGTAAGCGGCTGTGGACGCGGTGGTGGCCTGATCCCGTTGGCTTGCAGAGCCTCTTCCTCCACGGAGCGTTGACGCTTCTGCTTGGCTTTTGCAGAAGCCGGGATTGCTGTCTTGAAGTCCGGCAGTATGGTCCATTTGACTAGTTTGACCCCATCGGGAGACGAATGCTGGCCGCTAAAGTTTTGCTGCAGAATTTCTGCAGCCCGCCTCCGGTCTTGGATCGGCGGTTTATTTGCCGCAGTTGAAGCGGACCCCGGGACGATTGCCTGCGTCGCAAACTTGGAAGCTGGTGTTGCAAACGTGTTTTATTTGAGTTCGAGGAACTTTACCTCGATTTCGTTATGATAAATTAATATATTTAGCTTGAAAATGTTTTTTATCTTTTTCGTTAAATTATTTACTATTTTTTATAGGATTTAAAATTTTATTATTTTCTTTATTATTATGAACTAATTTTAGTAAAGTTAATAGAAAATAAAATTTCTATCTTATGTTTTCAAAACATATGCTTATTCAAGCTCATTAACTAATTTAATAAATTATCTATCTCATCATTTGTTAACAAGAGGACGAGCTCCGAGCTCCAGGAGCCGTTCCAGGTCGGCGTCCGGGGTGTGCCGACGAATGGCTTATTCGTCCTGCACCTGTGCCGCTTGCGGCGTTACGAGCACCTGCTGGTGTACCAGGTGTCGAGGAAGAGGTGTAAGTACCTGTAGAGGGATTGGCGTTTCCCCCGGGTTTTTCAGTGTCCCGGACACTGGGTTTGGTTTTGGTTTTGGATTCATAATTTTGGTCCCACGAGTAGACGGGAGTGGAAAGTCACGCGGGAAGCCTTGTTAAACTGGAGGTCGGCAGGTATCCAGAGTTCGCAAAGTAACGACTGAGCTCCCCCTCAGCCACGAGTCCCTCGGCACGATGCTGTTTCACCTTGGACTGGGGTAATTTTAAAGAGTTTTTTTTCTCGCCCTACTCCTATTTGTCAACACTCTGGCAGAGACATGACCTTACCAAGGGCCTGTTTCCAGCCGCCCTCGCCTGGAGAGTGTAGTCGCACTACCTGCTGTGAGCCACAAGGACGGCACGCACCGCACCGGCGCGCACTCATAATGGCGGTATGAATGCGTTCCCCCGCAGCACGTGTTATTTTCCTTGTTTCTCCAACTGGCTGTCTGCCAACTATCATATTACAACAACAACTTTATCAGAAAGCACCCTCATTACTGAAAGGTAAGACGTATTCTACGTCAAAAATTTTATGAGTGTTCGAACTCACGGGCGATGTGTTAACACCTGTTTGATTATTCTGCAACTTGTATAATATCTGCATGATATTTGGCCAGCCAAATTCATTCGTGCTCATGGTAAAAAAGGGTGCGTTTTCGCAGCTGCCTAATTATTGCAAATAAGTCGCAGTTTGTTTGCGGACAGGGCACTATGGGTTTTTTTTACTCGATACCGAAGGTAAAGAGTATATTGGGTTTGTGCAATGTCCGTCATGGTGTCTGTCCGTCTGTCCGTCTGTGTGTCCGTATGTGCGCAACTTTTTTCCACACCCTTCAAGCTAGAGACTTGAAACTTTGCAAATGTCTTTATATATGGCATAGTAAATTAAAGTGTCAAGATTGGAGCTCTACGATAACTAGGGGGCTGGCAAATCGATAACTCAATATCGATAAAGCCAGCTATTTCACACGCCCTTACAGCTAGATCTACCAAATTTAGGGAAAAGATAGCTACTAACAACTCTCAAAAAACTGCATCAAAAATTTTGGAGCCACGCCCAGCCATTCCGCCTCCAGCCACGAACAGTTGAAAACCTAAAATCCCAATATCTTATACAGTTTTTGTCCAAGAGCCACCAAATTTGGTGCCAAGATAGGTGTTGTCGACCCTTAACGAAATTTATAAAAACTTTGGATGCAACGCCCTAGCCGCCCCTAACCGACCTAACGGTTCGCTAAAAATGGTTATGCGTGTATCTTCCATAGTGTTAGTGCTAGAGTCACCAAATTTAATAGGAAGGTTACTGGTAGCGACCCACAAAAAACTGCATCAAAGTTTTTGAGCACCGACCACCCATTCCGCCCGCAGCCCCCTCGCAGTTAAAAACCAAAATGCCTATATCTTCTACAGTTTTTGAGATGGAGCCACCAAGTTTAGTGTCAAGATAGGTCATGACGACCCCCAAAAAAATGCATAAAAGCTTTGGATGCTGCGACCCTCAATACTGCCCTAGCCGCCCCCAACCACCCCAACGCTTAGCTAAAAACGGAAATGCGGTGTATCTTCCATAGTGTTTGAGTTAGAGTCACCAAATTTGATAGGAATGCCTTCTAAAAAACTAAATCAAAGTTTTGGAACCCGTCCCCCCATTCCGCCACATGCCAACCCATCGCAGTTGAAAAACAGAAATGCCTATATCTTTCACAGCTTTTGAGCGAGAGCCAGCAAATTTGGTGCCAAGATTCGTGATGAAGGAACCCACAAAATTTAGATACCGCCCCCAGCCCACGATCCAACATATGCTACAAACTTTGAGCTAGAGTCACCAAATTTGGTAGGACGATAGCAATTGACATCGTTAATAGACCTGCAGCAAAAGCTTTGATGCCATGTCCCCCCTATAACGCCCCCAGCCCACCTTCCCCCATATTTATCAGCTCTGAGCTAGAGTCACGAAATTTGGTATGAGGATAGCAATTGACATGATTCACAGATCTGCTGCAAAAATTTGGATGCCACGTCCCCATACCACCGCCAAACCGCCCCCAGCCCCACCTTTTACAGACTTTAAGCTAAAGTCATCAAACTTGGTAGGACAATAGCAGTTGACATCCCACAAAGATCTGAATAAAAACTTTTGATGCCACGCCCCCATACCACCAAAACTTTGATGCAGTTTTTTAGAAGTCATTAACTGTTATCTTTCTACCAAATTTGGTGACTCTAGCTCAAACACTATGGAAGATACACTCATTTCCGTTGTTAGCGAAGCGTTAGGGTGGTTGGGGGCGGCTAGGGCAGTATTGAGGGGTGCGGCATCCAAAGTTTTTATGCATTTTTTTTGGGGTCGTCATCACCTATCTTGACACTAAACTTGGTGGCTCCAGCTCAAAAACTGTAGAAGATATAGGCAGGTTTGGATTTAAACTGAGTGGGAGGGGGGGCTGGGGGCGGAATAGGTGGGCGTGTCTTCAAAATTGTTGATGCAGTTTTTTGGAAGTTGTAAATATGTATTTTCTCCCCAAATTTGGTAGTTCTAGCTGTAAGGGCGTGCGAAAAAGCTTGACTTATCGATTTTAAGCTATCGAGTTTATCCATTTGCCAGCCCCCTAGTTATAGTAGAACTCCAACTTTGACACTTTATTTTACTATGCCATAGATAAAAACATTTGAAATGTTTCAAGTCTCTAACTTGAAGGGTGTGGAAAAAAGTTGCGAACATATGGACGGACAGACAGACACCATGACGGACATTGCACAAACCCAATATACGGGCCAACCAAACAATGATATATTGCTTCAAGACTCGCAGGAAGAATGAACGAAAGGCATGCTTAAGCATAGAGCATCAACGGCTATACCCATACGTTGCTAAATTGCTTTGTCTCTGCTTCTTTCATTTCAATGTAAACAAACCATATGGCATTAGCAGTGGAACAGTGTTGTCATGTGCTCTTTTTTTATTCCATTTAAAAAAATGTTAACATATAATGTAATACCATGTTAAAAACATGTTATAGATATTTTTATAGGTCTAGTGCATTATATCAATTAGGGTATTCAGAAGCTCGTTGCAGCGTTTCTTGTTTCGAGCTCAAAACGTACCGCAACAACAACTTATGTACATAGAAAAAAAGTATGAAAACATATGATTAATGGCCGCAGCAAACAAAAGTAAGTAAAACCGGTTTTGTTTCAAAAAATTAATCTTATTTTTGTTTCTATTCAGTGGAAGCAACAACAAATGTAAAGCGCAAGATAATCGAGCGAAAAATTCAGCATAAGAAGTGGTCAGAAGACGAAGTAGGTGATATTTTAAATTACATGCTAATGCATAGACCTTATCAATCTCCAAATCGACTTTGTCTTGCCGGGCAATATCTACAAATGTTAAAAGCATGCAATTGAGCAACTAATTCAAGCTACGAGCTCTTCTCACCATCCTCTATGTCCTTAATAACTTGCTTTGACAAAGCATCGCATTGTATATATTTACGACTTTTAAAAGGCATTTTTAATAAAATGTTGAAGCGAAACCGTAATTGAGTGAAAAAATTGAATTAAAGAAATGTAAACAAAGAACATCTGACTGCATAAACATATATCATTCCGCCCCAGCCCCCCGCAGTTAAAAAAAGAGAAATGCCTTTATCTTCCAGAGCTTCTGAGCTAAAGCCACCAAATTTGGTGCCAAGATTGTTGATTTAGAAACCCAAAAAAATTGGATGCCGCTCCAACCCACACCGCCCCCAGCTCCCCTTCCACCAAATTCTACTAACTTTGAGCTAGAGTCACCAAATTTGGTAGGATAGCAATTGACATATACATAGATCTGAGGCAAAAATTTGCGTACCACGCCCCATACCACCTCCAGCTCCCCTTTTCCTACCTTTAACAAACTTTGAGCTAGAGTCACCAAATTTGGAGGGAAAATAGCTTTTTGGAATCCCCATCTGCATCAGACGATCTTTGTGGAAGCGTACGCCCCTGCCGTATCCCCACCCATTGCTATCAGGTCTCTTTTTATCGGTTTTATTACTGGTATCGAGTATACCACAGTCGGGTGCGTCCGACTGCAACGTTTCTACTTTTTATTTCCTTGTTTTTGTTTTTTTCTAGCAGTGATTGCAAATATACGTTATATATATTTTTGTGTGCATCAGTTGTTTGCCGACTTAAATCTCGTTTTAATTTGCAGTGGAACTAACGCTGTATATAAATACAAACATATATTTTCGTTTGCATACTCTGTGTACTTCATGTTGTCGTTCGTATACTAACAACAAACAGCTTGTCTATTTTTCTTGCTTTTGCTTGCCAGCATCATTCCTCTCCCGTTTTCGTCCGCTCTTATCCGACGTACGTGCGCTCACTCGCCTTAGCGCTCTTCTGATTTTTACCGTTTCTTTAGTGCTCATTGCACAGTCACTTTCATACCTCATTCTGACACCCTACTTTTTGTTTGATAAAGCAGACCAGTTGTTGTAGGTAATTTATTTACTTATTTAATTATATTCAATATTTAACCAAGACATTTTTCTATGTAGGTTATAACAAATCCTTATGAAATGTGCTGGCTTTACTGCCAAAATTAGAGACTGTTTACTCGCAGACACTGGCCTGAAATGGTTCTGTGAGCCCTGCAATGAAGTGATGAATGAATCATCCCAGTTCATGACGCAGACTCACATAGGCTTTAAAGCTATGCATGTTGCGTTGAACAACTTGCATGTATCTTTCAAAAAGCCAGAGTCTAATTTTAAAAATGGCAAGGTCATGGTAGAATCTCCGTGTAAAGGAGTATGTGAATAGGCGAAACAATATTAATAATGGTATAAGAATCAGTGGTGCACCGCCTGTTACCATCCTGTTGCCTCAACTTCGGCGGCAGATAGTTGCACTCACAGAAACCTGGTTAAAACCTGATATATCTGATTATTCCGTTTAGCCTAATAAGTATAACTTGTACAGATGCCATCGCACCTCCCGCAAGGGGGGCGGTGTTCTCATTGCTGTTGACTCTTGTATTTCCTCTGAACAGATTCATTATCATGATCATCCGGATATTGAGTTCTTGTATGTTAAAATATTATGTAGCGGCCGCTAATTGTATATTACTTGCTCATATATTCCTACCCATTCTGATATTAACATTTATATATCCCATCTGAATGGCCTGCAACTTGTTTCGTCCTTGTTGACGGATGTTGCTCAACTTAAAGTGGTTGGTGATTTTAACTTGCCACATGAATGGTCTGCGAGTGAGACATCTTCGGTGCAATTACCAGCCACTTCTGATGATTTTATTGATGGCCTTTTTGAGTTAGGCCTATCACAAGTTAACAGGGTATAACTGTAGCAATAAAATGTTAGATTTGATATTTGTTTCTGACTCGGATTGTAGTAATGTTGGTAGAGTACCCCTCTAGTGCTTCCAGAAGATACCTACCATCCAACCTTAGAACTTTCCTTTGAAATTCTTAACCCTAGTCCAGCATCTAATAATTCCTTAAAGACCCGTTGTTTTCGTTAAACTAACTTTACAAATTATAACTTTACTAATTATATAGTGATATAGAAACTGCCATTGCCATTTTTGTATAGGACTTTGAATTCACATTTAGATATCTGTGTTCCCCTCACTTCTCCTTTAAATGAAAATAAACCACCTTGGTTTACAAGGGAACTATCTAAATTACAAAAGACGAAGACAAGATCCTATAAAAAAGTTTAAAAAATCTGGAAATACAGTAGGTTTATCCTCGTATATTATAGCAATGTCTAATTTCATTTCTGTAATTACTTTTTGTAAAACATGTATCTCATTCGTGGCAGATCAAACTTTTCCCTTGATCCGAAACAGTTTTATAAAATTGTTAACTCAAAATGTAAATCCTCATGCTTGCCATCTTTTGTTTACCTTGATAATACAAAAGCAAGTTCCGATCAAGCAGTGGCTGATCTATTTGCTGAGTAATTTCAATCAGTATACTCATCGAGTTTATAAAGTTGCAATAATTCCTATCCTTTTCAAGTGCAAACGTCAAACTGAGTGTACGCTGCTAAGTGACCTTAACTCTATCAAACCAGGCTTCTTGCCTGGTCCAGATGGAGTGCCCGGTTGTATACTTATATACTGTGCAGATTCACTTTGTAAACCCTTACATAAATTATTTAACTTGTCGGTTGACTCAGCTGTGTTTCCTGGTATATGGAAAGAATCTTTTATTATTCCACTTCATAAAAATTCTTCTAAGTCCAACGTTAAAAACTATACAGGTATATCCAAGTTGTCTGCCATTCTGAAAGTCTTTGAAAAAATTATTTGCTCTCAATTGCAGCACTTATGTAGGTCTCCAGAGAGACAAGAGAATAAAGCTTGTTATAGTCAGAACATAATACACGAAATGGTTCATGAATTAAATAGTTGCTTGAGCAACGATCGAGGCTAAGGGGTAAAAAGTTACGTGTAGATCTAATGGGAACATTTAATTATATTCGACTTAGAAGAACTGATGAGTCGATTTCACCATTAAGTAGATAAGTGATGAATGGTTCTATTCTATCCTGGTGAATCCCGTATTGCGGGGACCACACACAAGATCCATACTCCAGGATGGGACGTACTAGGGATGTATCGTTTAAGTGATTTAGGGATCATTAAACTCTTTTGACCACCGCTTGATGAAGCCAAGAGCGTTTATGGCCTTATTGACCATCGACGATATGTAAGAATCAAATTTTAATTTGCTATCAAGAATGATGCCTGAATCTTTAATTTCAAAAACGCGGACAAGTGGTGAAGCATTAAGCAAGTAGTGAGCAGTATGAGGGGTACCTCTACAAAAATTCATGATTTTATATTTTGAACAATTTAAATTTAGTAAAAGTAATCAGAAAGCCACGACAAGACTTTCGCTATAAATAAAATAATATTTAATTTTTCGAGCAGCAAAGAATGACTTACAGAATCAAATGCCTTACTTAAATCTGTATATACGACAGTTTGCATTTTAGCCTGAAACCCTTTGATAACAAATAACTCAAGAATGTTAGTGGTAGTAGATCTTCGCCTAACAAAACCGTGTTGATAAGGGGATAAAATTGAACAACATAACTGCTGCAATTGAGAGCATATAATTTTTTCAAAGACTTTCGGAATGGCAGACAACTTGGATATACCCCTATAGTTTTTAACATTAGACTTAGAAGAATTTTTATGAAGTGGAATAATGTAAGATTCTTTCCATATACCAGAAAATACAGCTGAGTCAACCGATAAGTTAAATAATTTATGTATAGGTTTACAAAGTGAATCCGCACAGTATATAAGTATACAACCGGGCACTCCATCTGGACCAGGCAAGAAGCCTGGTTTGATAGAGTTAAGGTCACTTAGCAGCGTACACTCAGTTTGACGTTTGCACTTGAAAAGGATAGGAATTATTGCGACTGTACAAACTCGATGAGTATACTGATTGAAAATGCTCCGCAAATAGATCAGCCACTTCTTGATCGGAACTTGCTTTTGTATTATCAAGGTAAACCGAGGATGGCAAGCATGAAGGTTTAAGTTTTGAGTTTACAAATTTATAAAACTGTTTCGGATCGCGGGAAAAGTTTGATCTGCAACGATTGAGATAATTGTTATAACAAAAAGTGTTTACAGAAATAAAATTTGACTTTGCAATTATATACGAGGATAAATCTATATTATTTCCAGATTTTTTAAACTTTTTTATAGGATCTTGTCTTCACGTTTTTTAATTTTGATAGTTCCCTCGTAAGCCAAGGTGGTTTATTTTCACTTGAAGGAACAGTGAGGGGAACACAGATATCCAAATGCGAATTCAAGGTCTTGTAAAAAATGGTGATGGCAGTTTTCATATAAATACAAGAATAAAGTTGAGACCAATTAGTATGCTGAAGCAAATCATTTAATTTAGTAAAGTCAGTTTTACGAAAGCAACGTGTCTTTAAAGAATTGTTAGATGCTAGTCTAAGGTTAAGAAGTTCGAAGGAAAGCTCTAAGGTTGGATGGTAGGTATCTTCAGGAAGCACTAGAGGGGATACTCTACTAACATTACTACAATCAGAATCAGAAACAAATATCAAATCTAACATTTTATTACTACTGTTATGCACTGTTAACTTGTGATAGGCCTAACTCTAAAAGGGCATCGATAAAATCATGAGAAGTGGCCGGTAATTGCGCTGAAGATGTGTCATTCACAGACCATAAAACATGTGGCAAATTAAAATCACCAACTACTATAAGTTGATCCATATCCGTCAACAACGACGCAACAAGTTGTAGGGCATTCAGATGGGATATATAAATGTTATTATCAGAATGGGGAGTAATATATGAGCAAGTAATATACAATGAGCGGCCACTGCATAATACTTTAACACATAGAAACTCTATACCCGGATGATCTGTTTAGAGGAAATACAAGAGTCAACAGCTATGAGAACACCGCCCCCTTGCCGGTGGTGTGATCGCATCTGTACAAGTTATACTTATTAGGCAAAACGGAATAATCAGATATATTAGATTTTAACCAGGTTTCTGTGAAAGCAACTATCTGTGAATCAAAAGAAAAGCTGTTTACATAAAGATTAGAAAGTTTAGTGTTAAGGCCTCGAACATTTTGATAGGCCAAGCTAACTACTTTTATAAGTTTTTTGCCCTCGAAGTTGAGTCAACAGGATGGATAACCGGCGGTGCACTACTGATTCTTATGCCATTATTAACATTGTTTCGCCTGTTAACATACTCCTGTACCACGAGCTTAGGTGGCCAAAACTTTTCAGAACAAATTGTTGTGAAAAATTCGGTTGGGTGTTCCAACTTGAAAGAAGATATGCTTCGGGCGTGTTTAAATTTAAACTTTTCCACAGTAATACGTGGGGAATCAATTTTACTTTTAACGTAGGCATTTACATCCTCCAATGAAGTATCGGAGGCAAGCCTTGACACGAATATGAACTTATTAACGGGTAAAACAACAAGAGGCTTGTGGACCCGTGCTGTACCTAAAGTAGAGTCAGTTGGCACACAGGCTGTTGAAACAGAAATATCGGGAGTTATATTGTTCGATTGACCGTTAGAGTTTAGATATCTGACAGGTGAGTTAAACAATATAAGCGGGCTAGCTGAAATACCCGCTGGAGGATTAATGCTAGGCACTAGAAGGGAACAGTTGGGACAGCAAGTGGGTTAGGACCCGAAGACTTTTTTCGCTTCGGAGATTCGGTTATCACCTTGCCATTTTTGAAGTTAGACTCTAAGTCTTTAAATGACATATGCAGGTTGTTAAATGCAACATGCATAGCCTTAAAACCGGTCTGCCTCATAAATTCGGAAGTTTCCTTCACCACCTCGTTGCATGGCTCACAGTACCATTTCATGCCTGTGTCAGCCAGCAAGCAGTCCCTAATTTTGGCTGTAAAGCCAGCACATTTCATGTGTATCATGTTATCGCACAATCTACACAATATAAAATCTTGTTTGGTTGATCCAACCAACTTGCAATTGGTACTGCAGCAAACCAGCATTATGATTTTATACAATAAAAATAAAAATAAATTATTTATAACAATTTATATGCAACATCAAAACAAGGTAATGTGCAAATTTAAGAGTAAGACAATTTCGAGGCAATGAGCGCGACAAAACGGTAAAAAGATAAGCGAGAGAGCGTGAGCGCGTAGGCAAATGAAACGGCAAGTACGCCGGATAAGAGCGGACGAAAGCTGCAGCAGACTGAATGCTGGGGAGCGAGAGCAAGAAAAATAGACAAGCTGTTTGTTGTTAGTAGACGAATACACAGAGTAGACAAGAGCAGAAAAAATGAATGTATATATGTGCGTATGTTTTCTTTATTTAAAAGCAATGCAGCGTCAGTTCAGCTGCAAATTGAAATGACTATTAAGTTTGCAATATTTTGTTATTCGTAAAACATAAACATATACAAAGTATATCTGCAATCACTGCTAGTATTTATTACCAAATAAAGCCGAAATAAACACCGTAAACAACACAGGAAAATAATAAATTACTGAGAGCACTCAAAAACAGAACCGTCACCAACGAAAGATAGATAGATCCTGGGATAGACCTACCCCCGTATTCAAGATGACTTTTTTTTAATTAATCTTCCTTCTTTGTTGAACCGTAGAATTATGCATGGTGTAGTATTCATCACTTATCTACTTAATGGTGAAATCGACTCATCAGTTCTATTAAGTCGAATAAAATTATACGTTCCTATTAGATTGACCCGTAACTTTTTACCTCTTAGCCTCGAACGTTGCTCAAGCAACTATTTAATTCATAAACCATGTTATATGTTCTGACTATAACATGCTTTATTCTCGTGTCTCTTTGGATACCTCAACTCAAGAACTAAAACGATCGATCCTTTTTTCTTTATCTAATCGTAACCACTATCACTTATCTACCGCTGGTCTGAAATGGTTTTTCTTAGTTTTTCCCAATCCATGCAACAAATGTTGGACTACTAATTTTCTTGTTGAATTTCCCAAAGCTTTAACGTTATGTTTTTTACCCTAATTTGATTTCAGCTGGTCATAGCTGACAATAAATAAATTTATAAATAAGTAAATAAAAAATAAACGACAACTCTGCATTGCTCAGCATTCATGCATGTTTTCACTCCAGTAAAACCATGCATGCAGACGTAACAGCATTCGTTAAAAAAAAAAAACTGAAAGATTCGTGCGTAAGCAGATACTTGGCGTAGCATCTGTTGAAACTTTGCGTACCTCGAGTCTTTTAGGAAGAAATCAACGTTTGGTTGGGTCTGTACTCTTTACATTCGGTATCGAGTATAATAAATTAAAAATAAAAAAGTTAAAAATAAATTTAAATAAACATATTCAAAAAATTCTGACGAGGTGTTAAACCCGGGTAGTCATGCGTCAGAACCTCAAATACTAGTTATCAAATTTTTTATATGCAAGAATAATAAACCTTAATGGCCGACAAAGTTGTTGCTACGTCAAAACAAATAAAATGAAAAACAAGTATAAACGTTGCAGTCTGAAGCAAACGACTGCGGTATACTCGATAGCAGTAATAAACAGATAAAAAGAGACCTGATTGCAATGGGGTGCGGATACTGCAGGGGCGTTCGCTTGCACAAAGGTTGTCTGATGCTTATGAGGATGCCAAAAAGCTATTTTCTTTCCAAATTTAATGAATCTAACTCAAAGTTTGTTAAATGAAGGGAAAGAGGGCTGTGGGTGGTATGGGGGCGTGGCATCAAAAGTTTTTATTCAGATCTTTGTGGGATGTCAACTGCTAAAGTCAGTAAAAAGTGGGGGCTGGGGCGGTTTGGCGGCGCTATGGGGGCGTGGCATCCATGCTGCAGATCTGTGTATCATGTCAATTGCTATCCTCATACCAAATTTCGTGACTCTAGCTCAAAGCTAGTAAATGGTGGAAGGTGGGCTGGGGGCGTTATAGGGGGGGCATGGCATCAAAGCTTTTGCTGCAGGTCTATTAACGATGTCAATTGCCATCCTCCTACCAAATTTGCTCGCTCTAGCTCAAAAGCTGTGAAAGATATAGGCATTTCTGTTTTTCAACTGCGCTCCAAAAATTTTATGCAGTTTTTTAGAAGTCATAAACAGTTTTCTTCGTACCAAATTTGGTGACTCTAGCTCAAACACTATTGAAGATACACGCCGTTCCGTTTTTAGCGAAGCGTTGGGGTGGTTGGGGGCGGTTAGGGCAGTATTGAGGGGCATGGAATCCAACATTTTTATGCATTTTTTGGTGGTCATCACCTATCTTGGCACTAAACTTGGTGGCTCCAGCTTAAAAACTGTAGAAGATATAGGCATTTTGGTTTTAAACTGCGAGGGAGCTGGGCGGAATGGGTGGTCGGCGCTCCAAAACTTTGATGCAGTTCTTTGGGGGTCGCTACCAGTAACCTTCCTATTAAAATTGGTGACGCTAGCACTAACAGTATGTAAGATACACGCATTTCCGTTTTTAGCGAAGCGTTGGGGTGCACTATGGGGAAAACTACCACTTTATCTGGCATTTGCAAGTTTTTTAAAAGTTTTGTAATCAGCACAAATTTGCTGTTAACGTATTAAGAAAACATCAAACTGTTATGCCCCAAACTCAAAATGTTAAATTTAACAGAACCATTTGAGAATAACAGCTGTTAAGTCAACTGTTGCAATCGAAAGCACGTGCGGCTAAGTTTTGTAAAATTTTGCATTGAGTTTCGAATTAAATGTTTTGCGTTGGGAACTGAATTAGAAGAAAATAAAGTCATAAACACTGATTTGGCAGGTATACACTGTGTGTTTAAAAAAAAAAATTGTTGAAATTGTGCGTATGTATACTAATATTTTGTCTTTTTATAAGCGCTTCTAAAGCTGGATTTTTATTAACAAATTTCAACTTTAGAAGGGATTATCTAAAAGAGTTTAGAATTGTTTATGTGTTTGTCCAAGTGTTTGTTGTAGCGTTTTCAATTCCGAGTTTACAGGTATTGGTCTTTCTATCCTCTTTTTCCCTCTTTTCGCGCAATGTGCATTTTTATTAGGCAACCTACTCTTTTCCAACGTCGATTTGTTTGCTGTGTGGAATAGCAAGAGGGGCCGGCACGAACGGGAGAAGGCAATTCATAGATATTTTGAACTGCATGCATGCAATAATGTTGAAGAACATATTTTAAAAGTAAAAAGCCACCAATTTTGCAACAATTTGCGTTATAACTGGCTTAAATGTAATAGCATTTACAAAAATTTTGAGAGAAGACATACGATATAGAGGAAATGTTTTGGGCAAAACTCGCCTTAAATGTCGATAAGCCGAAGCAGGGGGGCTGTGGAAATACAAATACCGGGATCACTGCACGCCACGCATTTGCCAACTTCGAAACATTTTCTGAAATAACTGGGGTTATTCAACAAATTATCTACAACTTGAGGATCATTTTGATATGTTTGTCCTGTCAGTTGCCAATAAATTTAGAAAAATCGAGGCATACTGTCATCAAACTGGCGAAATGATTGTGGACAGTTATCCATGGCTTCCCATGACACCAACTCTCCATAAGATTATTGCCCACTCAAGGCAAATCATTGAAAATACGGTGCTTCCAGTCGGCTGTTTTGGTGAAGAAGCGTCTGAGTTCCGCAACAAAATTTATAAATCGGATAGACTTCATCACTCCAGAAAACAAAGCCGATTAGAATCTTTAGGCGGTGTGTTTAAACGAGCTTTGGATACATCAGATCCATTTATATCTTCCCTAAATTTATCGCGACGCATTAAAAAACATAAAAATCTTTCCCTTCCTATTGAGGTTATTCAGCTTCTTTCGTGTGAGCACGAATACATGAATGATTTTTCAGAAAAAGAAGAGTTTGAAGACAACAGCCTACAGTTTCTTGAAAACTTTGAGCTTGAAAATGAAGAAAATACAGACAATAAAGAAAATTAATAAAAATCTGGATTTTCATAACTTTGGGGGCAAAAAGGGGCGTGGCGAAGCTCCTATCTGCAACGTAAGAACGTATAGGTGACTGAACTTAGAAAGTTTATATCTAAAAATGCACGCAAAATATATTTTTTTAGATTTTTTTGGCGGAAGGGGCGTTGACACGCCCATTTTTCTAAAAAAGCTTTACATGGTCTATAACAACATAATAAAAAAAACCGCAGTTAAAAATCTCTTTTGGTTCACTCGTTATAATAAATGCCAGATAAAGTGGTCATTTTCCCCATAGTGCAGCGTACGGACCGTAATACACAAACTTTACTGACAGTAACGACAAGTGTTGAAAAATTCACATATTGTGGCGGTTGGTCGAATACTTTCTCCTAATAAATCGGAAAGCAACTGTGTTTCGTTGCTTGTTTACATTCGAATTGTACGCCGCCAAATCCCAATTACATATTTTTGGGGCACTGAGGGCACTGCCGCCAGCACTCCCACTTTTGGCGCTATGTTTAATCTTATACCTATAGCTATCGCGCAGACCTGCCCATGCCATCTTGCATTCACGTACTGCAATGAAAATACGAATATATTTTTAATATTATATTATTAAGTTGATTATTATGATCAATATACTTGCCATCTTTTCCCAATTCGGCGCCAATTTCGTCCCATGCGCTTTTTACTAAAATATTATTTGAGTGCGACTTGTTGGTTAGATCCCAGAGGACTGGCCGACACTCCATTGCCTTAATAAGCGCAATCTTCTCGCTCTCTTCTTCGAAATTCACGAAGCGGCTCTTCCGTGTTCACATTTTTTTAAACTTTTCGCTTCCGTAAATAGGTGCAGACAGCTATTTACGGCAGCAATAACATTTTAACATTTTCATTGTTCAACACTGCCTTACGGCCCGTAACTAACAGTGCTGCGTACTGCGTTATGTTATTACGAGCCGTACGCTGTACGAGACCATTTTTTTTATATGAAGTTTTTCAGTCCGTGCGCTGTACGGGCCTACTGCGTACAGGCCTTAATTGAATATAATTAGTTCATTTTGTGTTTTTCTTACGAAATCATTATAATACACATTTAAGTCAATTTCATATAATTAATGACAATATATGAAAATTAAATTAGTAATAAATACTGTAATATAAATATTTAAAATGAATTTTAAAATAAAACACGAATTTATACAAAACATTGTTATGGTCGGCGATGTGCTATCGATGGTTGTGGTTGTCGCGCAAGGGGTGGAGAGTCGTGCTGGCCCCCAATAATAGATTGTTGTCTGTGGGATAGGGGGATGGTGCAAGGCAGAAGCAGAGCAGCCGGATTGCAACACGCGTGTTGAGGAAGTGATTTAATAAAGAAAGTAAATTAAGTGCTGGCGTGTGAAAGGTAGGGGGATAGAATTGTAGTGGTTTAGTTTTGTGCTTTTTTGTAAACAAAAGATTTTATTCTGTTCCAATAGTGCATCGCCTCCAGCCATTCCAACACGGCCGGCGCGGTCAGACGAGTGCTACCGACCACCGGACGAGGATTGGCCAACCCGTCTAGGTGGTTACACAAGTTTGTTTAGTGCAATAAGGCCAATAAAATATTTATACCCAGGCGCCTGCGCCCAAGCAAAAATTTCAAAGTGCCGGCTGCCAGCCACACACAGCTGCGCACCAACACGCACACTTACGCAGTAGCCGCCACAGGCAAAGTTCGCCGCGACCAGGAGGCAGCTTTATATAGGATTTAATTTATTTATTCATCTTATTTACTTTGCCCTTATTTATTTATTTAGTTTTATTCTGCCCATTATTTATTTCATCTATTATTTATCTTCATTATTTGTTTAATTTATTATTTATATATTCTTTCTTTGTTTTTCGTTTATTGTTTATTTGTGTATTAGATATTTGTTTTAACAGCTAACGTAAGTTAGCCGGCGCGCCCAATTGGGCTGAACGAATAGAGACCAAGGTCACAAAGAGGTTCCTGGCTTACCTCGTATGCCTTAATAAACAATATGAAAAAAAAAAAAAAAAAAAAAGAAAAAAGATATTTGTTGTTTTGTTCATTGATTTAATTATATTATTTTCATTTTCTTTGTTATGTTTATTTTAACGTAAATTTAATGTTAAGAAAAAACATGTTAATTATAATTATATTATAAATAAATGAATGTTTTGTTATTGTTAATGTAAAATCATGTGTAGTAATTTATGTGTGGGTGGGACGATTGTGTGTTGATGTCGGGCAGTGCTGCCATAATTTTTCGATCATAAAAAGCTAGATGGGCAAAAAAATAAGGCTAGAAAAGGCTAAATCCAGAACAAAACAAGCTATAAAAAAGCTGGGTTTAAATCACTGTTGAATTGGTAAAATTCAAGAGAATAACTGTTTTAGTGCTTATACTTTTTAATTCATAAAGTAAATGTGAATTTCTTTTTAAAATAATAATAATTAGTTTTCATTACATTAAAGATAAAATAAAAAAAAAACGACAAAACCTGAACCGCAATGGTTGCCAGTTCATGAAACCGTTTGTTTCCGCCGGAATCACGGTACGCGAGGACTTCCAGCCAAAATTTAAGCGTATTTTCGTTGTTTTGCCAAGTACAAAGCTTTATGTCTCTATATTGGCTTTCAACTTCTCCGATATTTGAAATTTTGAAATACTCCAAGACTGGAAGGATGCTTTGCTGCTTTATTTTTAAAACATTTTCAACAGAAAATGCATCAATCTGTTTCAGTATTTCAAAATTGTCGGGCAGTCTGAAAGATAAACAACAATAAATATTTTTTATGCATTTTAACTAAATAAAATGTACCCACCTTTGCTTCAACTGTTTAACGAGCTCTATTATAAAATTTGCGCAGCACTCCCGAATAGAAATCTCATCAACTGTTTCAATTTTATCAACTTTGGTGTGTTTTTCAAATTCGTAACCCAAATATAGGTCTTTTACAACGTATTTTTCAAAATTATCAACAGTTAAAATGTCAATGTTTTTTTCGCCAGGTATTATTTTACTTTGCAAAGATCTAATAGCCAGTATAAGGTCGTTTAGCAATTTTGTTGAGTCTGTATTCTTGCTTTGAAAACATTTGTTAAGGTGTTGCATTTCCTGCAAAATTGGTTTCAAGAATTTCAAGTACAAAAGGTTTTTATTGTCCTTAAACAAGCCGCACAGGTTTTGAGCTTGAAGACACTTTTCCTGGGTACCAGCAATATTGAAGTGAAGCGTTAGCTCATGCCACAGGTCCAAAATTCGTGTCACAGCCAATTCAATAGACAGCCATCGTGTATCGCACACCCGGGGAATTTTAAGTGGAGCCTTTAAGGAAACAAATTTATGTTGTAAACTTTTTCTTAAGTTAATTTAAAAGACATACACAGTCGACAAATAGTTACATGATAACAATAACAATGTTAATACAAAAGGACACAGTGAACTACTGACGTACACGAGGGCTTTTTTATACTAAGATATACCATCTCATCATTAATGCATTGGTAAATTTTATTATACGCAATTTGACGGCTAGAGCTTTTAGCAAACCAATTATATGTTCCATAAATAAGGTACTCCAGCCCCTCTGGAAAGCAGTGCTTGCATGCATGGTTTACTGCCAGTTGCACCGAATGGCAGGCACACTTAATTGAAAGTAACGACGGCGCATCCTTCTTCAACTCCGTAAATACACTTTGATTTGACCCAATCATTACATTGGCGTTGTCTGTGCCGATGCCAATCAAATTGTTGATTTCCAATTTCCATTTTCTAAGCTCTTGTTTAATTCCTTCCACTATAGACAAAGAATCACCACTTTCTAGGGAAATTAAGCTAAGGAACGTAGATACGATCACTCCACGCTCAACAGAAACGTAATTTATAACAACACCTAAACACAATTAACGTAAAAATTATGAATATACATATATATATAAAAAACCATTCAAACTTCTATAAATAGAGCAAGTGTTAAAACAATATATTTTACGTACCGAGGAGCTTTGTAAATGATATGTCTGTTGATTCGTCCAAAATCAAACTAAACTTGGCGTTTCCAACGTCGTTTCTTAGGTCCTCACGAAAATGAGGAGCCAACGCATTTTTAATGATGTAGGTACACTTAGTGCGATGCAGCTTAATTCGAGACGCGGTAACGCTGTCACTAAATTTTTTTTGGCAAAGAGTGCCTAGGTGGTCAATGGGAGCAATCGAGGTATGCTTTGCCACAAACAGGCACAGTGCTACCTCTTGCTCGACCGTTTTATTTGGCGTTTTCGCAAAATCAAATTTTTCTTTTTGTGAGAAGCCACTCATTGCACCTTTATGTTTTTTTGTTGCCGCATGGCCACGCAGGTCGCAAAGTTTTGCAGTTAGCCCGCACTTGCAGTAGCTGCAGTAAGCCCTTGTGGAATCAGTAATATCTCTTCGAAGCCAGTCTTTAAATTCGGCGCTCTGCAGCCACACCTCGCGTACACTTTGCTTATAAATTTTCGACATTTCTTTTTGCAGCGAAGACAGACTTATAAATGAAACATATGATGATGCTCGGGCCTCGAGGTGATTTTGATCGATTTTATAATCGAAAAACTGTTATCGGTACTTATGTTCATGATGCTTAGTGTTGTCAAAGATAAAAATACAATAAATGGTGATAAACGAAGTAAAGCTAAAAAAGGCTTAACAATATTTTTTTAAAGCTAGAATTCCCGCAGCCCGCAATTTCAAAATTTTTCCCGCTATCGCGTTTTAAAAACAGCCAGATCTGACGGGTAAACAGCTAAAATGGCAGCACTGATGTCGGGGTAAGTTGTTGTTGTTAGTGTTGTATGTATTAGGGAATTGGCGTAAAATGACAAAAGCCAATTCATGGGCAGGGAGGGCGCATTGGGGGTAAATCTTAACATCATTTTACCATGTATGTCCTAAAGTTGTCTGATGGTGCGAATTATCGCTGCTAGTCTGATTTTTGTTAGTTTTTTTGTAAAAAAATATACATTTTTGTTACACCGGTCCACACTGTATCGAGGTCGTATCCATCCCTGGGTCACCGATTTGCTAGCTGGCTATCGATACAGTGTTGTGAATCAAAGGCCGGTTCTTAACAACATAATAATGACAACTATTTTAAATAAAATTAATTAAGCAGCTTTTATTGGTGTGCGCAAGTTGTTGTCATCAGCCGTACTGTTCCATGCAAGTTCCTGCAAATATACAAAAAACGCATTAATATTATACTTACCTAAGAATACAAATATGTAAAATACTTATCTCTTATATAATGCATTTGTAAAGTCTGCCTTCTATGTTAAGTTGACCAACTTTTCGCTCCTGTCCAAATCATTCACGAAACTTCAGTTCAGCGCAAATTCACTCGCAAAACAAAAATAGTTTAAATACAGATTTATAACAAATATAAATGTCTATTCCTTACAAAGCTGCAACGCAGCCAAGCTTGAGCTTGCGTCGTATTTAATTATGCCATCCAGTCCGGATCATCCTTCCAGCTATACGTTCTAGTACAAACAATCCAGTGAATACAATTTGCTCGAATTAGAAAAAGAAAATAAATTGTAATGACATAATGAAAATAAAATATAAATTATTTTCAATACTTACAGTGCTGCATAGCAGCTTAGCTTGTATTTAGTTATCCTGATGTCAAACTTCTTGGGGCTTGTTCTATAGACTCCATATTAGGGTCATCCCTGGGGCTTATTCCAGAGACTTCCATCCTAGGGTCATCCTTCTGCTCGAGGGTCATCAATGCCGGGGTATCTAAAACTATTAACAAAGAAAATTTAAAAAAAATGTATGGGGTTAGCACGTCACATCGGGAGAAGAGTGGGTGAAGCCTGCAAAAATGAAATAAAATTAGTTTTATTTTACTATTAAATTTTTTTTAAGCTAAAAGTTAATTATTGAGCTACTGCTTCAAAATTTTTAATTTTTTTGCCATGGGCTCATGGCTTTGAATTGTCCTATACTTCATCTGATTAAACAGCCACTTTGCTTTGTTCCGTGCTTACACCACCGATAATTTCTTCAGCAAATCCAAGCGGTTGGTGTAGCAGCTGTTTGAATGGTCGAAGTTGGGTGGAAATCGTTTGTTCGTTTTATGCACTCCTCAGCAATTTTTTGCATAGGTTCCTAGAGTGCGGCGACCTGTCGAAAGCTTCGGCAAAGCACTCATAATGCCTGTTGCACACTATGAAGAACTCATCTGATGGGTTTGTTAGCAACATTTTGTCTTTTGCAAAATTCCGTTTTCTTATCAGATCTTCATAGCTCGCACATGCAATTGAGTCCATAAGTTCGAGAGCTATGTCGCACTTCGGGCAATCAAATTTTTAATCGCAATCAAACAGCCGTCAAAGTACCTGCGCGAGACCATTTCTCCAACAGACACTTGCGGCGTAATTGCTATTTCCTCAACATTTAGACTGGTTCCAATGTCATTTTCTATATTTGTGCTATTTATATAGTTGATGTCCTCCTCCATTGGATTTAGAGGTAGATCTGGGTCACATATCCAATCCATATGCAGATCGTCGTCGTCATCCTTACAATTGTCATTATTTAAGTATGAAGTTGTTATAAGCTTCATGGACATCAATCTCCCGTTAAGTAGTGCATTTCGCGTACTGAGGGGTTTGTATTGTTTACGAATATGGAGCGCAAAGCAGCAAAGAAATTTTCTAGGCTGTCTTGGTAAAACCTTGTTGTGTGTACATATTCAATACTTTTGTCGCTGAACGGCTCGTCCGTAACTTTTAAAATATTGTTGAGGGTCATTTTTAATCCAGCATGGCAACGGTTTAGCGAGTATATTTTTATGCTGTTGACATAGCTTATGAATTCTACAAATTTTGCTTTATTTTCCAATCTATAGGGATTCTTATTGCCCTGCTTATAAGATTTCCAGTTTAGCAGATCAAATCCGTCGTTCATCTTTAGTACAAATTCTGTTGTGGCCAATGCTAACTCCATATTTTTTTGCGAAAACAGTTTGTTGGTGTGGCAAAGTGTTATTGCATTTTCTACTGACCTTGACAATACTTGGACGGCAAGTTTCACACTAATTTTTTCGTGGAATTTTGGGTTGATGTGCTTTCCAGTAAGCTTCGGCACAATGCGTGTTGTTCTGCTTTTGCGTCGATTGCATACAACTCCGCAATCACACTCCAGCTAATAAAGCCAATTGGAGTCTCCATATCGCAATTTCTTAAGCTTTTAAATAAATGCACATAGTCGTACATCAAGTATATTTTGCTGCCATTAGAGTCAATATACCACATTTCATGCAAACTGCCAAGTTTACTTAAAACGCCTTGGTTGACTGCAGATTGATCGCATACCACGGCGTTAACTTTTAGACCCAGTTTCGTTAACATGGTTATATTATCTAATAAGCTTTCAATTGTGACAACTCATGCTGATTTCTGACTATCTATGCAGTAGTATGAAAATGCATATTACCTTGGCTAATTTATGCCTTTTAAGTAATTGGAAAAATAGAAAACTGTTCGCAAGTACATTCCAACGCTTTTCTTTTCCGCAATCAACAAAGCCGTCTATTTGATTTGTTATGCTATTATATTCTAGCTCAGAACGCCCGTGCATCTCATCAAACACAATAACGCAGTTCTTCTCGCTTTCTGACATACTTTTAGCATGCATAGCAATATTTTGACAAACCTTTTTATTTATGCCCGGAGAAATCAATCTTATTGGGCTTCAGTTAATAAAGACCTAGGACTTGGCCGATTGAATGACAGGGCATCTCTCAAAAATTGGTACCCTTTGGATGACCTATAATTTATGTTCATTAATAGGTTTTATTGAGCAACACTGAATTTTCTCATGAGCTCTTTTTTGAGGAGACGTGTTGCAAAAAACTTCGACTTCATTAACTTTGTCTGGTACCAGTATTGAGTTGTTTGAGACATCAATGCTCTTCAGAGTCCAATTTCTTTCCATGTCTTTTATAATTTGTTGCAAATCCACCTTTGCTTCCCTAATTTTTTTATTTTTTTCTAAACCATTATTGTATTTAGCTTTCAAATCTAAGCATTCTTTGCGCCAATAATTCTCGTTGCAGCAATATATTCCGCAACGAGGGCATACCTCTTCATTAGGCTCATCTTCTATGTTTTCAATGTTTTCATTGTTTTGTGGCTCTTTTGTGGGAGTATTAATATTTTCTATGCCCAAACCCAAAATCGGATCCACATTTTTTTTCAATTTGTTTTCTGAAAGTCCGATGGGTGAAGCAGCATACACTCAGTAATAACTGGGACATATATGCAATTTGACGTTTGATCTTGAAAAGGATAGGAACTATTGCAACTATATAAACTCGATAAGTATACTGATTTAAAATACTCAGCAAATAGATCAGCCACTGCTTGATCGGAACTTGCTTTCGTAGTATCAAGGTAAACCGAGGATAGCAAGCAAGAAGACTTACGTTTTGAGTTCACAAATTTATAAAACTGTTTCGGATCACTTGAAAAGTTTAATCTGCAACGATTGAGATAGATTGTAATGGGAAGTGTTAACAGAAATACAATTTGACTTTGCTGTTATATACAGGGATAAATCTATAATATTTCCAGATTTTTTAAAGTTTTTTTTTATAGAATCTTGTTTTCACGTTTTGAGATAGTTCCCTCGTAAACCATGGTGGTTTATTTTTACATGAAAGACAAGTGAGGGGAACACAGATATCCAATTTTGAATTCAAGGTCTTGTATAAAAGGGCAATGTCAGTTTCTATATCACTACAAGAATAAAGTTGAGACCAATTAGTATGCTGAAGCATATCATTCAATTTATTTAAGTCAGTTTTACGAAATCAACGGGTCTTTAAAGAATTGTTAGATGCTGAACTAAGGTTAAGAAGTTCGAAGGAAAGTTGGATGGTAGGTATCTTCGGGAAACACTAGAGGGGATTCTTTACTAACAATACTACAATCAGAGTCAGAAACAAACATCAAATCTAACATTTTATTACAACAGTTATGCACCCTGTTAACTTGTGATAGGCCTAACTCTAGTAGGCCATCGATAAAATCATCAGAAGTGGCTGGTAATTGCGCCGAAGATGTGTCATTCACAGACCATACAACATGTGGCAAATTAAAATCACCAATCACTATAAGTTGATCCATATCCGTCAACAACGACGAAACAAGTTGCAGGGCATTCAGATGGAATATGTTAATGTTATTATCAGAATGGCGAGGAATATAAGAACAAGTAATATATAGTGAGCGGCCGCTACATAATATTTAAAACACATAGAAACTCAATACCCGGATGATCATGAGAATGAATCTGTTCAGAGGAAATGGAAGAGTCAACAGCAATGAGAACACCGCCCACCTTGCGGGAGGCGCGATCGCATCTGTACAAGCTATACTTATTAGGCAAAACGGAAAAATCAGATATATCTGGATTTAACCAGGTTTCTGTGAGTGCAACTATCCGTGAAAGACAGGGTTGCATTGACGCTAACCAACTAAATAAGCAGTTAATCTCATCAATGAGAGGATTACGTTTGACAGTTTTTGTATGGTTTAATCGCGCGATTATATGTAGATTAGAGCTTTAATCTCGTCAATGACTCTAATCGCGCAGTTAAGTGGAATATCAGAATATGGCATAATGCCTGGCAGTAAAGGGAGAACCAAACGTTGCTTACGTGCTTTTCAAAGAAGATGTTTATGTGGCGCAGTATCTATTTCAAACTGTTTATGTAGTTTTGCAGCACTCTTTTTGAGCAGCTGTTTGACTTTGATCGGATGTTGTTGCTGTTTTTAAAAAGAATTGCCATTCAATTACTTCGGTAACACCTTTTAACGTCATGCTTTCTCAAGTAGTAAATAATATAAGCAGTTTTTAATCTTTTTCTCAAATTGGAGACATTTGCTTTGCACACTCATCAACTTTAAAGTGACAAGAATTTCTTATAACTACTGTTTACATTTGACCAAATACAAAAATCAAGTAAATCATTGCTTTTATGCATTTTCATTTGTTGCCGTTTACTAATGGTGGAGCTAAATTACTTAACCAAAGTTATAATTCTTTACCCCTTCTATCAACTGAAGATTTTAATATAAATTTTGCTCATCAGTCTGAAAATCCTTTATTTCAATTTTTGTCAGATAAATTGAAATTAAAAATAAATAATAATAGAAATGAAGCCACAACAAAAAAAGGCACAGCAATCGATGCTATTCACGAGGTATTTAAATGTAAACTCTAGAATGTTCCTTTCGTATTTTAGTTATCATAATCCAATAATTTGTGTTTTGAATCAGTAATGTGTATATGTATATATACTATATAATATGTATTTTTTATTATTAATATCGAAATACAGCTTTAAAACAAATAAAGCTGTTAAACAAAATAATATTCCTTGCCTATTTAATGTACCTATTTATTTATTTTTTTTATTCAAAATAATATCAAAATAAATTTTCTATAAAATTTTTAAACAAGACTGAATTATTGAATTACCAATACTTGAGTTAAAAAAAAAAAAATAAAACAATTTACAATATAAGAAGTATAACTTCCAAAGAGTGTGTTCTACACTACCCTAAGTTTTTTGTTTGTCAACACTAACAGCTGACATGGAGGCCTTTTTCGTTGCACTTTTTATTGGGTTACTGCCCGGCATAAGAAGTATAACTTCAAGAACAAAATTATCACAATAAAAAGATACACACGCTCATATGCATGAATACGCGCAGCAAACACACAAGCCAATGCGCAAATTCACGATTCCAGCAAAAATAATCTTTGATAGTCCTCTCTGAGCGAATCTACGCCACGAAATCAGTTCCCAAATATATCTTAAGCATTCGACCTTGGCCGTGAAAGATTGTTTTGATTTTTCCATGTCGTTTGCTGCCAATACAGAAAAAGGAAAAATATCAAAAATCTCGACAAGCAGGCCCGGCAAGAAATTAAACAAACGCATATGCACCAAAATGCAAACAATCCTTACCGTTCTTGGTTGCCAATCAATAGTTTTTTCGGGCAGTTGAGAGCAAAGGCAAGATAAACAAGAGTCCGCTTTTGCGCTTGCTCACGCTTGTGCAAAGCAGAAAAGTGTATCCCCTCCTAGCCCTGCGAAGAGCTTTTCTTGCCAATTGCAATGTCTACTATATTAAAGGTCTATGGTTAAATACAAATTCCGATATATTTACGAACCGCAGTTAATCGTAGTTTGTGCAGTCAATTACAAAAAGAGAAAAAACAAAATTGTTAGTTGTGCTAAAAATTTGCTCCAATTGCTAAAAAAGACCAACAGGCTGTGTCTCCAACACGGCCGCTAAGATTTTACGTAGAATACGTAACATTTCAAATTTATCAAACAAAATAGAAGTAATGACAAAATAATGAAATTAAATTAAGTAAAATATATTTTTAAATGTATGCTCCAAACCATATCAATGAAGGTTGAAGATTGAATGTAGTTTCCATAAGTTCCTAGAAGGGTTTGTTTTCTCTCCTGATAAATTTCATACGAATATTAATAATATAAATGTATTTTCTAATCACACTTATTTATATTTACTTTCAAAATATTTTGTTAAATATAGGCGCTTTTAAGGAGGCATTTTATTATATTTTCATTCTATTTAGTATATTGGTAGCGACTTTTTTGCACTGGTTTATTTTTCGTGAATATACACACACACACTCATTTTGCCTCCCGAATCAAATACATACATAAATAGTTAAAAACAGCCATAAACCAACAACAACACGTGCTGGATTGTCGTGGCTGAGACCCAAAAAATGCACAAATTAAAAATACCCCTTGTACAAATATTTAATAATCGTCAATAAAAAAAATCAAATATATAATTTAATATATAGATAATATATTTTAATTACTTACAAAAAACGTCGATTTAAGTGCTAGTTTATTAAATTATCTACAACGTGTTTAATTGATTCTGAACGCCTTACCTTATTGCCAAAATATGAACAAACATATTACACAGACATAATATTGAAGTAATCACGTTTTGCTATTTAATTGCACAAAGTTCATATTGAGTTTATACAACCCTTCTAAGTTGGTTTGCATTAATTAGTATAAGTCAACTGTTGAGACGACATGAGAAATGAAACGCGGTTGCTTCTTTTTCGAACACACACAAGCTTTTACCGTTGTTTGTTGCGGCTGCACTATGGGGCGCTTTGCAAAAAAAAACTGTCATATATTTATTTTTACATGTCCCAAAACTCACTTCTTGTTTATGCAAATCTCTAGTAAAAATTATATAGTTGGCCGATATACATGAATTTTTAAAAAAATTTTAGTATTATATAAACATGCTTGACTCCCAGATTTCGACCTGATATGTTGAAAACACGCGGCAACAAGCCAATTTTATCAAAATGATTTTCCTTTGGTTCTTACAAACCTAACGCAAAAAACCAAATCAAAATATCTTGCGTGGTTTGCAAGCCATTAATTAATGGCAGTTTTTGGTAAAATGCCCACAGTGCGTTGGCACTCCGCTTGCTTCGAAACACCACTGAGCGCAATGGCAACTGAAACAACACTATATGCACAGTCTATCCGCTATAGCTATCACTATCGCGCCCGCTCTTACTTATTGCTAATACATGAGCACATAAAACACGCATATGAAAATTGCCGAAAAATGTATTGCGCTTAAAATTTCATTTACTTATGGATTCAAAAACTTTATATGTAGCAGTATTATACTTTATATACTGTTCGAAAGCTAACAAATTCAGTTAACTCCTATATAAATGAGATTCCATTTGGGAATGTTTAAAGTATAAAAAAATCGAAATGAACGCGGCGAAAGTGGTCGCAAAAATTTTTACTTCGCATTGCACCCCTAACCTGCCGAATAACGTATTCTACGTTAAAAAAGAAGTTTTAAATGGGTAGATTTGTTGCTTGTAGCATTTAAAAAAAAAACATTACAAATATTACAAGTTGCCAAATCTAGCCAATTAACTGCTAAACTGGCAGCACGGACTGTCTGTGAGATTTAACATAAAAACAACAGAGAAGCTTATCAAGGGCAAAACTAAATCGGTAAATTCAGAGATAAATCAAAATTTTTAAATCACTAATTTTCGAAGCTAAATAAAAAAAGGATTTTGATTTTGGATGGATAAAGTGGTTTGTTGATAAAATCGCAGTTAATAATTCATTAGCTAACCGATAGAATTACAAATTTGAATTGAAAGCAACAAAAAAAAGTTTATTACGAATTGTCTTGTGAGCGTGCGCTGCTGTGTACTTGTTAATGCGTGCGTTTGTCTTTTACTCTCTGTTTTGCCAGTCAGCATACTGGGTACAAGTTGACACAAAACGCAATGCAAGAAGCAGTAAAAAAGATAAATAATAAATCTGAGAATTTCTCAATTAAAAATAATAAAATAAACACTTTCATCATCATGGAATGCCGCTGAAAGGGATAATAAAATCAATCAATCATATAGTGCATATGTAAAAAAAACGTCAAAGCAATACAAGATGCAGTGATTATTTCAACGTTGTTTTCATGAGTGTGAGAGTGCGTGTGTGCGGCCAAACGAAAAGGTAACATTTCAATTGACTAATTAGTTAACAGAGCAGCTCCCATCCTTGTTCAGCACCAACAACAACTAGATCTGAGTGCACGTAATCGCATCAAGATGACCACCGATTTTCTGTTCCCTAAAATAGCGGAATGCTCTTATGTGTCCTGTTACTGGTGAGTTATAACAGCAGCCAAAAAAAAGAATCCACAATGTATGTACATATGTACATATCGAGCCTTTTTGCAAAAATAACGTATGCGCCATTTTCAGAAAATTTTTTTTTAATTCAAATTGGTTTATAAACATCAACCGCATCTGCACTCAAAATATTACATATCAATTGTACATATTAACGGAGGTATTAGCCTGTCAATAATAACGTAAGTGACACTCGCTTTTTTGGTGTCAGCGAAAATAACGTAAGCGACATAAAACCAAATATGTATGTATGGAAGAGCATCGAAGAGAACTATGGATGCAAGTGCATCGAAGGGAACTGTTCAATCCAAGATTAAGCCAAACCGAATGAGAAATGAAAGGAGATCGGAAAAGTATCATTGATCTTATCTCAGAGTAGAATCTTTGCAAATTTTGAAGTGAAACGTTATACTAAATACAGTAGTACTATTGAACATACACTTATATATTGAACTTAAAACATTAAAGTAAGTTAAAATTGTTTATTGTTATTTAATCTTTTTTGTAAGTTCTCTGTCTTAAGGCCTGTTTACTCTAGACATAACTTAAAAAAAAAAACTTATCTTAATAAAAAATATCTTAAGGAATAGTTGCATTTACTCTCGATATAAATTAACTTAATAAATCAGTGCGGCAGTGCTGTATAACTATGTAAGCAGTGTTGTTAAACAAAGAAAAATAAACGCGGTATCACATATTGACCACAACAGCATCAAAGCAGCAGAAAAGTGACTTTATAATAATGGATAAAAAAACAACAGTAGCCTTTGCAATGTATATGAATTAGATGTTTAATTGTTACACGTTGTTGACTAACGTTTTGCAAGACTGTTTTCGAACAGCTGTTCGTAAATCAACACTGTTCGACGTAAGAAAATTAAGTTATTTCTGCAACCTGCAGGTTCAAAATTACGATAAGTTATTTTATGTTGAGAGTAAACGCTAACATTGAGAGCCATAAGGTAGATTGAGTCAGCTGACTCTTAAGTTATTTTTTCTTAAGTTATGTCTTGAGTAAACAGGCCTTTAGAAAAATGTGGTCTGTTCAGTGTTGTATGTTACAAAAACTTTTAGCTGCTAATTTTTATATATTTTGCTCAAGGTTATCGCAACGTCACTTGTACCTTAAAGCGATAGTGAAAGCGAATTAAACCCGGATATCGTTTCAATTGAAGAGGAGACTTGCATTGGCAAGTGTGGCTACAAAAATTTTAATAAAGGGAACGGAATTCCACGAAGCCAATTTGCTAGATATGCTCAAGTTCTTCCCTGTTATAATAAAAAATGCGGTAATATTTGTTTCTCTAAGTTAAGTGAAGAAGATCGGCAATCCCTCAACGAACCCTTTTGGGGAATGAGTAAAAGTAAACAAAAGTTTTGGTTTGCCTCATGTATTGTCAAAAGTTTACCTTTTAATTTTAGATTGAATGGAAACTACGAAAGAAATAGTTTTTTTTTGCGATAGTTGCGCAGGTCGAAATCGAAATATTCTTATTTTATAAATTCATCGATGTTTGTTGAATCTATTAAGATTACATATTTGTTGCCAGGTCATACAATGATGCCAGTTGACTCGGTTCATAGCTCAATAGAATTCTTTACACGAAAGAGAACAGTGTGAGCTCCTAGTGAGAGGAGAACAATTATTAACAGAGCAATAAAAACCCTTACCCATATAAATGCATAACTCTAGAAAATTTAGAATTTTTAAATTAGAAATTACTTTCAAGTGAACTTAAATCAAAAGGAAATAAATTAAATATAAGCTTCCTACGGACAGCCATTTTAAAACAAGAGTGCATTAAATATAAATTCGGGTATTTTCAAAACAGCCCTGAAACAGCTGTTAATACGAGTTTTTGCCATCATCCAAATCGTTTATGTACAAAAGAATTAGATATAACTTTACATAAGTTTAATGATTTAAAATCACTTTGTGAATAAAAAGGATTCCTATACAATTTCATCAGGAATATTTTAGCCTTAAGACATTAAAGAAAGTCAAAGACTCATTAAACGAAAGCGACGAAGATGATTAGAAAAAAATTACTTTAATTTCTCCAGTCTGTGAACACACATATAAGTCTCATTAATTTTAGGCCATATAATGAAAAATTTATTAAAATAAATTTAAAAAATAAATTTTTAAAAAGAGTAGTAAAATTGCATCAAAAACATTTAACGTAAAGGACTGTTTTTTAACAAAGCTGTCGTAAAGTAAAGCTGCCAAAAGAACGTAAGCGCATAAGAATAGTAATTTGCGTGAATAAACTTTTAAATATATGTATTTTTATTTGTATGTGACATTAAATACCTACCTTCTTTATTTCAAATAAATCCACTTAACGAATTCTTAAATAATAACAAAAAACTTTTTCCTGTTTAATTGCGTTTTGGCGCATACGTAGTTTTTGCAAATAAGGCTCGATATATACTAAGCATGCGCACATTTTGATTTACATATAATAAATAAGTGTTTAAAAAAATATTAATGTATGTATATTTAACATAAACAGGCCATGTGCCTTTTTTGATCCATTGATCGCTTCTTGTTGAACAACACGTTGAATGGTTGTTTTTTTTTGTTGATTATGTCAACTAAATAATATGTGCCTCCAAAAATCAGTCATGTGATCTTTATACTCGATACCGAAGGTAAAGACTTGAAACTTTGCAAATATCTTTATCTATGGCATAGTAAATTAAAGTGTCAAAATTGGGATTCTACGATAACTGGGTGGCTGGCAATTCGACAAATTCGACAACTCAAAGTCACCAAATTTGGTAGGAGGATAGCCATTGCCATTATACACAGATCTGCAGCAAAACTTTGGATGCCACACCCGCCCATACCGCCCCAAGCCCCCATTTCCCATATTTGACTAACTTTGAGCTAGAGTCACCAAATTTGGTAGGAGTATAGCCATTGCCATCATACACAGATCTGCAGCAAAAATTTGGATGCCACGCTCTCCTATACCGCCCCCAGTCACCCTTTGTCCCACCTTTAACAAACTTTGAGCTAGAGCCAAAAAATTTGGTAGTAAGGATAGCAATTGACGTCCCACAAAGATCTGCATAAAAAGTTTGGTAGCCACGCCCTTATACCGCTCCCATTCCCACCTTTAACAAACTTTAAGCTAGAGTCACCAAATTTGGTAGGAGGAAAACAAAATTTGGATGCCACGCCCACCCATACCACCCCCAGCTCTCGTTCTCCCACCTTTTACAAACTTTGATCTAGAGTCACCAAATTTCTTAGTAAGATAGCAATTCACATCCCACAAATATCTGCATAAACTTTGAGCAAGAGTCACCAAATTTGGAAGGAAGACAGCTATTTGGCATCCCCATCTTCATCAGACAATCTTTGAGGCAGCATACACCCCTGCCGTATCCGCACCCCATTGTAATAGATTTTATTGCTTTTATTGCTTGTATCGAGTATACCGCAGTCGGCTGCGTCCTACTGCAGCGTTTCTACTTGTTAATTTTGACGTGTCGTGATTCATGTTCGTTGGTATTCCTAGAAACGTATTAATAAATAATAAAGTTGTGCCGATAAGTATTGACTGTTCCTTAGTTTTATGTTGTACTAGCGCTACCGCTCTCACTTCGAATCCATCTGTAGCAAAGCCATAGTTGATCGATCTGCTATGTAGTTTTGTCGGGTTTGCAAAAGTAATAGCAAACAAGTGAAAACGTTGCATTCGGACGGAACCGATTGCGGTATACCCGCTTTGATTTCGGTTATCCATTATCAAATCGTTCGAAATACTTAAATATGTAGAAACTTGTTGTATGCGGATCTAACGCGGCAAAGAGAAAATAATGGGGCTTAACGATCTAGTGCTTGAAAAAACGTCCACAAAATTGCAGCAAAAACAAACACACATACCCAGCGGCGAAAACCACACTCTATACGTCCTCAAGATGCCTTTCGTGGAAACCCCACTGAATATATGTATTACGTGTAACCTCTCTGTAAACAAGCCTATAATGGGAAGTTTTACACAGTATTGTTGTTGTTTCGCTCGTTTTCTATTCGGTTATTGAGTTCATTAATTTTCAGTGTCGTCTAAGGTCCAGTTACCCGAACTTGAATTGAATTATAACTTAGAAAACAGCTGATCTGTTCATTCACAGATAGTTGCATTCACAGAAACCTGGTTAAAACCTAATATATTTGATTATTCCGTTTTGCCTAATAAGTATAACCTGTACAGATGCGATCGCACCACCAGCAAGGGGGGCGGTGTTCTCATTGCTGTTGATTCTTGTATTTCCTCTGAACAAATTCATTCCCATGATTATCCGGGTATAGAGTTTCTTTGTGTTAAAATATTATGTAGCGGCCGCTCATTGTATATTACTTGCTCATATATTCCTCCCAATTCTGATAATAACATTTACATATCCCATCTGAATGCCCTGCAACTTGTTGCGTCGTTGTTGACGGATATTGATCAACTTATAGTGGTTGGTGATTTTAATTTGCCACATGTTGTATGGTCTGTGAATGACACATCTTCGGCGCAATTACCGGCCACTTCTGATGATTTTATAGAGGGCCTTTTAGAGTTGGGCCTATCACAAGTTAACAGGGTGCAGAACAGTAGTAATAAAATGTTAGATTTGATATTCGTTTCTGATTCTGATTGTAGTAATGTTAGTAGAGTATCCCCTCTAGTGCTTCCTGAAGATACCTACCATCCAACTTTAGAACTTTCCTTTGAACTTTTTAACCTTATACCAGCAACTAAAAATTCTTTAAAAACCCGATGTTTTCGTAAAACTAACTTTAAAAAATTGAATGATCTTCTTCATCACACTAATTGGTCTCACCTTTATTCTTGTAGTGATATAGAAACTGCCATCACCATTTTTTACAGGACCTTGAATTCGCATTTGGATATCTGTGTTCCCCTCACTGTTCCTCCAAGTGAAAATAAACCACCTTGGTTTACGAGGGAACTCTCAAAATTAAAAAACATGAAGACAAGATCCTATAAAAAATTTAAAAAATCTGGAAATACCATAGATTTATCCTCGTATATAATTGCAAAGTCAAATTTTATTTCGGTAAACACTTTTTGTTACAAAAATTATCTCAATCGTTGCAGATCAAACTTTTCCCGTGATCCAAAACAGTTTTATAAATTTGTTAACTCAAAACGTAAATCTTCTTGCATGCCATCCTCGATTTACCTTGATAATACAAAAGCAAATACAGATCAGGCAGTGGCCGATCTATTTGCTAAGTATTTTCAATCAGTATACTCATCGAGTTCATATAGTTACAATAATTCCTATCCTTTTCAAGTCCAAGCGTCAAACTGCATTTATGTCCCCGTTATAGCTGAGTGTACTCTACTGGGCGACCTTAACTCTATCAAACCCGGCTTTTTGCCCGGTCCAGATGGAGTGCCAGGTTGTATACTTAGATACTGTGCGGATTCACTTTGTAAACCTTTACATAAATTATTTAACTTATTGGTTGACTCAGCTGTGTTTCCTGGTATCTGGAAGGAATCTTTTATTATTCCACTTCATAAAAATTCTTCTAAGTCTAACGTTAAAAACTATAGGGGTATATCCAAGTTGTCTGCCATTCCGAAAGTCTTGGAAAAAATTATATGCTCTCAATTGCAGCACTTATGTTGTTCAATTTTATCCCCTTATCAACACGGTTTTGTTAGGCGAAGATCTACTACCACCAACCTTCTTGAGTTTACCTCACTTGTTATCAAAGGGTTTCAAGCAAAAATGCAAACTGACGTCGTTTACACAGATTTTAGTAAGGCATTTGATTCTGTTAGTCATTCCTTGTTGCTTAAAAAATTAAATATTATTGGATTTCCAGTAAAACTCCTGTCGTGGCTTTCTGGGTACTTGTGTGGCCGAACACAAAAAGTAGTTTTTAAATCATCTGTATCTAAACCTATTTTTGTTACCTCAGGTGTCCCTCAGGGGAGTCACCTAGGACCATTGCTATTTAATCTCTTTATTAACGATCTTCCTGCTGTTGTTACTAATTCTCGTGTATTTATGTTTGCTGATGATGTAAAGCTATGTTTCACCTATAATGATGATTCTCTTAGTGACTTACTACAGTCAGACTTGGGAGCACTGTCAGCTTGGTGCCGTTATAACTTACTTAATTTAAATTGTTCAAAATGTAAAATCATGACTTTTTGTAGAGGTACCCCTCATAATGCTCACTACGTGCTTGATGCTTCACCACTTGTCCGCGTTTTTGAAATTAAAGATTTAGGCATCATTCTTGATAGCAAATTAAAATTTGATTCTCACATATCGTCGATGGTCAATAAGGCCATAAACGTTCTTGGCTTCATCAAGCGGTGGTCTAAAGAGTTTGATGACCCCTACACCACTAAAACGCTATATACATCCCTAGTACGTCCCATCCTGGAGTATGGATCTTGTGTGTGGTCCCCGCAATACGGGATTCACCAGGATAGAATTGAATCAGTGCAGAGGAAATTTCTTCTGTTTGCGCTCAGATGTTTTAACTGGGTTCCTGGAATAGACCTTCCCCCCTATTCAAGTAGACTTCTTTTAATTAATCTTCCTTCCCTGTTGAACCGTAGAATTATGCATGGTGTAGTATTTGTCAATAATCTACTTAATGGTGAAATCGACTCATCAGTTCTTCTAAGTCGAATAAAATTAAATGTTCCCATTAGATCCACACGTAACTTTTTACCCCACAGCCTCGATCGTTGCTCGAGCAACTATTTAATTCATGAACCATTTCGTGTATTATGTTCTGACTATAACAAACTTTATTCTCTTGTCTCTCTGGAGACCTCGACTCCAGTACTAAAACGATCTATCCTTTCTGCCTTATCTAATCGTAACCACTAATCACTAATCTACCACTGGTCTGATTGGGTTTTTCTGGGTTTTTCCCAATCCACGCAACAAATGTTGGGCCACTTATTTTCTTGTTGAATTTCCCAGAGCTTTAACGTTAACTTTATAATTGTTTCAACCTTAATTTACTTTCAGCACATCACATAATTTTAAATTTTACTTTAAACTTAATTATTTTCATTATGATTACTTTAATTAGTTTTATTCTCATGTCAGCTGTTCATAGCTGACAATAAATAAATAAAATAAAATAAAAAAAAAAAAAAAAAAAAAATAAAACGTAAAACACTGCTTGTTGGTTACCCTCAACTCGAACTGAATTGAATTGAATGACAGCCTGCAGAAAACAGAGTTTAAGTTCATATTTTAGTTCAAGTTATGTTTCCATTACGTTGATCAGCTGATTTAAAATGGACGAGCATAAAATTATTTGGTTCGCGCAGAAAAAAGATATTTTTTTACAATAAAGCCAGGAAATATTTTAAGGATCCGGCAAAAAATAAAGGCAGCTTTGCTATTAATAAATATCAAAACAATGGCTGCGCTCAGGGAATCGCTGAAAACTTGTGAATGCACTGCTTAGCGTTGCACATGACTTTGCACATTACTTTGGATAGAATTTAACAGACTTTGCAATGTTGACACATATGTATAAAATAATACAAATTCGAAATGGTATATCTATATGTTTACCTCGAATGAGGTTCTGTTCATCCCAAAGTGTTCCATTTGGACAAAAGAATTAACCGCAGATCAACTAATAAGTGCATAAGCCAAAAAATTTTACGCTTAGAAAATTGGCGACCGCTGACTAAACATGTTTGAAGTGCGCTTACTAAGCAGAGCGTTCAGCGAACGATTACTTTACATGAATTGTAAGCGCTTAGTTCCCTGAACGCAGCCTATGCCAAACAGCTGTTCGATAATTTAATGTTTAGGGTAGTTTGTTTAATTTCATGTTCATGTTCACGTTTGGGTAATCGATTGGTTTTCACGTTCCAATTCACGTTCAATTAAAATTAAATTAAATTCAAGTTGGGATAACTGGGCCTTTACGCATACAAGTGTAAAAATAAATGCATGCATGTGGGGAATTTTTCGGTTAATCCCTTTGAATTCCTACTTCGACTTTGCTTAAGGCACGCGCAGATTTGACGTTTTTATACTCGATACCGATGGTAAAAAGTATATTGGGTTGGTGCAATGTCCGTCATGGTGTCTGTCCGTGTGTCCGTTTTTCCGTGTTCCACACCCTTCAAGCTAGAGACTTGAAACTTTGCAAATGTTTTTATCTATGGCAAAGTAAATTAAAGAGTTAAGATTGGAGTTCTACGATAACTGGGGGGCTGGCAAATCGATAAGCTCGATAACGCAAAATCGTTAAATCCAGCGATTTCGCAAGCCCTTACAGCTAGAACTACCAAATTTGGGAAGAAGATAGAAATTTACAACCTTCAAAAAACTGCATCAAAAATTTTGGAGCCACGTTCACCCATTCCGCCCGCAGCCCCCCCCCCCCCCCCGTCATTTAAATTTAAAAATTCCTATATCTTCTTCAGTTTTTGAGCTAGAGCCACCAAAGTTGTTGCCATGATGATGTTGACGACCCTCAATCAAATTCATAAAAACTTTGCCCACCGGTTGGTTCCCTTGCCCCATGCTTTTTGAAATTAAAATAAGCCTATATTTTCCACAGCTTTTGAGCTAAAGCCACCAAATTTGGTGCCAAGATTGATGATGAAGAAACCCAAAAGCTTGGATGCCGCCCCCACCCATGCAACCCCCAGCCCCCCTTCTACCAAATTTTACTAACTTTGAGCTAGAGTCACCATATTTGGTATTAGGATAGCAATTGACATGATACACAGATCTTTAGCAAGAATTTGGATGCCGCGCTCCCATAGCGCCCACAGCCCCCTCTTTACATACCTTGAACAAACTTTGAGCTAGAGTCACCAAATTTGGAAGGAAGATAACTTTTGGCATCCCGTCTGCACCAGACAATCTTTGAGGCAGCGTACACCTTTTTTCGGTTATATTACTGGTATCGAGTATACCAGTCGGTTGCGTCCGACTGCAACGTTTCTACTTGTTTCAACTGCGATTGCTGGAAAAATTTTAAAACAGCCGGAAGATGCTAATTTCAGATGGATTTAGCGTTTTTAAGCGTTTTGTATGTATTAAATAATATTTTCATGCATTGGAACATTTTGGTATAGGTAATATTGACCAAATTGATCGTCAGCATCAAAACGTTAATATTATAAATTTGGAGAACAATGACGATATGTTGCAGTTATGGCTAGAAGTGAACGCATACTGCGATTCTGGTGGAAACTCGAGATTCAAAGAGCTGTCCACCATTGCTTTACAATTATTGTCGTTGCCGTTGAGTTGAGCGAGTTTTCAGCTAGGTCAATCTGGTTGAACATAAGCAGAGCAATCGAATGAATGTTGACACTTTGAACGCAACTTAAAACATCAGGACAAATCACTTACATAACTTAAAATTAAAAATATTAACTACACTTAGACCCCTTTTACACGATGAACTTTTAGCTTCTGCTGCATTCGTTTGTTGGCAAAAGGGGTAGTGGTGAAACAGCTGCAAGCAATGCTTCATGACATTGGTAGCAATGATTAAATTTTCTCATTTTGCTTTGCCCTATTCCGATTACATGTTAACACAGAGTTGCACAGTGTTTGATGTGAATAATAAAATTATCGATACGAAATACCGCACATGCAACTATTGCCGCAATTTGTTAATACGTTGTTTATTATTGTGGTTTAAAATTATTAATTAAAATGTTTTGGACAAGAGAGTTGATTGAACTGCAGTTAAGTCAATATGAGCAGCACGAACATTTATATAATGTTCGGAGCGATATTAATAAGGACAGGGTAAAGCGCTCCAGCAGTATGCATTCAAAATCCAATGCCTCAACCGCCATACCTGTCGCACTCAAAAGTTCTTTTGCTAAATCCATTTTATTTACTTGTTTCTCTCTCAATCAATAATCATTTGTTAACAAATAAAACAATCGATGGCAACGATTAATGTTTAACGACCATAAATTTTTCGGCTGGGCTGTGCGCATCTAAATACATTTACAAATAATAATTAGGATATTCAGTAACTATGCTATCGTCGTAAAGTACTAAGTTGTTATTTGAAATCTTCTGAATCTGAAAAAATCAGTTTTAGAGATTATGTATGTAATGAAATAAGGACACACTAGACGGGTTTTGGCTGTAAAAGTAAGTAAATTTTATTATATATTAATTTAAAAGACTAATCTGATGTTTTTAACACTGGCAGAAGCAACAAAAGTAAAGTTTTCTTCGTTCTGCTGCACTTGGTATGTTATCATGCCGATTGTTAAACCATCTCTTATTCCAAAGAATGTTGCAATTTTCTTGCTCAATTCAATTTAACTGTCGATTGTATTGTCATCGAACTGGCAAACAGCTGTGGGCACGGCCGCTCTTTTTTCGTTGCCTGCACAGACCCGGAGAATACCGAAAAACACCGGACTTCTGTCCAAATATTTTTCGGGCGTTTTTCAATTATTACATTGACGGATTTTGTAGCCAATATGACTGGAACAGCAAAAGAATTTAAGGTCTTTGTCAGAAGCTACAGAGAAGCCTTTTTTACTCGAAACAAAATGCAATGTCCGACATGGTGCCTGTCAGTTTCGTTTTGCTGTTGTATTACTTAAGTTGTGTAACGTGTAGTTTCGAAAATAAATAGGATTTTTATTTAAAAAGCCTTAAATATTAAGACATTAAAAAAAATTAGGGTGTGTAGAACACACTCTTTGGAAGTTATACTTCTTATATTGTAATTTGATTTTTTTTTTTTTAAAGTCAAGTATTGGTAAATCAATAATTCAGTCTTGTTTAACAATTTTTTAGAAAATTTATTTTGATATTATTTTGAATAAAAAAAAAGAAATTAATAGGTACATTATTTGTTTCACAGCTTTATTTATTTTACAGCTGTATTTCGATATTTATAATAATAATACATATTATATAGTATAATATCCATATACATATTACTGATTCAAAACAGAAATTATTAGATGATATGATAAGTAAAATACGAAATGAACATTTTAGAGCTTACATTTCAATACCTCGTGAATATAGCATCGATCGTTGTGCCGCTTTTTGTTGTGGCTTCATTTCTATTATTATTTATTTTTAATTTCAATTTATCCGACGAAAATTGGAATAAAGGATTTGCAGTCTGATGAGCAAAATTTATATTAAAATCTTCAGTTAATAGACGGGGTAAAGAATTATAACTTTGGTTAACTAATTTAGCTCCACCATCAGTAAACGGCAACAATTGAAAATGCATGAAAGCAATGATTTGATTGATGTTTGTATTTGGTGAAATGTAAACAGTAGTTATAACGAATTCTTGTCCTTTAAAGTTGATGAGTGTGCAAAGCAAACGTCTCCAATTCGACAAAAGCATATAGACTGCGGCGCACGATTGTTGTAACTGCATTTTATTATTTAACAAATAATAATAATATGCACACTTATATGTGATGCTAAAAGAATGAACATTAAAATCGGATGGATTGCAGTCATATACATATGTTGCACGTCAGTCTAAGCAGATGCTTTTATTTTGCGTTCCGTGTTTTTATCGTTTTTTTTTTTTGCCTAAAAGTTGTTTTTAAAAAACCGAAAGTAACAGTTGGTTGTGATATACACAGCGGCATATGATCTGTTTGAATGTTGTGCTAAATTAATACACAATTAACGAAAAACAATCAAATTAATTTTGCTCTCAGCTTGTCGCGGGAAACATAAATTACAATAACAAACAATTAAAGAGAAAGAACTTTGGCAGCGAATGTGAGCACGAAACACACAGAATAAAAGCTCACTTTAACAAAAACACTCAGTGACTTTGCGGGAACCACATCAAATCAACTCAATTGGAGACATTAAGCAGGCTAAGGCGCCAGGCTTGGAACCTATTTTGCAGCTGATCGACCAGCGTCTTGGGGAGCATGCTGATATGAAAGCTCGAAAAACGAGTGAATATGAAGCGCGCATACTCTCTGTGCTTTATGAGCGGCTAGACGGCATGAGTGCAGAGATGCAGAAAATCGGTGTGCGCGTTGAAAAACTGGAGAGAGATGCTGCTGCGTTGGACTCGCTAAAGGCACAGGTGGGCTTGCTTGAGTCAAAAATGTTGACATTATCAACTGCAGAAGTGGCAAATGACCTCCACATGCATGGGGTCCCGTTCTGTGAGGGGGAGTCACTGAAAACATTCTTTAACACCTTATGTTTTTCCTTGGGAATGACATCGGCACCGAAACTTAAAGACATATGGAGGGTCAAACAAGCAAAAAATTTAAACACTGTTGTCGACTCCGCAATAATTATTAAATTAGAACACGCACGTGACAAGATCTCTCTCATGCGGGCAGCGGGAGAGTATCGGCGGACGACAAAGCACCTACTAAACTTGCAGTTGTTGGGATTTGACGCGTGCACGCCCTTCTACATCAACGAACAGCTGACAAGAGAGAACCACGCTGTGTTTAAAGAGGCTATCAAGATGAAGCGACAAAAAGTTTTATCTGCAGTTTTCTGCCGACGCTCATGCGTTTATGTTAATAGCAGTGAGAGGGCAGAGCCAATGTGTGTGGAGAGCTTTCAAAAGCTCTAACAACTTCAAGCCGAAAGCTCTACAATTTCTGCTAATGCTGCGCCTGAATGAGCGTCAATTTGAATTTGTCTTTGTTTATGTGTTTTGCATATGTCACAATTTTCGTATATATTCTTATTGTTATTTGTATTTTACTTTAATTAACGTGCCTACTATTGTTGTTGTTATTATTGTTAAAACATATTTAGTGTTAAGTTTTGTAACATATTCTGGTGTGCTTCAGTTAGGTTTTAAATTCAATCTGTTAAGATGTCCATAACCCTGAATGATTCCAAAGTGGGCAACCATGCCATGGTTAGAGTTTTATGTAAGCAGGCTCGCGGTTTAAAAATTTGCCATATTAATGCTCAAAGCCTTGTTAAGAAGATGGATGAATTTCGTTATATTTTTGTAAATTCCAATGTTGATATTGTATGTGTCTCTGAAACGTGGTTTGTCCCAGAATTAAGTGACCTGTCGATTATTTGTGATGGCTTCAATGTTTTTCGTTCTGATCGTGTAAGTCATGCAGGTGGTGTAGCTGTGTATGTAACAAAAAGAATTAGGTGTAAGGTTGTATTAACTCATCCCCCAGACAGCCAAATTGAATATTTATTTCTTGATCTGAATGGTGTAAACAAAGATATAAAGATGCTTCTCGGATGTGTGTATAGGGCGAATAAGAACTTAGATTATTCAGGCTTGATTAATTCAATTGAAAACGTATCGGTTAATTACATTGATGTAATTATACTTGGTGACCTAAATAGTAATATGATCCAAGAAATAACTTTATTATCCGATTTCAACGCACTTGGTCTAATGTTAATGCTTCAACACCAACACATTTTTCACAAACTACTAATACACTTCTCGATATAATTTTCGTAAATGATATGGATAAGGTTATGTTGTATGACCAAATATCAGTACCTAAATTCTCTAAACATGATCTTATTTTTATGACCTATAACACACAAGTTGACTATATTAACCAAACTATGCAATATAGGAGTTTTAAGAATGTAGATATTAGGACGTTATTCAGTGACTGTAGTACGTGTGATTGGGACAGTATATACTCTTTTCCCTCTGCGGACACCCAGCTGGGCCTGCTACAAAGCAATATAGCCTATCTGTACGATAAGCATGTACCGCTTAGAACCATAGTTGTTATGCCGAAGCTAAACCCATGGTTTAGCAGTGATATTACAGGTGCAATAAAATACAGGGACAAGCTTTATGAGAAGTGGAAACGCTACAAGACTGATCAACTGCTTCAACTATTTAAGATTAATAGGCGTAAGGTAATTGACTTGATTAATAGTGCTAAGCGTAGGTTTTATGGTAGAAAGTTTGATGGAATAAATTCATCGCAAAAGCTTTGGAAAGAGTTGAAGAGCGTAGGAATAGGAAAGAGTAAATCTGTGATAAATGACGACCTGGACGTAAATGTTCTCAATCGTAGTTTTGTCAACATAAGTGTTCGTCCAGCTACATATAATCCGTATGTCAATTCTGTGTCGTTAAATAATTGTTCTAGTTGTTTTAATTTTGTGGGTGTGAGTCAATGTGATGTACTTAATGAATCCTCACAATCAAGTCAAATGCAAGTGGAAGAGATGGAATTAGTCCAAAATTTATTAAAATGTTACTGCCACTTGTTTTACGACACATAACATAAATTTTAAATAATGCTATAACCACATCCACATTCCCAGAGATGTGGAAAATTGCGTAAATTACACCCATCCCTAAAAATAAAAATTAATATACACCCATAGCTATACTACCATTTTTATCCAAAGCTTTTGAAAAATTGTTGGCAACACAAATCTCAACATTCATGGACACCAACAACTTTCTTAGTAACAAGCAATCCGGGTTTATGAAAAAGAAAAGCTGTACAACCGCCGTTTTAAAAATTGTTGAGGACATAAGAAGCCATATGGACAATAGCGAAGTTACTTTTTTAACGCTTCTTGACTTGATTAAAGCTTTTGACACGGTAGCCACGAAATTTTGATAACAAAGTTAAGCAAACTGTATAACTTTTCCAACACGGCAGTTAAGCTTATGTCCGTATATTTGTTCAATAGAAAACAGGCCGTCGTTGTACAACACGCCACCTCCGATCTCATAACAACAACCCGGGGTGTTCCACAGGGGTCAATTCTTGGTCCTCTTCTCTTTGCAATTTATGTTAATGATCTTCCAAATGTTTTATCTATGTGTGAAGCTCATATGTACGCTGAAGATGTCCAATTATATGTGAGTCGTCCTTTAAGTCAGATTAACCAGTGTGTCATGTTTTGTAATAATGATCTGTTACGTGTATTTCGATGGGCAATTAACAATGGGCTTTGTTTGAACCATTCTAAGTGTAAATGTATTGTTATTTATAAGAAAAAACTTAATGTTGGCAACATAGGTAAACTGTGCGTTGATAATGTAGAAATAAAGTATGTGGATAAGGCTGACAATTTAGGAATAACATTCAATAATGCACTTACATGGAAAGACCAGGTCAATAAGGCTGTGGGAAAGACCTATGCCGCTTAAAACAAGAATAACCATCGCCAAAACTCTTCTTACCCCCATACTATTTTATGGCATAAAAATATTTGCAAATTGTGATATTGCTAGTCAACATAAGCTTAAAGTAGCCTTTAACAGTATAGCACGTTACGCGTTCGGACTTAGTAGGTATGTTCATGTTACATGTTTTGCAAATCGTATTTTTGACTTAGACTTAAAAAACTGGACGAAGTACAAGACTTTAAATCTGCTACACCAAATAATATACACAAGAACGCCTGACTATTTATATGACAAATTACGCTTTGCGGTATCATTAAGAACCTGTAATGTTGTCTGTCCAAGAACTAAGCTTGCATGCTCCGACAGGCAGTTCTTTGTATGGGGCGCCCGACTTTGGAATCAGCTGCCATTTGAAATTAAGACCGTAAGAAGCACATCAGGTTTTCGATCTAAACTAAAATCATATTTACAGCAACATGTTTGAAGATACATAATGCATATTAATAATAATAAATAATAATATTAACAATAGCAACTTTAGTTAAGGTATTTAATAGTCAATACGATTAATATTTATTTTTTTTTTTAATTGCAAATTTCTACTTAAATGTTTAGTATATAAGTATTTTTAGCTTTTGTAATCTTAAACAGTAATTTTCAAATGTGACTAGTGCATTAATTCATAAGTTTGTCTACTTGTAGCACTAAGATTAATAAGCAACAAATAAATCAAATCAAATCAATTTGAGAAGAAGATGAAAAACTGCTTATATTATTTACTCCTTGAGAAAGCATGACGTTAAAAGGTGTTACCGAAGTAATTGAATGGCAATTGTTTTTAAAAACAGCAACACCACCCGATCAAAGTCAAACAGCTGCTCAAAAAGGGCTGCAAAACTACATAAACAGTTTGAAATAGATACTGCGCCACATAAACATCTTCTTTGAAAAGCACATAAGCAACGTTTGGTTGTGCCGTTACTGCCCGGCATAAGAAGTAATGCCATGTTCTGATATTCCACTTAACTGCGCGATTAGAGTCATTGACGAGATTAAAGCACTAATCTACATATAATCGCGCGATTAACTCATACAAAAACTGTCAAACGTAATCCTCTTATTGACGAGATTAACTGCTTATCTAGTTGATTAGCGTCAATGCAACCCTGTTTTTGTTTAACAAAAATGACAGATAGCGCTGATTTTTGCGTTTATTAAAGCTGATTGCTATGAAAACTTAAATTTGCTAGAAGAACTCAAATGCGAACAGCTGTTATTTGTTACAGAAAGAAAACAGAAGTAATGGCAGCAAAAAAGAAAAGAATTAATTGGTGCGATGGGGCAGAAATCTGCCTCATCGAGATATGGCAGAGCAAATTGCAACAACTGCGATCTGCCAGAAAATACTCTCATATCTTTGAAGAAATGGCGTTAGAGATGCGGAACTTTTGCTTTGACTTCACGGGCGCAGAAATAAGAGTTAGATGCACATCACAGATTCCTCAGATATGGCTGCACATAACGTGAGGTTCATTTTATATTTCATAAGCACAAGATTTTTTTGTGCTCTTGAAGTATTGAACCGATCCTCCATTATTTTCGCCATATCCAGCATTTTTATCAAAAAAAAAAAAATAATTTTAATAATATTTGGCGGCATTTTTATTCACTAATGGATAATTTGTATTTTCTCTGCTGGTTGTTATTAAATTTCGTTTATTTATTATTGCAAACAAACATCTGTCAAACTTAATCTTATGCGAATAAGCTGATTGTTGTGTGATCGCATAAGATTATCGCAAGTCGATTATCGTAATTACGAGATTAACTTTTCATAGTCAGAACAAGGCATAAAACTTTATTATATCAAATTGTTTTTGTTTTTCATTTAATGCATAAGTGCGCAACGCTGTACATTTCACACAGTAATCGATCTAATATATCGATTTATTACTGCATACGCTACATTGCAAAGTTTTTTGTTTGTCAACACTAACAGCTGACATGGAGGGCTTTTTCGTTGCACTTTTTATTTTGGTTACTGCCCGGCATTAGAAGTATAAATTCAAAAATATTTTACGAGTGTTTGAACTCAAAGGCAAAGTGTTAAAACCTCTTTGATTTTGTTTTAAGTTTTGGCCAGCCATGGTAAAAATAAAGGTGCGTTTTCTCAGCTGCCTTATTATTGCAAATAAATCGCGCCCGACGCTCTTTTCGCAATAATGCTAGAATTTTTCGATCATTATTTATTTATTTATTTTTAATTTATTGTCAGCTATGAACAGCTGACATGAAGTCAAAATTAATTCAAAACAAATATGGTAAAAATAATTAAATTAAAAGTAAAATTTAAAATTATATTTAAATCTGAAAGTTAATTTAGGTAAAAAAGATAACGTTAAAGCTCTGGGAAATTCAACAAGAAAATTAGTTTGCCAACATTTGTTGCATGAATTGGGAAAAACTAAGAAAAACCATTTCAGACCAGCGGTAAATAAGTGATTAGTGGTTACAATTAGATAAAAAAAAGGATCCATCGTGTTAGTTCTTGAGTTGAGGTATCCAAAGAGACATGAGAATAAAGCATGTTATAGTCAGAACATATAATACGGAATGGTTCATGAATTAAATATTTGCTTGAGCAACGATCGAGGCTAAGAGGTAAAAAGTTACGGGTCAATCTAATAGGAACGTATAATTTTACTTAATAGAACTGATAAGTCGGTTTCTCCATTATGTAGATACTACCATGCATAATTCTACGGTTCAAGAGGGAAGGAAGATTAATTAAAAGAAGTCTACTTGAATACGGGGGTAGGTCTATCCCAGGAACCCAGTTAAAACTTCTAAGCGGAAACAGAAGAAATTTCTTTTGCACAGATTTAATTCTATCCTGGTGAATCCCGTATTGCGGGGACCACACACAAGATCCATACTCCAGGATGGGACGTACTAGAGATGTATATAGCGTTTTAGTGGTGTAGGGATCATTAAACTTTTTTGACCACCGCTTGATGAAGCCAAGAACATTTATGTCCTTATTTACCATCGAAGATATGTTAGAAACAAATTTTAATTTGCTTTCAATTGTGATGCCTAAACTTTAATTTAAAAAACGCGGACAAGTAGAGAAGCATCAAGCAAGTAGTGAGCAGTATGAGGGGTACCTCGACAAAAGGATATGATTTTACATTTTGATACCTGCCAGTGCCAGAACCTTCTGCGTTGCCGAATAGTGGAACAACGTTTCCATACAATTTTGTTGGCGATGAGGCGTTCCCGCTAAAACGACATTTACTAAGGTCATATGGTGGGCGTGGTTGGTCTGAAGAGAAACGTATTTTTAACTCAACCCTGTCAAAGGCACGACGTTTTATTGAAAATACGTTAGGAATTTTATCATCCACATTTCGGATTTTCCATACCCTGATTTATGCAGACTCGTATCTGGGAATATCAATTGTCAACAGTGCTGTTGTGATGCGCAACTTTATTAGAAAATCCAAAAAATTTTCAAAGAGCTTGAAGTTATCAAGTTATCAAGCGGAAACTGAAATGGACCAGGGAAGATGGAGCCAGTTCACATCAGAAGCGCAGCTAAGACCAACGCATGAAGCACAAAATTTACGCGATGTCATGACAAATTACTTGTCAATTAAAAACAAATCCTTATTAAACAAATATAATTAAATTTTTAAACATTGTATTTGCTTTTTATTGTGCATATTTATGCATACAAACTTTCATTATTTTCCGTTCGAATTCCTTTGCCTTACACAGAGAAAAAAAATGCAACGTAAAATCTAAAATTTAATTTTAGATTCAAATTTTAAAATTTATTTTTCAAATTGAATACTAAAATTTTTGATTTTAAAATTATTCGTATTAAAATATAAAACTTAATACGATTCGTATTAAAATCAATGTGGAAAAATTTAGATTTGAATAATTACTACTCAAACCTAAAACGAAAAATTTTAAATTTAAAAATGCACCATATTATAATTCGTATTTAAAACGAGCGCATTTGAATCGAAAACTTAAGTGGTAGAAATCAGTATGAAACGCTTTAGAATTTAAGTGTATATTATTATAAATCGAATTTTTTTGTTTTTAATTTGAACAAATCAGAAAACTTATTAAATCCAATATTTACATTTTAGATTTCAGATTGAAAAATATTATATTTAAGCATGTTCATTTTTGAATCATAGTGCTTCATCTTTCCTACACAAGCCTCAGATGAAAAATTTTAAATTTAAGATGTGCCCATTCTAAGTGCTGAAACCAAGTGCGAAAGATCTTGATTCAAGTACGATTCAATCTTAGCGGCATTCGTAAATTTTTTTTTGTCGCTGTTAAATATTGATTTTTTGTGAATAGTTTACTATTGTTCTTATTCTTTTAAAAGTTATTTAAAAGCATCAAAATGCCATATAAGCTGAGCTAAATTAAATTCACTTTAGTTAAGCATTAGCTACAATCATAATGTTTTTGGAATTGGCTCAACAGCTAAGGCATTCGACGCTATATTCAGTGGTCTAAGGTTCAAATCCCGTCGCGGTAAGCATGCAAACAAAATAATATAGTGATTCTTTCTCGTTAATTTCATTTCTAGCATTCTACATGAAAATGATTGCCAGATCTTAAAATGCTATAGTTGAACTATGTATCTATCTTGGAGTTAAAAAATCAAAATCTAAAATGTTTCATATTAAAAACTAAAATGAAATATTTTATATTTAAAATTTTAGCTTTAAAATTTTAATTTAAAATTCCACTATTTGAATTTAAAAATAACGGTGTAAACGGAAAATCGTTCCGAAAAATATTAGAATCTAAGTGTAAATTATACGATTTACTATTTTTTTTTTTTGTGTGTAGCGTTCTCCAATTCGTTGTAGGTAGCCTTAACGAATGCCAGCATGCCTTCGATTGGTGAATCGGTTTGAATGGCACCCAAAATTGTAGCATTCCAGGCGTATTGGAGCGCGATCGCTGCAATATTGCTCGCGTTGGTGTTGCTTGCTGCTGCGATTCCAGCTGCTGCGATTCCAGCTGCGGCGATTTGAGCTGCGGCGATTGCGGCTCCGATAGCAACTCAAAATCATCCTCACACGGCTCCTCATTCGCAGTGGACCACTTCAAGAAAACTTGCAGTTGTTTCCTAGTCCATTTTTGGTTTGTAAAATTTTTTTTGGCGCAAACAGCTGATTTGAACTAGGCTAAAAACATGTAAATGGTACAAAAATTAAGCGATTTGTTTTTTTATATAACAATGATTTTATTGTTATATATTCGTTACACACAAAAAAAAAAATAGTAAATCGTATAATTTACACTTAGATTCTAATATTTTTCGGAACGATTTTCCGTTTACACCGTTATTTTTAAATTCAAATAGTGGAATTTTAAATTAAAATTTTAAAGCTAAAATTTTAAATATAAAATATTTCATTTTAGTTTTTAATATGAAACATTTTAGATTTTGATTTTTTAACTCCAAGATAGATACATAGTGCAACTATAGCATTTTAAGATCTGGCAATCATTTTCATGTAGAATGCTAGAAATGAAATTAACGAGAAAGAATCACTATATTATTTTGTTTGCATGCTTACCGCGACGGGATTTGAACCTTAGACCACTGAATATAGCGTCGAATGCCTTAGCTGTTGAGCCAATTCCAAAAACATTATGATTGTAGCTAATGCTTAACTAAAGTGAATTTAATTTAGCTCAGCTTATATGGCATTTTGATGCTTTTAAATAACTTTTAAAAGAATAAGAACAATAGTAAACTATTCACAAAAAATCAATATTTAACAGCGACAAAAAAAAGTTTTACGAATGCCGCTAAGATTGAATCGTACTTGAATCAAGATCTTTCGCACTTGGTTTCAGCACTTAGAATGGGCACATCTTAAATTTAAAATTTTTCATCTGAGGCTTGTGTAGGAAAGATGAAGCACTATGATTCAAAAATGAACATGCTTAAATATAATATTTTTCCATCTGAAATCTAAAATGTAAATACTGGATTTAATAAGTTTTCTGATTTGTTCAAATTAAAAACAAAAAAATTCGATTTATAATAATATACACTTAAATTCTAAAGCGTTTCATACTGATTTCTACCACTTAAGTTTTCGATTCAAATGCGCTCGTTTTAAATACGAATTATAATATGGTGCATTTTTAAATTTAAAATTTTTCGTTTTAGGTTTGAGTAGTAATTATTCAAATCTAAATTTTTCCACATTGATTTTAATACGAATCGTATTAAGTTTTATATTTTAATACGAATAATTTTAAAATCAAAAATTTTAGTATTCAATTTGAAAAATAAATTTTAAAATTTGAATCTAAAATTAAATTTTAGATTTTACGTTGCATTTTTTTTCTCTGTGTAAGGCAAAGGAATTTGAAGGGAAAATAATGAAAGTTTGTATGCATAAATATGCACAATAAAAAGCAAATACAATGTTTAAAAATTTAATTATATTTGTTTAATAAGGATTTGTTTTTAATTGACAAGTAATTTGTCATGACATCGCGTAAATTTTGTGCTTCATGCGTTGGTCTTAGCTGCGCTTCTGATGTGAACTGGCTCCATCTTCCCTGGTCCATTTCAGTTTCCGCTTGATAACTTAATAACTTCAAGCTCTTTGAAAATTTTTTGGATTTTCTAATAAAGTTGCGCATCACAACAGCACTGTTGACAATTGATATTCCCAGATACGAGTCTGCATAAATCAGGGTATGGAAAATCCGAAATGTGGATGATAAAATTCCTAACGTATTTTCAATAAAACGTCGTGCCTTTGACAGGGTTGAGTTAAAAATACGTTTCTCTTCAGACCAACCACGCCCACCATATGACCTTAGTAAATGTCGTTTTAGCGGGAACGCCTCATCGCCAACAAAATTGTATGGAAACGTTGTTCCACTATTCGGCAACGCAGAAGGTTCTGGCACTGGCAGGTCATTGTTCAGCAACATTTTTCAGTCCGAGCGACGCAAGATTCCTCCGTAAAAAATTGAAGCAAAATGAATAACATTTTCATTCAAAATAAACAGGCTAAATTCATTTGATGAAAGCATACCGTCTGACTCAGACCCATATGCACCAACGTTGCCGACCGTGAAATTGTACTTGCTATCGCAAGCAGCCAGCAAAACAATAGAAGCAGTTTTTTCGTAATTAAAGTATAAGCTACCACTGTTTGCAGGTGCTTGGATAGCACAATGCTTCCCATCTAATACGCCTATACAATTGGGCAGTCCAGTGCAGCTATAAAATTCTTCAGCAATTTGCTATAGATCCGAGTTAGTTGGTTTTTGAATATATTTTTCGTTCAAAAGATTCCATATTGCTGCAGTTGTTTCATTTGTTATGTTGTGGACAATAAACTTGGCCACGCGGAAGGAATAACCAATGCTATAGATCCGAGTTAGTTGGTTTTTGAATATATTTTTCGTTCAAACGATTCCAAATTGCTGCAGTTGTTTCCTTTGTTATGTTGTGGACAATACACTTCGCCACGCGGAAGGAATAACCAATGGCACTGTAAGACGAGCCGGTTGCTAGAAATCTAGTAATCCAAATTTAATTAATATATGTAAGCACAGTTTTCAAATAAAATCTTATCTTTACCTCAATGTAATCAAAAGCCTATCGCGCTCTGGAATTGGCTTTCTAATCGAAAATTTGGCCGAATCTGATCCCACAAGTTATAGGAGTTCATCAAATTGTTCTATATTCATTCTAGTGAAATTGTAGAATGTTTTGCTGTCATGCAAAAGCTCTTTGCAAAGAGTTTTCCCATGTCCAAGCCTCTCCCGCTGCAACAAATTCTCTCGCGCCCAACACCGTCGTGCACTACTCTGCGGCTTCTCCTCTTCTACTGCAGCAACAGAAGCCAGATTAAAATTGCTTTCTTTTTGTCCATTATTTTTAAAATAATTTAGAAACGATTCACTTTTGATTAATTTTTGTCACACACATAAAACCGATCAGCTATTAAGAGCTCTTAAATAGCTGTGAAACAAATCGAAAGTTCGAACATGTTGTTCATGCTGACATTGTAAACTATCAGCGTGGATTTTATTTTATTAAGAGCTTCAATCTATGTTACTTGCTACAGTCGGACTTGGGTGCACTGTCGGCCTAATGCCGATATAACTTACTAAATTTAAATTGATCAAAATGTAAAATCATATCCTTTTGTCGAGGTACCCCTCATACTGCTCACTACTTGCTTGATGCTTCTCTACTTGTCCGCGTTTTTTAAATTAAAGTTTAGGCATCACAATTGAAAGCAAATTAAAACCTTAGACCACTGAATATAGCGTCGAATGCCTTAGCTGTTGAGCCAATTCCAAAAACATTATGATTGTAGCTAATGCTTAACTAAAGTGAATTTAATTTAGCTCAGCTTATATGGCATTTTGATGCTTTTAAATAACTTTTAAAAGAATAAGAACAATAGTAAACTATTCACAAAAAATCAATATTTAACAGCGACAAAAAAAAGTTTTACGAATGCCGCTAAGATTGAATCGTACTTGAATCAAGATCTTTCGCACTTGGTTTCAGCACTTAGAATGGGCACATCTTAAATTTAAAATTTTTCATCTGAGGCTTGTGTAGGAAAGATGAAGCACTATGATTCAAAAATGAACATGCTTAAATATAATATTTTTCCATCTGAAATCTAAAATGTAAATACTGGATTTAATAAGTTTTCTGATTTGTTCAAATTAAAAACAAAAAAATTCGATTTATAATAATATACACTTAAATTCTAAAGCGTTTCATACTGATTTCTACCACTTAAGTTTTCGATTCAAATGCGCTCGTTTTAAATACGAATTATAATATGGTGCATTTTTAAATTTAAAATTTTTCGTTTTAGGTTTGAGTAGTAATTATTCAAATCTAAATTTTTCCACATTGATTTTAATACGAATCGTATTAAGTTTTATATTTTAATACGAATAATTTTAAAATCAAAAATTTTAGTATTCAATTTGAAAAATAAATTTTAAAATTTGAATCTAAAATTAAATTTTAGATTTTACGTTGCATTTTTTTTCTCTGTGCAATATATACAAAATATACCTTAAATAGTGAATTCTATTATCATTTACCTCATTTTTGAGTAAAATAGAGGTAAAAACTTTGGAGCTTTCAAGCACATGCTACTCATTTCGAACATCCGACATCTATTGAAAGCTATTAAAACTCAATTTTCGAACAGCTTTTTTGAACTCCAAGCTGAAATGCGAGTTAGACCGGTCCCAGATTGAAAGTGAGTGACACGAATTTATGTAAAAACAAGTAAGAAGGCTCTAGTCGGGATAGCCCGACCAGAAGATACCCTGAACCCAGTTGCAGTCCTTGCGTCCTAAAAGTATGCTTCAAATAATTATCACTTTAAACAAAACTCATAACTGACTTAACTTTACGATATCTCAGGTGTTTCTTAACCGATTTGGACGAAATTTTGAGAAAAGTTCTATCGTTACCCATTACACCAACCCCTATTTTTACATTTTCCAAATTCGATATTCTTTGTTATCGATTCCATGTGTATATCGAAAACCGATCGATAATTTGAAGCATAATTGTTCTGCTCATGGTATAGGAGAACTTATATTCCAAATCTGAAGTCTCTAGCTCTTGTACTCTCTGAGATCTACGCGTTCATACAGACGGACAGACGGACGGACAGACGGACATGGCCATATCGACTCGGCTATTGATACTGATCAAGAATATATATACTTTATGGGGTCGGAGAAGCTTCCTTCTGCCTGTTACATACTTTTGCACAAAACCATTATACACTGATTTACCTATTTTATGGGTTCAGGGTATAAATATGTGTGTCAGACAGAAACAAAACATTTTCCAATCTTAAGCTGACATTGTAAACCCTCCTTTATAGGTGAAACATAGCTTTACATCATCAACAAACATATTAACACTAGATTAGTAATAAAAGCAGGAAGATCGTTAATAAAGAGATTAAATAGTAATGGTCCCAGGTGACTCCCCTGAGGAACACCAGAGTTAACAAAAATAGATTTGGAAACAGAAGATTTAAAAACTACCTTTTGTGTCTCACAAGTACTCCGAAAGCCACGACAAGAGTTGTACTTGAAATCCAATAATATTTTATTTTTGAAGCAACAAAGAACGACTAACAGAATAAAATGCCTTACTAAAATCTGTGTAAACGACATCAGTTTGCATTCTTGCCTGAAACCCTTTGAGTGCGGTAAACTCAAGAAGGTTGGTGGTAGTAGATCTTCGCCTAGCAAAACCGAGTGATAAGGGGATAAAATTGAACTACATAAGTGCTGCAATTGAGAGCATATAATTTTTTCAAATACTTTCGGAATGGCAGACAACTTGGATATACCCCTATAGTTTTTACCGTTAGACATAAAAGAATTTTTATGAAGTGGAATAATAAAAAATTCTTTCCATATACCAGGAAACACAGCTGAGTCAACCGACAGGTTAAATAATTTATGTAAGGGTTTACAAAGTAAATCCGCACAGTATCTAAGTATACAGCCTGGCACTCCATCTGGACCAGGCAAGAAGCCGGGTTTGATAGAGTTTAGGTCACATAGCAGCGTACATTCAGTTATGACTGGGACATATATGCAATTTGACGTTTGAACTTGAAAAAGATAGAAATTATTACAACTATATCAATTCGATGAGTATACTGATTGAAAACACTCAGCAAATAGATCAGCCACTGCTTGATCGGAACTTGTTTTTGTATTATTATTATTAACCGAGGATGGCAAGCATGAAGTTTTACGTTAAGAGCTAAAAAATTCATTAAACTGTTTCGGATCAAGGAAAAAATTGACAGCCTGTGTCAGATCACACGGGCGAGGTTAGCCGTAGAATACGTCTGTCCTTGTGCAACAAAAATTATGAAGCGGTAGCCTAATAATCTATATTGGTTAGAGCTAAGGTGGTTGCTGCATTTTTAATATACTTTAATTTGAATTTTTCTTCCATAAATCTGCAAATGAACAATCATTGGTCATTTCTAAATTAAAATCACCTACGATGAGCATGTCCACCTCGGTGTCAACTGTGAAATTCTTGTCTATTAGTGCAGTGAGGTGAGAATATTTCATCAAAGCAGAAAAAAGCATTTGTTGCTTGTTGTTTTGGGAAACATTTGGATGAAAGTACACAAAGCCAAGAATAAATTTTTTTTGGTTATTAATTTTAATTTCAGACAGACAAATGTCGCCTACATCGCTATCGACCAGTTGCCTGTTTGAAATATCGATTGGAGAACAATATGTTAACATGGTACTATTTGCATAGATTGCTACTCCAGATGCACGACAACGTTGCTGTAAATTATTAAAATGCGAAATTAATTGTTCAATATTCATTTAAATTAAATTAAATTAACTTAATTCACAGTAACTGTTCACAAGATGCGAATCAGGGCTGCCACCGTAAAGACGAATTATCGATAGTTTAACTCAGGATAGTTTATATGATATTTTTTCACGGGCATATTTATTGTTTTGGTGCAAAAGCATAATTAAATGTGCAACACAAACAATAAAACATGATTTCGAAAACTTGCATGCAAATTTCAGAATTGCGGTAAACATATTTTATTGTGTTATAATTGTTTGGGACTGACTCTTAAGCTGAGCTTGTTCACCCCTGGCACGGAAGAATTTATGTATGAAAATTTAATTATGCCCGAATATCTTATTGAAATTTCCACATTTAGAAGCTATCAGTCATGACCGCATGTATATCAAACGAAAGGAAATCAAGTCTACTTTGTATTAAAACAAGTTTTAATCGATTCTCTGGCGGAATTTTTGAGCTATGTCCAATTGAAAAAAAAGTAGTGATTTTTGCACTGATTTTTTGCCTTAAAAAGTTATATATTTGGCAAAATTATTAGAAATTTGAATGTGGGAATGTTTGTTTACCTCATCTCAACTTAAATTCGAAAAACTCAGATTAATTGATTGATTATTGAGATTGCTAGACATTTAAAGTCTTCAAAATGAAGCAAAATTTTGCATGTTTTTGGTCTCATTTTTTTAATAGAAAATGTAATCAATTCATATATATATATAGCTTAAAATAAAGGTTGAAGCCTTGGCTTTAAAACGAAATTAATTTGAAGAAAATCTATTCATTAGTTCATGAGCAATGAGCAATTTTGTGAAGCAACCATATTACAACAACAACTTTTTTGGATAGCACACTCATACCGAAACGTAAGACGTATTCTACGTCAAAAAGTTTGTTCTGCAGCGATTAAGATAATTGTTATAACAAAAAGTGTTTACAGAAATAAAATTTGACTTTGTTATTATATACGAGGATAAATCTATAGTATTTCCGGATTTCTCAAATTTTTTATAGGATCTTGTTTTCACGTGTTTTAATCTTGTAAACCAAGTTGGTTTATTTTCATTAAAAGGACAAGTGAGGGGAACACATATATCCAAATGCGAGTTCAAAGTCCTGTAAAAAAGGGCAATGTCAGTTTCTATATAAATACAAGAATAAAGTTGAGACCAATTAGAATGCTGAAGCAAATCATTTAATTTAGAAAGTCAGTTTTACGAAATCAATGGGCCTTTAAAGAATTGTTAGATGCTGAACTAAGGCTAAGAAGTTCGAAGGAAAGTTCTCAGGTTGGATGGTAGGTATCTTCGGGAAGCACTAGAGGGGGTACTCTACTAACATTACTACAATCAGAATCAGAAACGAATATCAAATCTAACATTTTATTACTACTGTTATGCACCCTGCTAACTTGTGATAGGCCTAACTCAAGAAGGCCATCAATAAAATCATCAGAAGTGGCTGGTAATTGCGCCAAAGATGTGTCATTCACAGACCATACAACATGTGGCAAATTAACATCACCACCCAACAACGACGAAACAAGTTGCAGGGCATTCAGATAGGATATGTAAATGTTATTTTCAGAATGTGGAAGAATATATGAACAAGTAATATACAGTGAGCGGCCACTAAATAATATTTTAAACAAATAGAAACTCAATACCCGGGAGATCATGAGAATGAATCTGTTCAGAGGAAATACAAGAGTCAACAGCAATGAGAACACGACCACCTTGCGGGAGGTGCGATCGCATCTGTACAGTTTATACTTATAGGCAAAACGGAATAATCAGATATATCAGGTTTTAACCAGTTTTCTGTAAGTGCGACTATTTGTGAGTCAAAGGATAAGCTGTTAACATATATTTTAGAAAGTTTAGTGCTAAGGCCTCGAATATTTTGATGGGCCAAGCTAACTACTTTTTTTTAGTTTTTTGCCGCCGAAGTTGAGGCAACAGGGTGGCTAACAGGCGATGCACTACTGATCCTAATACTGTTATTATTTCTGTTACGCTTATGAAAGAAGATATGGTTCGGGCTTGTTTAAATTTAAACTTTTCAACAGAAATAAGTGGGCAGTCTATTTTACTCTTAACGCACGCACTAGAGAGCTGCATGAGTGGCAAAAAAGGCACATTTGAATTAACAACGATCAAAATGAATTGAATTAAATTGAATGCGAAACGGCATGAATTTGAGTGAATGAATGAGATCGCGTAAGACTCGGCCTCACAACATTCAAACGAAAAAAAGACAAATAGAATGCGTGGGAATGCGAGAGAATGATAGAATGCCCTTTGACTTCATTCGAATGCCAAACATTTCTTTTTTATTTTTCTCGTGCTGAAAGAAAACGAAGAAGGGTGTTCAGGCATGAACATAAATAGTAATAAAAAAAGACTAAAAACATGCCTTGTGTGCACTCAAGGTCAAGCAGGTAGGCGAACTGAGAGTGCAAGGGACACATGTGTGAAACAATTGTCTCTAACGAAATGAGCGAAACACAAAATGTGTATGCAATAATAGAATAATTTTTCATTCCGCTTTACGCTTCATTCATTCTAATTCACTCCACTGAGTGACCTGGGATATGAGTCGCAGCACACAACAAAGTTCATTTCATTCAATTCATTGTGTGCATCTAACTCACTCAATTCAACTCAATTCTTAGCATTCATCAGAACGTACGTTGTAAGTGAAGCCATGCATCTCTCTAGTACGCACTAACATCATCCAACGATGTGTCGGATGCTAGCCTAGACACGAAAATAAATTTATTCAAGGGCACAACAACAAGAGGCTTATGAGTCCCAGGTGTACCTACATAAGGATTAATAGGCTCACAAGATGTAGGAGCGGAAACCACAGAAGTTAAGTTATTAAGGGAAAGATTATTGTTGTGATTTTTGCCGGCGAGTTAAATAACATTAACTGGCTTCCAATTCAACCCGTTGGGGGATTGGCGACCAAGACAGGAGGGACATTGAGCGGATTAGGCGAATCACTCAAGAACTTGCCAGTTTTGAAGTTCGACTCCAACTCTTTAAATGAGGTATGTAGGTTATTAAATGCAGTATGCATTGTTTTAAAGCCTACGTAGGTCTGTCTTAAGAATTGTGTAGACTCCTTCTCCACCTCATTACAGGTTCCACAAAACTATTTAAGGCCTGTGTCTGCAATTACGCAGTCCCGTATTTTGGCCGTAAAGCCAGCACATTTCATGTGTATCACATTGTCACACAATCGACACAGAATAAAGTCTTGGTTGGATGTTCCAACCATCTTGCATTTGTTGCTGCAGCAAACTACCATATTGATTTTAAGTTAAAAATTAAAAATATAAATAAAACAAGTAAGAAGGCTCTAGTCGGGACAGCCCGACCAGAATATACCCTGAACCCAGTTGCAGGCCTTGCGTCCTAAAAGTATGCTTCAAATAATGATCACTTTAAACAAAACTCATAGCTGACTTAAGTTTACGATATCTCTGGTGTTTCTTAACCTATTTGGATGAAATTGAGAAAAGTTCTATCGTTACCCATTACACCAACCCCCATTTTTACATTTTCCAAATTCGATATTTTTTTGTTATCGATTCCATGTGTATATCGAAAACCAGGGTAGTTATCGATAATTTGAAGCAAAATTGTTCTGCTCATGGTATAGGAGAACTTATATTCCAAATCTGAAGTCTCTAGCTCTTGTAGTCTCTGAGATCTACGCGTTCATACAGACGGACAGACGGACGGACAGACGGACATGGCCATATCGACTCGGCTATTGATACTGATCAAGATTATATATACTTTATGGGGTCGGAGATGCTTCCTTCTGCCTTTTACATACTTTTGCACAAAACCATTATACCCTGATTTACCCATTTTATGGGTTCAGGGTATAAAAAGTAATATGCTTTATCAAAAAGATGTAGGGTTCACGAAAGTAAGTGTGAAGGAGTTGATGCAATGAGCACGATAAAACGGTAAAAACCTAGAGAGCGAATAAGCGAGAGGGCTTGAATGCGTTGGAAGATACAACTGCAAGTAATTCGGATAAGAGCGGACGAAAGCGTGAGAGGACTGATGCTGGAGTGCAAGAGCAAGAAAATTAGACAATCTGTTTGTTGTTAGTATACGAAAGAAAACAAAGAACAAGCACAGAATAAGCAAATGCTAATATACGTATGTATGTATGTTTTTTAAAGCAAATTGAAATGCGATTCAGTCAGAATCTATTATTATGCACACGTAAATATATACAAGGTATATTAACGATCACTGCCAAGTAATACTCCGTACACAAACACAAGAAAACAATAACTTATTGAGAGCGCTCAAAAACACAACCGTCACCAACAAAAGACAAAAGCTTATGAATGACATTCCTTTGAGATGCTTAGTAGACACGGGATCATTCAAAAATTTAATGAGCAAACATTTCCTTGATTACAAAACATCGAAAGTAAATATCTCATGTCAAACAATGAGTGTAAAAATTTTGAATAAGAGCATATCTTTAGCACCAAGATAAAAAATTTTACATTCATGAGTTTTTATAGAAATGTGACTTCGTATTAAACTGAACGTTTCTATTCAAAGATATTCTGTATAAATAGGGTGATAATCTGACCTTCACTAATATTATAAAACATAAAATTACAACAAGTCATGAAGACTCTACTACAAAAGACTATATAGGCACCCACAAAGCTTCAACGAAGAAGTAGAAAAACAACTAAAAGAAATGGTGAAAAAAAATCTATCGTGAATAAAGTTCACCTTATTATTTATTATTATTATATTGGGGATGACTACACTGCGACCAAGCTGATCTATTGTGCCCCCTTCTTGGCTTATAGATCTTTCATCAAGCCCAAGTGTTGTACAAAAGCAAGTACCTTTGTTGGGTCGATGGTTTCTAAATCGCTGAATTCCACAATATGTTTTCCTAGAAAACTACTTCTTTTCCTCACTAAGGCTACGCATTCTGCTATGATGTGCAAGGAGGATTTTCCTTCCTTTTCACAGAATCTGCAAGTCTCGCTGCTGACTATACCTAGCTTTGCTAGGTGACCTCTTAGTCTACAGTGTCCTGTCAAAAGACCGGTGAGTATCCTGAGTCTATTTTTGCCCATCGATATTACTTGCTTAAACCGTTTGAGGTTATAGCCACCCAAGAGAAGTTTTGCTTGTCTGAGTCCTGGTGTCCTTGCCCAGCTCGTTCTTCGCAAAAATCTCTCTTCGTTCCTAAGCTTTTGCCGTATTGTGCTTCTTCCTATACCACAATACGGCTCAGGTCCTATGAGGGGTGTCGCTGCCCCCATTCTTGCTTGCTTGTCTGCCTCTTCGTTGCCCGCTATGTTGACATGTCCCGGGACCCATCTTAGGGCAAGCCTATTTTGTGATCCCAGAGTGTCTAGCTTGGTTCGTACCTCACGAACTATCTTTGACCTAATTTCGGTCTTACTAAGTGCTATTATTGCTGCTTGGCAATCGGATAAGATGGCTATGTCTCTATTCCGATAGTTACGCTTTAAATTAAAGTCCACACACCTCCCTATTGCACATACCTCAGCTTGGAATATGCTGGTGTGCATACCTAGGGGCTCGTGGTAAGTTAGCCGAGGGCCCACCACACCAAGACCGGAGCCTTGATGCTCTAGGGAACCATCGGTGTAGCATTTTATGGTGTGTGGCTTCATGTTGTGGACCTCTTCTAAAGATGTCCACTCCTTTTTGTTACAGAGGTGAACTTGAAAATTTTGCTCGAACATATGTTCGGCTTTCATTTCGTCCCTTGGCTGTGCAGTAGGGGAAGTTCACCCGACAGCATGTCTGCCTCTACTCGACTAAGAATGTGTCCTCTCCCAACTCCTTCAACGGACGTTCTTAAAAGCGTTGCTTTTTGTTGCAGCCTAATTGTGTGATGGAGTGGTGTTAACTCCAATAGAACCTCAAGCGCGGATGTGGGACAGGTCCTCATCGCTCCTGTGATTCCTACACATGCCATTCTTTGTAGCTTCTGAAGCTGCTTCTGCACAGTGATTTGTTGTGCCTTATCCCCCCATGCAATCGCTCCGTACGTGAGCATGGGTCTTACTACCATGAGGTATAGCCATCTTATTATATTTGGTGATGTTCCCCATGACTTCCCGGCTATGTTACGACACGCATACAGCGCTCTGCAGCACTTTGCAATCGTATTTTGAACATGGGTACCAAAGTTTAATTTGCTGTCGAAAGTGACCCCAAGGTATTTGACTTCCTTGCTTGTTTCTATTGGGCTCCCCGCGAGCCTAATCTCCCTCATCCTTTGTAGCTTGTATCTTCTTGTGAACGGAACGATGATTGTTTAGGTTGAGACCAACCTCCCTACACCAATCATGCGTGATCCTAAGTCCCAGTTGAACATTATCACAAAGAGTTTCTTTATACTTGCCCCGAGCTATTATCACAATGTCGTCTGCATAGCCCTGACATTGGATACCACTGTTGGCGAGTCTACTTAATAATTCGTCTACTAGTATACTCCATAAGAGGGGTGATAAAACCCCCTTGTGGACAGCCCCTTGTGGTTGTTACTGTTACGGTACTATCTTGTATAGATGCCGTAGCCTGTCTGGACCCTAGTAAGGATGATATCCATCTACTAGTTGTACTGTCCAGCCCTCTTCTATTCAAGGTAGCCTTGACAGCATCATGTGATGTGTTTTCGAAAGCGCCTTCAATGTCTAAAAATGCACAGACTGCTACTTCTTTATTTACTACTGCCGCCCGCAAAGTGCGGTGCAGCTCATACAGGGCAGTGTCCGTAGATCTGCCTGTTCAGCTTTTCCAACGTTTTCAGCAAAAACGATGTTAAGCTAATGGGTCTGAAGGACTTTGGGTTGGTGGTATCTGTCTTCCCTGCCTTGGGAATGAAGACCACCCTAGCTCTACTCCAAGTGCTTGGTATATGACCAAGTGCTAGGCTACTGACCAGGATTTTCCTTAGAGTGGGTAGGAGTATTCCCCGTCCCTGCTGCAGGAATACCGGTGATATACAATCCAGACCGGGAGATTCGTAAGGCTGGAAGGTTCCAATTGCCCATTTTAGTTTCTCCGCTGTTACCACCGACTTGGCGCATGCCCAGTCAGTGGCCGTTGGTCTGTACTGAATCTCTGTATCTAGAGGTTCGCACTGTTGCCAGGGGATACTTCCTGGGAAGTGCGTCTTAAACAGAAGCTCTAATCTTTGCATGTTGGTGCTCGTATATGAATTGTCTATACGTTTCAGGGCTAAATTACCCTCCGGTGCCCGCTTTGATAATGCTCTATGGAGCCGGGCACCTTCGCTTGTACTTGCTATGCTTTCACAGAAGTCCCTATAGTTCCTACGCTTGGCCTTCCTGATCTCCTTACTGTAGGAGGTGAGGCTTTCGCGGTATGTATCCCATGACGCGTCACTCTTGGCTTTATTGAAGAGGTGACGGGTGGTGAGCCGCAGTCTTTCAAGACCGTCATTCCACCATGGGGCATCTTTTTCTTTACGCGTTCTCCCTAGTGGGCAGCTTTCTTCATACGCATTTTTAATGCTACTCTTCAGATTTCTAACAACTCTTTCTAGCTCACTCGGGTATCTGGGTATTCCAGAGCTCTGAGTGACTAGGTTAAGTTCTAGGGTAGACCTAAATTTATCCCAGTTCGTTTTTCTGGGGTTGTGAGTCGGTATACTACTATCCGTATTAACCTGAAGTTTAAATAGGATGATCCTGTGATCGGACATGGATTCTTCTGGAGAGACATGCCATTCTCTGAAATGTGGCCTGAGAGACCGACTAATCAGAGTAATGTCTAATACCTCTTCTCTAACTCTAGTTACAAATGTCGGTGTCGATCCGACATTACCAATTTCTAAATTATACTTGAATATAAAGTTGGTAAGACACTCACCCCTTGTGTTGATGTCCGTGCTGCCCCATATGGAATGGTGTGCATTGGCATCGCAGCCGATTATTACCGGCAGCTTCTCTCTCCTGCAGTGATCCATCAGCTTTTCTATTTCCGGTGGCGGGCAGTCGGCATCACCAGCAAAATAGGCTGATGCCACCACAATAGGGGGGGCGTTACCTCTTGCCCTTACGGCAATCGGTACGCAGTCCCTAGTGAGGAATTCTGAAAGAATAGTAAAATTAATACATTTTCTTACCATGATGCATGCTCTAGGTATAGGACCCAGATTACCTTTGAGTCGGCGGTGTACAGGCCTTTTATGCCATTGTTGACCCATGGTTCCTGTACCAAGGCTAGCCCAAGATGTTGGGTGATAAACATCCTGGCCAAGACAGCAGAGGATGCCTTAGCGCGATGGAGGTTTATCTGGGCTAGCCCAGTGACGATGACGTCACCATCAGTCTTCCGCCGCTCCAGCTCCTGGTGATGCAGAGTTGCCCACATCACCGCTGCCCGTCATGGTGGCGTCAGCTTCGTCCTCTGCAATTCGCAGCACCTCAGCCAGTTCCTGCGAGGACATCGGCAGCTCCTCATCCATCCCTTCCAGCTCTGCTGGACCGAGCGTCATCTCCGCCAAGTCTTCGTCCTCGGCCAGATCCTCCGATGAATCGGTGGCATCTGCCAGATGAACACTCGGAACAGTGGCGGTGGGAGGTGTGGGTGCCGTGCCTGCAGCTCCCGAGGCTGTCGTTTTGGCGGGGGCAGTCCTCGCGCCAACACTCTTCTTTTTCAGACCGCTAACGGGTATGGTCCCGTAGCGGAATGAGATTTGGTGGCCTCTCGCCACTATCGCGTTCTTGGAGGCCTCATCGATGCCTATTACCAATAGCGCACCTCCGCCTTCCATTCTCCTCGACAGCACCTTCCACGAGTCGGTCTCGATCTTGTTCTGGTTCCTCAGCAGAACCAACAAGGATTCGGTTAACCGATCCGCGCTTCTTGGGCAGAAGATGGTGATGTTATAGGGTGATGGGATGTCATCACCCAACTTGCAGTGCAGTGGAGCCCCTTTCCATGACTGCAGTCTCGACGCCACGGTCCTCAGCCACTCCGCTGAGTGATCGTCGGAGCATTCAATGACCAGGTAGCCAACCCGGAAATGAATGCCCGCGAACGCGACCGCGGTGTCCCATCCTGTGAGGATAACCTCGTCCAGGATGGCCTCTTCCAATGCGGACAAGTCCCCATGGCTGAGCATTACCTGCGGGTATTCCACAGGTAACACGGCCACCTTGACCTTTTTCGCAATCGCTGCATACGATGTGCGAGTCTCGGTGGACACTGGTGAGGAAGACCTCACTGCTGTTGCTGCGGTGGCTGCAGATGTGCCGGGACGCTCCTCTGTGCACGCCCTCTTGGGGGTGGCAGTGGGTGGCGTCAGGGTGCTGCTAAGGCGTTTGGGGGCTGGTCCCCGTATCTGACTTGCCGAGTCCCGTCCGGCCGTTGCCATGCGCAGTGCCTCAGCTGGGGGTAGTCCCTGCTGAAGGTACCTTAGGTACCATTTGGTTTTCGAGCCGTTGAGGGCTTTTCGGTTTGGGTCGTCCAAACCACCCGGCTCTCCCAATTTCGGCAGCTGCGCTTGTGGCTGCTGGCGCTGCACGCCATGTCGCTCAACTGCGCTTAGACTTGGTCGCATCGGCTGGGATGGTCCAGCCGAGCTACCTCCTCCTGCAGTTGGGGCGACATGGTGACGTGGGGCTTCCCTCGTCCGCTGCGCGCGCGCTGTTACTATTGCCGCCTGCGGCCTCCTCCTTTGCTCCGCCTGTTGAGGGCGCCGTGGGGGTAGTCCCACGTTGGAGGGCTGATCCCCGTCAAGGAGGCGGTCCTCAAAGTGCCTCGCGACACTGGCAGCAGGGGTATCCCGCTGTACTTCTATATTTTTTTTTACATTCTTCATGTTTGTCCCACGAGTTGCAGAGAAATATCAGGTCCACCCGGGCAGAGATCTGCAATACCCGGGTAAGGCTAATTAGAACAGGCGGTCGCCATCTGCCTGAGCTCACCGTTAGCGACTGGGCTAGTTTTTAATCCGGGCCCCCGGCCAAGTTGACTTTCAGCACGGTTCGAATTACACCTAAGTCCAGCCCGGAGTGAGATATGGGGGGGTTTTGATGGGGGTAGGTATGTGTGAGGGTGTTGGGAGTGTGTGAGGCTATGCTTTAAAGACGGCGACACAAGCGTCTTGTCAGTACGGTGAACGGTACCGTACCCGCTGTTTGTCCGGGACTGCTTATTTGCAAGGATTCTCGCTTATTCGCAGCTAACCTCATAAGAGGCCGTTCGCTATCCGCAACCCGCGACCCGCCTGGTGGCCCCAGCTTAGCCCCCTCCGATCTATCTCACAAACTCTTCAGACCAAGAAAGTTCACCTTAGTACTCAATAAAAGTGACGCTGCAGTCAAAAAGAAGTTTTGCATAGTCGTAGACAACTGGAGTCTCAACGAAATAACTATCAGTGACAAATACGCAATATCTTTAATAGATGATATATTAGACAAGTTAGAAAAATGTCAATATTTCACAACCATTGATTTAGCGAATGTATTTCATCAAATCAAAACGGACAAAAAATCCATACCGAAAACTGCATTCTTAACTAAAAATGTTAATTTCGAATAAACACGAATGTCATTCGGTCTAAAGAATACACCAGCAACAGTCCAACGATGTATGTATTTAGCTTACAAAAATTGTTTAGTACATAAAGACGACATAATAGTGTTTTCCACTTCATTGGAAGAACATATATTATCACAGAGAAAGATTTTCAAAAAGATAATAGAAACATTTTTAAAATTACAATTGGATAAATGCGAATGGATAAAAAAGCAACTGATTTCTTAGGGCACGTAATAACGATAGACGGAATTAAACCAAACACAAACAAAATTGAAGCTGTTGAAGTGTTTCCAATACCTAACCCCAAAATATTTTTAGGACTCACTACTTGCTTGATGCTTCAACACTTGACCGCCCATTTGGAATTAATGATTTGATTGATTGATTGATTTATTGCTTAATAATCCTAGTGCTACAAGTAGACATACTTATAAATTAATGCACTAGTCACATTTAAAATTACTGTTTAAGATCACAAAAGCTCAAAATACTTATATACTAAACATTTAAGTAGAAATTTGCAATTAAAATATTAATCGTATTGACTCTAGGTATTACTCTTAAAAACTTTAAAAAAATTAATGTTGTTATTGTTATTACTATTATGTATTATTATTAATATGCATTATATATCATCAAACATGTTTCTGTAAGTAGGATTTTAGCTTAGATCGAAGACCTAATGTGCTTCTAATGGTCTTATTTCAAATGGCAGCTGATTCCAAAGTCGGGCACCCCATACAAAGAACTGCCTGTCGGAGCATGCAAACTTAGTTCTTGGACAGACAACATTACAGGTCCTTAATGATACCGAGTATGAGTATTGATCTTGTGTGTGGTCCCCGAAATACGGGATTCACCAGGATAGAATTGAATCTGGGCAGAAGAAATTTCTTCTTTTTGCGCTTAGAAGTTAACCCCCGTATTCAAGTAGACTTCTTTTAATTGATCTTCCTTCTCTGTTGAGCCGTAGAATTATGCATGGTGTAGTTTATATCACTTATCTGCTTAATGCAGAAATCAACTCATCAGTTCTATTAAGTCGAATAAAATTAAACGTTCTTGTTAAATTTACCCGTAACTTTTTACCCCTTGATCGTTGCTCCAGCAACTATTTAATTCATGAACCATTTCGTCTTCTTGTCTTTGTCTCTTTGGAAACCTCAACCTCCAGTACTTAAACTATCGATCCTTTTTCTGTATCTAATCTTAACCACTAATCACTAATCTGCTGCTGGTCTGATTAGGTTTTTTCCAATCCATGCAACAAATATTAGACCACTAATTTTCTTGTTGAATTTCCCAGAGCTTTAACTTAAAGATTTAAATATAATTTTAAATTTTACTCTTGTTTTAATTATTTTGACGATAGTTATTTTGAATTAATTTTGACTTCATGTCAGCTGCTCAAAGCTGACAATAAATAAATAGATAAAATCCAATCAATTATCAACAAAATCAATACAAAAGAAATGCACCTTATCCACCATTTATAAGAACTCGCCAAAATTATAGCGAACATTTAAAAATAGATTCATCCGAACATTTTCGTTAAACAGCCTCGGAATCGAACACAGAACACCATTCATAAGAATAATTATGAATGACATTCCTTTGAGATGCTTAGTAGACACGGGATCATTCAAAAATTTAATGAGCAAACATTTCCTAGACTATAAAACATCGAAAGAAAATATTACATGTCAAACCATGAGTGGAAAAGTAATTTTAAACAAGAGCATATCTTTAGCACCAAGTAGAGTTTGTCCGACCGATCAAAAATTTTATATTCATGAGTTTCATAGAAATGAGATTTCGTATTGCATTTGTTGCTGCAGCAAACTACCATATTGATTTTAAGTTAAAAATTAAAAATATAAATATAACAAGTAAGAAGGCTCTAGTCGGGATAGCCCGACCAGAATATACCCTGAACCCAGTTGCAGGCCTTGCGTCCTAAAAGTATGCTTCAAATAATGATCACTTTAAACAAAACTCATAGCTGACTTAAGTTTACGATATCTCTGGTGTTTCTTAACCTATTTGGATGAAATTGAGAAAAGTTCTATCGTTACCCATTACACCAACCCCCATTTTTACATTTTCCAAATTCGATATTTTTTTGTTATCGATTCCATGTGTATATCGAAAACCGGGGTAGTTATCGATAATTTGAAGCAAAATTGTTCTGCTCATGGTATAGGAGAACTTATATTCCAAATCTGAAGTCTCTAGCTCTTGTAGTCTCTGAGATCTACGCGTTCATACAGACGGACAGACGGACGGACAGACGGACATGGCCATATCGACTCGGCTATTGATACTGATCAAGATTATATATACTTTATGGGGTCGGAGATGCTTCCTTCTGCCTTTTACATACTTTTGCACAAAACCATTATACCCTGATTTACCCATTTTATGGGTTCAGGGTATAAAAAGTAATATGCTTTATCAAAAAGATGTAGGGTTCACGAAAGTAAGTGTGAAGGAGTTGATGCAATGAGCACGATAAAACGGTAAAAACCTAGAGAGCGAATAAGCGAGAGGGCTTGAATGCGTTGGAAGATACAACTGCAAGTAATTCGGATAAGAGCGGACGAAAGCGTGAGAGGACTGATGCTGGAGTGCAAGAGCAAGAAAATTAGACAATCTGTTTGTTGTTAGTATACGAAAGAAAACAAAGAACAAGCACAGAATAAGCAAATGCTAATATACGTATGTATGTATGTTTTTTAAAGCAAATTGAAATGCGATTCAGTCAGAATCTATTATTATGCACACGTAAATATATACAAGGTATATTAACGATCACTGCCAAGTAATACTCCGTACACAAACACAAGAAAACAATAACTTATTGAGAGCGCTCAAAAACACAACCGTCACCAACAAAAGACAAAAGCTTATGAATGACATTCCTTTGAGATGCTTAGTAGACACGGGATCATTCAAAAATTTAATGAGCAAACATTTCCTTGATTACAAAACATCGAAAGTAAATATCTCATGTCAAACAATGAGTGTAAAAATTTTGAATAAGAGCATATCTTTAGCACCAAGATAAAAAATTTTACATTCATGAGTTTTTATAGAAATGTGACTTCGTATTAAACTGAACGTTTCTATTCAAAGATATTCTGTATAAATAGGGTGATAATCTGACCTTCACTAATATTATAAAACATAAAATTACAACAAGTCATGAAGACTCTACTACAAAAGACTATATAGGCACCCACAAAGCTTCAACGAAGAAGTAGAAAAACAACTAAAAGAAATGGTGAAAAAAAATCTATCGTGAATAAAGTTCACCTTATTATTTATTATTATTATATTGGGGATGACTACACTGCGACCAAGCTGATCTATTGTGCCCCCTTCTTGGCTTATAGATCTTTCATCAAGCCCAAGTGTTGTACAAAAGCAAGTACCTTTGTTGGGTCGATGGTTTCTAAATCGCTGAATTCCACAATATGTTTTCCTAGAAAACTACTTCTTTTCCTCACTAAGGCTACGCATTCTGCTATGATGTGCAAGGAGGATTTTCCTTCCTTTTCACAGAATCTGCAAGTCTCGCTGCTGACTATACCTAGCTTTGCTAGGTGACCTCTTAGTCTACAGTGTCCTGTCAAAAGACCGGTGAGTATCCTGAGTCTATTTTTGCCCATCGATATTACTTGCTTAAACCGTTTGAGGTTATAGCCACCCAAGAGAAGTTTTGCTTGTCTGAGTCCTGGTGTCCTTGCCCAGCTCGTTCTTCGCAAAAATCTCTCTTCGTTCCTAAGCTTTTGCCGTATTGTGCTTCTTCCTATACCACAATACGGCTCAGGTCCTATGAGGGGTGTCGCTGCCCCCATTCTTGCTTGCTTGTCTGCCTCTTCGTTGCCCGCTATGTTGACATGTCCCGGGACCCATCTTAGGGCAAGCCTATTTTGTGATCCCAGAGTGTCTAGCTTGGTTCGTACCTCACGAACTATCTTTGACCTAATTTCGGTCTTACTAAGTGCTATTATTGCTGCTTGGCAATCGGATAAGATGGCTATGTCTCTATTCCGATAGTTACGCTTTAAATTAAAGTCCACACACCTCCCTATTGCACATACCTCAGCTTGGAATATGCTGGTGTGCATACCTAGGGGCTCGTGGTAAGTTAGCCGAGGGCCCACCACACCAAGACCGGAGCCTTGATGCTCTAGGGAACCATCGGTGTAGCATTTTATGGTGTGTGGCTTCATGTTGTGGACCTCTTCTAAAGATGTCCACTCCTTTTTGTTACAGAGGTGAACTTGAAAATTTTGCTCGAACATATGTTCGGCTTTCATTTCGTCCCTTGGCTGTGCAGTAGGGGAAGTTCACCCGACAGCATGTCTGCCTCTACTCGACTAAGAATGTGTCCTCTCCCTACTCCTTCAACGGACGTTCTTAAAAGCGTTGCTTTTTGTTGCAGCCTAATTGTGTGATGGAGTGGTGTTAACTCCAATAGAACCTCAAGCGCGGATGTGGGACAGGTCCTCATCGCTCCTGTGATTCCTACACATGCCATTCTTTGTAGCTTCTGAAGCTGCTTCTGCACAGTGATTTGTTGTGCCTTATCCCCCCATGCAATCGCTCCGTACGTGAGCATGGGTCTTACTACCATGAGGTATAGCCATCTTATTATATTTGGTGATGTTCCCCATGACTTCCCGGCTATGTTACGACACGCATACAGCGCTCTGCAGCACTTTGCAATCGTATTTTGAACATGGGTACCAAAGTTTAATTTGCTGTCGAAAGTGACCCCAAGGTATTTGACTTCATTGCTTGTTTCTATTGGGCTCCCCGCGAGCCTAATCTCCCTCATCCTTTGTAGCTTGTATCTTCTTGTGAACGGAACGATGATTGTTTAGGTTGAGACCAACCTCCCTACACCAATCATGCGTGATCCTAAGTCCCAGTTGAACATTATCACAAAGAGTTTCTTTATACTTGCCCCGAGCTATTATCACAATGTCGTCTGCATAGCCCTGACATTGGATACCACTGTTGGCGAGTCTACTTAATAATTCGTCTACTAGTATACTCCATAAGAGGGGTGATAAAACCCCCTTGTGGACAGCCCCTTGTGGTTGTTACTGTTACGGTACTATCTTGTATAGATGCCGTAGCCTGTCTGGACCCTAGTAAGGATGATATCCATCTACTAGTTGTACTGTCCAGCCCTCTTCTATTCAAGGTAGCCTTGACAGCATCATGTGATGTGTTTTCGAAAGCGCCTTCAATGTCTAAAAATGCACAGACTGCTACTTCTTTATTTACTACTGCCGCCCGCAAAGTGCGGTGCAGCTCATACAGGGCAGTGTCCGTAGATCTGCCTGTTCAGCTTTTCCAACGTTTTCAGCAAAAACGATGTTAAGCTAATGGGTCTGAAGGACTTTGGGTTGGTGGTATCTGTCTTCCCTGCCTTGGGGATGAAGACCACCCTAGCTCTACTCCAAGTGCTTGGTATGTGACCAAGTGCTAGGCTACTGACCAGGATTTTCCTTAGAGTGGGTAGGAGTATTCCCCGTCCCTGCTGCAGGAATACCGGTGATATACAATCCAGACCGGGAGATTTGTAAGGCTGGAAGGTTCCAATTGCCCATTTTAGTTTCTCCGCTGTTACCACCGACTTGGCGCATGCCCAGTCAGTGGCCGTTGGTCTGTACTGAATCTCTGTATCTAGAGGTTCGCACTGTTGCCAGGGGATACTTCCTGGGAAGTGCGTCTTAAACAGAAGCTCTAATCTTTGCATGTTGGTGCTCGTATATGAATTGTCTATACGTTTCAGGGCTAAATTACCCTCCGGTGCCCGCTTTGATAATGCTCTATGGAGCCGGGCACCTTCGCTTGTACTTGCTATGCTTTCACAGAAGTCCCTATAGTTCCTACGCTTGGCCTTCCTGATCTCCTTACTGTAGGAGGTGAGGCTTTCGCGGTATGTATCCCATGACGCGTCACTCTTGGCTTTATTGAAGAGGTGACGGGTGGTGAGCCGCAGTCTTTCAAGACCGTCATTCCACCATGGGGCATCTTTTTCTTTACGCGTTCTCCCTAGTGGGCAGCTTTCTTCATACGCATTTTTAATGCTACTCTTCAGATTTCTAACAACTCTTTCTAGCTCACTCGGGTATCTGGGTATTCCAGAGCTCTGAGTGACTAGGTTAAGTTCTAGGGTAGACCTAAATTTATCCCAGTTCGTTTTTCTGGGGTTGTGAGTCGGTATACTACTATCCGTATTAACCTGAAGTTTAAATAGGATGATCCTGTGATCGGACATGGATTCTTCTGGAGAGACATGCCATTCTCTGAAATGTGGCCTGAGAGACCGACTAATCAGAGTAATGTCTAATACCTCTTCTCTAACTCTAGTTACAAATGTCGGTGTCGATCCGACATTACCAATTTCTAAATTATACTTGAATATAAAGTTGGTAAGACACTCACCCCTTGTGTTGATGTCCGTGCTGCCCCATATGGAATGGTGTGCATTGGCATCGCAGCCGATTATTACCGGCAGCTTCTCTCTCCTGCAGTGATCCATCAGCTTTTCTATTTCCGGTGGCGGGCAGTCGGCATCACCAGCAAAATAGGCTGATGCCACCACAATAGGGGGGGCGTTACCTCTTGCCCTTACGGCAATCGGTACGCAGTCCCTAGTGAGGAATTCTGAAAGAATAGTAAAATTAATACATTTCCTTACCATGATGCATGCTCTAGGTATAGGACCCAGATTACCTTTGAGTCGGCGGTGTACAGGCCTTTTATGCCATTGTTGACCCATGGTTCCTGTACCAAGGCTAGCCCAAGATGTTGGGTGATAAACATCCTGGCCAAGACAGCAGAGGATGCCTTAGCGCGATGGAGGTTTATCTGGGCTAGCCCAGTGACGATGACGTCACCATCAGTCTTCCGCCGCTCCAGCTCCTGGTGATGCAGAGTTGCCCACATCACCGCTGCCCGTCATGGTGGCGTCAGCTTCGTCCTCTGCAATTCGCAGCACCTCAGCCAGTTCCTGCGAGGACATCGGCAGCTCCTCATCCATCCCTTCCAGCTCTGCTGGACCGAGCGTCATCTCCGCCAAGTCTTCGTCCTCGGCCAGATCCTCCGATGAATCGGTGGCATCTGCCAGATGAACACTCGGAACAGTGGCGGTGGGAGGTGTGGGTGCCGTGCCTGCAGCTCCCGAGGCTGTCGTTTTGGCGGGGGCAGTCCTCGCGCCAACACTCTTCTTTTTCAGACCGCTAACGGGTATGGTCCCGTAGCGGAATGAGATTTGGTGGCCTCTCGCCACTATCGCGTTCTTGGAGGCCTCATCGATGCCTATTACCAATAGCGCACCTCCGCCTTCCATTCTCCTCGACAGCACCTTCCACGAGTCGGTCTCGATCTTGTTCTGGTTCCTCAGCAGAACCAACAAGGATTCGGTTAACCGATCCGCGCTTCTTGGGCAGAAGATGGTGATGTTATAGGGTGATGGGATGTCATCACCCAACTTGCAGTGCAGTGGAGCCCCTTTCCATGACTGCAGTCTCGACGCCACGGTCCTCAGCCACTCCGCTGAGTGATCGTCGGAGCATTCAATGACCAGGTAGCCAACCCGGAAATGAATGCCCGCGAACGCGACCGCGGTGTCCCATCCTGTGAGGATAACCTCGTCCAGGATGGCCTCTTCCAATGCGGACAAGTCCCCATGGCTGAGCATTACCTGCGGGTATTCCACAGGTAACACGGCCACCTTGACCTTTTTCGCAATCGCTGCATACGATGTGCGAGTCTCGGTGGACACTGGTGAGGAAGACCTCACTGCTGTTGCTGCGGTGGCTGCAGATGTGCCGGGACGCTCCTCTGTGCACGCCCTCTTGGGGGTGGCAGTGGGTGGCGTCAGGGTGCTGCTAAGGCGTTTGGGGGCTGGTCCCCGTATCTGACTTGCCGAGTCCCGTCCGGCCGTTGCCATGCGCAGTGCCTCAGCTGGGGGTAGTCCCTGCTGAAGGTACCTTAGGTACCATTTGGTTTTCGAGCCGTTGAGGGCTTTTCGGTTTGGGTCGTCCAAACCACCCGGCTCTCCCAATTTCGGCAGCTGCGCTTGTGGCTGCTGGCGCTGCACGCCATGTCGCTCAACTGCGCTTAGACTTGGTCGCATCGGCTGGGATGGTCCAGCCGAGCTACCTCCTCCTGCAGTTGGGGCGACATGGTGACGTGGGGCTTCCCTCGTCCGCTGCGCGCGCGCTGTTACTATTGCCGCCTGCGGCCTCCTCCTTTGCTCCGCCTGTTGAGGGCGCCGTGGGGGTAGTCCCACGTTGGAGGGCTGATCCCCGTCAAGGAGGCGGTCCTCAAAGTGCCTCGCGACACTGGCAGCAGGGGTATCCCGCTGTACTTCTATATTTTTTTTTACATTCTTCATGTTTGTCCCACGAGTTGCAGAGAAATATCAGGTCCACCCGGGCAGAGATCTGCAATACCCGGGTAAGGCTAATTAGAACAGGCGGTCGCCATCTGCCTGAGCTCACCGTTAGCGACTGGGCTAGTTTTTAATCCGGGCCCCCGGCCAAGTTGACTTTCAGCACGGTTCGAATTACACCTAAGTCCAGCCCGGAGTGAGATATGGGGGGGTTTTGATGGGGGTAGGTATGTGTGAGGGTGTTGGGAGTGTGTGAGGCTATGCTTTAAAGACGGCGACACAAGCGTCTTGTCAGTACGGTGAACGGTACCGTACCCGCTGTTTGTCCGGGACTGCTTATTTGCAAGGATTCTCGCTTATTCGCAGCTAACCTCATAAGAGGCCGTTCGCTATCCGCAACCCGCGACCCGCCTGGTGGCCCCAGCTTAGCCCCCTCCGATCTATCTCACAAACTCTCCAGACCAAGAAAGTTCACCTTAGTACTCAATAAAAGTGACGCTGCAGTCAAAAAGAAGTTTTGCATAGTCGTAGACAACTGGAGTCTCAACGAAATAACTATCAGTGACAAATACGCAATATCTTTAATAGATGATATATTAGACAAGTTAGAAAAATGTCAATATTTCACAACCATTGATTTAGCGAATGTATTTCATCAAATCAAAACGGACAAAAAATCCATACCGAAAACTGCATTCTTAACTAAAAATGTTAATTTCGAATAAACACGAATGTCATTCGGTCTAAAGAATACACCAGCAACAGTCCAACGATGTATGTATTTAGCTTACAAAAATTGTTTAGTACATAAAGACGACATAATAGTGTTTTCCACTTCATTGGAAGAACATATATTATCACAGAGAAAGATTTTCAAAAAGATAATAGAAACATTTTTAAAATTACAATTGGATAAATGCGAATGGATAAAAAAGCAACTGATTTCTTAGGGCACGTAATAACGATAGACGGAATTAAACCAAACACAAACAAAATTGAAGCTGTTGAAGTGTTTCCAATACCTAACCCCAAAATATTTTTAGGACTCACTACTTGCTTGATGCTTCAACACTTGACCGCCCATTTGGAATTAATGATTTGATTGATTGATTGATTTATTGCTTAATAATCCTAGTGCTACAAGTAGACATACTTATAAATTAATGCACTAGTCACATTTAAAATTACTGTTTAAGATCACAAAAGCTCAAAATACTTATATACTAAACATTTAAGTAGAAATTTGCAATTAAAATATTAATCGTATTGACTCTAGGTATTACTCTTAAAAACTTTAAAAAAATTAATGTTGTTATTGTTATTACTATTATGTATTATTATTAATATGCATTATATATCATCAAACATGTTTCTGTAAGTAGGATTTTAGCTTAGATCGAAGACCTAATGTGCTTCTAATGGTCTTATTTCAAATGGCAGCTGATTCCAAAGTCGGGCACCCCATACAAAGAACTGCCTGTCGGAGCATGCAAACTTAGTTCTTGGACAGACAACATTACAGGTCCTTAATGATACCGAGTATGAGTATTGATCTTGTGTGTGGTCCCCGAAATACGGGATTCACCAGGATAGAATTGAATCTGGGCAGAAGAAATTTCTTCTTTTTGCGCTTAGAAGTTAACCCCCGTATTCAAGTAGACTTCTTTTAATTGATCTTCCTTCTCTGTTGAGCCGTAGAATTATGCATGGTGTAGTTTATATCACTTATCTGCTTAATGCAGAAATCAACTCATCAGTTCTATTAAGTCGAATAAATAGTGTTAAATTTACCCGTAACTTTTTACCCCTTGATCGTTGCTCCAGCAACTATTTAATTCATGAACCATTTCGTCTTCTTGTCTTTGTCTCTTTGGAAACCTCAACCTCCAGTACTTAAACTATCGATCCTTTTTCTGTATCTAATCTTAACCACTAATCACTAATCTGCTGCTGGTCTGATTAGGTTTTTTCCAATCCATGCAACAAATATTAGACCACTAATTTTCTTGTTGAATTTCCCAGAGCTTTAACTTAAAGATTTAAATATAATTTTAAATTTTACTCTTGTTTTAATTATTTTGACGATAGTTATTTTGAATTAATTTTGACTTCATGTCAGCTGCTCAAAGCTGACAATAAATAAATAGATAAAATCCAATCAATTATCAACAAAATCAATACAAAAGAAATGCACCTTATCCACCATTTATAAAAGTAAGAAGGCTCTAGTTGGGATAGCCCGACCAGAAGATACCCTGAACCCAGTTGCAGTCATTCCGTCCTACAAGTATGCTACAAATAATGATCACTTTAAACAAAACTTTAATGTTGTTATTGTTATTACTATTATGTATTATTATTAATATGCATTATATATCATCAAACATGTTTCTGTAAGTAGGATTTTAGCTTAGATCGAAGACCTGATGTGCTTCTAATGGTCTTATTTCAAATGGCAGCTGATTCTAAAGTCGGGCACCCCATACAAAGAACTGCCTGTCGGAGCATGCAAACTTAGTTCTTGGACAGACAACATTACAGGTCCTTAATGATACCGAGTATGAGTATTGATCTTGTGTGTGGTCCCCGAAATACGGGATTCACCAGGATAGAATTGAATCTGGGCAGAAGAAATTTCTTCTTTTTGCGCTTAGAAGTTAACCCCCGTATTCAAGTAGACTTCTTTTAATTGATCTTCCTTCTCTGTTGAGCCGTAGAATTATGCATGGTGTAGTTTATATCACTTATCTGCTTAATGCAGAAATCAACTCATCAGTTCTATTAAGTCGAATAAAATTAAACGTTCTTGTTAAATTTACCCGTAACTTTTTACCCCTTGATCGTTGCTCCAGCAACTATTTAATTCATGAACCATTTCGTCTTCTTGTCTTTGTCTCTTTGGAAACCTCAACCTCCAGTACTTAAACTATCGATCCTTTTTCTGTATCTAATCTTAACCACTAATCACTAATCTGCTGCTGGTCTGATTAGGTTTTTTCCAATCCATGCAACAAATATTAGACCACTAATTTTCTTGTTGAATTTCCCAGAGCTTTAACTTAAAGATTTAAATATAATTTTAAATTTTACTCTTGTTTTAATTATTTTGACGATAGTTATTTTGAATTAATTTTGACTTCATGTCAGCTGCTCATAGCTGACAATAAATAAATAGATAAAATCCAATCAATTATCAACAAAATCAATACAAAAGAAATGCACCTTATCCACCATTTATAAGAACTCGCCAAAATTATAGCGAACATTTAAAAATAGATTCATCCGAACATTTTCGTTAAACAGCCTCGGAATCGAACACAGAACACCATTCATAAGAATAATTATGAATGACATTCCTTTGAGATGCTTAGTAGACACGGGATCATTCAAAAATTTAATGAGCAAACATTTCCTAGACTATAAAACATCGAAAGAAAATATTACATGTCAAACCATGAGTGGAAAAGTAATTTTAAACAAGAGCATATCTTTAGCACCAAGTAGAGTTTGTCCGACCGATCAAAAATTTTATATTCATGAGTTTCATAGAAATGAGATTTCGTATTAGGCCGAACGTTTCTATTCAAAGATATTCAGTATAAAGAGGGTGATAATCTGACCTTCACTAATACTATAAAACATACAATTACAACAAGTCATGAAGACCCTACTACAAAATACCATATAGGCACCCACAAAGTTTCAATGAAGAAGTAGAAAATCTAAATAATGACTATTTGCAACAATATATAACAGTAGCGCCCAATCAATAGAAATTAATCAAATAAAACCTCACAATGGATACCCAATATTAAAAACCGGTCTGTTTAGTATAACATCTGAATACGAATATCATTGCTTAACAGTAAATCTCACAAAAACAGAAGAAACTCTTAATAATCTCTTACAAGCAGAACCTTCATAAAAAACTCCAAAGAGAAATGATCTGCTTAAAAAAATTTAAAAGACAGAAACAAAACAAAATTAGGGATTTTCAGTTCAAAATTATTAAAACATGACTTTGGGAAAAATAGATTTAGAAAAACTATTAAATAGAAAGAAATCAACTTGGGTCCGTTCAGATATAAATCAGATCTTAATAACCGCAAATTACCAAACAAAACTAGAAAAAGCAATATATTCAACTATTCCCAACCCAGACGAGAACAAAAATATTCTCACAGAAAATGTAAAAGACAAGTACTTCATTAATTAAAACAAAACATATTCTGCTACAGACAGGAAATTAAAATTATGAAATAAATTTTGTAGTACCTAATGTTGGAGTTTGACAAAATAAACTTAAATCAAAACTTTGTATCACAGAAGATAGAAATAATGTAATCAAAGCATTCATTTGTTCAATTCAAATAAAAGACATATTAATATATATAATGATTTCATATTTTACACGAACAATTTACATAAGTTACAACTTTACAAGAATAGAACTAATCTCATTTATACACACAAGAAATCTTATTAAAGAACACACAAAAACCAGTTACACTCTATTAACCATACTTTAAACTACCCTCGCAATAATGGTAGTCGCGACAACTATTTATCTAATATTCAAAGTAAAAATATAGAAAAAAAATTAAGAACCAAAAAAAATTGGTCTAGAAGAACAAATTCCATTAGGTTGCATTTGTCATTAACAGCAAGTGGCGGATGTAGGTGATTCCACTACAAATCCAACTCATCCGACATCCTGTTTTAACAGGGGTTTTGTTTTGTTTTTCATGCACTTGATGACCAGCTGCTGTTTTACCCAAATTGGCACTGTTTAAACCAAGTATCGATAGGAAATTTCAGACTATGTCAAAGTGCTGTTCAGTGCTCTGTAATGTTAAATTCTAAGATCAGTTGCATTTACCAGTTGCTCGGTTTTCGACTCATTCTCATTGTGCATAGGGGAATCTTATACAAACGGAAGCAACATTCCCGAGTTCCAATTACATACTTGCATTCGGCTTGTAGTGGAATCGGGGTATTAAACAAATTTATACCCAACAATTCAAACTTGAGCACAAGCTAATTTTTTGGGGGATGTTGAAGTGACATATCCAGTTCTTGCAGAACTCTCTTGTCAACTTCCATTCAACCAAATAATACATAAGCAATAAATTTTTAAGTACACCCACGCACATTTAAAAATTCTTGTAATAAGACCATACATAATCAAATTATGTTCCACATAAGCACGTACACCAGACAGAGTCGAATACACGAATCTATGCACCCAAAAGAAAAAAAAAACATTAAATATTATCACAAAACTTTTGAATATCACGCCACTTAAAAATTAGACTAGCAAAGTCCATGTAATTTGATCTTTGAGAGAAACCCAGTTAACGACTTCTTCGCATAAACTCACTCCAAGCAGTTGAGCATAAATGAATTAAAACAAAGGAAATAATTTGAGTTATATATTACACATCGAACTGTAAAGGCGTATTTTAATAATAAATATCTTTGATTCTTTTTCAATACAACGCATTTAATTTAATGTATGTATGTTTTGTCTCTACTGTCTCTTATAAACACAAACACACACTCATATGTATACTTTTTACGTTTTATAATGCATATGCACGCTTCGTTTGTATGTACAGTGAGTCACAAAAGTATTCGTTTCCAAGCATACGGTGCATATATTTTCAGTTTGCGACTAAAAAGCAGAAACTTTTTCTTTTATGATTTTGCTTATGCAAGTTTATCTGTCCGAAAAACAACACAAAAATAAAATCTTAGAAAATTTTTAACGGTATCTAAGATATGGGAACAAAACTAAAAAATACGCATATTTTCATCTAACAATAGCATTCGTTGCGTCTGTTGCGTCTACTGTTTATTTATTTCTTATTTCATGTTGTTTTACTCGTTCAGTCTGATTGTCAAAGTTGTCGTCATAGCCTCAAAATGCTAAGGGAAAAGGAATGAACTATGTTTTTAAAAAAAAACAGTATTGTATCTGCACAATGAGGGCCGATCAACTGAGTATATTTGCAAAATGACAGAAGTCTGTCCACAACCCGTAGTTGTGTACAACTTTAAAGAAATCTTGGAAAACAATCAGCGTTCTGGTCGTCCAAAGTAATTTTCTGACAAAGAGGAGAGAAAAGTTCTGCAGGAAAAAAACAATAGCTTGCGTTTATCGGCTGCAAAAATTAACAACATACTCCAGACAACTCTGAGCACAAGCGTCTGCTAAAAAACTGTCCGCAGGGTGCTCCGGTCAATTAACACGTATCAAAACTAAGAGGGGTAGTGAAAGCAAAACAAAGGACTACGAACGCTGTAACAGAAAAACAACTAAGGGTTAAAGGTTTTTAAAGTTATACTTCTTATGCCGGGCAGTAACAAAAATAAAAAGTGCAACGAAAAAGCCCTCCATGTCAGTTGTAAGTGTTGACAAACAGAAAACTTTGCAATGTAGTGTATGCAGTAATGTATCGATCGATATATTAGATCGATTACTGTGTAAAATGTACAGCGTTGTACTTATGCGTTAAATATACAGTGCATTTAATGAAAAACAAAAACAATTTGATATAATAAAGTTTTACTTTTTATGAAGGGCAGTAAAGGCAGAGCCAAACGTTGCTTATGTGCTTTTCGAAGAAGATGTTTATGTGGCGCAGTATCTATTTTAAACTGTTTATGTAGTTTTGCAACCCTTTTTTTGAGTAGCTGTTTCACTTTGATCGGGTGGTGTTGCTGTTTTTAAAAACAATTGTCATTCAATTACTTCGGTAACACCTTTTAACGTCATGCTTTCTCAACGAGCAAATAATATAAGCAGTTTTTCATCTTATTCTCAAATTGGAGACATTTGCTTTGCACACTCATCCACTTTAAAGGGACAAGAATTCGTTATAATTACTGTTTACATTTCACCAAATTCAAACATCAATCAAATCATTGATTTCATGCATTTTCATTTGTTGCCGTTTTCTGATCGTGGAGCTCAATTACTTAACCAAAGTTATAATTCTTTACACCTTCTATTAACTGGAGATTTTAATATAAATTTTGCTTATCAGTCTGCAAAGCGTTTATTCCAATTTTTGTCAGATAAATTTAAAATAAATAATAATAGAAATGAAGCAACAACAAAAAGCGGCACAACAATCGATGCCATATTCATTGGCTCCACCAAGCAGTGGTCAAAATAGCTTAATGATTCCTACACCACTAAAACGCTATATGCATGGTACGTCCCATCTTGAAGTATGGATCTTGTGTGGCGTTCCCGCAGTAGGATAGAAAGGAATCTGTGCAGAAGAAAGTTCTTCTTTTTGGGTTCCTGAATTAGATTAACCCCCATATTGAAGTAAACTTATTTATTTTTATATGACGGTTAACACATCGCTCGTGAATCCGAAAACTCATTGAATTTTTTATTTTGTTTTTAGCGAGGAGAACGTTTGGATGTTATGTGAACAAGTAAAACGAACTCGCCCTGAGGAGCTCGGCAAGTGCTATGCAGTATTTGTATCAAATGAGGGACGGACTGTACCTCTTTGGAGGCAAAAAGCCGGTCGCGGTGATGATCAAGTTGTTATATGGGTAAATTGTATTACTGAACTTACTGCAAATACGCTTAGAAGTTTAAAAGCAAAATATTAACTTATTAACAGGACTATCATGTATTTTTTATGCACAATCCCTTGCTGAACCGCTGTTTGGTATTCGATTTGGATACTACGTTACCGTTTCCAACATATTTTCATAAATACGTCACAGAAACATTTCGGTCTGATCTGGCACTGCGTCCAGAGCATCATAGGTAAACGAAATGTAAAAGTTTTGCAAAACTGAGAAATATGTTCAGATATTTTTTTTTGTTTAGATTCTTCAGAGTCATACCCGCCGATACATATCTAAAAGAGTTCTCTTCGGATCGACGTCACATGCGCCGCCCAGATGGCAGCTGGATTAAGCCACCACCTTTATATCCGCCAATACTATCCAACAGTATGTTAATGTGACTGATATCAATTTAAAATTACAGCTTGTTCTCTTGCAGCGAACATGCATTGTTTGGGTGACTTTATATGTATGAGTGCTGGTAAGGGACCAGGATCCGTTTACAGCCTATCCGAGTTTGTGCAAAACTTTTATAAGTCGGCCCATGTGGTAGCCCAACACAACAATTAACTGACAAAAAAAAAAAAAAAAAACAAATTTATACAATAACTAATATCAGCAAGAAAGAACAATCTAAAATAAATGTATTTTATCTAAGTGGAACAATAAGTGTTCAAGACGATACAAATAATGTGCATTACAATTACAAGGCAAAGAATTGCATGCATATTATTATTTTTTTATTATATTATATTATTATTATAAAATTATATTAAATTTTAAAAAATATGTTAGTTTACAGTGGCGTCAGCTTATTTTGTAAATTGCAAACTTTCAAAGATATCGATCAGAACTTCGACGCCATATTGTTAATAATAGTATTTATTGTTAAATGTATAAAATAAGTTTTTTCCTTTGTATCTTAAGTTAAACACTAAGGCACATAATTGAAAAACTGACTATTTTTTTTTGCATCTGCTTGCTTTAGAAAAAACAAGTAGTTCGGCAGAGCCCGAATAGAAGATACCCTGAACCCAGTTCCAATAAATATTTTAATTCTTGCGCCCTAAAAGTATGATTCAAATAACGATCAATGATCAAACAAATACGATTGCAAAGTGCTGCATAGCGCTGTATGCGTGTCGTAACATAGCCGGGAAGTCATGGGGAACATCACCAAATATAATAAGATGGCTACACCTCATGGTAGTAAGACTAATGCTCACGTACGGAGCGATTGCATGGGGGGATAAGGCACAACAAATCACTGTGCAGAAGCAGCATCAGAAGCTACAAAGAATGGCATGTGTAGGAATCACAGGAGCGATGAGGACCTGTCCCACATCCGCGCTTGAGGTTCTATTGGAGTTAACACCACTCCATCACACAATTAGGCTGCAACAAAAAGCAACGCTTTTAAGAATGTCCGTTGAAGGAGTTGGGAGAGGACACATTCTTAGTCGAGTAGAGGCAGACATGCTGTCGGGTGAACTTCCCCTACTGGCACAGCCAAGGGACGAAATGAAAGCCGAACATATGTTCGAGCAAAAGTTTCAAGTTCACCTCTGTAACAAAAAGGAGTGGACATCTTTAGAAGAGGTCCACAACATGAAGCCACACACCACAAAATGGTACACCGATGGATCCCTAACGCATCAAGGCTCCGGTCTTGGTGTGGTGGGCCCTCGGCTAACTTACCACGAGCCCCTAGGTATGCACACCAGCATATTCCAAGCTGAGGTATGTGCAAAAGGGAGGTGTGTGGACTTTAATTTAAAGCGTAACTATCGGAGTAGAGACATAGCCATCTTATCCGATAGCCAAGCAGCAATAATGGCACTTAGTAAGACCGAAATTAGGTCAAAGATAGTTCCTGAGGTACGAACCAAGCTAGACACTCTGGGATCACAAAAAAGGCTTGCCCTAAGATGGGTCCCGGGACATGTCAACATAGCGGGGAACGAAGAGGCAGACAAGCAAGCAAGAATGGCGGCAGCGACACCCCTCATAGGACCTGAGCCGTATTGTGGTATAGGAAGAAGCACAATACGGCAAGAGCTTAGGAACGAAGAGAGATTTTTGCGAAGAACGAGCTGGGCAAGGACACCAGGACTCAGACAAGCAAAACTTGTCTTGGGTGGCTATAACCTCAAACGGTTTAAGCAAGTAATATCGATGGGCAAAAATAGACTCAGGATACTCACCGGTCTTTTGACAGGACACTGTAGACTAAGAGGTCACTTAGCAAAGCTAGGTATAGTCAGCAGCGAGACTTGCAGATTCTGTGAAATGGAAGGAGAATCCTCCTTGCACATCATAGCAGAATGCGTAGCCTTAGTGAGGAAAAGAAGTAGTTTTCTAGGAAAACATATTGTGGAATTCAGCGATTTAGAAACCATCGACCCAAAAAAGGTACTTGCTTTTGTACAACACTTGGGCTTGATGGAAGAGGGGGCACAGTAGATCAGCTTGGTCGCAGTGTAGTCATCCCCAATATAATAATAATGATCAATTGAAACAAAACTTAAAACTGACTTAACTTTACAATATCTCCGGTGTTTCTTAACCGATTTGGACGAAATATTGACATACGTTCTATAGTTACCAAATATTTTAGCCCCCAATTTTTACATTTTTCAGTTTCGATATTTTTTGTAATCGATTCCATGTGTATATCGGAAACCAAAATAGTTATCGATAATTTGAAAGTAACTTGTTCTGCTCATGGTATTTATTTATTTTATTATTGTCAGCTATAAGCAGCTGACATGAAAATACAATTAATTTAAAATAATTATAATAAAAATTAATTAAGTTTAAAGTAAAATTTAAAATTATATGTAGTTCTGAAAGTAAATTAAGGTTGAAATAATTATAAAGTTAACGTTAAATCTCTGGGAAAATCAACAAGAAAATATGTGGCCCAACATTTGTTGCGTGGATTGGGAAAAGCCCAGAAAAACCCAATCAGACCAGTGGTAGATTAGTGATTAGGGGTTACGATTAGGTAAGGCAGAAAGGATAGATTGTTTTAGTACTGGAGTCGAGGTCTCCAGAGAGACAAGAGAATAACGCTTGTTATAGTCAGAACATAATACACGAAATGGTTCATGAATTAAATAGTTGCTTGAGCAACGATCGAGGCTAAGGGGTAAAAAGTTACGTGTAGATCTACTGGGAACATTTTATTTTATTCGACTTAGAAGAACTGATGAGTCGATTTCACCATTAAGTAGATTAGTGACTAATACTACACCATGCATATTTCTGCGGTTGAACAGGGAAGGAAGATTAATGAAAAGAAGTCTACTTGAATGGGGGGGTAGGTCTTTTCCAGGAACCCAGTTAAAACATCTAAGCGCAAACAAAAGAAATTTCCTCAATTCTATCCTAGTGAATCCCGTATTGCGGGGACCACACACAAGATCCATACTCCAGGACGGGACGTACTAGGGATGTATATAGCGTTTAAGTGGTGTAGGGATCATCAAACTCTTTTGACCACCGCTTGATGAAGCCAAGAACGTTTATGGCCTTATTGACCATCGAGGATATGTGAGAATCAAAATTAATCAAATTAATTTGCTATCAAGAATGATGCCTAAATCTTTAATTTCAAAAACTTGGACAAGTGGTTCAGCCTCAAGCACGTAGTGAGCAGTATGAGGGACACCTCTTCAAAAAGTCATGATTTAACATTTTTAACAATTTAAATTTAGTAAGTTATAACGGCATCAAGCCGACAGTGCACCCAAGTCCGACTGTAGTAAGTTACATAGAGAATCATTATTATAGGTGAAACATAGCTTTACATCATCAGCAAACATATAAACACACATATACTAATAACAGCAGAAAGATCGTTAATAAACCTGAAACCCTTTGATAACAATTGTGGTTAACTCAGGAAGGTTGGTGGTAGTAGATCTTCGCCTAACAAAACCGTGTTGATAAGGGGATAAAATTGAACAACATAAGTGCTGCAATTGAGAGCATATAAATTTTTCAAAGACATTCGGAATGGCAGACAACTTGGATATACCCAAATAGTTTTTAGCGTTTGACTTAGACAAATTTTTATGAAGTGGAATGATAAAAGATTCTTTCCATATACCAGGAAACACAGCTGAGTCAACCGATAAGTTAAATAATTTATGTAAAGGTTTACAAAGTGAATCCGTACAGTATATAAGCAAACAGCCTGGCACTCCATCTGGACTAGACAAGAAGCCTGGTTTGATAGAGTTTAGGTCGCGTAGCAGCGTACATTCAGTTATAACTGGGACATATATGCAGTTTGACGTTTGCACTTGAAAAGGATAGGAATTATTGCAACTATATAAACTCGATGAGTATACTGATTGAAAATACTCAGCAAATAGATCAGCTACTGCTTGATCGGAACTTGCTTTTGTATTATCAAGGTAAACCGAGGATGTCAAGCATGAAGATTTACGTTTGGAATTAACAAATTTATAAAACTGTTTCGAAAATTGTTAACAGAAATAAAATTAGACTTTGCTTTTATATAAGAGGACAAATCCATTGTATTTCCAGATTTTTAAAATTTTTTATAGGATCTTGTCTTCACGTTTTTTAGTTTTGATAGTTCCCTTGTAAAACAAGGTGGTTTATTTTCACTTGAAGGAACAGTGAGGGGAACTCATATATCCAAATGCGAATTCAAGGTCTTTTTAAAAATGGTAATGGCAGTTTCTATATAACTACAAGAATAAAGTTGAGACCATTTAGTATGTTCTTCAGCATTCAATTTAGTAAAGTTAGTTTAACGAAAACATCGGGTCTTTAAAGAATTGTTAAATGCTGGTCTAAGGTTAAAAGGTTCAAAGGAATGTTCTAAAGTTGGATGATAGGAAGCACTAGAGGGGATACTCTACTAACATTACTACAATCAGAATCAGAAACAAATATCAAATCTAACATTTTACTACTGTTATGCACTGTTAACTTGTGATAGGCCTAACTCTAAAAGGCCATCAATTAAATCATCAGAAGTGGCCGTTAAATGCGCTGAAGATGTGTCATTCACAGACCATACAACATGTGGCAAATTAAAATCACCAACCACTATAAGTTGATCCATATCCGTCAACAACGACGCAACAAGTTGCAGGGCATTCAGATGGGATATGTAAATGTTGTTATCTGAATGGGCAGGAATATATGAGCAAGTAATATACAATGAGCGGCCGCTACATAATATTTTAACACATAGAAACTCTATATCCGGATGATCATGAGAATGAATCTGTTCAGAGGAAATACAAGAATCAACAGCAATGAGAACACCGCCCCCTTGCGGGAGGTGCGATCGCATCTGTACAAGTTATACTTATTAGGCAAAACGGAACAATCAGATATATTAGGTTTTAACCAGGTTTCAGGGCAACTAGCTGTAAATCAAAGGATAAGATGTTTACATAAAGTTTACTAACTACTTTTATTAGCTTTTTGCCATGGAAGTTGAGGCAACAGGATGGATAACAGGCGGTGCACTACTGGTTCTTATACCATTAGTAGCATTGTTTCGCCTATTCACATATTCCTTTACCACGAGCTTTGGTGGCCAAAACTTTTCAGAACAAATTGTTGCGAAAAGTTCGGGCGGAACACTCAACTTGAAGGAAGATATGCTCCGGGCATGTTTAAGCTTAAACTTTTCAACATTAATAAACGGGGAGTCAATTTTACTTTTAACATAGGCACTCACATCATCCAACGAAGTGTCGGATGCTAGCCTAGACACGAATATATATTTGTTGATAGGCACAACAACAAGAGGTTTGGGGGCCCCAATGTACCTATAGTAGAATTAATAGGCACGCATGTTGTTGATAATGAAGGTTCATTAATAGGATTGGGAGTAGAGTCATTGACTGTGTTAATATTGGGGTTTCGAGCAGGCGAGTTAAATAAATCCAATGGGCTTGTTAATGTGCCCATTGGAGGATTTATACAGGGGACTAGAAGAGGTTTCGCTCTGAGCGAATTACAATCCGAAGTCTTTTTTCGCTTCAGAGAAGAGATGTGCACGGGCCTCAATCCAGAGGCCCCGAACACTGTTAATACTCTCCAGCATGATATACACTGAATTCCACCTGGTTCTTATATCTTGTTTTAATGTTTTCTTAAGCTTACTGTTAAGTCCTGAGTGCTTGAAATATTTAACAAGCTTTTTAGAACTATCAATAAGGCTTTTAATGTCCGGAAGGGGATTATATCAATCACATCATCCATAACTAAGTTCAGATTGTGACAAGCACAAGACATTTAGGGTATTCAGACGCTCGTTGCAGCGTTGCGTGTTTCGAGCTTGCAAAGCTGAGCGCGTGAACAGCATTTTGTGTTTGAATGTGTTGCAAATTTGAGCAGTCAGCTGTTCTTTGTTTACATTTCTTTACTTCAATTTTTTCACACTTTTTCGGTTTACTGCGCTCAACATTTGATTAAAAATGCCTACTAAAAGTGGTAAAGATATGCTGTGCGAAATTGTTTGAAATTGGGTTTTAGTATGCTGTACTCTGCATAATATTTTAATGCAGGGTAATGAAGCAGAAAATTAACAGCGAAAAGTCGACGAAAACGCTAATGGGCTTACTGATGCAGAAACTAGTAACGTTAGCTGCGTGGCGGCAGACATGAAAAGACAATTTTTGTATGATATTATGTCTAATTAAAAACCTATTTAATTTATTATTTTGTGTTGTTTATTTATTTATTTATGTTATATTTAAATTCAAACTCAATCTTTTGCATGCGCTCCTTACTCTCCAGCTCCATTTGTTTCAGCTTAAAATCATTTTGTGTTTTAGCCTCCTCCAAAGCTATTTTAGCCTCCTCCAAAGCAAGTTTCCTTTCTTCCACTTTTTGCGCAAACAAAAACTGCTTCTCCTCCAGCAGCAGTCGCTTCTCGCGAAACTCCCTGCGCTCTGTCTCCATCTTCATAACCTGCGTCAACTAATTGTCTGTCGGCGGCCATTAATAATATGTTTTCATACTTTTTTGCACAAAAATACACCAAATATTCTTAAAAATACTGAGCATCGATAGCAAATATCGATTAAATATCGTGCTCTTCCCATCTTTACCATGTTGCAACACGCAACACTTTTTGTATACATAGGCTGGGGTCTTTGAAGGTTGCAAAAATTTTTTCTATGTAAGTTGTTGTTGCGGGACGTTTGAATCTCGAAACACGCAACGCTGCAACCAGCGTCTGAATACCCTAAGTCTTTTAAAATGCTTAAAAGCTGTAACAACATTTGCTCATTGTCGGTTACAATAATAGAGGAGTCTATTTTTCCGAGTACGTTAAAGTCTGCTAATTATATTTTCTACTATTTTTCGCTCTTCTTCGAATTCCCTAACTCCCAATAGAGCAAACTTTAGTTCGAAGTTTGCGTTAATGTAGTGGGCGTTCAGGGATATAAAGCTTCTAGTCGTGAACTCGTCAGTCCACATGTCCGTGGTGAATGACAAGTGCTCGTCAGATATCTCGAGTGCAATTTTTTGCTTCAGTTTGTCGTACTCCTCCTGCATGGTCGTTGTACTGAGTTTTTTCCGGGAGACAACGAGGTCGGTGAATCTATGTTTGCCAAAATCAGCACCAAGATCAATTAAAGCTTGAGGAAAATCCTGGAAACCTCTTCCTCTTCCGGAGCGGTAGCCGAAAAACGATAGCGGAATAAGAGCATAGCACATAAAAAATTTGTGCTCTATGGCTATTTTGTGTGTAGAGAAAACAACGGTTCTTTACGAACCCGCGATGAAAAGAACGATCGCAAAAATGCAGCAAAAACAAAAACACACAAAAAAGACGTAGCACATAAAAATGTATCATGTGGCTACAGCTCTTTTGCTGTAAATCAAAGTGAGAACGGTAGCGAGAGCACAACACATAAACTACGTAGCAGCGTAGCATTTTCGAACGCTGCAAAAACTATACTAAAACTTGAGTTTAACTTACCTTCAGTAACATTTAACGGATGAATGTCCTTAGCCACTAGGGCAAGCAGCATACGAGCCAGTTTCTATAAAACATTTTGTGGAACTTGTTTCCTGGCAAAATCGTAAATTTTTGGCTGGCGGCCAGACACTTGCACAGCCTGCAGTACATATTTGTGGCGACTCAATGTCCCTGTGCCATTTTTGCTTTGAAATGAAAGCACTGTTTTGCATTCAATGCAGCAAACATAATCAACCAATTGATTCTCATATTTAATCAATTGGATCTTCTTCCACACCTCGCTCTTACTGTCCGATTTTAACACAAATTCAACTTTTTTATCCTTACTGGACACAGCTTCTTGAAATTTTACCTTAAATATTTTTATAAAATAGAACTTTGCGTTGTGACGCTACGGTTTTTGTGGGAATATCTATTATTGCGATGACTTACACATGTGCGGTATTTAATTTATAGGAAATTAAGTGTTGCATAGTGATTTTGAGCTAGGATGGGCACAGTGTCTTGTCGGGCCTGACGGGCTTTTCAGACCCGCCGGGCTTCCCCGGGCCCGCCGGGCTTGCCGGGTTTTTGAGCTTAGGCCCGGGCCCGCACGTAAAAAGCCCGGAAACGATTTTTAGGCCCGGAGACCGTTAAATATGGCCGAGGCCCGGCCCGGCCCGTGCCCACCTCTACTTCGGAGAATCTACCATTACCCTTCCATTTTTAAAATTCAACTCTAGCTCTTTGAAAGACGCATGCAAGTTGTTAAACGAAATATGCATAGCTTTAAAGCCTACGTGAGTCTGCCTTATGAACTTGGAAGATGCATTCACCACTTCTCTACAGGGCTCACAGTACCATTTCAGGCCAGTGTTTGCGAGTAAACAGTCTCTAATTTTGGGAGCGTTCAAATATTACGTTCAATTTTTCAAGATTTTTGAACCTCCCTCCCCCCCCCCCCTTGTAACGCATCGTAACGTTTATCTTGACCCCCCCGCAATTAAGCGTTACGTAACACTCAAGTGACAATATTTTTTTAGATTTTTTATCCGCAGCACTTGCGATTACGGTTTATTTTTAATACATTTTTAGCTTCACATTTTACTACTTTAACTATTTTTTTAATTGTAATTTACGAATAATTTAGCTTTTTTTTATAACAGAAGTATAGCAGAATGTTACGTAACGTGTTGAGAAAACCCCCCCCCCCCCCTTGTAACGCATCGTAACGTTTGACGAGACCCCCCCTCCCCCCAAAATTGCGTTACGTAATACTTGAACGCTCCCTTTGGCAGTAAAGCCAGAACATTTCATATGGATCATGTTATCACATAATCTACATAGAATAAAGTCTTGGTTGTTTCACCCAACCAATTTGCAATTTGAACTGCAGCAAACAAGCATATTGATAATAATTTAATAAATAAATAAATTACCTAGAACAGTTGATATGCTTTATCAAACAAAAAGTAGGGTGCAAGAATGAAGTAAGAAAATGTCTATGCAATGAGCACTATAGAAACGGTAAAAATCAGAAGAGCGCTTAAGCGAGAGATCGTGAGCGCAAGAGCAAGAAAAATTTACCCATAAAATTAAAAAATCATTGTATAATATTTTTTTGCAAAGGCAGAAGGAAGCATCTCCGACCTCATAAAGTATATATATTCTTAATCAGCATCAAAAGCCGAGTTGATATGGCCATGTCCGTCTGTATAAAAGCGTAGATCTCAGAGACTACAAGAGCTAGAGACTCCAGGTTTGGAATATAAGTTCTCCTATACCATGACACTATGGGGCATTTTGCTAAAAAACTGGCATTAATTAATAACTCGGGAACCAAGCGAGATATTTCGATTTGGTTTTTTGCGTTTGGGTTTTAAGAACCATAGGAAAATGTTTTTTATAAAGCGGGCGTATCACCGCCCCTTTTTCAAAAGATATGTTTTGTATTTTTTTGTTTTTTAACATATAAGGCTCAAATCTGGCAGTTAAGCAAGTTTTCATAGTTCTAATATTGTTGCAAAATATTATCGACATTGGTTAACTATATCATATAGCTCATACAATCGGTAAATATTCGAATTACCGTATGAAAAATTGGCATTTCTCGGGATCCACGCAAGATATTTTGGTTCTGTTTTTTTTTCTATGCTATTCAAACCTTAATAATTTTTTTTTGCAAATGTGGGCGTGGCAATATCAACGCCCATTCTATTTATTTTTTTTTTTTATTCATTATAGCTAGTTGTAAGAAGGAACTTTAACATAATGATGTTTGACTGTGTAATAAAATAATTTTCATACTAGATCGTGCTCAAAACAACGAATATGTATAAGAATCATGATTTTCTTCATCTGCAACGTCTGTGTTAAACATATTCATGTTCAAGCCATTCTTCCTATTTTAATTTATCACGAATGCTTACGAGCAGCCATGCCGGCCACCCGAACTAGCAAAATCACGTTTGCTTCCTGCGATTTAGCCAGATCGTCTGATTTATTTCTTTGTCCTCTAAGCACTTTAATCACAAACGTTGTTCTTGGACGACCACGTGATTTGATTTTTGAAGTGCTTTTGTGACATCTAACCTTGAAGGTAAAACTAAGTTTGCTCTTAAGACATTTGGCATGCTTACTTGCAAACACATTTGCATTTCTTTTGCATTTATTAAAAATGAATGATAAGTTTACGCTAAACATGCGAACTATTTCCTTTATAAAGCTTTCATTCTACTCAAAAATGCGTTTTTCAACCAATCCTGTAATAAAATCATAAACATCCTTCTGTTTATCATAACGGAACTTCTTGTTTCGCCACACTGCGAACAAGTCTGCATTCGAAATAGTGAGGTTGCTTCCTAAAAAATTCAATTTCTCAAAAAGTGCAAAAAAGTGCAAACTAGGGTTAGTAACACTAGATTAGGAATTCACAGATCTACAAAATGGTGGTACACATACAACCAACAATTGCAAGCATTTTTTTAAAAGTCTATGCAAAGTTGAATTTTCTTACCAAAAATTACGGATGGACATCACTTTCTAAATACACACACAAGGACAAAGACACGCATTAAACATGGAACAAATGAAGCAAAATACACAGTACTAAACTGTATTTTTAACTTGCATCGCCAGTTTATTAATTGCTTGCGTTTATTTTACAATTTGTTAACTTTCAATCACGTGCAAAATTTGCAGTTAGTCAGCGTATAAGCTGACATGTTGAAACAGCTGACATAAAAGTTCAATGTTTTTACATCAGGTTCGCATTAACAGTTAGTTGATTTTAGAACTTTCAAAAAGTGATTAAATGACAGTTTTTTGGCAAAATGCCCCATAGTGCACGAGCAGAACAAGTTTGTTTCAAATTATCGATAACTGCATCAAAGTTTTGAAGCCACGCTGCCCCCGTTCCCCAGCCATCCGTAGTTGGAAAACAGAAATGCCTATATCTTCCACAGCTTTTGAGCTAGAGCCGCCAAATTTGGTGCCAAGATAGGTTGACGACCCCCAAACAAATTCATTAAACCTTCGGGAATGCGGAATGCGTTTACTTTTCATAGAGTTTAAGCAATAGTCACAAAATTTGATAGGAAGATAACTGGTAACGACCTCCAAAAAACTGCATCAAAGTTTTGGAGCCACACCCCCTGTTCCCGAGACACCCGCATTTTGAAATTAAAGCGCCTATATCTACCACAGCTTTTGAGCTAGAGCCACCAAATTTGGTGCCAAGATTACTGATGAAGAAACCAAAAAATTTGTATGGCGCCCCCCTTCCTACCGCCCAGTTCCACCATATTCTACTTTCTTTTAGCTAGAGTCACCAAATTTGGTTGAAGGATAGCAATTGACATCCTAACTAGCTAACTAACTGAAACAAAAATTTGGATGCGACCCCCCTTACCGCCCTTATAACGTCTCATTTTCCTCTGTGTGTTTTTTTCAGGAGCAGTTTTTGCAGATTTCTTCAGGCAGGCATTTTTAGCATCGAAACTCTCAGCCAATTGAGCGACACAGCGTTCATAAACTGAGTATAAATGCTCATACTTGGCTTGCATAACTTCAAACTCTTCGCTGGATCCGGCGCCTTGGCACCCTTATTCGAGAGCTAATTCTACTTTCTCCCATATGGATCGGATTTGGTCCTGACGCACTTAAAGTGTAAAGAGGGATGCGCCTGCCAAGCCTGCAAATCTTGCCTCAAATTGGCTAAGCCTGTCCGACACAGTAATAAAATCCATCATAGATTTCAGTAAATCTTTTTGGGATACTTGTCATATATATATATATAAATTTGTTTTGTTGGAATAGTATGTATATTTTTATAAATACTTTGATAGATACTAAATAAAAAGATTATTTTTTTTTAGTAAAATATATTTAATTTTTTTGTGTATAGTGATATTTAAAGGAAAACAATATTTATAATAACTTTTTTTTTTAAATGTATATATTTGTTTTTGAGTGTTTTTTTTTTTTATGTGTATCAATAAATTTTATAATACCATATAATTTTGTGCAAATGTAATTTTTTTTTAGTGTATAGTTTAATATGTCGGAGAATTATTATTTAGTTATGCTTTAAGAATTTAAGTACAACTACAGAATATTGTAAGCAAGAAATTTTAAAAAGAAATAATAAAGAAAAGAGAACAACCGATATGGTCGTCCTGGTTTCCTAGTATCGCCGAGAGTCCATGAGAGAGTTAACTGTTTTTTCTCTCGCTGAGAGTGACCCGTGCCTTGCGTTGTTGCTGTGTTGGTGCTTTTGGTGGTACATACGGTACATTGACAAAGAAGAATATGAGATAGAGAGAGAGAGAGTTCTCAAGCTGCGGAGTTGCCAGGCAGAAAAAAGTTAGAACGCACTCGGTAGAAAAACAAAAGAACGGGGAGTTGATACAGAACGTTAAAGTGAACAGTCGCGCATCCAAAGCACATCGAAGAACGCGAAGAAAATTATAACATGGCACCGACAAAAGGCACGGGGCACGCTGGTCGTGGTGAGAGACCCAACGAAACCAATGTGACTCCGACATCAGAAGTGGAATTGGATCCTCCTGACTCTAACTGTCGTCAACTTTTCGAAATTCAAAATCGAAATTTTAGGAATTGTTGAGAACAGTGCAGGTAAGTGCACCAGCTCGTGAGCCAAAAACGGTGTTTTTATCAAATACAATCCCGACGCTCGGGGCTCTTATGCAAGTGCTTGGAGTACGACGGCCGAGATGATTTTTATTGAAAATCTACTCGAGTGCATCGCCGTTGCTTTCGCAAATCTGCTTTCCCGGCTTGACTTGGGCTCGATTCATGGAACTTTTTAAGTAAATATTTGTGGGCGAAGATACGACTACAGCTACTCTCCAGAAACTGCTAAACTAAAGAGTGCATGTCATCGTATGCAAGCCGACGTGTCACTTTGTTAATGACGATAATGAAAAATATGGAGCTGGAGGATTTAGAAAGGAAGAAGCAGAAGTTTTCAGACATCACTTGTCATTATTGTGGAAAGGCTGGGCACAAAATTGTAGATTGCCGCCAGAAGATAAATCGGGGAATGTACATGCTGGAGGCACTGGCATGAGGTCAAAGGAGCACAAGTCCAATGTAATCTGCTACAATGGTGGAAATGCTGGACACATTTCTACTGGATGCCCTTTTATTGGCCAGAGCACCCAAAAGAGAGTATATGTTCGGTAGTGGAACCGAAAGGTGTTAATTTTTGTTTCTATTATGGAGCAGAGTGCTCACTCGTTAAGGAGAATGCAGCTGGAAAATTTTTTGGAAAAATACTACATAATTTAGTTATGCTAAAGGTAATAGAAAATGATTCTGTTTGTAGCTCTACGCAAATTTTGACTAATGTGATCATTGATGATTATGTTTTGGAAATGTTGTTTCACGTGGATATGGACAAATATTTGAAGCATGATAAGCAGAGAAATTTTAAGTCAGGGCTATAAGTGACGATTGAGTCAGACAAATTTTGCATTTATAAAGTTAAATCTTTTAATGTTGTAACTGAATCCAAGAACTATGAAGATTACGTGAGCGAAAATGTTGAATTAGACAAAGCTGACAAGAACCGTTTAATAAACGTTTTGAAACCATACATGGGACATTTTATCTCTGGAGTGCCAAAGAGTAGAGTTAATACAGGGCAATTAGAAATTCGATTAATAGATGCACATAAAACAGTAAAACGGCGAACATATAGGCTTAGCGTAGATGAGAAGCAGACCGCTCGATCAAAAATTAACGAATTGTTGGCGGCCACTATTATTCGACCGAGCTGTTCCTCATATGCGAGTTATATTGGTCAGAAAGCAAAATGGACTGATCGCCTATGCGTTGACTATAGGGAGCTTATCGCTAATACCGTATCCGATAAGTACCCATTGCCTCTCATCTCTGACCAGATTGAAGGTTGCGTCGGGGAAAGTGTTTTTCTTGCTTGGACATGCCCAGCGGTTTCTAACAATTAGGTTAGGTTAGGTTAGGTTAGACCGACTGACCCTCCCAGGGGAGTGTCACACATAGACCGCTAAAGGGTCCTTAGTGGGGCCGGTGGTCGGAGATGGTTGGGACTTTCTCGGTGTGAGGTCCTACGGAGTGTGTGTACTTCGTGCAAACGCAAGAAGCCTTCTGGGTTCCTGCTTGCTGGCTTCTTCGAGCGAAGCCAGAAATGGAATTCGGAAGTGGCGTAGTCGTTGTGCTGCCAGTGCGGGGCAGCTGCAAAGGAGGTGCTCCAGCGTTTCCTTGACACCTGGATCTTTGCATTTCCTGCATTCGTCATTGTTAGTTATGCCTAGCCTTTTCGCATGTACTGCGACTAGGCAGTGGCCTGTCAGTAGACCCACTAGCCTCCGGCAGTCATGTCTTTGTAGCTTAAGCATATATTGCGCTAGTTTGTGGTTGTATGTTTCGCACATTATTTTAGAGATCTTGCAGTCAGAGGTGTTTGTCAGAGGTGTTGCCATGTTGCCTATCGTGCAAAGACGTTGTGCAGTCTTTTTTGCTACAAAGCGTGCCTGTATGTCCACTGGGTTGACATTCAATATGGTCTGTAATGCTTTAGTTGGTGTAGTCCTCAGCGCCCCTGTGATGCATGTAAGTGCATGTCGCTGGGTTTTTTCCATTCGTTTCAGGTATGTGGACTTCTCTGTGGCTTTCCACCATACCAGTATCATATAGAGCAGTATAGGACGCACGATCGAGATTAGAATCCAGTGTGTCAGTCTAGGTGATAGTCCCCAAGTGCTACCCAACATCTTTTGCGATATATAGAGTGCATTGGTGGCCTTCTTCACCCTTTCTTCCACATTGAGCTTCCAACTCAGCATGCTGTCCATTACTATCCCTAGGTATTTGATACTTTCCTTTGGTATCAGCGTTTTATCGTTTATTTTCGGTGGAGTCCAGCGAGGTACCTTGTATCTCTTCGTGAAGAGAATGAGGTCCGTCTTGTCCGCGTTGATACTTAGACCGGCTTCCGTGGCCCATGCTAGTATCTCTTTGAGTGTGTGGTCCATGACTGAGCTTATTGTCGATGGACACCTGCCCGTGATAATTATGCTTATGTCGTCTGCATAGGCGGTTATCTTCGGGGCTTTCCGTTTGAATTTTCTAAGTAGGTCGTTGACTACCAAGTTCCACAGTAGGGGTGAGAGCACTCCTCCTTGGGGTTTGCCGCATTTTGCTTCCCTGACTGTGGTAGTGGTTCCCCATTCCGCTAGTATTCTCCTGCTGCGCAGTAGGTTCTGTACCCAGGAGTTCACTGCTTCTGTTGGGGTCACAGCTCTTAGGCTGTGCATTATTGCTTCCGTTGACACATTGTTAAATGCGCCTGAGATGTCCAGAAATGCGCCTAGGGCGTATTCTTTTTGGTGTAGTGCTTTCTCTATGGTTGCTACCAGGGAATGTAGCGCTGTCTCCACTGACTTGCCCTTCGTGTATGCGTGTTGGTTCTGTTCTAGAGTCATCTCCGTGTTCTCTCTGATGTGGAGATCTATCAGTTTTTCTAGCGTTTTTAGAAGGAACGACGTCAGGCTTATGGGTCTGTAGTCTTTAGGCAGCACGTGGCTACATTTTCCCGCTTTAGGCAGGAAAATTACCCGTGCCGTCCTCCAGGCCACCGGCACATAGCCATAACTGAGGCATCCTCTGAATATTTCTCTCAGCCATGGAGAGATCACGTGTTTGACCTTCTGCAGCATGGCCGGGAATATCCCGTCCGGACCCGGTGATTTGTAGCTCTCAAAGGAGTCTATAGCCCACATTATCCGTCGCGTAGATGTGATATCTTCAGGAATTTCCACCCTTGTGGTTGAAGGTATCGTTTGTGTGTTTGTGTTGACTTGTGTGCAGTTAGGGAAATGTGCCTCCAAGAGCACATTTGCCGCATCTTCACTGCTTTCCGTCCATCTGCCATCTTCGGTTTTTAATTGGCTTTGAACTGTCTGTTGGCGAGCTAGCAGCTTCCTTAACCTTGCGGTGTCAGTTTTTATTGAGTGTCTCCAGGGACTTCTCTAATTTATCTAGTGTGGCTATCTTGGGTGGTCGTGGTAGGTTTCTTTCAACCTCTATACCGAACTGCTCCCAGTCGGTGTTTCGCGGGTTTCTATACACCTTCTTCTTCACTATTCGTTCAAAGTTTACACGGAATTGAATGTACTTGTGGTCTGAGAAGGAATGTCTACTAAGGACTCTCCAATCTTGTACCACAGTATTCGTTACCGACGCTAAGGTAATATCTAAGACGTTGGAGGAGGTGGGGCCAACATATGTTGGTCCTTCCCCCTCGTTTGCTATCTTAAGATTAGTTTGTAATATGAAATCAAGCAGTGACTCACCTCTGTCGTTGGTGTCCCCGCTTCCCCATACCGTATGATGTGCGTTGGCGTCTGCTCCGATGATGAGGGCCTGCTTTTTTGGCTCGGCCTCCATCACCATTCGGGTGAGCTCTTGAGGAGGTGCGTCGGTGTCGTGCGCCATGTAGCAGGATGCCATCAGTATTGGCTCATCTCTGCCACCTTCTAGCGCTACCACTGTCAGGTCGTCAGTGCTGTAATTAGACAATAAGTAAGCATAGATACCTTTCCTCACTAGGATCACGGTCCTTGCTCTACTCACTGTTGTCGGGTAGAGTAGGTTGAAGTTTGGATGTTTTAGTCCAGAAACCTTGATCCCTAACGCTATCCAAGGCTCCTGGACTAAGGCGACGTCGGCGTGCTCTGTCTCCATGGTTAGCAGAAGCTCCGCCGAAGCCAACTTGCTTTTATGCAGGTTGACTTGGATGATCCTCAGCTCCATTGTTGGCTGTGGCACCCTCCACGGATCGGACTTCCACCACAGTTAAGTCCGCATCCTCGTCGTCTTCCAGTTCTAGGCTTTTGGTGGCAATGGTGACCTCTGCCAGGTCGCTCTCCACCTCACCCGCCTCCAACGTGTTGGTGTTTTTGTCGTCGGGGTGGCGCTTCTTGAGTCGCAGGTAGACACTACCCACGCCCCACGCCATCTTCCCGAATCTTCCGTAAAGCAAATCGTCGGCCTCCTTGTTGATCTGGATCACCATTTGCTGACCCTTGCTATCGGGCTTCGCAACATGGATCACCTTCCAATCAGCAGTTGGCACGTCCGGGTTTTGCCACTTGAGTAGCTGTCGAGTAGGGTATTTAGTAGTCTGACAAATATCGCACATGTCGATGTAGTTACGAACATCAACAACCATCCCAGGCCAATACAAATGACGTCGTATTCGATCCAGGCATTTTGCAGTGCCACAGTGTGCTGAAGTTGGCTGATCGTGAGCTGAACGTAAGACGCTTTTCGCAAAGTCTCGGGTACGTACAATTTCCAATTATCGTCAGTCTGATCATAGCTGTCGTTAGTAAAGCCTGTACGACGATAAATGTATGCATCCACTACTTTATAATCTGGCATTTTTGTTGCACTTAATTTGTCTCGCAAAGAAGACAGCATAAGAAGATGCATCACACTGCACAATGAACAGTTTATCATATCGTGGGTGAACCAAACATGGAGCTGAACACAAAGCGATTTTAAGCTGTTCAAATGATCGTTCCATGTGAATAGCTTTTTACCTAAGAGTTCAGTAAGCGGAAAAACGTTGGTACCATCCGGTTATTCCCAGGAATCGTCTTAGCTGTTTCTGAGTGTTCGGACTCGGAAAATCTTTAACAGCACTTACTTTGTCTGGATTTACCTTAAGAGTTCCCTAACCTACTATGTCACCTAAATATTCGACACTCTTCAGGCAGAACTGGCTCTTTTGAACACTTATAGTGAGTCCAGCCTCTCGCAACTGGGCTGCCACTTGAAATAAATGCAAAAGATGGGTCTCAAAACTATCAGACAAGACGAGCAAATCGTCGAGATAAACTTACACATGGGATTTTAGCTGATAAGGAATCACTAAGTCCATTAAACGACTCATAGTTTTCGGAGCATTTTTCAATCCAAAAGGCATTCTTTTGAATTGATAAAGGGGTCTGTTTGGTACTGTAAATGCAGTTTTCGCTTGAGAATTTTTATCTAAACATATCTGCCAGAAGACATCTTTCCAGTCGATTTTAGATGCAATATACCGGTGGAAGACGACTCAGAAGTCTCTCCATAATTGGAATAGGATAGGCATCCCTAATTGTGACTGCATTGAGCTTTCGGGCGTCGAGACAGAAGCGCACTTTGCCAGGTTTTATGTGCAAGGTAACAGGAGATGACCAGGAAGAGTTGGGTGCTTCTTCTATTACATCCATTTGAATCATCCTATTAATCTCTTTGCATAAAAGTTCTTCTTTCGCAGGAGAAAGAGGATAGAACCTTTGCTTGATAGGTTTTGCCTCTGCTGTGTCGATTGTATGCTCGAGCAATGGTGTAAGTGCGAGTCCATTCTTCTCAAACGAAGGAAAGAAGTCAATCACCGAGCTTAGTCTTGATTTCTGAAATTTTTTTAGTTCGATGTGATTTAAATCCTCATATTCTTTTCCCGTATGTAAGAACGAAATATTGATATTGTCAAAAGTTGGAAGAGTTATACCAAATTTGTTCCAAATATCCTTACCACGAATGATGTCCGTCTCAATTGAAGTGACTATGAGAAACTAAAATTCTGCTTGTATTGAATTATATGCCAGGGGCATGGTTAATGTACCAGAGACTTGCTGCTTTTGGACGTCTGCCGTGCGAATAACTCCTAACATTTTATTTATATTAAGTTTTTCTGACACGGTACTCACCTGCAACTCTTCTATTAGCCCCGCTGTCTAACAGGGCTAAGTTATCCTGACCAAAAACATTGATGTTTTAAAAAGGTCGAATATTATTGCTCTTATGGAAAATAGAGTTGATAACGCACTTGTTTAATTCTCGCTTGCGAAACCAAAATTGTCGGATACGCTTGGAAGAACGCGAGTTTTCAGAAGAAATATGATTGGTATGAAATATTTCTGACCTACGCTTCTTGTACTCCTGTACTCGTTCATGATATAGTTTGAAACGCAAGGGTTTAGGTACGTCAAGGGGTAAAGGTGATTCGTCCGGTAGTTGTTTAGAATTAGTGACTTGAATATTTACTGTATCCGAGACTATTGTCGGATATCCCCGTTCGGAACACGGCGGATATCCTTTGTCGAGTTTTCCGACTTGTTACTACATTTTTGACAGTTGGGCTTATATGTTTCCGGTGTACCACAACCGTAAACTAAGATCCGACGACTCTAAACACAATCCTGATATTTGTGTCCCTGTTCCTCACAGTTCCAGCACTTTAATTTTTCATATGATCGAACTGCACTGATTTCTTCCGTTTCTCCTACAACATTGGCTTCAGGGAAGAGTTCGTGAAGAATCTCGTTAATCACTCGTCTGGTCACATTTACACGAGGTTGGTGCTTTGAATTAAGAGAACGAAAGAACTCTTCATGTCTATGACATTCCTTACGAAGACTTGCTTAATCAGCAGTGTCGACATGCAATAACTGCCTGACTTCGATAGTGTAGTAGGATAAGTACACACAGTATACATATGTTAACACGATATAGATACACATAAGCCTAAGATCCCGATCATTGTATTGAACAGACCAATGTGAGTAAAGTTCATTATGTTAAGCTCGATAAGTAATCTAAGTGTATAATGTTAATCTTAAGGGCTGTAACTTAACAGCAACAGGGCGGCAGTCTGTTGATCGCGCTCGAATTAAGAGATTGAGTAATAAAGATATCGCCTACAAACGATCAGAGAATAACTTCCTTCTACAATAGCTAACTCGGAGTCTAATAAAGGCTCACGCAAGGAGTCTGCAATCGATAAGATAGCGTCTAAGAACTCATCAAAGCTTTCGTTATTGCCTTGCTTTCGTCGACGAAGAGCAGCTTTGATGTCACGATCAGTACGCTGATCCTCATACCGTTCTTGCAAGCGACTACAAAGTTCGAACCAATTCATATGAACTGCCGTTCTATGGACGCGCCAGTAAAAGATAAAGCTGGTCCTGAGAAAAGGAGATGAGCAAATTTAACCAGAACATTGTTATTCCCATTCAGGTATCGAGTGGTCAAGCAATTTACTCTATAAATAAAATCTTCGACTGGGGTATTATTAGCTAGCCCACTAAACTTGATACGCCAATTGGAAACTATGTTAGCAATTCGATCGGGATGTTCTACTACCGCATCACTTACGTTTGCACTAGTAAAAGGAGTCCTAGATCTCTGATTATTACTCCGACTATGGCTAGCATTGCTTGAGCGTGGGAGTGGCTGCACGATGTCATTATCCCAATCGAGTTGACCTTCGTCACGAGTTTCAAGATGTTGGGTAGACAACGATAGACTACGAACGGCTGCACTCAGCTGCTCGGTCATAGCTACAGTCATACTCTTCTTTAAGCTCTCTAAAGAGTTAGAAATTAAGTGTTGGATACGCTCTTCAGAGATAGCATTTGGCTCGTTAGTGCCTCCCGGTCGATATAAATCACGTTTGCAATATAAGTTCGGGTTTGGTCGGGCATTACTAGTATTAAGCGAGGTCGATCTGGTGTTCATTTGAGATTTCGTAACCGCTGCTGTATTGGCTTGTGGGGTGTATTTACGTTCAGACGGGGTCTTAGCATCAGAAATTGCGCCCTCCCTTATTTGAATCATGGCTCGGGAACAGAATTATCTGCACTCCGGACATGACTCCTTGGTTTCAAGCCACTCCAACAGACACCATCTGTGAAACTTATGTTTGCATGGTGTTTCTATATATTCACTCTCTGTGTTTGTGTCATTACATATGATGCACGCAATAGGTTCACCAGAGGCAACAGCTCTTAAATCTTTCGCACTACGTCTAACTGCCATTGCAAAATTCGAATATAACAATTTATGTTTAGAAATAATAAAGACGCAAAGTCTAAACCTACGTAAATATAATATGAATATTTTTTTTTTATACACTGAAATCGATAGTATGCATTATAAAGGATTTAAGCAAAGGCCTAGCACCGCAGGTATAGTTGACAGTTATATAAACATATTAAATCCGTAAGCAGAATTTAATAATACAATTTTAGTAGAGTGTATAATTCCAAATTTAAAGAGGAACGAACCCGTATCGCCAGTCTGAGCGATCTCAATTTAAATCAGAAATATGAATTATATTTCCTTGATTTCGATTACGCGGTATAGTACTGACTCTTTACCAGAACTAAAAATCCTGCGCCAAAAAAAAAAATTGATTTAAGTACCTAAAAATATTTTCCCTCTCAGAAAGGAACAAATATAAGTCAATGATCTGGAACTACCCTATCTCCTGGTCTGGTTCTGACAATAATCAAACATACCAGCATTTCCGAGGTAAATAGCAAGTCCAATCAGAATCTAGCACAATCAAATATAAATGGGTGGTATCTAGTTACCACGAAGAAAATTTGAAGGTTATTTGGAATCGCGGAGTGTTACTATTTATCTAGGATAATATACAGTAACTATTCTGACAACAATATTAAAGTTCAAATTTATGCAACCACCAATCGGTCGGGGTTAACTGCATAACAAACAAACTTCGGGCCCCACGTTGGGCGCCACAATTTTCTGTAACGATATAAGTGTTCGTCTCGGCTTGCACACTCTGTCTACTATTTTTGCCGCCTAGCTCAGGGAAAAGTGTGCTGCCTAGACAAACGGTGCTACAGATCAATAATGTAGACAGAAACGACAACAGAGGGTTTGGGAAACCAGAAAAAATTTAACAGGAGCAATATCCAAATCAATTTTTGTTACCTCCGGTGTCCCTCAGGGGAGTCACCTAGGACCATTGCTATTTAATCTCTTCATTAACGATCTTCCTGCTGTTATTACTAATTTTGGTGTATTTATGTTTGCTGATAATGTAAAGCTATGTTTAGCCTATAATGATGATTTTCTTTGTAACTTACTACAGTCAGACTTGGGTGCACTGTCGGCTTGGTGCCGTTATAACTTACTTAATTTAAATTGTTCAAAATGTAAAATCATGACTTTTTGTAGAGGTACCCCTCATACTGCTCACTACGTGCTTGATGCTTCACCACTTGTCCGCGTTTTTGAAATTAAAGATTTAGGCATCATTCTTGATAGCAAATTAAAATTTGATTCTCACATATCGTCGATGGTCAATAAGGCCATAAACGCTCTTGGCTTCATCAAGCGGTGGTCAAAAGAGTTTAATGATCCCTACACAACTAAAACGCTATATACATCCCTAGTACATCCCATCCTGGAGTATGGATCTTGTGTGTGGTCCCCGCAATACGGGATTCACCAGGATAGAATTGAATCTGTGCAGAGGAAATGTCTTCTGTTTGCGCTTAGATGTTTTAACTGGGTTCCTGGAATTGACCTACCCCCTATTCAAGTAGACTTCTTTTAATTTATCTTCCTTCACTGTTGAACCGTAGAAATATGCATGGTGTAGTATTTATCACTAATCTACTTAATGGTGAAATCGACTCATCAGTTTTTCTAAGTCGAATAAAATAAAATGTTCCCATTAGATCTACACGTAACTTTTTACCCCTTAGCCTCGATCGTTGCTCAAGCAACTATTAAATTCATGAACCATTTCGCGTATTATGTGTTGACTACAACAAGCTTTATTCTCTTGACTCTCTGGAGACCTCGACTCCAGTACTAAAACGATCTATCCTTTCTGCCTTATCTAATCGTAACCACTAATTACTAATTTACCACTGGTCTTATTGGGTTTTTCTGGGTTTTTCCCAATCCACGCAACAAATGTTGGGCCACTTATTTTCTTTGAATTCCCCAGAGCTTTAACGTTAACTTTATAATTATTTCAACCTTAATTTACTTTCAGAACTACATATAATTTTAAATTTTACTTTAAACTTAATTATTTTTATTATAATTTTTAAATTATTTTTATTTCATGTCGGCTGCTCATAGCTGACAATAAATAAATAAATAAATAAAAAATGTATAATACCCTATCTATATTTGGAGAACTGAGATGGTATTGCTCTGCATCTTTACCCACCCTACCTGTAGGAGTCAATCAATATCGTTATTTGATCCTACCCTTAACATGCCTGCGGTGCTCTAAACCTAACGTGCCTTTAAAGGAAAGAAATTAATTCATTTCTATAAAGTATAAACTAATTTAATTATAATAATGTATGGTATTCATAATTCATAATTCATAATTCAAAATTCGAAGTCATAATTTCAAAAGATTCAAATAGTCTATATATAATTTACGTTAATTGCGAGTTCTTACAAATAATAATTTTACTTTACTTAAAGTTCACAATTTTGATACAACATCTACTTTTTGTTGGGCGCTTTATTTACTTCTATTGCATACCTTGATGCGGATGTATCGGCTATGCCGTGCTTACGACCTCGTTATTTTTATCTAACTCATTGCTGTCAGCAGGCCTGTCGACGTAGATGAACTGTAGGTGATGATAATCAAAAGTTATGGAGGCAACAATTCAAAATAAAGCGCTCAACTGGAAGATATAATTTCAATTTTCTTAGTATTGTCTTCAACAAAAATAAATTCAATATTAAATATAAAAACGTGCACGATATATGTGGCTCGCAGGGCTGTTCCATCCATCGATGTCGTCAAATTAACCTTGTGTTATGTTTGGGGTTGGCCTGATCCATTTGTAGGTCCAAAGTTATTAAACGTAGGTATGGTGCATTCGCACAACTCGGCGCAAGCATTATAAAAGCGATGACGATTTTGTAGCAAAATCACCAAAATTCCAGAAAATAAACACTGCGTCATGTAGAGCTGGTCTTCCACGTCACGTAGGCGGTTATATTTCGAATCAAGATATCCGGATGTTTTAGATATCTCGAGATTAATTTTGTCAATTTTGGTCAAGCATGTTATGTTCTAGAGCCGGTAGTAAAATTAACCGCACGCACTCCCACAACCGTTTCTGACCGCAGCTTCCGCAAGAATCATCCCTAACGCTCAGAGCGCAAGTCCGGCAGGCCTTAAAGTTCAAGGGCATTCGAGCGAAAGCTTATGCGCATGGGCAGCGCTGAATGAGCTCAAGGTTTCTCTCATCGCTTTTTTGAGTGCAATTCGACGGGCACATACAAGCTCAGCTTAAAAGATATAAAGCTCTAATGTCAAAGCCGAATCGATAAACATACAAACATATGCAAGTATTGATTATAAGCATAAACATACGCTGGTATTTAAGCATGCGTGTACTTAAATAACCACAATTATCATAACATAAAGTTCATATTATTTGCAACCCTCACAAGGCGTTGGGGCCACTTTCGTATTCTTATGCTGTGGTTTACATGGATGATGTATTGTTTGTGGCCGAAACTAAAGAAGAAGCAATTTCAAGATTACAGAAAGTAATAAAAACCTTAATTCAAGCCGGATTCTCATTCAATTTCGGAAAATGCAAATTTTTAAAATCAAAGATAGAATATCTGGGCTACGAAGTAGAGGCGGGAAAGCTTAGACCCAATCCACGAAAACTGGAGGCATTAGTCGAATTGCTACCACCGCAAAAGCTCACGCAGCTAAGACAGTTTATTGGATTGGCATCTTACTTAAGACAAATTGTGCCAAAATTCTCGGATTCATTAAAGCCTCTATTTTGTCTAACATCCAAAGATAATAATAGTTTTGACTGGAAAGAATGTCATGAAATAGTGAGAAAGGAGATAATTGTTGCACTGACTCGTAGCCCGGTATTAACCGGGTATTTCAGTAAATGTACAACCTCAGCTGAGTCTAGGTATAATTCGTATCTTTTGAATACCTTGGCAGTATTTAGCGCGGTAAAATATTATCAACATTATTTAAAGGGTATCAAATTTACAGTGTATGCTGACTGCAACTCTTTGAAGGCAAGTCAACAAAAGATCGAGCTAGAAGACAAGCAACCTTTCGAGTTTGATATTGTTTATAGGAAAGGAAAACGAATGGCGCACGTAGATTTCTTTTCACGAAACCCAATACCAATACCCAATGCCTGAAAAGCGAGTAGATTTAACCGAATTATGTGACACCTGGCTTAGCGCAGAACAGCAGCGAGATCATGAAATAACATCATTAATCTCTAAATTACAAAATAATGAAATAAACGAGAGTGTGGCCAATACGTATGAATTGAGAGAAGGCTTGCTGTATCGAAAAATTCAAAGGAGTGGTAGAACACGTTGATTACCTGTAGTTCCTAGAGATTATAGATGGGCTGTCATTCATCACATTCATGAGGCTATCATGCACCTTGGCTGGGAAAAGACTCTCGACAAAGTGCATAGTTGTTACTGGTTTGAAGGTATGACAAGATATGTACGAAACATTTGTATTACGAGCAAGTTATCGAAACCGCCGTCTAGAAAAATTCAACAAGAATACATCCGATTCCTTAAGTCGAAATACCCTGGCATACGATACATGTAGACAATATTGTAAGCAAAAAAAGGAATAATAAAGAAAAGAGAACAACCGATATTGTCGTCTTGGTTTCCTAGTGTCGCCAAGAGTCGGTGAGAGAGTTAACTGTTTATTCTCTCGCTGAGTGTGACCCGTGCCTTGCGTTGTTGGTGTGTTGGTTCTTTTGGTGGTACATGCGGTACATTGACACAGAAGAATATGAGATAGAGAGAGAGAGAGTTCTTAAGCTGCGGCGTTGCCAGGCAGAAAAAAGTAAGAACGCACTCGGTAGAAAAACAAAAGAATAGGGAGTTGATACAAAACGTTCAAAGTGAACAGTCGCGCATCGAAAGCACATTGAAGAACGAGAAGAAAATTATAACATGGCACCGACAAAAGGCACGGACACGCTGCCGTTGTGAGAGCCCCAACGAAACCAATGTGACTCCGACATAAATATATTTAATAGCAGTATACGCTTAGTCCGATATGCTCCACTTGCGGAAGTGTAATTTTTTATGTTAGTATTGCAAGTAGACTCAAAAACATATTTACCCCACTTGTCGGGAACACTGTCACACTGTTGGTTACTGCATATGCTGTGATGAGTGGAATCGGAACGGGTTGGAGTCAGTGAACAACATACATATGTGTGTATGTTTGCCTGCGTCCTGTGTCACCGTTGATTTATGTAAACTCCGAGAGTCTGTGAAAAAATTATTTACTTGAAATTACAGCACAAGTGTAGTTAAATTTGTTCTCCTTAACACGGTTTTGTTAGGCAAAGATCTACTACTACCAACCTTCTTGAATTTACTTCGCTTGTTATCAAAGGGTTTCAGGCCAACGTGTAAACTGAAGGCGCTTTTTCTGATTTTGCGTTGCAAAAATCAAAAAAAAAATGTTTGTCCTTACAAAATATTGATTTCAAATCTGCTATTATTAATACCACCAGATTTTTATTTTGGAAGATGAAGCCCTTCAAAGTTGTGTGATTTTCAGTGTTAAAAAATCACAATTTTAGGTAATTTGGTCGGCTTTTAGGTAATTTGGTCGGCTTTGAGATAGAAAATCTCAAAAACTAGGAAACGGATCATTATTTGTAAAGTTCCTAAAATGTGCTGCGTGCATTTCTGGGCTATTTATGACATATGACCGTGAAAAGTCTAATTGTTATTGGTACGTTCGTTATTGTTAAGATACATGATGTTTGTTTTTCATTCTGAAATGCTTACTTGAGATCATTTGTCAAATCCACTCGGTCCTTCGCTGAAGCCGCAAGGGAGAAGGTTCTAATTGGGGTCCTCGACAGGGGCCACAAGGAGGGCCATATCCTGCGGAACCAGTGGGGGGCCATTGAGAATGAGCTGCAGAATAAGGTAGTCGATCTTATGGAGCGGTCTGGTGGACCGCCTCCTCGTTGCTCTGATAGCCTGTAAAGATGACACATCGGCAGAGCTCATAAAAAAGCGGTGGCCTTGTTGAGGGAAGTCTACCCCGGGGCGAAGCTCGAGGCGGTCGATTGGAAGGACTTGCTAAGTTGACCCAGAGCGAGAGCTTGGGTTTCTGCTAAGCCAGAGGAGCCCGAGCGAATCCTTAAGCTCCTTCAAATGAGTATTATTATTATTGGGTTGAGGAACGTGCACTGCGACCACTAGGATCTATTGTGCCCTCTTACAGTTATGTGAGTTACAGCTCCTCGAACAGCCCAATCGAACGCAGGAACGCGACGATGTGGCATGGTCGGAGAGCCCTCATCTCCTCGGTAGACAGAGAGAGGCTCCCCAGAAGAGAGAGCCTCAGACGACAAATGGCGGGACACTCCTCAAGCAGGTGTTCTGGAGTTTCATCCCCCTCCAGACACATTCCGCAAAGACTGTCATCCCCTAGCTTGAGAGTGTGCAGATGCTTACAACGTCCCGGTGGGTGTCTGCTCATCATCGGACGGCTGCTCAACACACAGGTGGTCTGATTTGCTTCGCACGTGAAGCCGCGATAGGTCCGAGTCCAACTCGGCTTCCCAGGCCGCGAGGGCCTCGGCTGCTGCTGCCTCGTCGGAGGGGCAGGTGGGTGCTGCCTTGGCTGCAGCAGAGGAAGTGCCAGGCACGTCGTCTGCTAGCACCATCGCAGCTGTCTCAACCGCGGCTTGCTTTTTGTGCAGCCGGCACTTTAGTTGGCCAAACCTGAAGCTCACCGACATCTCTATATTTTTGAGACGAGAGAGCGCTTTGTCCTCCATCCCAAGTGTCAGCACCTTGCCTCCCTTGGTCTCAAGGCGCCTGAGCACGCGCCACGTCTCAATAAGAAGACCCTTATTCTGCTCAGTGAGCATCCCCAGGGTTCTTTCCACTTTCTACTCCGTCTGCGGCACTGATGCTGGGCACTTTCAGCTCCAGCCATCTTCTGGCATCGTCGTCCAGACAGTCCACTAGGACTAGACCATACCTTGGCCCTCCGGAGCTGTGGTTACACCTCTACCATTCGACCTTATGTGGCTCTCCTTGGGGAGTTCGGTTGGCGACGTGTGCTAGAGCTGTCGCTTTCTCCCTGCCACGGCCTGGCCGTCGGTTCGCTCCACTGGAGACGCGGTCGGCGTACAGTGCTCCAGAGCTCGCCTGCGTGCCTCTTCCGGTTTAAAGCCACGCTCGAGGTACCGGAGGTACCACTTGCGCCCGGCTCCGCTGAGGCCCTGCCTTAGCGGGTCGCCAGAGCCACCAGGCTGGCCTGGTGCCGGTAGAGATGGCTTCTTTGGGTTCTGCTTCCTCCTTCGTGGAGCAGAAAATGGTGTTGCGGCGTCTCCCCCGCTTGCTGTGGTAGCCCGCAGGGCAGCCACCGGCGCAGTGCCAGGCACTGCAGCCCCACCCCCTACGTCCGTCAGTGTAGCGGCCACCTTGACAGCCACTGGAGATTTTAAAGTCTCTGCACCAACCATATCCAGATTTGTCAACAGAGGCACTCCGCAAGGAGGTGTTCTTTCCCCTCTTCTTTGGAATGTGGCGGGCGCTGTCGAGTGATCGCTTACGCAGATTATGTTGCCATAGCCTTCTCGGGCAAGTATCCCCAATCATTGTGCGAATGATCACTGCACTTTAAACACTGTCTTCATGGGCCACATCAAAGGGACTAGGGCTGAACCCAGCCAAAACTGACTTAGTCCTCTTTACCAGGAGGTATAAGATTCCCCCCTCAGACCACTATCCCTGAATGGGGTAGAGCTTGCCTTCAGTAAATCAGCCAAACACCTAGGGCTCACTCTTGATAGTGAGCTAGACTGGAACCTCAACTCGGAGGAACGAGTTAAGAAGGCTTCAGTCGCACTATATACATGCAGGAAATCCGTTGGATTAAAATGGGCAATAGCACCTCACATCACCGTCTGGCTGTACACAGCCATCGTCAGGCCTATCCTACTTTACGGAGTGTCGGTATGGTGGTCAGCTCTATCAAAGAAGAAAACAGCCCACAAGCTAAGCAAGGTACAGCGTGCCGCTGGACTGACTACAACAGGAGCCCTCAGTACGACCCCAACTGAAGCTCTTGACAACATACTTAATCTTTTGCCAATAGACCAAATGGGGAAGTTACTAGCAACTCTCTCTGCCCTACGCATGAGGGAAACGAAGCAGTGGTCCGAACAGACTTGCGGACACTCCAAGGTTTTTGTGGGAAACGCACTTATTTCCAAAAACACGGACCTCAGGAATTCCCCAAAGCTGCATTCCATATACTAATCCTCTCTAGGGAGGATTGGTGCTCAGGCACGCCAGGGCCGACAAACTCGATAAAAATTTACACTGATGGCTCAAAGCTAGACGACCGGGTAGGGGGCGGAGTTTTTTGCGATGCACTATCCATTAACAAATCTTTAAGCCTCCTTGACCATTGCAGTGTGTTTCAAGCTGAAATCGCTGCAATACACGAGGCACTCTCCTCCTCTCTGAAGGAGATGGCTGAGCAGTTCGAGATACACCTCATATGGATGCCCGGACATACAAACATCGAGGGAAACGACAAAGCAGACGAGCTGGCAAGGCATGGTACTACCATGCCTCTCCTCACAGACAAGGATAGCATGGGTATCCCCATGGCCAGCTGCATGTCCGATCGCACTTCGAACTTGAAGCAAAAAAGAGATGGCAACTTACCACCGCCACGGGTAGGATTGCCAGGCAAATGTGGCCAACGCGCTGTAAAAAGCGGTCCTCAGGCCTTGTTCATTTGAATAGACTAGGCTGTGCTGCCGTAACCTGGGCCATTACGGTGCACTGGTAAGTGGGGACTCACGCAGCAAGACTTTTAGCCCCCTTCAAGGATTTCTGCAGAAGCTGCCGAGACGAGGAGGAGGAGGAAACGGTTTCCCACCTTATTTGCGACTCTCCAGCTCTCTGCAAAAACAGAAATTGCTACCTTCTTATCGGACCTCTCTCAACTGGCAGACACTAAACCGAGAAATATCCTGTCCTTTATTCGAGCCTCGGGCTGGGACCACGCCCTCGAAAACGGTGTGACACACTCTACGTCTGGGTAGACGGTGTCTGTGGACCATGTCCAAGACGCGGTATCACAACGGGCAAATATGTGGCCTATGTGAGTGAGGGGTTTATTTCAAACTGCTCACTACCGCTCTAACCTAACCAAACCTAACTCGAAATGGTTCATGAATTAAATAGTTGCTTGAGCAACGATCGAGGCTAGAGGTAAAAAGTTACGGGTCAATCTAATAGGAACGTTTAATTATATTCGATTTCTCCATTTAGTAGATTAGTGACAAATACTACACCATGCATAATTCTACGGAATTCAGGAACCCAGTTAAATCTTCTAAGCGCAAACAGAAGAATTTTCTTCTGCACATATCTAATTCTATCCTGGTGAATCACGTAATGCGGGGACCACACAAGAGATCCATACTTCAGGATGGGACGTACAAGGGATGTATTAAACGTTTAAGTGGTGTAGGGATCATTAAACTTTTTTGACCACCGCTTGATGAAGCCAATTACATTTATGGCCTTATTCACCATCGACGATATGTGAGAGTCAAATATTAATTTGCTATCAAGAATGATGCCTAAATCTTTAATTTCAAAAACGCGGACAAGTGAAGCATGAGCAGTATGAGGGGTACCTCGACAAAAGGACATGATTTTACATTTTGAACAATTTAAATTTAGTAAGTTATAACGGCACCAGGACGACAGTGTTCCCAAGTCCGACTGTAGTAAGTTACATAGAGAATCATCATTATAGGTGAAAAGTAGCTTTAAATCATCAGCAAACATAAATACACGAGAGTTAGTAATAAAATCAGGAAGATCGTTAATAAATAGATTGAATAGCAATGGTCCTAGGTGACTCTCCTGGGGAACACCAGACTTAACAAAAATAGATTTGGATACAGAAGATTTTAAAACAATCTTTTGTGTTCGGCCACACAAGTATTTAGAAAGCCAAGTCCAGAGTTTCGATGGAAATCCAATAATATTTAATTTTTCGAGCAACAAAGAGTAATACAGTATCAAAAGCCAGTCAGTTTGCATTTTAGCCTGAAACCTTTGATACAATTGAGGTGAACTGAAGAAGGTTGGTGGTAGTAGATCTTCTCCTAGCAAAACCGAGTGATAAGGGGATAAAATAAAATAAAATAAAATTGAACTACATAAGTGCTGCAATTGAAAGCATATAAATTTTTCAAAGACTTTCGGAATGCCAGACAACTTGGATATACCCCTATAGTTTTTAAGTTCAGACTTAGAAGAATTTTTATGGAGTGGAATAATAAAAGATTCTTTCCATATACCAGGAAACACAGCCGAGTCCACCGACAGGTTAAATAATTAAGGTAAGGTTTTACAAAGGGAATCCGCACTGTATCTAAGTATACAGCCTGGCACTCCATCTGGACCAGGCAAGAAGCCGGGTTTGATAGAGTTAAGGTCACTTAGCAGCGTACATTCAGTTATAATTGGGACATATATGCAATTTGACGTTTGAACTGGAAAAGGATAGGAATTATTGCAACTATATAAACTGCATGAGTAATCCATGAAACTACTCAGCAAATAGATCAGCCACTGCTTGATCGGAACTTGCTTTTGTATTATTATTATTAATCTTCAACGTTTAGAGTTAAAAAATGTATTAAACTGTTTCGGATCAAGGAAAAAGTTTGTTCTGCAACGATTGAGATAATTGTTGTAACAAAAAGTGTTTACAGAAATAAAATTTGACTTTGCTATTATATACGAGGATAAATCAATAGTATTTCCTGATTTTTTAAATTTTTTACAGGATCTTGTTTTCACGTTTTTTAATCTTGTTAACCAAGTTGGTTAATTTACACTAAAAGGACAAGTGAGGGGGAACATATATATATATATATATATATATATATATATATATTCGAAGGAAAGTTCTAAGGTTGGATGATAGGTATCTTCGGGAAGCACTAGAGGGGGTACTCTACTAACATTACTACAATCAGAGTCAGAAACAAACATCAAATCTAACATTTTATTACAACACTTATGCACCCTGTTGACTTGTGATAGGCCTAACTCAAGAAGGCCATCAATAAAATCATCAGAAGTGGCTGGTAATTGCGCCGAACATGTGTCATTCACAGACCACACAACATGTGGCAAATTAACATCACCAACCAACAACGACGAAACAAGCTGCAGAGCATTCAGATGGGATATGTAAATGTTATTTTCAGAATGTGGAAGAATATATGAACAAGTTATATATAGTGAGCGGCCACTGAATAATATTTTAACGCATATGAACTCAATACCCGAGAGATCATGAGAATGAATCTGTTCAGAGGAAATACAAGAGTCAACAGCAATGAGAACACCGCCCACCTTGCGGGAGGTGCGATCGCATCTGTACAAGTTATACTTATTAGGCAAAACGGAATAATCAGATATATCAAGTTCTAACCAGTTTTCTGCAAGTGCGACTATTTTTGAGTCAAAGGATAAGCTGTTAACATATACTTTAGAAAGTTTAGTGCTAAGGCCTCGAATATTTTGATAGGCCAAGCTAACTACTTTTGTTAGTTTTTTGCCGCTGAAGTTGAGGCAACAGGGTGGCTAACAGGCGATGCACTACTGATCCTTATTACTGTTACGCCTATGCACATACTCCTTGACAATGAGCTGAGGTGGCCAAAACTTTCCAGAACAAATTTTGGAGAAAAGTTCGGGCGGAACACTCAATTTGAACGCAGATATGGTTCGGGCTTGTTTAAACTTAAACTTTTCAACAGAAATAAGTGGGCAGTCTATTTTACTTTTAACGTACGCCCTAACATCATCCATCGAAGCGTCGGATGCTAGCCTAGACACGAAAATAAACTTATTCAAGGGCACAACAACAAGAGGCTTATGAACCCTAGGTTAATTGGCACACAAGCTGTAGGAACGGAAAGCACAGAAGTTAAGTTATTTAGGGAAAGATTATTGTTGTAATTTGTTGCCGGCGAGTTAAATAACATTAACGGGCTAGCAATTGAACCCGTTGGGGGATTAATGAATGGTACCAAAAGGGGTTTGGCGACCAAGACAGGAGGGACATTGAGCGGATTAGGCGAATCATTCAACAACTTGCCAGTTTTGAAGTTTGACTCCAACTCTTTAAATGAGGTATGTAGGTTATTAAATGCAGTATGCATTGTTTTAAAGCCTACGTAGGTCTGTCTTAAGAATTAAGTAGACTCCTGCTCCACCTCATTACAGGACCCACAAAACCATTTAAGGCCTGTGTCTGCAACTAAGCAGTGCACAAAGAAACAATACCTCTTGAGCCAATATTAAATGATTGTCAATGAAAACTTTAATATATGATTTTAATATATATAAATTGTTTATGCTAGAATATAAACAATAAACAATGCTTGAATATAAACAAACATGTAGAATTGAAATTATATTAAAGAATCTCAAGTTTTGCTATTCAATTGCACAAAGTTCGTATTAAGTATATACTACCCTTCCAACTTTGACTGTATCAAGTAGATTGAGGCAAAACTCTAACATTTTTATTATGCAGTTATTCTCTGCCGCTACACCAATACAATCATACTCAGATGAATATGTATATGAAATTTTTCAGTCGGTCGACAGCACTCTAAATTTGTTCTTAAGTCGAGACCAGCGCAGCACGGCACGCTGTATTGTTGGCATGTATTCAACTGGCAGAAATAGATACCCGTGGCTATAGATGTTAAAGCTTCAACAAAAAACAAGCACAGAATAAGCAAATGTGGGTGATAGAGTTCATAGCTGAGCAGACGCGGCCGCGGGTTAGAAAATCACGCCAACTTTACTTTACATTGTTTTAAATCACGCCAGAGGAGGTCTGGGAAAGAATAGAAGTCGAAACATCAGAGAAACGAGAAAGTTTAAATATATATATATAAAAGGAAAGTATGATTTGAAAGAAAGACACGCGCATTTTTGTTTAGAAGTTACTAATGCTGGGCAGGGGGGTTAATGCACCAAAGAGATCGGTGGTCAGCATTTAACATAGTGACAGCGCGATTCGCGCGACTGGAGGCGACAGTACAAAGGTTGACCTTGTACGACCCCTAACCGCTGAGGCGCTCGTTTGCTGTACTCGTCTTAAGACGCCCGGGCCGAACATCGCAACACTTACCTCCATTTCGCGAGCGTTCCTTGATATTGAATATAAATATCTTGTGACGTGGGCCGTGGACAGACCGAGATCTGTACCCCGGCAAAATAACTACTTTACAAGTGTACGTTTGTATGTATGTTTTTTAAAGCAAATTGAAATGTAATTGAGTCAAAAACTATTATTATGCACACGTAAATAGGTTAGGTTACGTTAGAGCGGTAGAGCGCGTTGGCCAGGTTTGCCTGGCAATCCCACCCGTGGCGGTGGTAAGTTGCCATCTCTTTTTTGCTTCAAGTTCGAAGTGCGATCGGACTTTAAGCTTGCAGCTGGCCATGGGGATACCCATGCTCTCCTTGTCTGTGAGGAGAGGCATGGTAGTACCATGCCTTGCCAGCTCGTCTGCTTTGTCGTTTCCCTCGATGTTTGTATGTCCGGGCATCCATATGAGGTGTATCTCGAACTGCTCAGCCATCTCCTTCAGAGAGGAGGAGAGTGCCTCGTGTATTGCAGCGATTTCAGCTTGAAACACACTGCAATGGTCAAGGAGGCTTAAAGATTTGTTAATGGATAGTGCATCGCAAAAAACTCCGCCCCCTACCCGGTCGTCTAGCTTTGAGCCATCAGTGTAAATTTTTATCGAGTTTGTCGGCCCTGGCGTGCCTGAGCACCAATCCTCCCTAGAGAGGATTAGTATATGGAATGCAGCTTTGGGGAATTCCTGAGGTCCGTGTTTTTGGAAATAAGTGCGTTTCCCACAAAAACCTTGGAGTGTCCGTAAGTCTGTTCGGACCACTGCTTCGTTTCCCTCATGCGTAGGGCAGAGAGAGTTGCTAGTAACTTCCCCATTTGGTCTATTGGCAGAAGATTAAGTATGTTGTCAAGAGCTTCAGTTGGGGTCGTACTGAGGGCTCCTGTTGTAGTCAGTCCAGCGGCACGCTGTACCTTGCTTAGCTTGTGGGCTGTTTTCTTCTTTGATAGAGCTAGCCACCATACCGACACTCCGTCAAGTAGAATAGGCCTGACGATGGCTGTGTACAGCCAGAGGGTGATGTGAGGTGCCATTCCCCATTTTAATCCAACGGATTTCCTGCATGTATATAGTGCGACTGAAGCCTTCTTAGCTCGTTCCTCCGAGTTGAGGTTCCAGGGTAGCTTACTATCAAAAGTGAGCCCTAGGTATTTGGCTGATTTGCTGAAGGCAAGTTCTACCCCTTTCAGGGATAGTGGTCTGAGGGGGGAATCTTATACCTCCTGGTAAAGAGGACTAAGTCAGTTTTGGCTGGGTTCAGCCCTAGTCCCTTTGATGTGGCCCATGAAGATAGTGTTTTAAGTGCAGTGGTCATGCATTCGCACAATGATTGGGGATACTTGCCCGAGAAGGCTATGGCAATGTCATCTGCGTAAGCGATCACTCGACAGCCCCCTCCCTCTATAGAGCGCAGTAGGCTGTTCACCGCCACATTCCAAAGAAGAGGGGAGGGAACACCTCCTTGCGGGGCGCCTCTGTTGACAAATCTGGATATGGTTGAGGACCCCAGAGTGGCCCTGGCTATCCTGCTTTTGAGCAGTTGATCAATCAGTCCCGCAATGCGGTGTCCAACCCCCAGCCCTGACAATGCTTCGGTAATCGCCCACTGTACGACATTATTAAAAGCGCCCTCAATGTCTAGAAAGGCTATGAGGCAATACTCCTTGTGGTGGAGTGCTTTTTCTATTGTGGAGACAACAGCATGAAGTGCTGTCTCGGTTGATTTCCCTCTGGTAAGCATGTTGTGCTTGGGAGAAGTGATCGGTCTTGATCGTATCTCTAATATGTAAGCCCAGCACCCTTTCTAGTGTCTTTAGTAGGAAGGATGTTAGGCTTATGGGTCGGGAATCCTTGGGGGTCGTATGTGAGGCTTTTCCCGCCTTGGGAATGAAGACAACTGTAGATTCGAGCCATGGCTTGGGGATCGTACCTGTCGTCAGGGTATCTGAGAAAATTTTCTGAAGCCAGTTTATGGCGATGTTCCCTGCATACTGCAGTTGGGCTGGGATAATTTCATCCGGCTCAGGGGACTTGAAGGGTGAGAAGCTACGAATAGCCCATAAGATGATATCTCTGGAGAATAGGTCGGTGGAAACGTGTTCATGAAATTCTATTTGGATAGGGCGTATTGGTACTTCAGATGAGCATCCGGTAAAGTGAGTTTCCATCGAAAGTTCCAGTGACTCTAGACTGGTCGCTGTCCATGAGTCATCAGGTTTTTTGAGAAAGCCTACGGTTGCTTGAGTACTTGAGAGAACCTTCCTAAACCTTGCTGCTCCTGCAGTTTTCTTGATTTTGGAGCAAAAATTTTGCTATGTGGAGCGTTAAGCTTGTCTAAGATTCTTTTTGAAAGTGGATAAGCTGGCTTTGTAGAGATTCCATGATTGGTCGTCTCCACTCGACTTAGCTCTATTAAAGAGCTTTCGCGGGGACCACCATGGTGGTTTGGTTTTGCCTCTTGGTTTGCTCTGGGGGCATGTCATGTTTAGGGCGGACTTGCCTGCCTCCGTGAGCTTGCTTGTGAGTAACTCTGTGTGCTCGGGAGAAGGAGTTTCGCTCAGGGGTGCTCTGGGATTAGCAAGGCATTTTTTGACATTGGTCCAGTTTGTACGTTTAACGTTTCTGCACCATTTGGATTTGGGTATATCAAGACAGAACTCTATGTCGATATACCTATGGTCGGAGAAGGAGTTCTCTACTAGTACCCTCCATTTTGTTAGTAGTTTATAGAGGGAGGTTGTGGCTAGCGTCATGTCTAAGACCTCTTCCCAATTCTTTATAATAAAGGTAGGGCCCTACATTACAAATGTTTAAATTTGTTGTTAAAATATAATTGAAAAGTAACTCACCCCGTTCATTTATATCCGAGCTGCCCCACTGATGGTGGTGAGCGTTGGCGTCGCAGTATATTACGAGCTCAGTGTGAGTTAATTCGCTGTCAGCGATTAACGCCCGTAGTTGTTGCTGTGGTAGGAGCCCTTGTTGGTCGTGGGCCATGTAGGTAGAGCAAAGTCTGACCTGTCCAGACTTCAGCTCAAGGCATCACCATCGCTGAAATTAGGAAGCAAAAAAATGTCTAGGTGTTTTCTTGCTAGAATGCAGTTGGGGACTTTACCTTCGTTGCGGGCTACAAGTAGCTTGTAGTCCTTAGTCCCCAGTCCAGAAACCTTGCCAACAGAGACCCAAGGTTCCTGGATGAGGACAATGTCTGCTCCGCATGGGCTTATGCGGAGCAGAAGAGCGGCTGCAGCCGCTTTGCAGTGGTGGAGGTTGGTCTGGAGGAGTGTCAAAGACATCGTCCGTTTTCACCTCCACCACTGTGAGATCACCCTCATCATCTGTATCCTCTTCGAGGCTGATCATTTTGGCCGCGTCAGCAAGCTCGCATACTTCCTGACCGGCATGGCCGTCACTCGCCTTAGCTGCCGGCGCTTCGCTCGTGATGATTTTATTGGCGGTGGCATCATCTACGACAGCCACGGGCAGTGGCTGTTCCAAGAGGGCAGTAGCGTCTTGTGCCACCGATGCGTCCTCCAACTCGGACGGCTGGCTGCATCCGAACGATAAATTCTTATCGTTATTGGCTTGAAGCCATTGTGTGCCCTCCGTTAGTTTCGGCAAGAGTCTCGGCTGACTTATCATTTATAACGAGGATTACCTGTCGGCTATTGCCTTCAGGCACCTCGACATTGGCAACCCTCCAATCCTGAGTAACCAGGTCTGGGTTACTCATTTGAAGGAGCTTGAGGATTCGCTTGGGCTCCTCTGGCTTAGCAGAAGCCCAAGCTCTCGCTCTGAGTCAACTTGGCACGTCCTTCCAATCGACCGCCTCGAGCTTCGCCCCGGGGTAGACTTCCCTCAACAAGGCCACCGCTTTTTTATGAGCTCTGCCGATGTGTCATCTTTACAGGCTATCAGAGCAACGAGGAGGCGGTCCACCAGACCGCTCCATAAGATCGACTACCTTATCCTCAGCAGCTCATTCTTAATGGCACCCACTGGTTCCGCGGGATATGGCCATCCTTGTGGCCCCTGTCGAGGACCCCCATTAGAACCTTCTCCCTTGCGGCTTTGCTTGGCTTTTGCAGAAGCCGGGATTGCAGGCTTGAAGTCCGGGCCAAGACCGTTGAAGCGGACCCCTGTCTGATCACCTGCGTCGCGGACCTGGAAGCTGGTGTTGCAAACTTGTGTTGCAACCTCCGAGCTCCAGGAGCCGTTCCAGGCCGGTCTCCGGGGTGTGAGGACGAATGGCTTGTTGGTCCTGCACCAGTGCCGCTTGCGGCGTTGCGAGCACCTGCTGGCGTACCAGGTGTCGAGGAAGAGGTGCAAGCAACTACAGAGGGATTGGCGTTTCCCCCCGGGTTTTAGAGTGTCCCGTACACTGGGTTTGTTGTTTTTTTCTCATTCATAATTTTGGTCCCACGAGTAGACGGGAGTGGAAAGTCACCCGCGGCATAGCCCCGAATTCTTAGTGTGTTCCCTGTCCGTTTTTTTGCAGAATTGGTTTCTGCTGCCGAAATACAGTCTGGGCTGCATGTTGGGCTGTCGACAAACGATACGCAATTGGTTGTTGTCCTGTAAAATAAGTCAATCAAATGTATGAAAAAATGTGTAATCTATGAATATATACTTACCGTTTCTCATGATACAAGACTGGAAGAAAAGCCATGTGATCCGCATATTGCCAGTCCACACAATCGCTTATTTTTGGCGACTCCGATAGGATGCCTGCAGCACTTCCGCTTCTGGCGAGCTTACTGCGCTGGTATCGCAAGCTGTCACGCAGTGACGTCCAAGCCCTCTTGCACTCATTCGCTAACAAACATATTTTTGATTATTTATATATTTAATGACATATTAATATGTTAACTTACCATCTTTATCCTACTCATTGACCGTAATGAAATCAAAATGTTTTTTGTCGGCCGACCAAAAGCATGATCGGGACTCGACCAATTAAATTAGCATAATCTTGTCCTCGTGACGAAAATTTTCAACACGCTTTTTCGTTTTCCTTTCCATTATTTGGCTGCTGGGAACAAAAAGATATACGATTTGGTATTTCCTGTGCCCAGGGCCAGTGTTTACATATTGTATAAAATCGATTTTATCGATAAGCAGCTAAGTATTTTTTGCTACGTATCTGGATACCCAAAACATACGCAGCCACAAAAAAAATTCCAGCTGCGGCGATTTTGTATGGAGCATTATTTTTTTTAGTATTTTTCCATTTTAGGGTAATTTACGAATTTTCAATTCAAATAAAGATAAAAATAAGAATTAATCCAAAAAACTTCCCAATGGTTCAAAAACAATCAGAGCTGCAAACCGGTCCGGAACCGAACCCTGTGGAACCGGTTCTCTGCGGGTTCCTTGCTATGTGGAACCGAACCCCGAACCGAACCTAAGCAATGTAATGGAACCGTGAACCGAACCGGTTCCATTTTTTTTCCATGCAAAAATACATACATATATGAGTGTAATTTTTGTTACATTCGAATTTCCATATATTACTGACTAAAGAGGAGACAAACTGTACAGAACTGAGTAGCTATAAGTGCATACATAGAATGTATCACATACATTCATACATATGTACATATATTTATGCACACTCTTCCAATGCGTTTTGATCTTATACTTATGTATGTACATAATGTACATATGTTGTTGTGGTTTGCTCGCAGTCGGTGCACAAGTCGGCATTAAGGTGCCACAAAATTGGTCATCTACTGCGGCGGCACCAGCGACGACACCGTTCGCGTTGTTCTATTGGTTGAAAGTTAAAAAGCAACGGCGTTTAAAAAATGAGCAAGGCGTGTGATAGTGGGACTGTTTATAAATTCTATATCATATTTTAATAATAATTAGTTCAAAACCATTTTTATTTATTTCCACTATAGCAACCAATAACTAAATAAAACATTCCAAATCCTGATTCAATTACAAATTACTAACATTTTTATTTTGTGTTTTTGGATGCAACCGCCCACTGTGCACTTTATTGTGTGTTCTTTTTGTATGGCTCAAATTTAATAAGAAAAACATCATACGGTGGATTCTTCGAATGAAACCAGTGACGTTGTAACGGGACAGCATGCGCATGTCGCATTCTGGTTTGTATTATTTTTGGCATTAGTGAAAATAACGTTGCTTGACAATGACTTCAATACAAGAGTTTTTTGAGTATAACGCTCAGACCAAAGTAAGCCAGTGTAAAAACTGTAGCGTTAAATTAGTTGGTCGACATGCCACAAATTTAAAAAAAACACGTTGAACGCAAGCACCCTGAAGTTCACAAGCAGCTTGCCGGAAGCGAAAAAATTAACAAAAAAAATTGACAGCCTGTGTCAGATCACACGGGCGCATAGGTTAGCCGTAGAATACGTCTGTCCTTGTGCAACAAAAATTATGAAGCGATAGCCTAATAACAACAACCACATAGATGTTTTATTTTAATTTTAATTGTGTTTGTTGTCATTTGGCTAATTATTTCCTTTTTACTGCAATACTGGTTAGCATCTCTGATATAAATTTAGCAAACATTGACTTGAAATAGAAATATATATTTACATAATTTATTACATCAAAATTGTCTTTTATAGAATAATTTCGAATATTTAATTTTAAAACACAACTTACCTGAACTTCTATTCCGTACATTTAAAATATTCACTCTGTTACGCAGCGAAGCTACGTTTCTTTTTACAGGCGGCATTGTTCAATATTCATTTAAATTAAATTAAATTAACTTAATTCACAGTAACAGTTCACAAGATGCGAAAATCAGGGCTGCCACCGTAAAGACGAATTATCGATAGTTTAACTCACGATAGTTTATATGATATTTTTGCACGGGCATATTTATTGTTTTGGTGCAAAAGCATAATTAAATGTGCAACACAAACAATAAAACATGATTTCGAAAACTTGCACTCAAATTTCAGAATTGGGGTAAATATATTTTATTGTGTTATAATTGTTTGGGGCTGACGCTTAAGCTGAGCTTGTTCACCCCTGGCACGGAAGAATTTATGTATGAAAATTTAATTATGCCCGAATATCTTAATGAAATTTCCACATTTAGAAGCTATCAGTCATGACCGCATGTATATCAAACGAAAGGAAATCAAGTCTTCTTTGTATTAAAACAAGTTTTAATCGATTCTCTGGCGGAATTTTTGAGCAATGTGCAATTGAAATTGTGATTTTTGCACTGATTTTTTGCCTTGAAAAGTTATATATTTGGCAAAATTATTAGAAATTTGAATGTGGGAATGTTTGTTTACCTCATCTCAACTTAAATTCGAAAAACTCAGATTAATTGATTGATTATTGAGATTGCTAGAGCAATTTAAAGTCTTCAAAATGAAGCAAAATTTTGCATGTTTTTGGTCTCATTTTTTTAATAGAAAATGTAATCACTTCATATATATATATAGCTTAAAATAAAGGTTGAAGCCTTGGCTTTAAAATGAAATTAATTTGAGGAAAATCTATTCATTAGTTCATGAGCAATGAGCGATTTTGTGAAGCAACCATATTACAACAACAACTTTTTTGGATAGCACACTCATACCGAAACGTAAGACGTATTCTACGTCAAAAAAGCAACAGCCGCCGATCAGTAATTTTTTTGAGGAGACCAATCTAAAAGTGAAGCTGGGTAGAGATGATGTAATAAATGCATGTGTTGAGCTGGTCACCAAAAATGGGCGCCCCCTAAAAATGCTGGAAGATTCTGGGTTTAAAAAAATATTAGACCCAATATGCAAGGCCTTTCCAAAGCCTTTAGCTATAAATCGGCAAAATATTCAAAGCCTAGTTCAAGCGAAAGCCAAAGCCATTCGGGATAATATCAAAGAAATTTTATCAAATCGGTAAGTGAGTTTTAAATTAACAAAAATTTGTTTATGTATATGTGTACATATTTATGTACATATACAGAAACTAAAGTGTTGTTGTTTAATTTTCAAAATTTGTTTACATTTTTTTTAGTTTGGTGTTGATTAAAGTCGACTGTGTAAGCCGTTTGGAACGCTCTATTATCGGCATCAATTGTCAACTTTCTATTGGAGGAGAACTTCAAATTTATACGCTTGCGATGAAGGAGGTTCACGTGCAGCAGACCAGCTCGAACCTGACGAACATAATTAAGGAGGTCCTTGACAGCTATAATTTATCGCTCCAGCAAATTTACACGATCACTATCGATAATGGAGCCAATATGGTTAGGGCCAGCGAGCTTCTAGGTGAACAATGTAAGGCGGATTTGGACAACGACGACTCTGACGGCGACGCAGTTTGTGAGTGTATACCGGAAGGTACAAATACTGTGGGTAACGTTGATGAGATAGATGAGGGAATAATAACAGTTCGGTGTGCTGCGCATACTTTGAACCTTGTCGTCAATGATTTTTTAAAGAAGTCAAGGTTGACATATCGCGTATAAGATATGTTTGTAAAAAATTGCGCACGTCTACAATAATTAATCTTTTACGCCTGGAAAATTTAAAAAAACCATTTTTAGACTGCGCTACTAGATGGAATTCCACCTTTCAAATGTGCGAACGATTATTAACTCTAAAAGAGTTTTGCGTAAAGAGCAATTTAAAAGAATTGCAATTAAAATCATCTGAGTGGAAGGTCGTGGAAAATATTTGCAGTTTACTTCTACCAATGCATGGTTCTCCTGCAAATTAAATCTAAAAAAGACAAATGCCCAACATTCATCTATCCTGGCTAAATGTCTTGAAAAGAGGTCAGCAATTTTAAATGCAATTCCGGTTATAACTGCAGTATTTTTAGACCCGCGCTATCAAGCGCTGCTTAGTTGTGAACAGAAAATTGCTGCAAGACAACATATAAGTCAGTTAAACAGCCGATTGCAATCTTTTGAAGAAAGTCTTAACGTTTCTTCAGTAAATGATTCTAATTCAGATTGTGAGGAAGAGACTTTTATGAAAAGCATTGTAGGAAACCAAGCTTCAACGAAAAAATTCGTTTCTACCTTTGATAAATCTTTTGAAGAAATTCCTCGAATGCACCCTCGTACAGACATTTTAAAGTTTTGGGAAAATTACAGCAACACCGATTTAAAAAAAGTTGCAATGGTTGTTTTGGCGGTTCCGGCAACTCAAACTTCTGTAGAGAGAGCATTTTCCTCCCTCAAATTTGTGTTGTCGGACAAAAGGGCATCGATTGACGAAAACCTCCTTGAGGATATTATGTTAAGAAACTTAAATTGAATTTAGGTAAATAGTTAAGTTAGTTATAGTTAAATACTCATGTAATGCAACGAATGCAGTCAAATAAAATTTTTTTATTAATATGTATACAACATGGAATAAATGTGTGCTCATTATTGATCTTTATATGCGCATATGCGAAAGTTCTGCTATGTTGGCCTTAATACTTAAATAAGCTAACAATAATTTAATGAAAATGTTTTCATTAAAAGTCAACAAATGTCTTTTCATTTTTTTTACTCGACGAACCCGGGATTGGAACCGAACCCGAGGTTCCAAAATAAAAAAGTGATGAACTGATGGCTTCTATTCAAAGAGAGCGAAGCCCATATCGTCATCTTCAGACTCAGACTCCTCTTTCTTTTCGTCTTTCGTTATCTCCTTTTTGTCACCACCGGCAGCAGCGGCAGAAGCAGCAGGTGAGCAATGTGCAATTGAAAAAAAAGTTGTGATTTTTGCACTGATTTTTTGCCTTGAAAAGTTATATATTTGGCAAAATTATTAGAAATTTGAATGTGGGAATGTTTGTTTACCTCATCTCAACTTAAATTCGAAAAACTCAGATTAATTGATTGATTATTGAGATTGCTAGAGCAATTTAAAGTCTTCAAAATGAAGCAAAATTTTGCATGTTTTTGGTCTCATTTTTTTAATAGAAAATGTAATCACTTCATATATATATATAGCTTAAAATAAAGGTTGAAGCCTTGGCTTTAAAATGAAATTAATTTGAGGAAAATCTATTCATTAGTTCATGAGCAATGAGCGATTTTGTGAAGCAACCATATTACAACAACAACTTTTTTGGATAGCACACTCATACCGAAACGTAAGACGTATTCTACGTCAAAAAAGCAACAGCCGCCGATCAGTAATTTTTTTGAGGAGACCAATCTAAAAGTGAAGCTGGGTAGAGATGATGTAATAAATGCATGTGTTGAGCTGGTCACCAAAAATGGGCGCCCCCTAAAAATGCTGGAAGATTCTGGGTTTAAAAAAATATTAGACCCAATATGCAAGGCCTTTCCAAAGCCTTTAGCTATAAATCGGCAAAATATTCAAAGCCTAGTTCAAGCGAAAGCCAAAGCCATTCGGGATAATATCAAAGAAATTTTATCAAATCGGTAAGTGAGTTTTAAATTAACAAAAATTTGTTCATGTATATGTGTACATATTTATGTACATATACAGAACTAAAGTGTTGTTGTTTAATTTTCAAAATTTGTTTACATTTTTTTTAGTTTGGTGTTGATTAAAGTCGACTGTGTAAGCCGTTTGGAACGCTCTATTATCGGCATCAATTGTCAACTTTCTATTGGAGGAGAACTTCAAATTTATACGCTTGCGATGAAGGAGGTTCACGTGCAGCAGACCAGCTCGAACCTGACGAACATAATTAAGGAGGTCCTTGACAGCTATAATTTATCGCTCCAGCAAATTTACACGATCACTATCGATAATGGAGCCAATATGGTTAGGGCCAGCGAGCTTCTAGGTGAACAATGTAAGGCGGATTTGGACAACGACGACTCTGACGGCGACGCAGTTTGTGAGTGTATACCGGAAGGTACAAATACTGTGGGTAACGTTGATGAGATAGATGAGGGAATAATAACAGTTCGGTGTGCTGCGCATACTTTGAACCTTGTCGTCAATGATTTTTTTAAAGAAGTCAAGGTTGACATATCGCGTATAAGATATGTTTGTAAAAAATTGCGCACGTCTACAATAATTAATCTTTTACGCCTGGAAAATTTAAAAAAACCATTTTTAGACTGCGCTACTAGATGGAATTCCACCTTTCAAATGTGCGAACGATTATTAACTCTAAAAGAGTTTTGCGTAAAGAGCAATTTAAAAGAATTGCAATTAAAATCATCTGAGTGGAAGGTCGTGGAAAATATTTGCAGTTTACTTCTACCAATGCATGGTTCTCCTGCAAATTAAATCTAAAAAAGACAAATGCCCAACATTCATCTATCCTGGCTAAATGTCTTGAAAAGAGGTCAGCAATTTTAAATGCAATTCCGGTTATAACTGCAGTATTTTTAGACCCGCGCTATCAAGCGCTGCTTAGTTGTGAACAGAAAATTGCTGCAAGACAACATATAAGTCAGTTAAACAGCCGATTGCAATCTTTTGAAGAAAGTCTTAACGTTTCTTCAGTAAATGATTCTAATTCAGATTGTGAGGAAGAGACTTTTATGAAAAGCATTGTAGGAAACCAAGCTTCAACGAAAAAATTCGTTTCTACCTTTGATAAATCTTTTGAAGAAATTCCTCGAATGCACCCTCGTACAGACATTTTAAAGTTTTGGGAAAATTACAGCAACACCGATTTAAAAAAAGTTGCAATGGTTGTTTTGGCGGTTCCGGCAACTCAAACTTCTGTAGCGAGAGCATTTTCCTCCCTCAAATTTGTGTTGTCGGACAAAAGGGCATCGATTGACGAAAACCTCCTTGAGGATATTATGTTAAGAAACTTAAATTGAATTTAGGTAAATAGTTAAGTTAGTTATAGTTAAATACTCATGTAATGCAACGAATGCAGTCAAATAAAATTTTTTTATTAATATGTATACAACATGGAATAAATGTGTGCTCATTATTGATCTTTATATGCGCATATGCGAAAGTTCTGCTATGTTGGCCTTAATACTTAAATAAGCTAACAATAATTTAATGAAAATGTTTTCATTAAAAGTCAACAAATGTCTTTTCATTTTTTTTACTCGACGAACCCGGGATTGGAACCGAACCCGAGGTTCCAAAATAAAAAAGTGATGAACTGATGGCTTCTATTCAAAGAGAGCGAAGCCCATATCGTCATCTTCACACTCAGACTCCTCTTTCTTTTCGTCTTTCGTTATCTCCTTTTTGTCACCACCGGCAGCAGCGGCAGAAGCAGCAGGTGAGCAATGTGCAATTGAAAAAAAAGTTGTGATTTTTGCACTGATTTTTTGCCTTGAAAAGTTATATATTTGGCAAAATTATTAGAAATTTGAATGTGGGAATGTTTGTTTACCTCATCTCAACTTAAATTCGAAAAACTCAGATTAATTGATTGATTATTGAGATTGCTAGAGCAATTTAAAGTCTTCAAAATGAAGCAAAATTTTGCATGTTTTTGGTCTCATTTTTTTAATAGAAAATGTAATCACTTCATATATATATATAGCTTAAAATAAAGGTTGAAGCCTTGGCTTTAAAATGAAATTAATTTGAGGAAAATCTATTCATTAGTTCATGAGCAATGAGCGATTTTGTGAAGCAACCATATTACAACAACAACTTTTTTGGATAGCACACTCATACCGAAACGTAAGACGTATTCTACGTCAAAAAAGCAACAGCCGCCGATCAGTAATTTTTTTGAGGAGACCAATCTTAAAGTGAAGCTGGGTAGAGATGATGTAATAAATGCATGTGTTGAGCTGGTCACCAAAAATGGGCGCCCCCTAAAAATGCTGGAAGATTCTGGGTTTAAAAAAATATTAGACCCAATATGCAAGGCCTTTCCAAAGCCTTTAGCTATAAATCGGCAAAATATTCAAAGCCTAGTTCAAGCGAAAGCCAAAGCCATTCGGGATAATATCAAAGAAATTTTATCAAATCGGTAAGTGAGTTTTAAATTAACAAAAATTTGTTCATGTATATGTGTACATATTTATGTACATATACAGAACTAAAGTGTTGTTGTTTAATTTTCAAAATTTGTTTAAATTTTTTTTAGTTTGGTGTTGATTAAAGTCGACTGTGTAAGCCGTTTGGAACGCTCTATTATCGGCATCAATTGTCAACTTTCTATTGGAGGAGAACTTCAAATTTATACGCTTGCGATGAAGGAGGTTCACGTGCAGCAGACCAGCTCGAACCTGACGAACATAATTAAGGAGGTCCTTGACAGCTATAATTTATCGCTCCAGCAAATTTACACGATCACTATCGATAATGGAGCCAATATGGTTAGGGCCAGCGAGCTTCTAGGTGAACAATGTAAGGCGGATTTGGACAACGACGACTCTGACGGCGACGCAGTTTGTGAGTGTATACCGGAAGGTACAAATACTGTGGGTAACGTTGATGAGATAGATGAGGGAATAATAACAGTTCGGTGTGCTGCGCATACTTTGAACCTTGTCGTCAATGATTTTTTTAAAGAAGTCAAGGTTGACATATCGCGTATAAGATATGTTTGTAAAAAATTGCGCACGTCTACAATAATTAATCTTTTACGCCTGGAAATAAAAAAACCATTTTTAGACTGCGCTACTAGATGGAATTCCACCTTTCAAATGTGCGAACGATTATTAACTCTAAAAGAGTTTTGCGTAAAGAGCAATTTAAAAGAATTGCAATTAAAATCATCTGAGTGGAAGGTCGTGGAAAATATTTGCAGTTTACTTCTACCAATGCATGGTTCTCCTGCAAATTAAATCTAAAAAAGACAAATGCCCAACATTCATCTATCCTGGCTAAATGTCTTGAAAAGAGGTCAGCAATTTTAAATGCAATTCCGGTTATAACTGCAGTATTTTTAGACCCGCGCTATCAAGCGCTGCTTAGTTGTGAACAGAAAATTGCTGCAAGACAACATATAAGTCAGTTAAACAGCCGATTGCAATCTTTTGAAGAAAGTCTTAACGTTTCTTCCGTAAATGATTCTAATTCAGATTGTGAGGAAGAGACTTTTATGAAAAGCATTGTAGGAAACCAAGCTTCAACGAAAAAATTCGTTTCTACCTTTGATAAATCTTTTGAAGAAATTCCTCGAATGCACCCTCGTACAGACATTTTAAAGTTTTGGGAAAATTACAGCAACACCGATTTAAAAAAAGTTGCAATGGTTGTTTTGGCGGTTCCGGCAACTCAAACTTCTGTAGCGAGAGCATTTTCCTCCCTCAAATTTGTGTTGTCGGACAAAAGGGCATCGATTGACGAAAACCTCCTTGAGGATATTATGTTAAGAAACTTAAATTGAATTTAGGTAAATAGTTAAGTTAGTTATAGTTAAATACTCATGTAATGCAACGAATGCAGTCAAATAAAATTTTTTTATTAATATGTATACAACATGGAATAAATGTGTGCTCATTATTGATCTTTATATGCGCATATGCGAAAGTTCTGCTATGTTGGCCTTAATACTTAAATAAGCTAACAATAATTTAATGAAAATGTTTTCATTAAAAGTCAACAAATGTCTTTTCATTTTTTTTACTCGACGAACCCGGGATTGGAACCGAACCCGAGGTTCCAAAATAAAAAAGTGATGAACTGATGGCTTCTATTCAAAGAGAGCGAAGCCCATATCGTCATCTTCACACTCAGACTCCTCTTTCTTTTCGTCTTTCGTTATCTCCTTTTTGTCACCACCGGCAGCAGCGGCAGAAGCAGCAGGTGAGCAATGTGCAATTGAAAAAAAAGTTGTGATTTTTGCACTGATTTTTTGCCTTGAAAAGTTATATATTTGGCAAAATTATTAGAAATTTGAATGTGGGAATGTTTGTTTACCTCATCTCAACTTAAATTCGAAAAACTCAGATTAATTGATTGATTATTGAGATTGCTAGAGCAATTTAAAGTCTTCAAAATGAAGCAAAATTTTGCATGTTTTTGGTCTCATTTTTTTAATAGAAAATGTAATCACTTCATATATATATATAGCTTAAAATAAAGGTTGAAGCCTTGGCTTTAAAATGAAATTAATTTGAGGAAAATCTATTCATTAGTTCATGAGCAATGAGCGATTTTGTGAAGCAACCATATTACAACAACAACTTTTTTGGATAGCACACTCATACCGAAACGTAAGACGTATTCTACGTCAAAAAAGCAACAGCCACCGATCAGTAATTTTTTTGAGGAGACCAATCTAAAAGTGAAGCTGGGTAGAGATGATGTAATAAATGCATGTGTTGAGCTGGTCACCAAAAATGGGCGCCCCCTAAAAATGCTGGAAGATTCTGGGTTTAAAAAAATATTAGACCCAATATGCAAGGCCTTTCCAAAGCCTTTAGCTATAAATCGGCAAAATATTCAAAGCCTAGTTCAAGCGAAAGCCAAAGCCATTCGGGATAATATCAAAGAAATTTTATCAAATCGGTAAGTGAGTTTTAAATTAACAAAAATTTGTTCATGTATATGTGTACATATTTATGTACATATACAGAACTAAAGTGTTGTTGTTTAATTTTCAAAATTTGTTTAAATTTTTTTTAGTTTGGTGTTGATTAAAGTCGACTGTGTAAGCCGTTTGGAACGCTCTATTATCGGCATCAATTGTCAACTTTCTATTGGAGGAGAACTTCAAATTTATACGCTTGCGATGAAGGAGGTTCACGTGCAGCAGACCAGCTCGAACCTGACGAACATAATTAAGGAGGTCCTTGACAGCTATAATTTATCGCTCCAGCAAATTTACACGATCACTATCGATAATGGAGCCAATATGGTTAGGGCCAGCGAGCTTCTAGGTGAACAATGTAAGGCGGATTTGGACAACGACGACTCTGACGGCGACGCAGTTTGTGAGTGTATACCGGAAGGTACAAATACTGTGGGTAACGTTGATGAGATAGATGAGGGAATAATAACAGTTCGGTGTGCTGCGCATACTTTGAACCTTGTCGTCAATGATTTTTTTAAAGAAGTCAAGGTTGACATATCGCGTATAAGATATGTTTGTAAAAAATTGCGCACGTCTACAATAATTAATCTTTTACGCCTGGAAAATTTAAAAAAACCATTTTTAGACTGCGCTACTAGATGGAATTCCACCTTTCAAATGTGCGAACGATTATTAACTCTAAAAGAGTTTTGCGTAAAGAGCAATTTAAAAGAATTGCAATTAAAATCATCTGAGTGGAAGGTCGTGGAAAATATTTGCAGTTTACTTCTACCAATGCATGGTTCTCCTGCAAATTAAATCTAAAAAAGACAAATGCCCAACATTCATCTATCCTGGCTAAATGTCTTGAAAAGAGGTCAGCAATTTTAAATGCAATTCCGGTTATAACTGCAGTATTTTTAGACCCGCGCTATCAAGCGCTGCTTAGTTGTGAACAGAAAATTGCTGCAAGACAACATATAAGTCAGTTAAACAGCCGATTGCAATCTTTTGAAGAAAGTCTTAACGTTTCTTCAGTAAATGATTCTAATTCAGATTGTGAGGAAGAGACTTTTATGAAAAGCATTGTAGGAAACCAAGCTTCAACGAAAAAATTCGTTTCTACCTTTGATAAATCTTTTGAAGAAATTCCTCGAATGCACCCTCGTACAGACATTTTAAAGTTTTGGGAAAATTACAGCAACACCGATTTAAAAAAAGTTGCAATGGTTGTTTTGGCGGTTCCGGCAACTCAAACTTCTGTAGCGAGAGCATTTTCCTCCCTCAAATTTGTGTTGTCGGACAAAAGGGCATCGATTGACGAAAACCTCCTTGAGGATATTATGTTAAGAAACTTAAATTGAATTTAGGTAAATAGTTAAGTTAGTTATAGTTAAATACTCATGTAATGCAACGAATGCAGTCAAATAAAATTTTTTTATTAATATGTATACAACATGGAATAAATGTGTGCTCATTATTGATCTTTATATGCGCATATGCGAAAGTTCTGCTATGTTGGCCTTAATACTTAAATAAGCTAACAATAATTTAATGAAAATGTTTTCATTAAAAGTCAACAAATGTCTTTTCATTTTTTTTACTCGACGAACCCGGGATTGGAACCGACCCCGAGGTTCCAAAATACTTAGAAACCGGTTTTGGAACCTCTGCAAATTTTCAACATAGGGTTCGGAACCCGAACCGAACCCTTGCCGTTTTTTCAGGGGTTTGCAGCTCTGAAAACAATCAATATAGTTCTCTGAGGTTTCCTGGCCATTCTTTTTATACTCTATACCGAAGGTAGAGATTATATTGGGTTTGTGCTATGTCCGTCTGTCCGTCCGTATGTTCGCAACTCTTTTCCACACCCTTCAAGTTAGGGACTTGAAACTTTGAAAATATCTTTATCTATCGCATAGTAAATGAAAGTGTCACGATTGGAGTTCTACGATAACTAGGAGGTTGGAAAATCGATAAGCTCGATAACTCAAAATCGATAAATCCAGCTATTTTGCACGCCCTTACAGCTAAAACTACCAAATTTGGGGTGAAGATAGCTATCAAAATTTTTGAGCCACGCTCTCCGTGCAGTGTTAAACCAGAAATGCCTATATCTTTTACAGTTTTTGAGCTGGACCCACCAAATTTTGTGCCTTGACGACTCTCAATCAAGTTCATTAAAACTTTGGATTGCCACGCCCTTCCATACGACGATACAAAGCTTCGCTAAAAACGGTAATGCGTGTATTTTCCACGGTGTTTGAGCTAAAGTCACCAAATTTGGTAGGATCATAGCTGGTAACGACTCTCAAAAAACTGCATCAATGTTTTGGTGCCCCACCCACCATTTCACCACCAGCTCTTCCGCAGTATAAAAACTGAAATGTCTAATTCTTCCACAGCTTTTGAGCTAAAGCCACCAAATTCGGTGCCAAAATTGGTGATAAAGGTACCCAACAAATTTTGATGGCGCCCACCACCCAGCCCCTCTTCCAGCAAATTCTGCTAACTTTGAGCTCGAGTCACAAAATTTGGTAGGAGGATAGCAATTGACATCATACACAGATCGTCAGCAAAACTTTGGATGCCACCCCTATCCATACCGCCCCATGTCTCTTTTTATCTGTTTTAAGACTGGTATCGAGTACACCACAGTCTGTTGCGTCCGACTGCAAAGTTTCTACCTGTTTTGTTTCACTCTGCGCACCTCTTTCATAAATGAACAAGCGAACATTATTGCCGCAGACAATTAGTGCAAAATTTGTTTTTAAGAAAATGCTTGGGAGGTATTCTGGATCAGGAAATTACGTCACAGGAAGTGAGATAAGGTCTGAGTGAGCGTGGGAATGTTAAAGCGTTGGGTTGCGGGAGGTGTTGGGGATGAGGTCGCGATCGCTGGAAGTGAGATAATGTTGTTGTATTGTGGTCGTAGTGTGTGAGTAGCGTCAAGGTCGCGTAAAAGAGAGAAGTGTGTGTGTGAGTGTTCGTGTGCGCTTGGTTTTATCAGAATTGAGGTTGGTCATGGTTTGTTAATGTTTCGGAGCGGATGTGCTGGCTTCAAGGTCGCGTAAAAAAGAGAAGTGTTTGTGTGTGTTCGTGTGCGCGTGTGCGCTTGGTTTTATCAGAATTGAGGTTGGTCATGGTTTGCTTATGTTTCGGAGCGCATGTGCTGGCTTAAGAGCTGATAAAGTCTTGAGAATAAAAAAATAAATAGCCGGATGGAGTGCAATATATTAAATTTGTTATCGAGACTTTTTTTTTTTTTGTTGCTGTCAATTATATTGTGTGTATTGTGTGCGACCTTGATATCAATATCGTGGGAATGTTATAAAGAGTGTTTGAAATTGTTTGTGTTCTGCTTTTTTTTTTATTTTGTCTGGAGTGATAGTGTGACATTTAGTGAAATTATTTTGTTAGGCTCAGAAAGATTTTGCATTCAGAACAATTCGCAATTAAAGTGTGCTAAAGAAAAATAAAAATAATGGATCGCTATTGTCATGTATGCAAAGTGAATGTGGTTAGCGAAAATAGAACAATACATACAAAAATTATATTTTTTTTTTATTTCTTTTACAGACTTGTGCGTAGCCAGCTAACTTTGAACACATCAAAATTATACTTCTGCGATATAAGCTTCAATTATTCGGCGGAGAGCTTGCATTCTAAAGACTGGAGTAAAATGGTGTCGTCGCTACCGTTTGAAGGTACCCCACTTCTTCAATTTGTTAACTTTGAATGTATTCTGAAGCCTGTAAATGAAAGTGCGAGTGCATGAGCATATTGCTGTAGCATATGCTTATTATATCAAATGTTCATTCGACTCAAGTCTTGATAAGTTTGCAATGTATACGGGGGAAAATTTGGGTGAACATTCTATAAATTCTCTAATAGCTGATGTTGCTAAAACTTATATATCGCATCTAGGAAGCATAAAGCCATTATTGATGAGTGTGGAAGAAGAGAGAATTTTTGAGAATACACTTAATTGCCATATATGTGGTAAGTCTTTATTTAACGATCGAGTAAGAGATCATTGCCATTTGACGGGTACCTTTAGAGGAGCAGCACCCAATTCGTGCAATCTTAATTTTAATTTTCTTTCATAATTTCTCTCGATATGATGCTCACTTGTTTGTGCGGGAACTATCTAAAGTTCCGGGTGATATTAACCCTTCGATGCGTGAACATTTTTTTACCCTTCAATGCGTGAACAGGTCCCTGGTCCTCCCCCTCAATAAGGAACTTTACATTTCTCTCTCGAAGTTCATATAGAATACGATTTCTAGATTCATTTCGTTTTATGCCAGCAAGTCTTGATACTCTAAGCTCGAATTTAGAGTTAGAAGATTTGCAAACTACTAAGCTCTTTTTCCCCAATGATGGCTGTCAACTGAATTTAATGCGTAGACAAGGTATACACCCATATGAATATTTAACCTCATTTAACTGTCAGCAAGAGACCTCATTACCATCAAGAGAAAAGTTCTTCAATAGCCAAGATGGATGTGGATGATTATGTGCCGGAGACGGCTAGTGAAGACGAAATCTTGGCTCTTGCTGGGCGAGATAGGGATGTGCAAATTAATGAAATAACAGATTGACAAGAAACACCCCTCGATTGTTTGCGTCATCAAGCAGCAGTAATAATGATGACGGTGAAATCATAAGTACCTCACACAACGATAGAATAAATGCACGAGCTCGCCAACAAGAGGAGGGAAGATATATGGGGAGCATAATACCTAACTGCTTTATGTACATTCTGCTGATGATAATGATGATATTGAGTTATAAATAAAAAACAAAATAAAGACATATGAATTATATATTATACTAGCTAGCCCCGTGCGCTTTGCTGCCCCAAAAACACACACGCGACTGACATTGTCCTGTGTTATCGATTACTATTTAATTATTCTAATGCTTTATGATGTACAATATTCTTGGTTTTTTTTCTTGCGCGTATATAAATTTTTTTGTTGGTATTCCGAATCCGTGGAATTAAAACGTATTCACCTTAATATTTCCCTTTCAAAATTGTGGCTTCGATGACATTGTTCATTAATTTCTTCACCGGTTGGTTTATATTCCGCAACATAATGATTACTGATCCGATTTTTAATTGGTAATCCAGTTAAATTCAGCGAATTTAAAAATTTATGATTTCTATTCGGTCTCGGCACAGGTTTTCAAATGAACCGACTTTTCACACACTGATTCAAATTTAAAAATTTATGATTTCTTTTTGGTCTCGGCACGGGTTTTTAAATTAACCGACTTTTCACAACGGATTCAAATTTAAAAATAATTTTGAGTTACGTACACAATAAACTGGCTTGACTGTAAAAATTACTAACTTCACTTTACTATCTCAAAATATAGTTTAAAAAGCCAACTAAAAGCATTCAAAAACAACTGTTCTTCATTTTTATACCCTGAACCCATAAAATGGGTAAATCAGGGTATAATGGTTTTGTGCAAAAGTATGTAACAGGCAGAAGGAAGCATCTCCGACCCCATAAAGTATATATATTCTTGATCAGTATCAATAGCCGAGTCGATATGGCCATGTCCGTCTGTCCGTCTGTCTGTCTGTCCGCCTGTCCGTCTGTCCGTCTGTATGAACGCGTAGATCTCAGAGACTACAAGAGCTAGAGACTTCAGATTTTGAATATAAGTTCTCCTATACCATAAGCAGAACAAGTTTGCTTCAAATTATCGATAACTACTCTGGTTTTCGATATACACATGGAATCGATAACAAAAAATATCGAATTTGGAAAATGTAAAAATGGGGGTTGGTGTAATGGGTAACGATAAAACTTTTCTCAAAATTTCGTCGAAATCGGTTAAGAAACACCAGAGATATCGTAAAGTTAAGTCAGTTGTGAGTTTTGTTTAAAGTGATCATAATTTGAAGCATACTTTTAGGACGCAAGGACTGCAACTGGGTTCAGGGTATCTTCTGGTCGGGCTATCCCAACTAGAGCCTTCTTACTTGTTATATATTCAGAAGATAGAAGATTATTATTACTATTATTAATAATAATGATAATCAATAATAATGATAAATAATAATAATAATAATTAATAATAATAATCTTTTCATTATTACCTTTTTTATACGAAAATAATGTATGTTTGAAAATTGGCATATACAGCTACCGGCACCTACCTGAGGGGTGTCGAACCTATATAGAAACTATCCTCAAGACTCGCTGAACAAATTTATATAACGGTTCAGTTTGATATCATGCATATTTTTCGACTTTATAAGCCTCACACAAACAGACATTCATTTTTATATATAAAGATATTTTATATTAAAAAAAAAAAATCATTCAATATTCATTTTATATGTTTGAACATAATCTTTTACATTTATTATTTGAATGTCAGTAGCGATGTTCTCATCAGCCATATTGATTTGCTCAACTTCACCGTTTGCCAAATTTCGTTCAGCTTGATACTCATGATATTCATAACATTCAATTTTCAGGTATCGAGTCTCATAATTGCTGTTGTATGTGCATCTAACTGTCAAATCAACTTTATTATAATGAAGTTTAAAGTGTCGGTAAAATGGGGCATTGCTTTCTAATATCCCTGAAATATTACGCTCTTTCATCACAAGATCCTTCCTGAATGCCTCAATCGCTTGATCGGCAGTGAAATACTCTTTCTGGGATAACAGAGGTGGACTGCTTGTTGTTGTTGTTATTGCTGGCTCTTATAATAGGCTTACGAGTTCGTAATTTGAATAATTTGAAATTAACTGATATTTTAATTGAATAATTTTTGGGTAGGTTGACATAAGTTCTACATCCTCTACACTTGATTGCTCACTAAGCTGTACTGGCAGTGGCATTGCATGATATCCTTGAAGAGCTAAGGATGCAATGAGGAACAGCAGTGTATTTATTATTGCAATTCAGCAACGTTTATTCCGAACATTTCGAGTTGTAAATAGTTAATAAGCTGCATGCGCATCCTCCATCTGTATTTATAAATCAAAAATGAGTAAAATCAAAAACACTTATTATTATAATCTGTATTAGCAGCAGCAGAATTTATTTGCAAATTAGTCACTTAACGGAGGTGGTTTTCAGTGAGCTTATAATAAAAAATAAAACAGTATTGTTGTAAAATTGATAAAGATTGTTTATTCTTAAATTCACAAATAATTGCTTAAATATATGAGTATGTATTCGATTTTTACAGCATTTCATTTCTATGTCTATCCATGAGTTATGGTCGTCTGAGCAGCCCAACCATTTTACGAACGCTTTCCCCCCTATTTGCGTATTACTTTTTCAACTAAATATGTGTGGGGAAATCGAGTTTTTTGCAGTTCTTCAGCGTAGAAGCTTCCTTTAAATGTCTTCCCCTCATTGTCTTGTAATATGTATGTTGGGGGGTAGGTATTTTGCACATGTGTTATTTTGAAAGTCTCGGTTGTCCAGCTGGGTGTGTAGCCCTTTTCAAGTATATGTTTATATTTATTTATTCGCACATAATCACCCACATGAAATCGTGAACCAATAAATATTTTTTTATTATTGTACACGCTGTTCAACATCACCTTTTGATTAAACTGATTTACTTCGATTGGAGCCATTTTGATTTTTCGATGAGGCTTTCTATTTATTCTATTTATCAATTAAATTTTGATAAATATCAACCATTAAAACTAAACTTTTTCCACATAATCTCCTTAATCGTTCTATTGAATCGTTCAACAATTGACGCTTTTAAGCAGCTGTATGTTGAATAATGCTTTAATGATCTGTTGAAAAACTCTTTACCATCATCAGTTTGCAAGTTCTTCGGAATTCGTCCTAATTTAAAAATACTCCGCATCGCCTTGGCAACATCATCTGCATTTTTGCTTTTAAGTGCTACACCTCACGCAAATTTAGAGAATGTATCAATTACAGTTAGCAGAAATCGATGATTTTTATTTGATGTTGTATAATTATCCTTTTGAACTACCACGTGTTGTTGACGCTATAAAATTAATTAAATTTATTTTGTAGTGAACGAATACGGTATTTCGTAATTCAATTATTTCCACTTTTTAAATTTTTGGTGTTAGCATAGCCGGCCACGTGTTACTTAGACTGAAGTGTACATTGAATTCATATTATAATGAAGATAATACAGTGAAATTAATCCTATTTTTTACTTATTTGTGCTTCATTGATCAAAACTTTATAATTTAATTTGAATATATGTATGTAAGTATTATCACATAATTACAAATTTTAATTAAAATGTCAATGAAAAAACGGTACACAATTTCCTACACTTTTTCAATAGTTGTACAAATATTTTTTTATTGTTTTTATTTAACCTCTGTAAAAAATTATTTAGTACTTATTTTTTTAATGTGCTATGATAACAAGTTTTTCAGATTTTTTTCTTATATTTATACGATCAAATTAGTATTTCAATTCTTATTGAAATTATTATTTAAACTCTATAATTTAAACTAGCAAACCCGGCGAACTCCGTTTCGCCACCAAATTTTATTTCATTTCACAACAGTAATGAATTCATTTCGATTACAAAAATGAAGTGTTGTTTAGTTGAACTTCCACGGAACGAAATGAAAGTAAGTCCAGAGTAAATACTGAATCGAATCGTTATACGTGTCCGCAAATTATCCGTTTCATTGAAATGCTCATTGGTAAACCACATTTGTTGTTTTTATACTCGATACCAATATACTCTATATTGGGTTTCTGCAATGTCCGTCATGGTGTCTGTCCGTGTGTCCGTCCGTCCGTCTGTCCGTCCGTATGTTCACAACCTTTTTCCACACCCTTCAAGTTAGAGACTTCAAACATTGCAAATCTCTTTATCTTTGGCATAGTAAATTGAAGTGTCAAGATTGGAGCTTTAAGATAACTAGGGGGCTGGCAAATCGATAAGTCTAGCTATTTCGCAAGCCCTTACAGCTAGAACTACCAAACTTAGGGAGAAGATAGCTACTAGCAACCCCCAGAAAACTGCATCAAAAATTTTAGAGCCCCACTCACTCATTTTGCCCCCAGTCCACCCGTGGTTAATAAACAAAAATGCATATTTATCTTCCACAGTTTTAGAGCTAGAGCCACCAAATTTGGTGCCAAGATAAGTGTTGGAAATCCCCAACCAAATTAAAAAAATTTGGATGGCACGTCTATCTTTACTGCTCTAGCCGCCCCAACGCTTCGCTAAAAACGGTAGTGCGTTTATTTTCCATAGTGTTTGAGCTAGAGTGACAAAATTTGGTAGGTAGATAACTGGTAACGATCCCCCAAAAACTGATCAAAGTTTTGGAGCCACGGCCCTCCCGTTTTCCAGACTCCTGCATTTTGGAATCAAAAACGCCTATATTTTCCACAGCTTTTGAGCCAAGATTTGTGATGAAGAAACCCAAATAATGTTGATGGCGCCCCTCACCCATACCGCCTCCAGCCATCCTTCCACAATATTCTACCAACTTTGAGCTAGAGTCACCAAATTTTGTATGAGGATAGCAATTGACATCATACATAGATCTGCAGCAAAAATTTAAATGCCACGGCCCACCTACCACCCCCAGCCTACTTCCCCCAAATGTTACTATTTTTGAGCTAGAGTCACCAAATTTGGTAGGAGGATAAAAATTGACATCATACACAGATCTGCAGCAAAAATTTTGATGCCACGCCCCCCATACCGCCCCAGCCCCTGCCTTTAACAAACTTTGAGCTAGAGACACCAAATTTAGAAGGAAGATATCTTTTTGGCATCCCCATCTGTTATATTACTGGTATCGTGTTTCTACTTGTTTTATTTTTGCTTTGGGTGGGTGGTTGAACTGAGCAGCAAATAATATAGAGCACTCACGCCGTTCGCCGAATTTTATCATTCAGTACCAGCGCGATTGGATCCATTCAGACAATAGAGCGCAAAGAGCGCGTTGCCGAACTCTCTCGCCTCAAATCTTTGCAGGCAAAGTATGCCGCGTAAAACTGCAATTCATAGTTCTTATCGTTTTTTATAACACGGCGCTAATTATTTAAATCAATCAAATTTTCACGTTTAAACACGAAAACAAACATTTTCATGCAAACAAAATCTTTGCACTAACTGTTTGTGGCAGTAATTTTAGCATGTTGGCTATATACGGTGTTTTACCGCTTTCTTGATTCCGTTACTTTACTGCTTATTTCAAGGAATGTCCGTCATGGTGTTTGTCCGCCTGTATGCACGCAACTTTTTTCCACACCCTTCAAGCTAGAGACTTGAAACTTTGAAAATCTCTTTATCAATGTCGTAGTAAATTGAAATGTCAAGATTGAAGCTCTACGATAACTATGGGCCTGGCAAATCGATAAATTCGATAACGCAAAATCGATAAGTCAAGCTATTTCGCAAGCCCTTACATCTAGAACTACCAAACTTAGGGAGAAGATAGCTAAGATAGCTATATACGGTGTTTTACCGCTTTCTTGATTCTTTACTTGACTGCTTATGTCAAGCAAACAAGAAAACATAGTCATTATGTGGCATCGCGATATAATAAAAAATGAATTTTAAATTTAGTAAACCATTCATCACTTGCACAAAAAGACTTTTCAGTCTTATTGGGTTATTTATTTATTTATTTATTGTCAGCTATGAGCAGCTGACATGAAAACAAAATTAACTTTAAATAATTATAATAAAAACAAGTAAGAAGGCTCTAGTCGGGATAGCCCGACTAGAAGATACCCTGAACCCAGTTGCAGTCCTTGCGTCCTAAAAGTATGCTTCAAATTATGATCACTTTAAACAAAACTCATAGCTGACTTAACTTTACGATATCTCTGGTGTTTCTTAACCGATTTGAACGAAATTTTGAGAAAAGTTCTATCGTTACCCATTACACTAATCCCCATTTTTACATTTTCCAAATTCGATATTTTTTGTTATCGATTCCATGTGTATATCGAAAACCAGAGTAGTTATCGATAATTTGAAGCAAACTTGTTCTGCTTATGGTATAGGAGAACTTATATTCAAAATCTGAAGTCTCTAGCTCTTGTAGTCTCTGAGATCTACGCGTTCATACAGACGGACAGACGGACGGACAGACGGACATGGCCATATCGACTCGGCTATTGATACTGATCAAGAATATATATACTTTATGGGGTCGGAGATGCTTCCTTCTGCCTGTTACATACTTTTGCACAAAACCATTATACCCTGATTTACCCATTTTATGGGTTCAGGGTATAATAATTAAGTTTAAAGTAAAATTTAAAATTATATGTAGTTCTGGGAAATTCAACAAACAAATAAGTGGGCCAACAGACCAGTGGTAGATTAATTGTTATGATTAGATAAGGCAGAAAGGATAGATCGTTTAAGGTTGGAGTCGAGGTCTCCAGAGAGACAAGAGAATAAAGATTGTTATAGTCAGAACATAATACACGAAATGAATTAAATAGTTGCTTGAGCAACGATCGAGGCTTAGGGTGTACAGAAGTTATCTAAGGCTGGGGTAAACTCTGTCCAGCCCAGAGTCATTTTACAATAAAATTTATAAAATACCGAGACTTAGAGAGCATCTTGACAATCCCTATTAGGTAAGTCTAAACACATCGAGAAACGCTCGAGATGTGCCCAGACTAGGAAGGCGGTAAGACACCACAAGGTTTCACCAAAACGCGCAGAGAACGCTCGGAACGCGCCCTGCTGAACCCCGTGGTGCCCGGGCGATGCCGGATAGCCACAAAACAGAGAAGCGCTCAGAACACGCTTTATGGCTGTACGGCACGCCCTCGATTCCCAAAAATTTAAAAGAGTGGCAAAGGCACTGGCAAGACTCACCAAAACGCACAAAGAACCCTCGGAGTGCGCTTTGTTAGCCCTTGCAAGTGCCCGGGCAATGCCGGAAAGCTACGAACATGTGCAGAGAACCCTCGGAACACGCGGTCGAAATGTACAGCACGCCTTGGCTGCCCTAGCGAAAAAAAAATATGAACAGAACAAAAATGTTTGCAGGGGCACGGGCAAGATTTACCAAAACGCACAGAGAACCCTCGGAATGCGTTTTGTTAACTCTCGCGGGTCCCCGGGCAATGCCGGACAGCTACGAACACGTGCAGAGAACCCTCGGAACCCGCGGTCGAACTGTACCGCATGCTTTTGGCTGCCCTGGCGAAATCATATAACGTAACAAAATGTTTGCAGGGCACGGGCAAGATTTACCAAAACGCACAGAGAACCCTCGGAATGCGTTTTGTTAACCGTTGTGAGTGTCCGGGCAATGCCGGACAGCTACAAACGCGTGCAGAGAACACTCGGAACACGCGTTCGAACTGTACAGCTTGCCTTCGCTAAGAAAAGGGGGTGGGGGGCAAAGAAACCCACTTGTGCGCGCCCCAAAATCACAAATGCACTCGGTTTTTGTTTTCTATTTCTTTTCACTTTTATTACCCTTAATGGCGCCTACTCTTGTTGCCTACCACACTGCAAAAACATTTACGAAAAAAAACACACTCCCTCCTATTTAAAACCACGCAGACTTGAGGTCAGCTTACCCCTGTTCCATGTTTTAGTGCGGCTGTTGTTCGTCGTTGTTGTTGTTGTTGTCGTTAATGTTAAATTTTTTCTAATTGTTTGCCTTTGCCTGCATTTCTGCCAGCGTCGCGTTTGCCAGACGCGGTTTGGTCCCTTTTCGTTGCTGTCAGGCTTTGCTTTACTGCGCGCGAGAGCGCACATGATCCCGTTATAAACCAGTGATACGCACCGCTATCAGTGATGAGCACTGATAATAGTGATGCGCATCACTGGTTCGTTTGCCTACTTGTTCCCCGGTATTAAAGCTAGGTTTTACCTTTCTTATGTTTGGATATAATTCCTACAATAATTAAATAGTACAAATTCATTTTGCTTACCTCTACTTAAGTCTAAGTGTTGTGGAGGAGCTTTATTGCTACCTCACACTCCCTCCCTACTTCGGGGTAATAAAACGACGGTCAGCTCGCGCGATCGGTTGACGCTATATCGCATGGTGTATTGCCCCATCATTTTGAGGTTTCGAACTCCCAGTCGTGCGTCTGGGTCGCTGATGTACTCCTGGATGAACATCTGTTGCGGTAGCTGTCGGGGTTCGGGTCCGACCCGCCACCCTTCTAGGGCTGTGGCCCACTCCTCGTCCGTGGCCGTCTCTTCTCCCGGGCTGGTATCTATCAAGACCTCACCGACGGTTGGGTGCTCTTCCAGCACATGCATCAGCCAGTCGGCGACCTCCCCCTCGAGCGGTGGGGTGGTGTGTGGGGTGGTGTCTGGGCTGGCTCCGTCCCCTTGTTCTCCTACCGGCTGTGGGTCACTGCTAGACTCGATGGCCGCCTCCGTTATGTCGGAATAATTACTGGACCGCAATACGTCCTGATCCTCAACCAGCCATGGAGGGGTACCCTTGTTCACCGTAGCGCACTGCCAATCGGTATGCTGCTGAGCTCGCCATGCTGTCGGTGGATTCCGTGCGTGCGGGGGATACCGGGTGACTTAGAGGGCCGTCCTCGGTTAGCTCAGGCTAGCGTCGGGTCGTGCTGCGGTCGTCGTCCTCTATGCGGCTATTTAGGACCCAATTTAGGGGGGCCCGGACACCTCCAGTCCCGAAGCGGCCGTCGGGCTGCACCTCTGACTCTGAGCTGAGTGAGATGATGTCCTCGCTTATGCAAGTTTTATCAATCCAGCCCTGAACGGCCCGCATACAAATTGCTGTAGGTAGCGGCTCCGGGTGCACATCCTCCGTTGGGCCTGGCAAATCGATAAATTCGATAACGCAAAATCGATAAGTCAAGCTATTTCGCAAGCCCTTACATCTAGAACTACCAAACTTAGGGAGAAGATAGCTAAGATAGCTATATACGGTGTTTTACCGCTTTCTTGATTCTTTACTTGACTGCTTATGTCAAGCAAACAAGAAAACATAGTCATTATGTGGCATCGCGATATAATAAAAAATGAATTTTAAATTTAGTAAACCATTCATCACTTGCACAAAAAGACTTTTCAGTTTTATTGGGTTATTTATTTATTTATTTATTGTCAGCTATGAGCAGCTGACATGAAAACAAAATTAACTTTAAATAATTATAATAAAAACAAGTAAGAAGGCTCTAGTCGGGATAGCCCGACTAGAAGATACCCTGAATCCAGTTGCAGTCCTTGCGTCCTAAAAGTATGCTTCAAATTATGATCACTTTAAACAAAACTCATAGCTGACTTAACTTTACGATATCTCTGGTGTTTCTTAACCGATTTGGACGAAATTTTGAGAAAAGTTCTATCGTTACCCATTACACTAATCCCCATTTTTACATTTTCCAAATTCGATATTTTTTGTTATCGATTCCATGTGTATATCGAAAACCAGAGTAGTTATCGATAATTTGAAGCAAACTTGTTCTGCTTATGGTATAGGAGAACTTATATTCAAAATCTGAAGTCTCTAGCTCTTGTAGTCTCTGAGATCTACGCGTTCATACAGACGGACAGACGGACAGACGGACGGACAGACGGACATGGCCATATCGACTCGGCTATTGATACTGATCAAGAATATATATACTTTATGGGGTCGGAGATGCTTCCTTCTGCCTGTTACATACTTTTGCACAAAACCATTATACCCTGATTTACCCATTTTATGGGTTCAGGGTATAATAATTAAGTTTAAAGTAAAATTTAAAATTATATGTAGTTCTGGGAAATTCAACAAACAAATAAGTGGGCCAACAGACCAGTGGTAGATTAATTGTTATGATTAGATAAGGCAGAAAGGATAGATCGTTTAAGGTTGGAGTCGAGGTCTCCAGAGAGACAAGAGAATAAAGATTGTTATAGTCAGAACATAATACACGAAATGAATTAAATAGTTGCTTGAGCAACGATCGAGGCTTAGGGTGTACAGAAGTTATCTAAGGCTGGGGTAAACTCTATCCAGCCCAGAGTCATTTTACAATAAAATTTATAAAATACCGAGACTTAGAGGGCATCTTGACAATCCCTATTAGGTAAGTCTAAACACATCGAGAAACGCTCGAGATGTGCCCAGACTAGGAAGGCGGTAAGACACCACAAGGTTTCACCAAAACGCGCAGAGAACGCTCGGAACGCGCCCTGCTGAACCCCGTGGTGCCCGGGCGATGCCGGATAGCCACAAAACAGAGAAGCGCTCAGAACACGCTTTATGGCTGTACGGCACGCCCTCGATTCCCAAAAATTTAAAAGAGTGGCAAAGGCACTGGCAAGACTCACCAAAACGCACAAAGAACCCTCGGAGTGCGCTTTGTTAGCCCTTGCAAGTGCCCGGGCAATGCCGGAAAGCTACGAACACGTGCAGAGAACCCTCGGAACACGCGGTCGAAATGTACAGCACGCCTTGGCTGCCCTAGCGAAAAAAAAATATGAACAGAACAAAAATGTTTTCAGGGGCACGGGCAAGATTTACCAAAACGCACAGAGAACCCTCGGAATGCGTTTTGTTAACTCTCGCGGGTCCCCGGGCAATGCCGGACAGCTACGAACACGTGCAGAGAACCCTCGGAACCCGCGGTCGAACTGTACCGCATGCTTTTGGCTGCCCTGGCGAAATCATATAACGTAACAAAATGTTTGCAGGGCACGGGCAAGATTTACCAAAACGCACAGAGAACCCTCGGAATGCGTTTTGTTAACCGTTGTGAGTGTCCGGGCAATGCCGGACAGCTACAAACGCGTGCAGAGAACACTCGGAACACGCGTTCGAACTGTACAGCTTGCCTTCGCTAAGAAAAGGGGGTGGGGGGCAAAGAAACCCACTTGTGCGCGCCCCAAAATCACAAATGCACTCGGTTTTTGTTTTCTATTTCTTTTCACTTTTATTACCCTTAATGGCGCCTACTCTTGTTGCCTACCACACTGCAAAAACATTTACGAAAAAAAACACACTCCCTCCTATTTAAAACCCCGCAGACTTGAGGTCAGCTTACCCCTGTCCCATGTTTTGGTGCGGCTGTTGTTCGTCGTTGTTGTTGTTGTTGTCGTTAATGTTAAATTTCTTCTAATTGTTTGCCTTTGCCTGCATTTCTGCCAGCGTCGCGTTTGCCAGACGCGGTTTGGTCCCTTTTCGTTGCTGTCAGGCTTTGCTTTACTGCGCGCGAGAGTGCACATGATCCCGTTATAAACCAGTGATACGCACCGCTATCAGTGATGAGCACTGATTATAGTGATGCGCATCACTGGTTCGTTTGCCTACTTGTTCCCCGGTATTAAAGCTAGGTTTTACCTTTCTTATGTTTGGATATAATTCCTACAATAATTAAATAGTACAAATTCATTTTGCTTACCTCTACTTAAGTCTAAGTGTTGTGGAGGAGCTTTATTGCTACCTCACACTCCCTCCCTACTTCGGGGTAATAAAACGACGGTCAGCTCGCGCGATCGGTTGACGCTATATCGCATGGTGTATTGCCCCATCATTTTGAGGTTTCGAACTCCCAGTCGTGCGTCTGGGTCGCTGATGTACTCCTGGATGAACATCTGTTGCGGTAGCTGTCGGGGTTCGGGTCCGACCCGCCACCCTTCTAGGGCTGTGGCCCACTCCTCGTCCGTGGCCGTCTCTTCTCCCGGGCTGGTATCTATCAAGACCTCACCGACGGTTGGGTGCTCTTCCAGCACATGCATCAGCCAGTCGGCGACCTCCCCCTCGAGCGGTGGGGTGGTGTGTGGAAGGTGTCTTGGCTGGCTCCGTCCCCTTGTTCTCCTACCGGCTGTGGGTCACTGCTAGACTCGATGGCCGCCTCCGTTATGTCGGAATAATTACTGGACCGCAATACGTCCTGATCCTCAACCAGCCATGGAGGGGTACCCTTGTTCACCGTAGCGCACTGCCAATCGGTATGCTGCTGAGCTCGCCATGCTGTCGGTGGATTCCGTGCGTGCGGGGGATACCGGGTGACTTAGAGGGCCGTCCTCGGTTAGCTCAGGCTAGCGTCGGGTCGTGCTGCGGTCGTCGTCCTCTATGCGGCTATTTAGGACCCAATTTAGGGGGGCCCGGACACCTCCAGTCCCGAAGCGGCCGTCGGGCTGCACCTCTGACTCTGAACTGAGTGAGATGATGTCCTCGCTTATGCAAGTTTTATCAATCCAGCCCTGAACGGCCCGCATACAAATTGCTGTAGGTAGCGGCTCCGGGTGCACATCCTCCGTTGCCTCGATCCGGGGTAGTGCTGGTTCCTGCGAGTGCTGACCCCAGGGACGCCCTACAAATACGTCTCTTGCCCCCAGGGGCCGTGACTCCAGTTCGTCTTCCGATGATGTCGTACTAGATTAAAAAATAAAACTATGTTGTGTGTTTTCTTAACTACTTATGCTACCCAACTGACTTAGCCTTTCGGTGTGGTGACTTACAAACTTTTTTTTTTGTTTTTTTTTTTCGTTTTACTCTTACTACCTACGTATAATTTGTACGATTGGCCCCTCTTGGGGCGGGGACGTTATATTGGCTCACCAATGACTTTGCTGTGGCTGGTTATCCGTTGCTAGTGTCGTTGTCTCTGGTGTCGGCGTCGCTGGTGTCGTTGTCGTCTGTGTTGAATTCCTTGAGGTCGGCCAGGGTCGCCGTTTTCCGCTGTCGCCCGGTCAAGCTTTGTAGTCGCACTAATTTCGGAGAAATGAACTTTACTACTTTGTATGGTCCGTCGAACTTTGCGGCTAGCTTCGCTGTGAACCCTTCTGTAGCCTTCGAAAGGTGGTGCTGTCGCACTAGTACCAATGAGCCTAGTGTAGGTCACCACTCCCTCCGCCGAAGATTGTAGTTCTTGCTTTGCTCCTGTGACGCTCGCTGAATGTTCTGCTGAACGACCTGATAGATGCCTTTAACCTGGCTACCTTGGTCTCTGGTTCTTCGGTGTTTTCTCCGAGTCCCGGCGTGACCTTCTCATAGAGGGCTCCTGGTAGTTTAGGTTCCCGACCCTGTACTAAGAATGCGGGGCTAAATCCTGTAGTGTCTGACGTGCTGCTGTTAATTGCCAGGCTCAGTTCCGGCAGTAGTTCGTCCCAGGTGTTCTGATCTCCATCGATGTACTGCGCTATCATCGTCTTGATAGTCCGGGTCGCTCTCTCCGTGGGGCTCTGCTGAGGGGTGTACGGGTCCGTGTGTTCCAATGTCATTCCTGCCGTCTTGCAGAACCTTTTAAACGACTTGCTGGTGAATTGTGTGCCGTTATCGCACACAAACTTCTGCGGCACGCCAAATCGGCTAAGTATCCTCTCCCTAAACGACTTTTCCAGTTAGGCGGTGGTGGCCTTCCGTAAGGGCACTAGCTCTACCCATTTGGAGAACACGTCGAAAAAGACCAGGAGGCTGGTATTGCCGTGTTTGGACATCGGGAGGGGCCCCGTGAAATCCGCGAAGAGTATGTCGAACGGACCTTGGGCTTGGCTTGGTTTGACTCACCTTGAACTTCTGACACTGCACCTCCTGATGTACCGTGCCACATCCCGGAAAATGCCTGGCCAATAGTATCGTTGTTGTATCCTGGTCGCCGTCTTTCGTATTTCCCAAATGTCCTGCTGTCGGGTGGTCATGGCACTCTTCCAAGACCCGTTGTCGTTTGTCGTTGGCTACGCAAAGTTTCCAAGTCACCTTTTCTTCCGCGGGAGGCCGTTGGCCCGTTTGCCGTTAGATTTGCCCGTTTTCGCATATGTATTCGGTGAACTTCCCGGGTTCTTTGTCCATCCGTCTGCTTAGTCATAGTAGCCATGGACACTTGGTGGCTTCTTCCTGCGTGCGCTGCAAGGTTTCCAAGGGTTGTCTGGAAAGGGCATCCGCGACTACGTTGTATCGGCCGCGTCTGTATGTTATGTCAAACTGGTACTGCTGCAATTCCAGCGCCCAGCGCTCGATTCTTCCAGTTGGGTTGTCGATCGAATTGAGCCATTTCAAAGCGAGGTGGTCCGTGATGACTTCGAAGTGGTAGCCCTCCAGATAACAGCGTAACTGCCTTATCGCCCAGACAATCGCTAAGCATTCCTTCTCCGTAGCTGATTAGTTCTCCTCGGCTCAGAGGAGCCGTCGACTTGCGTAGGCGATTACCCGTTCTGTTCCCTGCAAGTTTTGCGTCAGCACTGCTCCGACCCAAAGTCGCTGGCATCCGTTTGAAGCGTAAACTTTTCCGTAAACTCAGGGCATGCCAAGACCGGTGCTTTCGTGAGTTTGCCCTTTAATTCCTCGAACGCTGCTTGTTGTTCCGCGCCCCAAATCCTTTTCTTGTCCTTTCGCAGGAGACTCGTCATTGGCTGCACGATGGTGGCGAAGTTTGGGACAAAACGGCGATACCAAGTTGCCATTCCTATGCAGCGTCGGAACTCTTTGGGTGTAGTTGGCGGTACCAAGCGTTGCACTGCTGCGATTTTGTCCGGATCCGTATGTATACCGGTACCGCCTTCGTTGAAAGAAGCTGCACTTCTTCTGGTTCAACTTCAGGTTTGCCTTCAACAGTCGTCTGAATACCTCGCGTAAGTGTTCCACGTGTTCCTCCAGCGTAGCTCCGATGACAATAATGTCATCCAAGTAAGCGAAGGCGTATGGGTCCATTTCCGGGCCGATGACACTGTCCAATTCGCGTTGGAATGTCGCTGGGGCTGAGTGTAGCCCGAACGGCATAACCTTCCACTGGCCACCAGGATTTGCCAGTACCCGTTCTTAAGGTCCAACATGGATATTTACTTAGCGTTGCGTAGCCGTTACAGTATGTAGTTGATGCGTGGTAAAGGTAGTTTTTCTGTTCTTCCAAAATGTCCGGTAGCGTTCGGGGTCGTTTCCGAAACGAGTTCGCTCTCCGGGCCTTGCAAGCTTCTGCCAATGGTTCAAAGATAAAATCCTGGTGGGTCGTTTTGTCGTGCTCGGGGTCTGCCTAGTTTGCCCTGTCCTTGCGATGTCGGCCGGCTCAGTGTTACGTGCATCCTGCGTTGTTGTAACACTAGCCTGCGCTGTCTCTGTTGGGTCGGCTGGCTCCGTGCTGTGTGCGTCCCGCGTTGGTGGTAGACCGGCCAGCCCAGTTTCTACGAAGTTGGCTGGCGCAGTGTTACGTGCATCCTGCGTTGTTATAACACTAGCCTGCGCTGTCTCCGTGGGGCCTGGTTAAGTGTTATGTGCGTCCCGCGTTGGTGGTAGACCGGCCAGCCCAGTCTCTATGAAGTTGGCTGGCGCAGTGTTACGTGCATCCTGCGTTGTTGTAGCACTAGCCTGCGCTGTCTCCGTGGGGTCTGGCTCAGTGTTATGTGCGTTCCGCGTGGCGGTGTCGGTTGTTGGGGTCATCAGCATCGGGTGCGTTTGAGGATCGGGCGCCTGTGTCAGTTGTAGGAAGGCTCGCCCGCACTGGATTTTTGCGCGAATTCCACACAAAAAGTCGATCGCGTTGCTGCTGTGTCCAGTGTTGCTACTACCGGGGTGGCCCCTATGGTCACGAGAGCTGCGATCCTCCCCACCACCAAACGTAGCGGGTGAACTAATGACGAGGGCTCCCACTGTTGTTGGTCTCTCCCCAGTCCTCTTCTGTGTGAGGGCGCTGCCCGTTTCCCGATCGTGCGACACGGCAACATCCTGTGGTGCGAGTGCCGCGTCGGCCACATTCCCAGCAGAATAGCAACTGGGGGTTCCGGCACTCCTTGGAAAAATGTCCAATCTCCCCGCAATTTCGGCAGGCTCGCTTCGCATCCACCGTCCCGCCCGTATCCTGTGATGCCTTCTGTGCTGGCGTTGTTTCAGGTTTCCTTATTGGTAACGCCAGGTCCCAGCTACCTTGTCCGTGGTCTCCACTACCCTGATGGCGGCCCTGCGTTGTCGGGGTGTTTGCTGGCAACAGCTTTCCGTATCCCTTCGGGTCTCGGTCCTGAACAGTCTCAAAGTTTGTGACCAGCTGAGTCAATTCGGCCAACGTGTTGAATTCGTGTCTTTGTGTGAACAACTGGTACTGCGGCAACAAGTTCTCATAAGTCCTCTCTAGCTCCCGTTCCGGCGAATACTGGGCACGTTGCATCATCACCCGGAGTTCGATTAAGAAATCCTTGAAGGGTTCGCCTGGCCGCTGGAACCGCGTCTGTATAGTACTTTACAAGCGTTGAAAGTAACGTGGGGGTAAGAAAAAGTCTAGAAACTCGTTCTTAAACGACTCCCAAGGCTCGTCTTGCATCTTGTATGTCCAGAACCATCCTTCAGCTCGACCGGTAAAGAGACCGGATATGGTTCGCGGCAGCTGGTCGGCATTCACCCTGTATGAGGTTACCTGCTCCTCCAGTTTCTCCACGAAGCTGAGTGGGTCTGAGATGCCATCGAACATGACACCCCAGCTGCGTAGCTTATCGGCCAGCACCGAGCAGGATATCTCCTCTCGACCTATCTTCTTGATACTGGCCCCGGTGTCATGGGTAACGGCCCGTTCCTGCATTAGACCCGGCAGAGTGTGCACTGGCACTTTGAACCGGTACTCCTCCTTGTGTGCTTGGACTTCCGAAAAAAAACACACTCCCTCCCATTTAAAATCCCGCAGACTTAAGGTCAGGACCCCTGTCCCATGTTTTGGTGCGGCCGTTGTTCGTCGTTGTTGTTGTTGTTGTCGTTCATGTTAAATTTCTTCTAATTGTTTGCCTTTGCGTAGGCACTCTGGTATACTTTGAAAAACTAAAGAAACGTTTTCTTTTTGCAAAATCTCGGCGAGCCCGCGTGTAACTTGCGTGATGATGATTTTCGCACTTTTTGCACTCCTGCGTTGCTTTGATCTCCGATCGCGACTGCTCGCCTTGATTTTCGGGCGCGTGCCAAATTTTTGGCTGCTTAAGCCTCTGCCGTGGCCTCTGTCGCTGGGCCTCTGTCGTAGGTCTCTGTCGTGGCCTCTGCCGTTGATCATTCTGCCGGGGCCTCGGCCGTCGCCGGTGACTGTTGGCTGCTTAACCATCTGCCGTAGCCTCAGTCGTGGCCTCTGCCGCTGGGCCGCTGTCGTGACCTCTGTCGCTGGGCCTTTTAGCCGTGGTCTCTGTCGTCGCCGCTCTCGCTCTGATGTCTGCATTTCTGCCAGCGTCGCGTCTGCCAGACGCCGTCTGGTCCCTTTTCGTTGCTGTCAGACTTTGCTTTACTGCGCGCGAGAGCGCACATGATCCCGTTATAAACCAGTGATACGCACCGCTATCAGTGATGAGCACTGATAATAGTGATGAGCATCACTGGTTCGTTTGCCTACTTGTTCCCCGGTATTAAAGCTAGGTTTTACCTTTCTTATGTTTGGATATAATTCCTACAATAATTAAATAGTACAAATTCATTTTGCTTACCTCTACTTAAGTCTAAGTGTTGTGGAGGAGCTTTATTGCTACCTCACACTCCCTCCCTACTTCGGGGTAATAAAACGACGGTCAGCTCGCGCGATCGGTTGACGCTATATCGCATGGTGTATTGCCCCATCATTTTGAGGTTTCGAACTCCCAGTCGTGCGTCTGGGTCGCTGATGTACTCCTGGATGAACATCTGTTGCGGTAGCTGTCGGGGTTCGGGTCCGACCCGCCACCCTTCTAGGGCTGTGGCCCACTCCTCGTCCGTGGCCGTCTCTTCTCCCGGGCTGGTATCTATCAAGACCTCACCGACGGTTGGGTGCTCTTCCAGCACATGCATCAGCCAGTCGGCGACCTCCCCCTCGAGCGCTGGGGTGGTGTGGTGGGTGGTGTCTGGGCTGGCTCCGTCCCCTTGTTCTCCTACCGGCTGTGGGTCACTGCTAGACTCGATGGCCGCCTCCGTTATGTCGGAATAATTACTGGACCGCAATACGTCCTGATCCTCAACCAGCCATGGAGGGGTACCCTTGTTCACCGTAGCGCACTGCCAATCGGTATGCTGCTGAGCTCGCCATGCTGTCGGTGGATTCCGTGCGTGCGGGGGATACCGGGTGACTTAGAGGGCCGTCCTCGGTTAGCTCAGGCTAGCGTCGGGTCGTGCTGCGGTCGTCGTCCTCTATGCGGCTATTTAGGACCCAATTTAGGGGGGCCCGGACACCTCCAGTCCCGAAGCGGCCGTCGGGCTGCACCTCTGACTCTGAGCTGAGTGAGATGATGTCCTCGCTTATGCAACTTTTATCAATCCAGCCCTGAACGGCCCGCATACAAATTGCTGTAGGTAGCGGCTCCGGGTGCACATCCTCCGTTGCCTCGATCCGGGGCAGTGCTGGTTCCTGCGAGTGCTGACCCCAGGGACGCCCTACAAATACGTCTCTTGCCCCCAGGGGCCGTGACTCCAGTTCGTCTTCCGATGATGTCGTACTAGATTAAAAAATAAAACTATGTTGTGTGTTTTCTTAACTACTTATGCTACCCAACTGACTTAGCCTTGCGGTGTGGTGACTTACAAACTTTTTTTTTTGTTTTTTTTTTTTCGTTTTACTCTTACTACCTACGTATAATTTGTACGGTTGGCCCCTCTTGGGGCGGGGACGTTATATTGGCTCACCAATGACTTTGCTGTGGCTGGTTATCCGTTGCTAGTGTCGTTGTCTCTGGTGTCGGCGTCGCTGGTGTCGTTGTCGTCTGTGTTGAATTCCTTGAGGTCGGCCAGGGTCGCCGTTTTCCGCTGTCGCCCGGTCAAGCTTTGTAGTCGCACTAATTTCGGGGAAATGAACTTTACTACTTTGTATGGTCCGTCGAACTTTGCGGCTAGCTTCGCTGTGAACCCTTCTGTAGCCTTCGAAAGGTGGTGCTGTCGCACTAGTACCAATGAGATTGTAGTTCTTGCTTTGCTCCTGTGACGCTCGCTGAATGTTCTGCTGAACGACCTGATAGATGCCTTTAACCTGGCTACCTTGGTCTCTGGTTCTTCGGTGTTTTCTCCGAGTCCCGGCGTGACCTTCTCATAGAGGGCTCCTGGTAGTTTAGGTTCCCGACCCTGTACTAAGAATGCGGGGCTAAATCCTGTAGTGTCTGACGTGCTGCTGTTAATTGCCAGGCTCAGTTCCGGCAGTAGTTCGTCCCAGGTGTTCTGATCTCCATCGATGTACTGCGCTATCATCGTCTTGATAGTCCGGGTCGCTCTCTCCGTGGGGCTCTGCTGAGGGGTGTACGGGTCCGTGTGTTCCAATGTCATTCCTGCCGTCTTGCAGAACCTTTTAAACGACTTGCTGGTGAATTGTGTGCCGTTATCGCACACAAACTTCTGCGGCACGCCAAATCGGCTAAGTATCCTCTCCCTAAACGACTTTTCCAGTTAGGCGGTGGTGGCCTTCCGTAAGGGCACTAGCTCTACCCATTTGGAGAACACGTCGAAAAAGACCAGGAGGCTGGTATTGCCGTGTTTGGACCTCGGGAGGGGCCCCATGAAATCCGCGCAGAGTATGTCGAACGGACCTTGGGCTTGGCTTGGTTTGACTCACCTTGAACTTCTGACACTGCACCTCCTGATGTACCGTGCCACATCCCGGAAAATGCCTGGCCAATAGTATCGTTGTTGTATCCTGGTCGCCGTCTTTCGTATTTCCCAAATGTCCTGCTGTCGGGTGGTCATGGCACTCTTCCAAGACCCGTTGTCGTTTGTCGTTGGCTACGCAAAGTTTCCAAGTCACCTTTTCTTCCGCGGGAGGCCGTTGGCCCGTTTGCCGTTAGATTTGCCCGTTTTCGCATATGTATTCGGTGAACTTCCCGGGTTCTTTGTCCATCCGTCTGCTTAGTCATAGTAGCCATGGACACTTGGTGGCTTCTTCCTGCGTGCGCTGCAAGGTTTCCAAGGGTTGTCTGGAAAGGGCATCCGCGATTACGTTGTATCGGCCGCGTCTGTATGTTATGTCAAACTGGTACTGCTGCAATTCCAGCGCCCAGCGCTCGATTCTTCCAGTTGGGTTGTCGATCGAATTGAGCCATTTCAAAGCGAGGTGGTCCGTGATGACTTCGAAGTGGTAGCCCTCGAGATAACAGCGTAACTGCCTTATCGCCCAGACAATCGCTAAGCATTCCTTCTCCGTAGCTGATTAGTTCTCCTCGGCTCAGAGGAGCCGTCGACTTGCATAGGCGATTACCCGTTCTGTTCCCTGCAAGTTTTGCGTCAGCACTGCTCCGACCCAAAGTCGCTGGCATCCGTTTGAAGCGTAAACTTTTCCGTAAACTCAGGGCATGCCAAGACCGGTGCTTTCGTGAGTTTGCCCTTTAATTCCTCGAACGCTGCTTGTTGTTCCGCGCCCCAAATCCTTTTCTTGTCCTTTCGCAGGAGACTCGTCATTGGCTGCACGATGGTGGCGAAGTTTGGGACAAAACGGCGATATCAAGTTGCCATTCCTATGCAGCGTCGGAACTCTTTGGGTGTAGTTGGCGGTACCAAGCGTTGCACTGCTGCGATTTTGTCGGGATCCGTATGTATGCCGGTACCGCCTTCGTTGAAAGAAGCTGCACTTCTTCTGGTTCAACTTCAGGTTTGCCTTCAACAGTCGTCTGAATACCTCGCGTAAGTGTTCCACGTGTTATTCCAGCGTAGCTCCGATGACAATAATGTCATCCAAGTAAGCGAAGGCGTATGGGTCCATTTCCGGGCCGATGACACTGTCCAATTCGCGTTGGAATGTCGCTGGGGCTGAGTGTAGCCCGAACGGCATAACCTTCCACTGGCCACCAGGATTTGCCAGTACCCGTTCTTAAGGTCCAACATGGATATTTACTTAGCGTTGCGTAGCCGTTACAGTATGTAGTTGATGCGTGGTAAAGGTAGTTTTCCTGTTCTTCCAAAATGTCCGGTAGCGTTCGGGGTCGTTTCCGAAACGGGTTCGCTCTCCGGGCCTTGCAAGCATCTGCCAATGGTTCAAAGATAAAATCCTGGTGGGTCGTTTTGTCGTGCTCGGGGTCTGCCTAGTTTGCCCTGTCCTTGCGATGTCGGCCGGCTCATTGTTACGTGCATCCTGCGTTGTTGTAACACTAGCCTGCGCTGTCTCTGTTGGGTCGGCTGGCTCCGTGCTGTGTGCGTCCCGCGTTGGTGGTAGACCGGCCAGCCCAGTTTCTACGAAGTTGGCTGGCGCAGTGTTACGTGCATCCTGCGTTGTTATAACACTAGCCTGCGCTGTCTCCGTGGGGCCTGGTTAAGTGTTATGTGCGTCCCGCGTTGGTGGTAGACCGGCCACCCAGTCTCTATGAAGTTGGCTGGCGCAGTGTTACGTGCATCCTGCGTTGTTGTAGCACTAGCCTGCGCTGTCTCCGTGGGGTCTGGCTCAGTGTTATGTGCGTTCCGCGTGGCGGTGTCGGTTGTTGGGGTCATCAGCATCGGGTGCGTTTGAGGATCGGGCGCCTGTGTCAGTTGTAGGAAGGCTCGCCCGCACTGGATTTTTGCGCGAATTCCACACAAAAAGTCGATCGCGTTGCTGCTGTGTCCAGTGTTGCTACTAGCGGGGTGGCCCCTATGGTCACGAGAGCTGCGATCCTCCCCACCACCAAACGTAGCGGGTGAACTAATGACGAGGGCTCCCACTGTTGTTGGTCTCTCCCCAGTCCTCTTCTGGGTGAGGGCGCTGCCCGTTTCCCGATCGTGCGACACGGCAACATCCTGTGGTGCGAGTGCCGCGTCGGCCACATTCCCAGCAGAATAGCAACTGGGGGTTCCGGCACTCCTTGGAAAAATGTCCAATCTCCCCGCAATTTCGGCAGGCTCGCTTCGCATCCACCGTCCCGCCCGTATCCTGTGATGCCTTCTGTGCTGGCGTTGTTTCAGGTTTCCTTATTGGTAACGCCAGGTCCCAGCTACCTTGTCCGTGGTCTCCACTACCCTGATGGCGGCCCTGCGTTGTCGGGGTGTTTGCTGGCAACAGCTTTCCGTATCCCTTCGGGTCTCGGTCCTGAACAGTCTCAAAGTTTGTGACCAGCTGAGTCAATTCGGCCAACGTGTTGAATTCGTGTCTTTGTGTGAACAACTGGTACTGCGGCAACAAGTTCTCATAAGTCCTCTCTAGCTCCCGTTCCGGCGAATACTGGGCACGTTGCATCATCACCCGGAGTTCGATTAAGAAATCCTTGAAGGGTTCGCCTGGCCGCTGGAACCGCGTCTGTATAGTAGTCTGCCTGTATAATAGTCTGCCTAGTTTGCCCTGTCCTTGCGATGTCGGCCGGCTCATTGTTACGTGCATCCTGCGTTGTTGTAACACTAGCCTGCGCTGTCTCTGTTGGGTCGGCTGGCTCCGTGCTGTGTGCGTCCCGCGTTGGTGGTAGACCGGCCAGCCCAGTTTCTACGAAGTTGGCTGGCGCAGTGTTACGTGCATCCTGCGTTGTTATAACACTAGCCTGCGCTGTCTCCGTGGGGCCTGGTTAAGTGTTATGTGCGTCCCGCGTTGGTGGTAGACCGGCCACCCAGTCTCTATGAAGTTGGCTGGCGCAGTGTTACGTGCATCCTGCGTTGTTGTAGCACTAGCCTGCGCTGTCTCCGTGGGGTCTGGCTCAGTGTTATGTGCGTTCCGCGTGGCGGTGTCGGTTGTTGGGGTCATCAGCATCGGGTGCGTTTGAGGATCGGGCGCCTGTGTCAGTTGTAGGAAGGCTCGCCCGCACTGGATTTTTGCGCGAATTCCACACAAAAAGTCGATCGCGTTGCTGCTGTGTCCAGTGTTGCTACTACCGGGGTGGCCCCTATGGTCACGAGAGCTGCGATCCTCCCCACCACCAAACGTAGCGGGTGAACTAATGACGAGGGCTCCCACTGTTGTTGGTCTCTCCCCAGTCCTCTTCTGGGTGAGGGCGCTGCCCGTTTCCCGATCGTGCGACACGGCAACATCCTGTGGTGCGAGTGCCGCGTCGGCCACATTCCCAGCAGAATAGCAACTGGGGGTTCCGGCACTCCTTGGAAAAATGTCCAATCTCCCCGCAATTTCGGCAGGCTCGCTTCGCATCCACCGTCCCGCCCGTATCCTGTGATGCCTTCTGTGCTGGCGTTGTTTCAGGTTTCCTTATTGGTAACGCCAGGTCCCAGCTACCTTGTCCGTGGTCTCCACTACCCTGATGGCGGCCCTGCGTTGTCGGGGTGTTTGCTGGCAACAGCTTTCCGTATCCCTTCGGGTCTCGGTCCTGAACAGTCTCAAAGTTTGTGACCAGCTGAGTCAATTCGGCCAACGTGTTGAATTCGTGTCTTTGTGTGAACAACTGGTACTGCGGCAACAAGTTCTCATAAGTCCTCTCTAGCTCCCGTTCCGGCGAATACTGGGCACGTTGCATCATCACCCGGAGTTCGATTAAGAAATCCTTGAAGGGTTCGCCTGGCCGCTGGAACCGCGTCTGTATAGTACTTTACAAGCGTTGAAAGTAACGTGGGGGTAAGAAGAAGTCTAGAAACTCGTTCTTAAACGACTCCCAAGGCTCGTCTTGCATCTTGTATGTCCGGAACCATCCTTCAGCCCGACCGGTAAAGAGACCGGATATGGTTCGCGGCAGCTGGTCGGCATTCACCCTGTATGAGGTTACCTGCTCCTCCAGTTTCTCCACGAAGCTGAGTGGGTCTGAGATGCCATCGAACATGACACCCCAGCTGCGTAGCTTATCGGCCAGCACCGAGCAGGATATCTCCTCTCGACCTATCTTCTTGATACTGGCCCCGGTGTCATGGGTAACGGCCCGTTCCTGCATTAGACCCGGCAGAGTGTGCACTGGCACTTTGAACCGGTACTCCTCCTTGTGTGCTTGGACTTCCGAAAAAAAACACACTCCCTCCCATTTAAAATCCCGCAGACTTAAGGTCAGGACCCCTGTCCCATGTTTTGGTGCGGCCGTTGTTCGTCGTTGTTGTTGTTGTTGTCGTTCATGTTAAATTTCTTCTAATTGTTTGCCTTTGCGTAGGCACTCTGGTATACTTTGAAAAACTAAAGAAACGTTTTCTTTTTGCAAAATCTCGGCGCGCCCGCGTGTAACTTGCGTGATGATGATTTTCGCACTTTTTGCACTCCTGCGTTGCTTTGATCTCCGATCGCGACTGCTCGCCTTGATTTTCGGGCGCGTGCCAAATTTTTGGCTGCTTAAGCCTCTGCCGTGGCCTCTGTCGCTGGGCCTCTGTCGTAGGTCTCTGTCGTGGCCTCTGCCGTTGATCATTCTGCCGGGGCCTCGGCCGTCGCCGGTGACTGTTGGCTGCTTAACCATCTGCCGTAGCCTCAGTCGTGGCCTCTGCCGCTGGCTTGCTGTCGTGACCTCTGTCGCTGGGCCTTTTAGCCGTGGTCTCTGTCGTCGCCGCTCTCGCTCTGATGTCTGCATTTCTGCCAGCGTCGCGTCTGCCAGACGCCGTCTGGTCCCTTTTCGTTGCTGTCAGACTTTGTTTTACTGCGCGCGAGAGCGCACATGATCCCCTTATAAACCAGTGATACTCACCGCTATCAGTGATGAGCACTGATAATAGTGATGCGCATCACTGGTTCGTTTGCCTACTTGTTCCCCGGTATTAAAGCTAGGTTTTATCTTTCTTATGTTTGGATATAATTCCTACAATAATTAAATAGTACAAATTCATTTTGCTTACCTCTACTTAAGTCTAAGTGTTGTGGAGGAGCTTTATTGCTACCTCACAAGGGGTAAAAAGTTACGTGTGGATCTAATGGAAACATTTAATTTTATTCGACTTAGAAGAACTGATGAGTCGATTTCACCATTAAGTAGATTAGTGTTAAATACTACACCATGTATAATTCTGCGGATCAACAGGGAATGAAGATTAATTAAAAGAAGTTTACTTGAGTAGGGGGGTAGGTCTATTCCAGGAACCCAGTTAAAATATCTAAGCGCAAACAGAAGAAATTTTCTCTGCACAGACTCAATTCTATCCTGGTGAATCCCGTATAGCGGGGACCACACACAAGATCCATACTCCAGGATGGGACGTACTAGGGATGTATATAGCGTTTTAGTGGTGTAGGGATCATTAAACTCTTTTGACCACCGCTTAGTGAAGCCAAGTACATTTATGGCCTTATGGACCATCGACGATATGTGAGAGTCAAATTTTAATTTGCTATCAAGAATGATGCCTAAATCTTTAATTTCAAAAACGCTGACAAGTGGTGAAGCATCAAGCACGTAGTGAGCAGTATGAGTGGTACCTCTACTAAAAGTCATGATTTTACATTTTGAACATTTTAAATTTAGTAAGTTATAACGGCACCAAGCTGACAGTGCACCCAAGTCCGACTGTAGTAAGTTACACAGAGAGTCATCATTATAGGTGAAACATAGCTTTACATTATCAGCAAAAATAAATACACGAGAATTAGTAATAACAGCAGGAATATCGTTAATAAAGAGATTAAATAGCAATGGTCCTAGGTGACTCCCCTGAGGGACACCAGAGGTAACAAAAATAGATTTGGATACAGAAGATTTAAAAACCACTTTTCGTGTTCGGCCACACAAGTTCTCAGAAAGCCACGACAAGAGTTTCGCTGGAAATCCAATAATATTTAATTTTTCGAGCAGCAAAGAATGACTTACAGAATCAAATGCCTTACTAAAATCTGTATGAACGACGTCAGTTTGCATTTTAGCCTGAAACCCTTTGATAACAATTGAGATGAACTCAAGAAAGTAAGTGGTAGTAGATCTTTGCCTAACAAAACCGTGTTGATAAGGGGATAAAATTGCAGCATATAATTTTTTCAAAGACTTTCGGAATGGCAGACAACTTGGACATAAAGTTTTTAACGTTAGACTTAGAAGGAACAGTGAGGGAAACACAAATATCCATATGCGAATTCAAGGTCTTGTAAAAAATGGTGATGGTGATGATGATGATTAGTGTGCTGAAGAAGATCATTCAATTTTGTAAAGTTAGTTTTACGAAAACAACGTTTTAAAAGAATTATTAGATGCTGCACTAGGGTTAAGAATTTCAAAGGAAAGTTTTAAAGTTGGATGGTAGGTATCTTCAGGAAGCACTAGAGGGGATACTCTACTAACATTACTACAATCAGAATCCGAAACAAATATCAAATCTAACATTTTATTACTACAGTTATAGTGATACAGTGATAGGCCTAACTCTAGAAGGCCATCGATAAAATCATCAGAAGTTGCTGGTAATTGCGCCGAAGATGTGTCATTCACAGACCATACAACATGTGGCAAATTAAAATCACCAACCACTATAAGTTGATCCATATCCGTCAACAACGACGAAACAAGCTGCAGAGCATTCGGGTGGGATATGTAAATGTTATAATCAGAATTGGGAGGAATATATGAGCAAGTAATATACAATAAGCAGCCGCTACATAATATTTTAACACATAGCAACTCTATAACCGGATGATCATGAGAATGAATACAAAAGTCAACAGCTATGAGAACCCCACCCCCCTTGCTGGTGCGATCGCATCTGTACAAGTTATACTTATTAGGCAAAACGGAATAATCAGGTATATCAGCTTTTAACAAGGTTTCTGTGAGTGCAACTATCTGTTAATCAAAGGATAAGATGTTTACTTTAAATTTAGAAAGTTTATTGTTAAGGCCTCGAACATTTTGATAGACCTTTTATTAGTTTTTTGCCGTCGAAGTTGAGGCAACAGGATGGATAACAGGCGATGCACTGCTGATTCTAATACCATTATTAACATTGTTTCGCCTGTTAACATACTCCATTACCACGATCATAAGTGGCCAAAACTTTTCAGAACAAATTGTTGTGAAAAATTCTGGCGGAACACCCAACTTAAAAGAAGATATGCTTCGGGCGTGTTTAAATTTAAACTTTTCCACAGTATCGCGAGGGGAATCAATTTTAGTTTTAACGTAGGCATTTACATCCTCCAATGAAGTATCGGAAGCAAGCCTTGAATCGATAAATCCAGCTATTTCGCACGCCCTTACAGCTGAAACAACCAAATTTGGGGAGGATATAGCTACTAGCAACCTCCAGAAAACTGGAGCCCCACTCACTCATTCTGCCCCAGTCCACCCGTGGTTAATAAACAAAAATGCCTATATCTTCCACAGCTTAAGAGCTAGAGCCACCAAATTTGGTGCCAAGATAGGTGTTGGCAATCCCCAACAAAATTAAAAAAAATTTGGATGGCACGTAATTCTATAGTGCCCTAGCCGCCCCCAACCGCCCCAACGCTACGCTAAAAACGGTAGTGCGTGTATTTTCCATAGTGTTTGAGCTAGATTGACAAAGTTTGGTAGGTAGATAACTGGTAACGACCCCCCAAAAACTGATCAAAGTTATGGAGCCCCACCCACCCATTCCACCCCCAGCCCCCTCGCAGTTTAAAAGCAGAAATGCTTATATCTTTTACAGTTTTTGAGCTAGAGCCACCAAATTTTGTGCCAAGGTTTTTAATCACCTCCTCACCTCCAAGAAAAATGCATAAGAACTTTGGATGTCACGCCAATCCATTCTGCCTAAGATGCCCCAAACTGACCCGACACTTCACTAAAAACGGGAATACGGGTATTTGCCAAAGTGTTAAGGCTAGAGTCACCAAATTTGGTAGGAAGATAACTGTTAAGGATCCCAAAAAAAATGAGTCAATGTTTTGGAGCGATGGCCCCCCAACCCAAGCCACGCCCCCCTTACCACCCCTAGCCCCCTTCCCCGAAATGTTACTATTTTTGAGCTAGAGTCACCAAATTTGGTAGGAGGATAAAAATTGACATCATACACAGATCTGCAGCAAAAATTCTGATGCCACGCCCCCCATACCACCCCCAGCCACTACCTTTAACAAACTTTGAGCTAGAGTCACCAAATTTAGAAGAAAGATATCTTTTTGGCATCCCCATCTGCGCCAGACAATCTTTGAGGCAGCGTACACCCCTGCCGTATCCGCACCACATTGCAATCAGATCTCTTTTAATCTGTTATATTACTGGTATCGAGTATACCACAGTCTGTTGCGTCCTACTGCAGCGTTTCTACTTGTTTTATTTTTGCTTTGGGTGGGTGGTAGAACTGAGCATCAAATAATATAGAGCACTCACGCCGTACGCCGATTTTTATCACTTAGTACCAGTGCGATTGGATCCATTCAGACAATAGAGCGCAAAGAGAGCGTTGCCGAACTCTCTCGCCTCAAAACTTTGCAGGCAAAGTATGCCGCGTAAAAATGCAATTCATAGTTCTTATCGTTTTTTATAACACGGCGCTTCTTATTTAAATCAATCAAATTATCACGTTAAAACACGAGAGCAAACATTTTCATGTAAACAAAATCTTTGCACTAACTGTTTGTGGCAATAATTTTCGCTTGTCGGCTATATACGGTGTTTTACCACTTTCTTGATTCCGTTACTTGACTGCTTATTTCAAGCAAACAAGAAAACATAGTCATTATGTGGGATCGCGATATAATGAAAAAATGAATTGAAGAGTATGAAACATTTACCGTCTTATGGGATGTCTCGTCAGCAGACTACAAAAAAAGCACTAATCACAAAAGAAAGTCTCGCCACAAATTTTTAAAAAACGGATACCGTGTCGCTTTTTAAATTTAATAAACCATCCATCACTTGCACATAAAGACTTTTCAGCCTTATTGGGATATTCCTCCATAAATATTTGGCTTGCGCTTTTATTATTTTTCCATTTTAGGGTAATTTACAAATTTTCAATTTAAATATAAATAAAAATAAGAATCAATCCAAAAAACTGAACAATCTAAAATAAATTAAATTTTCATACTTATCCAATTTTCAATTTGTTCCTTTATCATTAATAAAAAATTTAAGCGAAGGTAGAGATTATATTGGGTTTGTGCAATGTCCGTCATGGTGTCTGTCCGTCATACCGTCCGTATGGTCGCAACTTTTTTCCACACCCTTCAAGTTAGGGACTTGAAAAAATCTTTATCTATGGCATAGTAAATTGAAGTGTCAAGATTGGATTTCTACGATAACTAGGAGGCTGGAAAATCGATAAACTCGATAACTCAAAATCAATAAATCCAGCTATTTCGCACGCCCTTACAGCTGAAACTACCAAATTTGGGGAGGAGATAGCTACTAGCAACCACCAGAAAACTGGAGCCCCACTCACTCATTCTGCCCCCAGTTCACCCGTGGTTAATAAACAAAAATGCCTATATCTTCCACAGCTTTAGAGCTAGAGCCACCAAATTTGGTGCCAAGATAGGTGTTGGCAATCACCAACAAAATTAAAAAAAATTTGGAAGGCACGTAACTCTATAGTGCCCTAGCCGCCCCCAACCGCCCCAACGCTACGCTAAAAACGGTAGTGCGTGTATTTTCCATAGTGTTTGAGCTAGAGTGACAAAGTTTGGTGGGTAGATAACTGGTAACGACCCCCCAAAAACTGATCAAAGTTATGGAGCCCCACCCATTCCACCCCCAGCCCCCTCGCAGTTTAAAAACAGAAATGCTTATATCTTTTACAGTTTTTGAGCTAGAGCCACCAAATTTTGTGCCAAGATAGGTGATTACAGCCTCAAAAAAAAATGCATACGAATTTTTAATGTCACGCCAATCCAGACTGCCTTAGATGCCCCAAACTGACCCGACGCTTCACTAAAAACGGGAATACGAGTATTTGCCAAAGTGTTAAGGCTAGAGTCAACAAATTTGATATGAAGATAACTGTTAACGATCCCAAAAAAACTGCGTCAATGTTTTGGAGCGATGATAATGAAAAAATGAATTGAAGAGTATGAAACATTTACCGTCTTATGGGATGTCTCGTCAGCAGACTACAAAAAAAGCACTAATCACAAAAGAAAGTCTCGCCACAAATTTTTAAAAAACGGATACCGTGTCGCTTTTTAAATTTAATAAACCATCCGTCACTTGCACAAAAAGACTTTTCAGCCTTATTGGGATTATTGTTATTATTATATTGGGGATGACTACACTGCGACCAAGCTGATCTATTGTGCCCCCTTCTTGGCTTATAGCTCTTCCATCAAGCCCAAGTGTTGTACAAAAGCAAGTACCTTTGTTGGGTCGATGGTTTCTAAATCGCTGAATTCAACAATATGTTTTCCTAGAAAACTACTTCTTTTCCTCACTAAGGCTACGCATTCTGCTATGATGTGCAAGGAGGATTCTCCTTCCATTTCACAGAATCTGCAAGTCTCGCTGCTGACTATACCTAGCTTTGCCAGGTGACCTCTTAGTCTACAGTGTCCCGTCAAAAGACCGGTGAGTATCCTGAGTCTATTTTTGCCCATCGATATTACTTGCTTAAACCGTTTGAGGTTATAGCCACCCAAGAGAAGTTTTGCTTGTCTGAGTCCTGGTGTCCTTGCCCAGCTCGTTCTTCGCAAAAATCCCTCTTCGTTCCTAAGCTCTTGCCGTATTGTGCTTCTTCCTATACCACAATACGGCTCAGGTCCTATGAGGGGTGTCGCTGCCCCCATTCTTGCTTGCTTGTCTGCCTCTTCGTTCCCCGCTATGTTGACATGTCCCGGGACCCATCTTAGGGCAAGCCTATTTTGTGATCCCAGAGTGTCTAGCTTGGTTCGTACCTCATGAACTATCTTTGACCTAATTTCGGTCTTACTAAGTGCCATTATTGCTGCTTGGCTATCGGATAAGATGGCTATGTCTCTATTCCGATAGTTACGCTTTAAATTAACGTCCACACACCTCCCTATTGCACATACCTCAGCTTGGAATATGCTGGTGTGCTTACCTAGGGGCTCGTGGTAAGTTAGCCGAGGGCCCACCACACCAAGACCGGAGCCTTGATGCTCTAGGGAACCATCGGTGTAGCATTTTATGGTGTGTGGCTTCATGTTGTGGACCTCTTCTAAAGATGTCCACTCCTTTTTGTTACAGAGGTGAACTTGAAAATTTTGCTCGAACATATGTTCGGCTTTCATTTCGTCCCTTGGCTGTGCCAGAAGGGGAAGTTCAAGTCCTCTCCCAACTCCTTCAACGGACATTCTTAAAAGCGTTGCTTTTTGTTGCAGCCTAATTGTGTGATGGAGTGGTGTTAACTCCAATGTGGTGTTAACTCAAGCGCGGATGTGGGACAGGTCCTCATCGCTCCTGTGATTCCTACACATGCCATTCTTTGTAGCTTCTGAAGCTGCTTCTGCACAGTGATTTGTTGTGCCTTAACCCCCCATGCAATCGCTCCGTACGTGAGCATGGGTCTTACTACCATGAGGTATAGCCATCTTATTATATTTGGTGATGTTCCCCATGACTTCCCGGCTATGTTACGACACGCATACAGCGCTCTGCAGCACTTTGCAATCGTATTTTGAACATGGGTACCAAAGTTTAATTTGCTGTCGAAAGTGACCCCAAGGTATTTGACTTCCTTGCTTGTTTCTATTGGGCTCCCCGCGAGCCTAATCTCCCTCATCCTTTGTAGCTTGTATCTTCTGGTGAACGGAACGATGATTGTTTTCGCAGGGTTTAGGTTGAGACCAACCTCCCTACACCAATCATGCGTGATCCTAAGTCCCAGTTGAACATTATCACAAAGAGTTTCTTCATACTTGCCCCGAGCTATTATCACAATGTCGTCTGCATAGCCCTGACATTGGATACCACTGTTGGCGAGTCTACTTAATAATTCGTCTACTAGTATACTCCATAAGAGGGGTGATAAAACCCCCCCTTGTGGACAGCCCCTTGTGGTTATTACTGTTACGGTACTATCTTGTATAGATGCCGTAGCCTGTCTGGACCCTAGTAAGGATGATATCCATCTACTAGTTGTACTGTCCAGCCCTCTTCTATTCAAGGTAGCCTTGACAGCATCCATTGATGTGTTGTCGAAAGCGCCTTCAATGTCTAAAAATGCACAGACTGCTACTTCTTTGTTTACTACTGCCGCCCGCAAAGTGCGGTGCAGCTCATACAGGGCAGTGTCCGTAGATCTGCCTGTTCTGTATGCATGCTGCGTTGCTTGCAGTGGACTCTGTGTAAGCAGAGTGCTCCTGATGTTATAATCCACCAGCTTTTCCAACGTTTTCAGCAAAAACGATGTTAAGCTAATGGGTCTGAAGGACTTTGGCTTGCTGGTATCTGTCTTCCCTGCCTTGGGGATGAAGACCACCCTAGCTCTACTCCAAGTGCTTGGTATATGACCAAGTGCTAGGCTACTGACCAGGATTTTCCTTAGAGTGGGTAGGAGTATTCCCCGTCCCTGCTGCAGGAATACCGGTGATATACAATCCAGACCGGGAGATTTGTAAGGCTGGAAGGTTCCAATTGCCCATTTTAGTTTCTCCGCTGTTACCACCGACTTGGCGCATGCCCAGTCAGTGGCCGTTGGTCTGTACTGAATCTCTGTATCTAGAGGTTCGCACTGTTGCCAGGGGATACTTCCTGGGAAGTGCGTCTCAAACAGAAGCTCTAATCTTTGCATGTTGGTGCTCGTATATGAATTGTCTATACGTTTCAGGGCTAAATTACCCTCCGGTGCCCGCTTTGATAATGCTCTATGGAGCCGGGCACCTTCGCTTGTAATTGCTATGCCTTCACAGAAGTCCCTATAGTTCCTACGCTTGGCCTTCCTGATCTCCTTGCTGTAGGGGGTGAGGCTTTCGCGGTATGTATCCCATGACCCGTCTCTCTTGGCTTTATTGAAGAGGTGACGGGTGGTGAGCCGCAGTCTTTCAAGACCGTCATTCCACCATGGGGCATCTTTTTCTTTACGCGTTCTCCCTAGTGGGCAGCTTTCTTCATACGCATTTTTAATGCTACTGTTCAGATTTCTAACAACTCTTTCTAGCTCACTCGTGTATCTGGGTATTGCAGAGCTCTCAATGACTAGGTTAAGTTCTAGGGTAGACCTAAATTTATCCCAGTTCGTTTTTCTGGGGTTGCGAGTTGGTATACTACTATCCGTATTAATCTGAAGTTTAAATAGGATGATCCTGTGATCGGACATGGATTCTTCTGGAGAGACATGCCATTCTCTGAAATGTGGCCTGAGAGACCGACTAATCAGAGTAATGTCTAATACCTCTTCTCTAGCTCTAGTTACAAATGTCGGTGTTGATCCGACATTACCAATTTCTAAATTATACTTGAATATAAAGTTGGTAAGACACTCACCCCTTGTGTTGATGTCCGTGCTGCCCCATATGGAATGGTGTGCATTGGCATCGCAGCCGATTATTACCGGCAGCTTCTCTCTCCTGCAGTGATCCATCAGCTTTTCTATTTCCGGTGGCGGGCAGTCCGCATCACCAGCAAAATAGGCTGATGCCACCACAATAGGGGGGGGCGTTACCTCTTGTCCTTACGGCAATCGGTACGCAGTCCCTAGTGAAGAATTCTGAAAGAATAGTAAAATTAATAAATTTCCTTACCATGATGCATGCTCTAGGTATAGGATCTCTTTGATCCCAGATTACCTTTGAGTCGGCGGTGTACAGGCCTTTTATGCCATTGTTGACCCATGGCTCCTGTACCAGGGCTAGCCCAAGATGTTGGGTGATAAACATCCTGGCCAAGACAGCAGAGGCTGGCTTAGCGCGATGGAGGTTTATCTGGGCTAGCCCAGTGACGATGACGTTTGACGTCACCATCAGTCTTCCGCCGCTCCAGCTCCTGGTGATGCAGAGTTGCTCACATCACCGCTGCCCGTCACGGTGACGTCAGCTTCTTCCTCTGCGATTTGCAGCTCCTCAGCCAGTTCCTGCGAGGACATCGGCAGCTCCTCATCCATCCCTTCCAGCTCTGCTGGACCGAGCGTCATCTCCGCCAAGTCTTTGTCCTCGGCCAGATCCTCCGATGAATCGGTGACATCTGCTAGATGAACACTCGGAACAGTGGCGGTGGGAGGTGTGGGTGCCGAGCCTGCAGCTCCAGAGGCTGTCGTTTTGGCGGGGGCAGTCCTCGCGCCAACACTCTTCTTTTTCAGACCGCTAACGGGGATGGTCCCGTAGCGGAATGAGATCTGGTGGCCTCTCGCCACTATCGCGTTCTTGGAGGCCTTATCGATGCCTATTACCAATATCGCACCTCCGCCTTCTATTCTCCTCGACAGCACCTTCCACGAGTCGGTCTCGATCTTGTTCTGGTTCCTCAGCAGAACCAACAAGGATTCGGTTGACCGATCCGCGCTTCTTGGGCAGAAGATGGTGATGTTATGGGGTGATGAGATATCATCACCCAACTTGCAGTGCAGTGGAGCCCCTTTCCATGACTGCAGTCTCGACGCCACGGTCCTCAGCCACTCCGCTGAGTGATCGTCGGAGCACTCAATGACCAGGTAGCCAACCCGGAAATGAATGCCCGCGAACGCGACCGCGGTGTCCCATCCTGTGAGGATAACCTCGTCCAGGATGGCCTCTTCCAATGCGGACAAGTCCCCATGGCTGAGCATTACCTGCGGGTATTCCACAGGTAACACGGCCACCTTGACCTTTTTCGCAATCGCTGCATACGATATGCGAGTCTCGGTGGACACTGGTGAGGAAGACCTCACTGCTGTTGCTGCGGTGGCTGCAGATGTGCCGGGACGCTCTTCTGTGCACGCCCTCTTGGGGGTGGCAGTGGGTGGCGTCAGGGTGCTGCTAAGGCGTTTGGGGGCTGCTCCCCGTGCCTGACTTGCCGAGTCCCGTCCGGCCGTTGCCATGCGCAGTGCCTCAGCTGGGGGTAGTCCCTGCTGAAGGTACCTTAGGTACCATTTGGTTTTCGAGCCGTTGAGGGCTTTTCGGTTTGGGTCGTCCAAACCGCCCGGCTCTCCCAATTTTGGCAGCTGCGCTTGTGGCTGCTGGCGCTGCACGCCATGTCGCCTAACTGCGCTTAGACTTGGTCACATCGGCTGGGATGGTCCAGCCGAGCTACCTCCTCCTGCAGTTGGGGCGACATGGTGACGTGGGGCTTCCCTCGTCCGCTGCGCGCGCGCTGTTACTGTCGCCGCCTGCTGCCTCCTCCTTTGCTCCGCCTGTTGAGGGCGCCGTGGGGGTAGTCCCACGTTGGAGGGCCGATCCCCGTCAAGGAGGCGGTCCTCAAAGTGCCTCGCGACACTGGCAGCAGGGGTATCCCGCTGTACTTTAAAATCTTTTTTTGCGTTCTTCATGTTTTCCCACGAGTTGCAGAGAAATATTAGGTCCACCCGGGCAGAGATCTGCAATACCCGGGTAAGGCTAATTAGAACAGGCGGTCGCCATCTGCCTGAGCTCACCGTTAGCGACTGGGCTAGTTTTTAATCCGGGCCCCCGGCCAAGTTGACTTTCAGCACGGTTCGAATTACACCTTAGTCCAGCCCGGAGTGAGATATGGGGGGGTTGGGATGGGGGTAGGTATGTGTGAGGGAGTGTTGGAAGTGTGTGAGGCTATGCTTTAAAGACGGCGACACAAGCGTCTTGTCGCTTCTCGCTTATTCGCAGCTAACCTCATAAGAGGCCGTTCGCTATCCGCAACCCGCGACCCGCCTGGTGGCCTCAGCTTAGCCCCCTCCGAACTATCTCACAAGTTCTTCAGACCAAGGCCTTATTGGGATATTCCTCCATAAATATTTGGATTGCGCTTCTAGTATTTTTCCATTTTAGGGTAATTTACGAATTTTCAATTTAAATATAGATAAAAATAAGAATCAATCCAAAAAAATTCTCAATGGTTCAAAACTAAATAAAATAATACCCCAAAAATCAATATAAATTCTAAAAAAAATTCTAAAAAAAAATCCAAATGGTACGAAAACAGTTGAAATTATGCTCAGAAATCAATAAACAATCTAAAATAAATTCAATTTTAATACTTATCAAATTTTGAATTTGTTCCTTTATCATTAATAATAAATTTAAGCCCATCAAAAAGATCCCTTTTTCTTGTACGGTTCTCTGAGGTTTCCTGGTCAATCTTTATATACTCGATACCGAAGGTAGCGATTATATTGGGTTTGTGCAATGTCCGTCATGGTGTCTGTCCGTCATACCGTCCGTATGGTCGCAACTTTTATCCATACCCTTCAAGTTAGGGACTTGAAACTTTGAAAATATCTTTATCTATGGCATAGTAAATTGAAGTGTCGACATTGGAGTTCTACGATAACTAGGAGGCTGGAAAATCGATAAACTCGATAACTCAAAATCGATAAATCCAGCTATTTCGCACGCCCTTACAGCTGAAACAACCAAATTTGGGGAGGATATAGCTACTAGCAACCCCCAGAAAACTGCATCAAAAATTTTGGAGCCCCACTCACTCATTCTGCCCCCAGTCCACCCGTGGTTAATAAACAAAAATGCCTATATCTTCCACAGCTTTAGAGCTAGAGCCACCAAATTTGGTGCCAAGATAGGTGTTGGCAATCACCAACAAAATTAAAAAAAATTTGGATGGCACGTAATTCTATAGTGCCCTAGCCGCCCCCAACCGCCCCAACGCTACGCTAAAAACGGTAGTGCGTGTATTTTCCATAGTGTTTGAGCTAGATTGACAAAGTTTGGTAGGTAGATAACTGGTAACGACCCCCCAAAAACTGATCAAAGTTATGGAGCCCCACCCACCCATTCCACCCCCAGCCCCCTCGCAGTTTAAAAGCAGAAATGCTTATATCTTTTACAGTTTTTGAGCTAGAGCCACCAAATTTGGTGCCAAGATAGGTGACTACAACCTCCAAAAAAAATGCATAAGAAATTTGGATGTCACGCCAATCCATACTGCCTAAGATGCCCCAAAGTGACCCGACGCTTCACTAAAAACGGGAATACGGGTATTTGCCAAAGTGTTAAGGCTAGAGTCACCAAATTTGGTAGGAGGATAAAAATTGACATCATACACAGATCTGCAGCAAAAATTCTGATGCCACGCCCCCCATACCACCCCCAGCCACTACCTTTAACAAACTTTGAGCTAGAGTCACCAAATTTAGAAGAAAGATATCTTTTTGGCATCCCCATCTGCGCCAGACAATCTTTGAGGCAGCGTACACCCCTGCCGTATCCGCACCCCATTGCAATCAGGTCTCTTTTAATCTGTTATATTACTGGTATCGAGTATACCACAGTCTGTTGCATCCTTCTGCAGCGTTTCTACTTGTTTTATTTTTGCTTTGGGTGGGTGGTAGAACTGAGCATCAAATAATATAGAGCACTCACGCCGTACGCCGATTTTTATCACTTAGTACCAGTGCGATTGGATCCATTCAGACAATAGAGCACAAAGAGAGCGTTGCCGAACTCTCTCGCCGCAAAACTTTGCATGCAAAGTATGCCGCGTAAAAATGCAATTCATAGTTCATATCGTTTTTTATAACACGGCGCTAATTATTTAAATCAATCAAATTTTCACGTTTAAACACGAGAACAAACATTTTCATGCAAACAAAATTTTTGCACTAACTGTTTGTGGCAATAATTTTCGCTTGTCGGCTATATTCGGTGTTTTACCACTTTCTTGATTCCGTTACTTGACTGCTTATTTCAAGCAAACAAGAAAACATAGTCATTATGTGGGATCGCGATATAATGAAAAAATGAATTGAAGAGTATGAAACATTTACCGTCTTATGGGATGTCTCGTCAGCAGACTACAAAAAAAGCACTAATCACAAAAGAAAGTCTCGCCACAAATTTTTAAAAAACGGATACCGTGTCGCTTTTTAAATTTAATAAACCATCCGTCACTTGCACAAAAAGACTTTTCAGCCTTATTGGGATTATTGTTATTATTATATTGGGGATGACTACACTGCGACCAAGCTGATCTATTGTGCCCCCTTCTTGGCTTATAGCTCTTCCATCAAGCCCAAGTGTTGTACAAAAGCAAGTACCTTTGTTGGGTCGATGGTTTCTAAATCGCTGAATTCAACAATATGTTTTCCTAGAAAACTACTTCTTTTCCTCACTAAGGCTACGCATTCTGCTATGATGTGCAATGAGGATTCTCCTTCCATTTCACAGAATCTGCAAGTCTCGCTGCTGACTATACCTAGCTTTGCCAGGTGACCTCTTAGTCTACAGTGTCCCGTCAAAAGACCGGTGAGTATCCTGAGTCTATTTTTGCCCATCGATATTACTTGCTTAAACCGTTTGAGGTTATAGCCACCCAAGAGAAGTTTTGCTTGTCTGAGTCCTGGTGTCCTTGCCCAGCTCGTTCTTCGCAAAAATCTCTCTTCGTTCCTAAGCTCTTGCCGTATTGTGCTTCTTCCTATACCACAATACGGCTCAGGTCCTATGAGGGGTATCGCTGCCCCCATTCTTGCTTGCTTGTCTGCCTCTTCGTTCCCCGCTATGTTGACATGTCCCGGGACCCATCTTAGGGCAAGCCTATTTTGTGATCCCAGAGTGTCTAGCTTGGTTCGTACCTCATGAACTATCTTTGACCTAATTTCGGTCTTACTAAGTGCCATTATTGCTGCTTGGCTATCGGATAAGATGGCTATGTCTCTATTCCGATAGTTACGCTTTAAATTAACGTCCACACACCTCCCTATTGCACATACCTCAGCTTGGAATATGCTGGTGTGCTTACCTAGGGGCTCGTGGTAAGTTAGCCGAGGGCCCACCACACCAAGACCGGAGCCTTGATGCGTTAGGGATCCAACGGTGTACCATTTTATGGTGTGTGGCTTCATGTTGTGGACCTCTTCTAAAGATGTCCACTCCTTTTTGTTACAGAGGTGAACTTGAAACTTTTGCTCGAACATATGTTCGGCTTTCATTTCGTCCCTTGGCTGTGCAAGAAGGGGAAGTTCACCCGACAGCATGTCTGCCTCTACTCGACTAAGAATGTGTCCTCTCCCAACTCCTTCAACGGACATTCTTAAAAGCGTTGCTTTATGTTGCAGCCTAATTGTGTGATGGAGTGGTGTTAACTCCAATAGAACCTCAAGCGCGGATGTGGGACAGGTCCTCATCGCTCCTGTGATTCCTACACATGCCATTCTTTGTAGCTCCTGAAGCTGCTTCTGCACAGTGATTTGTTGTGCCTTATCCCCCCATGCAATCGCTCCGTACGTGAGCATGGGTCTTACTACCATGAGGTATAGCCATCTTATTATATTTGGTGATGTTCCCCATGACTTCCCGGCTATGTTACGACACGCATACAGCGCTCTGCAGCACTTTGCAATCGTATTTTGAACATGGGTACCAAAGTTTAATTTGCTGTCGAAAGTGACCCCAAGGTATTTGACTTCCTTGCTTGTTTCTATTGGGCTCCCCGCGAGCCTAATCTCCCTCATCCTTTGTAGCTTGTATCTTCTGGTGAACAGAACGATGATTGTTTTCGCAGGGTTTAGGTTGAGACCAACCTCCCTACACCGTGCGTGATCCTAAGTCCCAGTTGAACATTATCACAAAGAGTTTCTTCATACTTGCCCCGAGCTATTATCACAATGTCGTCTGCATAGCCCTGACATTGGATACCACTGTTGGCGAGTCTACTTAATAATTCGTCTACTAGTATACTCCATAAGAGGGGTGATAAAACCCCCCCTTGTGGACAGCCCCTTGTGGTTGTTACTGTTACGACGCCGTAGCCTGTCTGGACCCTAGTAAGGATGATATCCATCTACTAGTTGTACTGTCCAGCCCTCTTTTATCAAGGTAGCCTTGACAGCATCCATTGATGTGTTGTCGAAAGCGCCTTCAATGTCTAAAAATGCACAGACTGCTACTTCTTTGTTTACTACTGCCGCCCGCAAAGTGCGGTGCAGCTCATAGAGGGCAGTGTCCGTAGATCTGCCTGTTCTGTATGCATGCTGCGTTGCTTGCAGTGGACTCTGTGTAAGCAGAGTGCTCCTGATGTTATAATCCACCAGCTTTTCCAACGTTTTCAGCAAAAACGATGTTAAGCTAATGGGTCTGAAGGACTTTGGCTTGCTGGTATCTGTCTTCCCTGCCTTGGGGATGAAGACCACCCTAGCTCTACTCCAAGTGCTTGGTATATGACCAAGTGCTAGGCTACTGACCAGGATTTTCCTTAGAGTGGGTAGGAGTATTCCCCGTCCCTGCTGCAGGAATACCGGTGATATACAATCCAGACCGGGAGATTTGTAAGGCTGGAAGGTTCCAATTGCCCATTTTAGTTTCTCCGCTGTTACCACCGCTTTGCATGTTGGAGCTCGTATATGAATTGTCTATACGTTTCAGGGCTAAATTACCCTCCGGTGCCCGCTTTGATAATGCTCTATGGAGCCGGGCACCTTCGCTTGTACTTGCTATGCCTTCACAGAAGTCCCTATAGTTCCTACGCTTGGCCTTCCTGATCTCCTTGCTGTAGGAGGTGAGGCTTTCGCGGTATGTATCCCATGACCCGTCTCTCTTGGCTTTATTGAAGAGGTGACGGGTGGTGAGCCGCAGTCTTTCAAGACCGTCATTCCACCATGGGGCATCTTTTTCTTTACGCGTTCTCCCTAGTGGGCAGCTTTCTTCATACGCATTTTTAATGCTACTGTTCAGATTTCTAACAACTCTTTCTAGCTCACTCGTGTATCTGGGTATTGCAGAGCTCTCAGTGACTAGGTTAAGTTCTAGGGTAGACCTAAATTTATCCCAGTTCGTTTTTCTGGGGTTGCGAGTTGGTATACTACTATCCGTATTAACCTGAAGTTTAAATAGGATGATCCTGTGATCGGACATGGATTCTTCTGGAGAGACATGCCATTCTCTGAAATGTGGCCTGAGAGACCGACTAATCAGAGTAATGTCTAATACCTCTTCTCTAGCTCTAGTTACAAATGTCGGTGTTGATCCGACATTACCAATTTCTAAATTATACTTGAATATAAAGTTGGTAAGACACTCACCCCTTGTGTTGATGTCCGTGCTGCCCCATATGGAATGGTGTGCATTGGCATCGCAGCCGATTATTACCGGCAGCTTCTCTCTCCTGCAGTGATCCATCAGCTTTTCTATTTCCGGTGGCGGGCAGTCCGCATCACCAGCAAAATAGGCTGATGCCACCACAATAGGGGGGGGCGTTACCTCTTGTCCTTACGGCAATCGGTACGCAGTCCCTAGTGAAGAATTCTGAAAGAATAGTAAAATTAATACATTTCCTTACCATGATGCATGCTCTAGGTATAGGATCTCTTTGATCCCAGATTACCTTTGAGTCGGCGGTGTACAGGCCTTTTATGCCATTGTTGACCCATGGCTCCTGTACCAGGGCTAGCCCAAGATGTTGGGTGATAAACATCCTGGCCAAGACAGCAGAGGCTGCCTTAGCGCGATGGAGGTTTATCTGGGCTAGCTCAGTGACGATGACGTTTGACGTCACCATCAGTCTTTCGCCGCTCCAGCTCCTGGTGATGCAGAGTTGCTCACATCACCGCTGCCCGTCATGGTGACGTCAGCTTCTTCCTCTGCGATTTGCAGCTCCTCAGCCAGTTCCTGCGAGGACATCGGCAGCTCCTCACCCATCCCTTCCAGCTCTGCTGGACCGAGCGTCATCTCCGCCAAGTCTTCGTCCTCGGCCAGATCCTCCGATGAATCGGTGACATCTGCCAGATGAACACTCGGAACAGTGGCGGTGGGAGGTGTGGGTGCTGAGCCTGCAGCTCCAGAGGCTGTCGTTTGGGCGGGGGCAGTCCTCGCGCCAACACTCTTCTTTTTCAGACCGCTAACGGGGATGGTCCCGTAGCGGAATGAGATTTGGTGGCCTCTCGCCACTATCGCGTTCTTGGAGGCCTCATCGATGCCTATTACCAATATCGCACCTCCGCCTTCTATTCTCCTCGACAGCACCTTCCACGAGTCGGTCTCGATCTTGTGCTGGTTCCTCAGCAGAACCAACAAGGATTCGGTTGACCGATCCGCGCTTCTTGGGCAGAAGATGGTGATGTTATGGGGTGATGAGATATCATCACCCAACTTGCAGTGCAGTGGAGCCCCTTTCCATGACTGCAGTCTCGACGCCACGGTCCTCAGCCACTCCGCTGAGTGATCGTCGGAGCACTCAATGACCAGGTAGCCAATCCGGAAATGAATGCCCGCGAACGCGACCGCGGTGTCCCATCCTGTGAGGATAACCTCGTCCAGGATGGCCTCTTCCAATGCGGACAAGTCCCCATGGCTGAGCATTACCTGCGGGTATTCCACAGGTAACACGGCCACCTTGACCTTTTTCGCAATCGCTGCATACGATATGCGAGTCTCGGTGGACACTGGTGATGAAGACCTCACTGCTGTTGCTGTGGTGACTGCAGATGTGCCGGGACGCTCTTCTGTTTCACGCCCTCTTGGGGGTGGCAGTGGGTGGCGTCAGGGTGCTGCTAAGGCGTTTGGGGGCTGGTCCCCGTGCCTGACTTGCCGAGTCCCGTCCGGCCGTTGCCATGCGCAGTGCCTCAGCTGGGGGTAGTCCCTGCTGAAGGTACCTTAGGTACCATTTGGTTTTCGAGCCGTTGAGGGCTTTTCGGTTTGGGTCGTCCAAACCGCCCGGCTCTCCCAATTTTGGCAGCTGCGCTTGTGGCTGCTGGCGCTGCACGCCATGTCGCCTAACTGCGCTTAGACTTGGTCACATCGGCTGGGATGGTCCAGCCGAGCTACCTCCTCCTGCAGTTGGGGCGACATGGTGACGTGGGGCTTCCCTCGTCCGCTGCGCGCGCGCTGTTACTGTCGCCGCCTGCGGCCTCCTCCTTTGCTCCGCCTGTTGAGGGCGCCGTGGGGGTAGTCCCACGTTGGAGGGCCGATCCCCGTCAAGGAGGCGGTCCTCAAAGTGCCTCGCGACACTGGCAGCAGGGGTATCCCGCTGTACTTTAAAATCTTTTTTTGCGTTCTTCATGTTTTCCCACGAGTTGCAGAGAAATATTAGGTCCACCCGGGCAGAGATCTGCAATACCCGGGTAAGGCTAATTAGAACAGGCGGTCGCCATCTGCCTGAGCTCACCGTTAGCGACTGGGCTAGTTTTTAATCCGGGCCCCCGGCCAAGTTGACTTTCAGCACGGTTCGAATTACACCTTAGTCCAGCCCGGAGTGTGATATGGGGGGGTTGGGATGGGGGTAGGTATGTGTGAGGGAGTGTTGGAAGTGTGTGAGGCTATTGCTTTAAAGACGGCGACACAAGCGTCTTGTCGCTTCTCGCTTATTCGCAGCTAACCTCATAAGAGGCCGTTCGCTATCCGCAACCCGCGACCCGCCTGGTGGCCTCAGCTTAGCCCCCTCCGAACTATCTCACAAGTTCTTCAGACCAAGGCCTTATTGGGATATTCCTCCATAAATATTTGGATTGCGCTTCTAGTATTTTTCCATTTTAGGGTAATTTACGAATTTTCAATTTAAATATAGATAAAAATAAGAATCAATCCAAAAAAATTCTCAATGGTTCAAAACTAAATAAAATAATACCCCAAAAATCAATATAAATTCTAAAAAAAATTCTAAAAAAAATCCAAATGGTACGAAAACAGTTGAAATTATGCTCAGAAATCAATAAACAATCTAAAATAAATTCAATTTTAATACTTATCAAATTTTGAATTTGTTCCTTTATCATTAATAATAAATTTAAGCGCATCAAAAAGATCCCTTTTTCTTGTACGGTTCTCTGAGGTTTCCTGGTCAATCTTTATATACTCGATACCGAAGGTAGCGATTATATTGGGTTTGTGCAATGTCCGTCATGGTGTCTGTCCGTCATACCGTCCGTATGGTCGCAACTTTTTTCCACACCCTTCAAGTTAGGGACTTGAAACTTTAAAAATCTTTTTTTATGACATAGTAAATTGAAGTGTCAAGTTTGGAGTTCAACGATAACTAGGAGGCTGGAAAATCGATAAACTCGATAACTCAAAATCGATAAATCCAGCTATTTCGCACGCCCTTACAGCTGAAACTACCAAATTTGGGGAGGATATAGCTACTAGCAACCTCCAGAAAACTTGAGCCCCACTCACTCATTCTGCCCCCAGTCCACCCGTGGTTAATAAACAAAAATGCCTATATCTTCCACAGCTTTAGAGCTAGAGCCACCAAATTTGGTGCCAAGATAGGTGTTGGCAATCACCAACAAAATTAAAAAAAAATTTGGATGGCACGTAATTCTATAGTGCCCTAGCCGCCCCCAACCGCCCCAACGCTACGCTAAAAACGGTAGTGCGTGTATTTTCCATAGTGTTTGAGCTAGAGTGACAAAGTTTGGTAGGTAGATAACTGGTAACGAACCCCCAAAAACTGATCAAAATTATGGAGCCCCACCCATTCCACCCCCAGCCCCCTCGCAGTTTAAAAACAGAAATGCTTATATCTTTTACAGTTTTTGAGCTAGAGCCACCAAATTTTGTGCCAAGGTTTTTAATCACCTCCTCACCTCCAAGAAAAATGCATAAGAACTTTGGATGTCACGCCAATCCATTCTGCCTAAGATGCCCCAAACTGACCCGACGCTTCACTAAAAACGGGAATGCGAGTATTTGCCAAAGTGTTAAAGCTAGAGTCACCAAATTTGGTAGGAAGATAACTGTTAACGATCCCAAAAAAACTGCGTCAATCTTTTGAAGCGATGCCCCCCCCCCCCCGCCCCACCCGTTCTCCAGCCCTCTGTCAAAAGTTCGTCAACTGTGCTGTACCTGAGGCCCTAGCCAATGAATACCTTAACTGTGATCCTCCTAACTGTGATATTAGCTTTAGTTTTAGGTGTGTCAGTAATCACGAAGTACTCGAATCTATGTTAAATATCAAATCAAATGCAGTTGGACTGGATGATATAAATCCAACATTTGTCAAAATTTTAATTCCGTCAATTTTAAATATCGAATTTTAAATATGAATACAGCAATTACTACATCTGTATTTCCTGAACAATGGAAACTAGCCAAGATTATCCCTGTCCCTAAGGGCAACGGAGATTTCAGACCAATCTCAGTACTTCCTTATCTATCGAAAGTGTTTAAAAATTTGCTAGCAAATCAAATAAATGACTTTATGGTTACCAACAGTCTTCTCAGCAATAACCAATCCGGATTTAGGAAAAACAGAAGCTGCACTACAGCAATCCTTAATATTGTTGAGGACATACGTAGAGGCATGGATGATGGCAATGTTACGTTCTTGACACTGCTTGACTATAGCAAAGCTTTTGATACTGTCAACCATGATATCCTTTGCACAAAAATGAAGAAGCTATATAGTTTTACAGCCACAGCCGATTCATTATTACGCTCATACCTAGTAAACCGTCTTCAATCCGTTGTTACACAGTCAAGTTCGTAGCTAACCTAGGCATAGTATTTAATAAGACTCTGACTTGGAGTGACCACATAATTAAATCCATAAGTATAACTTATGCAGCCTTAAGAATTTTGTACGTGACACAGCACCTTTTGCCAACTACTATTAAACTCATTGTCGCTAAGACCTACCTTATACCAACTCTCTTCTATGGAGTGGAAATTTTTTCAAACACAGACGCAGCTAGTAAGTATGGCGCGTTATGTGTTTAATTTAGGAAGACGAGTCCACGTTACACCATATGCATTCAAAATATATAACCTTACTTTGCAAACTTGGATCCAATTTAGAGCACTAATATTGTTACACAAAGTTATAAAAACAAAAGAGCCCAGTTATCTTTATAATAAATTGACTGTTTTAACTTCACGTCGGACAAATAATTTAGCAATTGTACGCCATCGATTATCTGTCTCTGAACAACAATACTTTATACACACTGTTCGCCTGTGGAAGAACTTACAAAATAATTTTAAGCTTATAACTGTTAATCTCCCGTGACTGTTCTTTCAATTTCCTTTTTATAGTTTAAATTATTTCTTTCCACCTTCTGACTTCTGTTTCAGTGACTAGTGCCTTAAATTTAAGTTTCTCCAAACTTGTAGCACTAGGATGTTAATTAATAATAAATAAATAAATTCCACTGCTGAAGGCGAAAAAAAAAATAAATAAAATAAAGTATGCCGCGTAAAACTGCAATTCATAGTTCTTATCGTTTTTTATAACACGGCGCTAATTATTTAAATCAATCAAATTTTCACGTTTAAACACGAGAACAAACATTTTCATGCAAACAAAATCTTTGCACTAACTGTTTGTGGCAATAATTTTAGCTTGTCGGCTATATACGGTGTTTTACCGCTTTCTTGATTCCGTTACTTGACTGCTTATTTCAAGCAAACAAGAAAACATAGTCATGTGGGATCGCGATATAATGAAAAAATGAATTGAAGAGTATGAAACATTTACCGTCTTATGGGATAACTCGTCAGCAGACTACAAAAAAAGCACTAATCACAAAAGAAAGTCTCGTTAAAATTTAGTAAACCATCCATCACTTGCACAAAAAGACTTTTCAGCCTTATTGGGATATTCCTCCATAAATTTTTGGCTTGCGCTTTTATTATTTTTCCATTTTAGGGTAATTTACGAATTTTCAATTCAAATAAAGATAAAAATAAGAATCAATCAAAAAAAACTTCTCAATGGTTCAAACTAAATAAAATAATACCCAAAAAATCAATATAAATTCTAAAAAAAAATTCCAAATGGAACGAAAACAGTTGTAATAATGCTCAGAAATCAATAAACAATCTAATATAAATTTAATTTTAATACTTATCAAATTTTGAATTTGTTCCTTTATCATTAATAATAACTTTAAGCGCATCAAAAAGTTCCCTTTTTCTGGTATGGTTCTCTAAGGTTTCCTGGCCATTCTTTATATACTCGATACCGAAGGTAGAGATTATATTGGGTTTGTGCAATGTCCGTCATGGTGTTTGTCCATCATACCGTTTGTATGGTCGCTACTTTTTTCCACACCCTTCAAGTTAGGGACTTGAAACTTTGAAAATCTTTATCTATGACATAGTAAATTGAAGTGTCAAGTTTGGAGTTCTACGATAACTAGGAGGCTGGAAAATCGATAAACTCGATAACGCAAAATCGATAAATCCAGCTATTTCGCACGTCCTTACAGCTGAAACTACCAAATTTGGGGAGGATATAGCTACTAGCAACCCCCAGAAAACTGGAGCCCCACTCACTCATTCTGCCCCCAGTCCACCCGTGGTTAATAAACAAAAATGCCTATATCTTCCACAGCTTTAGAGCTAGAGCCACCAAATTTGGTGCCAAGATAGGTGTTGGCAATCACCAACAAAATTAAAAACAATTTGGAAGGCACGTAATTCTATAGTGCCCTAGCCGCCCCCAACCGCCCCAACGCTACGCTAAAAACGGTAGTGCGTGTATTTTCCATAGTGTTTGAGCTAGAGTGACAAAGTTTGGTGGGTAGATAACTGGTAACGACCCCCCAAAAACTGATCAAAGTTATGGAGCCCCACCCATTCCACCCGCAGCCCCCTCGCAGTTTAAAAACAGAAATGCTTATATCTTTTACAGTTTTTGAGCTAGAGCCACCAAATTTTGTGCCAAGATAGGTGATTAAAACATCAAAAAAAAAAAAATGCATACGAATTTTGAATGTCACGCCAATCCAGACTGCCTTAGATGCCCCAAACTGACCCGACGCTTCACTAAAAACGGGAATACGAGTATTTGCCAAAGTGTTAAGGCTAGAGTCAACAAATTTGATATGAAGATAACTGTTAACGATCCCAAAAAAACTGCGTCAATGTTTTGGAGCGATGCCCCCCCCCCCACGTTCACCAGCCCCCTGCATTTTGAAATCAAAAACGCCTATATTTTGCACAGCTTTTGAGCCAAGATTTGTGATGAAGAAACCCAAAAATTTTTGATGGCGCCCCCCACCCATACCGCCTCCGGCCCTCCTTCCAAAATATTCTACCAACTTTGAGCTAGAGTCAATAAATTTTGTATGACGATAGCAATTGACATCATACACAGATCTGCAGCAAAAATTTTGATGCCACGCCCCCCATACCACCCCCAGCCACTACCCTTAACAAACTTTGAGCTAGAGTCACCAAATTTAGAAGGAAGATATCTTTTTGGCATCCCCATCTGCGCTAGACAATCTTTGAGGCAGCGTACACCCCTGCCGTATCCGCACCCCATTGCAATCAGGTCTCTTTTAATCTGTTATATTACTGGTATCGAGTATACCGCAGTCTCTTGCGTCCTACTGCAGCGTTTCTACTTGTTTTATTTTTGCTTTGGCTGGGTGGTAGAACTGAGCAGCAATTAATATAGAGCACTCACGCCGTACGCCGATTTTTATCACTGAGTACCAGTGCGATTGGATCCATGATGTTGGGTGTGTATCGGAGACATGGTTAGTGACTCAAATGTGTGATCTGTTAGTTTCATGTGAAGGTTTTACTGTATTTCGTGCAGATCGTGTTGGGCATGGAGGGGGCGTGGCAAGTTTTTGTTAATAATAAGCTGCGATCTAAGTTGTTGTGTACGCATGAAGAAGGAAGTGCAACTGAGTTTATTTTTGTGGAAATAATAATAATAAATATATTAATAAGTTGGACCTGACATATAAATACAGAGACTTTAGATATGAACTTTTTATCTGACGAATTTAATAAATATGACTGGACCTTAATATATAACTTGACCACAGCTGACGATCAGTTTGAATCTCTGCAGGGTAGTCTAATAGATCTTTATAATACTTGTGTCCCATTGAAATCTAAACTTCCCCAGCCTAGTGAGAAGCCCTGGCTAACACATTTGGTTAGAAGAGCAATAGTAAAAAGAAATGAAGACTACAACAAATGGAAGAGATTTAAGACTGACTTTTTGTATGATACATTTAGAAGCTTACGACGCGCAGTTGTTAAATTGATTAATGATGGCAAGAAGCGGTTCTATTCCCATAAATTTCAACAATCCATCTCGTCAAAAGATAAATGGAGAATTATAAATGAAATTGGAGTGGGAAACCAAAAAGTTAGAGCCAGAGTCGAAGTTAATGCTGAAGAGCTTAATCAAAAGTTCGTCAACTGTGCTGTACCTGAGGCCCTAGCCAATGAATACCTTAACTGTGATCCTCCTAACTGTGATATTAGCTTTAGTTTTAGGTGTGTCAGTAATCACGAAGTACTCGAATCTATGTTAAATATCAAATCAAATGCAGTTGGACTGGATGATATAAATCCAACATTTGTCAAAATTTTAATTCCGTCAATTTTAAATATCGAATTTTAAATATGAATACAGCAATTACTACATCTGTATTTCCTGAACAATGGAAACTAGCCAAGATTATCCCTGTCCCTAAGGGCAACGGAGATTTCAGACCAATCTCAGTACTTCCTTATCTATATATCGAAAGTGTTTAAAATTTTGCTAGCAAATCAAATAAATGACTTTATGGTTACCAACAGTCTTCTCAGCAATAACCAATCCGGATTTAGGAAAAACAGAAGCTGCACTACAGCAATCTTTAATATTGTTGAGGACATACGTAGAGGCATGGATGATGGCAATGTTACGTTCTTGACACTGCTTGACTATAGCAAAGCTTTTGATACTGTCAACCATGATATCCTTTGCACAAAAATGAAGAAGCTATATAGTTTTACAGCCACAGCCGATTCATTATTACGCTCATACCTAGTAAACCGTCTTCAATCCGTTGTTACACAGTCAAGTTCGTCGTCATTCCTGTCTTTAAGCCGTTGAGTGCCACAAGGATCAGTTCTTGGGCCATTACTGTACTCGTGTTATGTTAATGATTTGCCAAATGTCTTGTCTGAATGTAATGTCCATATCTATGCTGATGATGTGCAGTTGTATTAGAAAAAATTAAAATTGACCATAATTCTATTGACTACGTAGACAGGGTAGCTAACCTAGGCATAATATTTAATAAGACTCTGACTTGGAGTGACCACATAATTAAATCCTTACTTATGCAGCCTTAAGAATTTTGTACGTGACACAGCACCTTTTGCCAACTACTATTAAACTCATTGTCGCTAAGACCTACCTTATACCAACTCTCTTCTATGGAGTGGAAATTTTTTTAAACACAGACGCAGCTAGTAAGCACAAGCTCAATGTTGTATTGCGCGTTATGTGTTTAATTTAGGACGACGAGTCCACGTTACACCATATGCATTCAAAATATATAACCTTACTTTGCAAACTTGGATCCAATTTAGAGCACTAATATTGTTACACAAAGTTATAAAAACAAAAGGGCCCAGTTATCTTTATAATAAATTGACTTTTTTAACTTCACGTCGGACAAATAATTTAGCAATTGTACGCCATCGATTATCTGTCTCTGAACAAAAATACTTTATACACACTGTTCGCCTGTGGAAGAACTTACAAAATAATTGTAATATATACATACATATACAAACACTAAAATTAAGCTTATAACTGTTAATCTCCCGTGACTGTTCTTTCAATTTCCTTTTTATAGTTTAAATTATTTCTTTCCACCTTCTGACTTCTGTTTTAGTGACTAGTGCCTTGAATTTAAGTTTCTCGAAACTTGTAGCACTAGGATGTTAATTAATAATAAATAAATAAATTTCACTGCTGAAGGCGAAAAAAAAAAATAAAATAAAGTATGCCGCGTAAAACTGCAATTCATAGTTCTTATCGTTTTTTATAACACGGCGCTAATTATTTAAATCAATAAATTTTCACGTTTAAACACGAGAACAAACATTTTCATGCAAACAAAATCTTTGCACTAACTGTTTGTGGCAATAATTTTAGCTTGTTGGCTATATACGGTGTTTTACCGCTTTATTGATTCCGTTACTTGACTGCTTATTTCAAGCAACCAAGAAAACATAGTCATTATGTGGGATCGCGATATAATGAAAAAATGAATTGAAGAGTATGAAACATTTACCGTCTTATGGGATGTCCCGTTAGCAGACTACAAAAAAGCACTAATCACAAAAGAAAGTCTCGCCAAAAATTTTTAAAAAACGGATACCGTGTCGCTTTTTAAATTTAGTAAACCATCCATCACTTGCACATAAAGACTTTTCAGCCTTATTGGGATATTCCTCCATAAATATTTGGCTTGCGCTTTTATTATTTTTCCATTTTAGGGTAATTTACAAATTTTCAATTTAAATATAGATAAAAATAAGAATCAATCCAAAAAACTGAACAATCTAATAACATCACCATCTTCTGCCCAAGAAGCGCGGATCGGTCAACCGAATCCTTGTTGGTTCTGCTGAGGAACCAGAACAAGATCGAGACCGACTCGTGGAAGGTGCTGTCGAGGAGAATGGAAGGCGGAGGTGCGCTATTGGTAATAGGCATCGATGAGGCCTCCAAGAACGCGATAGTGGCGAGAGGCCACCAAATCTCGTTAGCGGTCTGAAAAAGAAGAGTGTTGGCGCGAGGACTGCCCCCGCCCAAACGACAGCCTCTGGAGCTGCAGGCTCGGCACCCACACCTCCCACCGCCACTGTTCCGAGTGTTCATCTGGCAGATGTCACCGATTCATCGGAGAATCTGGCCGAGGACGAAGACTTGGCAGAGATGATGCTCGGTCCAGCAGAGCTGGAAGGGATGGATGAGGAGCTGCCGATGTCCTCGCAGGAACTGGCTGAGGAGCTGCAAATCGCAGAGGAAGAAGCTGACGTTACCAAGACGGGCAGCGGTGATGTGAGCAACTCTGCATCACCAGGAGCTGGAGCGGCGGAAGACTGATGGTGACGTCAAACGTCATCGTCACTGGGCTAGCCCAGATAAACCTCCATCGCGCTAAGGCAGCCTCTGCTGTCTTGGCCAGGATGTTTATCACCCAACATCTTGGGCTAGCCCTGGTACAGGAGCCATGGGTCAACAATGGCATAAAAGGCCTGTACACCGCCGACTCAAAGGTAATCTGGGATCAAAGAGATCCTATACCTAGAGCATGCATCATGGTAAGGAAATGTATTAATTTTACTATTCTTTCAGAATTCCTCACTAGGGACTGCGTACCGATTGCCGTAAGGACAAGAGGTAACGCCCCCCCTATTGTGGTGGCATCAGCCTATTTTGCTGGTGATGCGGACTGCCCGCCACCGGAAATAGAAAAGCTGATGGATCACTGCAGGAGAGAGAAGCTGCCGGTAATAATCGGCTGCGATGCCAATGCACACCATTCCATATGGGGCAGCACGGACATCAACACAAGGGGTGAGTGTCTTACCAACTTTTTATTCAAGTATAATTTAGAAATTGGTAATGTCGGATCAACACCGACATTTGTAACTAGAGTTAGACATGATTAGTCGGTCTCTCAGGCCACATTTCAGAGAATGGCATATCTCTCCAGAAGAATCCATGTCCGATCACAGGATCATCCTATTTAAACTTCAGGTTAATACGGATAGTATACCAACTCGCAACCCCAGAAAAACGAACTGGGATAAATATAGGTCTACCCTAGAACTTAACCTAGTCACTGAGAGCTCTGCAATACCCAGATACACGAGTGAGCTAGAAAGAGTTGTTAGAAATCTGAACAGTAGCATTAAAAATGCGTATGAAGAAAGCTGCCCACTAGGGAGAACGCGTAAAGAAAAAGATGCCCCATGGTGGAATGACGGTCTTGAAAGACTGCGGCTCACCACCCGTCACCTCTTCAATAAAGCCAAGAGATACGGGTCATGGGATACATACCGCGAAAGCCTCACCTCCTACAGCAAGGAGATCAGGAAGGCCAAGCGTAGGAATTATAGGGACTTCTGTGAAGGCATAGCAAGTACAAGCGAAGGTGCCCGGCTCCATAGAGCATTATCAAAGCGGGCACCGGAGGGTAATTTAGCCCTGAAACGTATAGACAATTCATTTACGAGCACCAACATGCAAAGATTAGAGCTTCTGTTTGAGACGCACTTCCCAGGAATGTGAGAATCAAATCAAATCAAACACCAGAGGTAACACAAATAGATTTGGATACAGAAGATTTAAAAACCACTTTTTGTGTTCGGCCACACAAAAAAGTTACGACAACAGTTTCGCTAGAAATTCAATAATATTTTATTTTTCAAGCAGCAAAGAATGACTTACAGATTCAAATGCTTTACTAAAATCAGTTTGCATTTTAGCCTGAAACCCTTTGATAACAATTGAGGTGAACTCAAGAAGGTAAGTGGTAGTATATCTTCGCCTAACAAAAACGTGTTGATAAGGGGATAAAATTGAGCTACATAAGTGCTGCAATTGAGAACATATAATTTTTTCAAAGACTTTCGGAACGCCAGACAACTTGGATTTACCCCTATAGTTTTTAACGTTAGACTTAGAAGGAACAGTGAGGGGAACACAGATATCCAAATGCGAATTCAAGGTCTTGTAAAAAATGGTGATGGCAGTTTCTATATCACTACAAGAATAAAGGTGAGACCAATAAGTGTGCTGAAGAAGATTATTCAATTTTGTAAAGTTAGTTTTACGAAAACAACGTGTCTTAAAATAATTATTAGATGCTGCACTAGGGTTAAGAATTTCAAAGGAAAGTTCTAAAGTTGGATGGTATCTATCTTCAGGAAGCACTAGAGGGGATACTCTCTTAACATTACTACAATCAGAATCAGAAACAAATATCAAATCTAACATTTTATTACTACAGTTATACACCCTGTTAACTTGTGATAGGCATAACTCTAGAAGGCCATCGATAAAATCATCAGAAAATGCTGGTGATTGCGCCGAAGATGTGTCATTCACAGACCATACAACATGTGGCAAATTAAAATCACCAACAACTATAAGTTGACATACATCCGTCAACAACGACGAAACAAGTTGCAGAGCATTCAGATGGGATATGTAAATGTTATAATCAGAATTGGGAGGAATATATGAGCAAGTAATATACAATGAGCGGCCGCTACATAATATTTTAACACATAGAAACTCAATACCCTAATGATCATGAGAATGAATCTGTTCAGCGAAAATACAAAAGTCCACAGCTATGAGAACCCCGCCCCCCTTGCTGGTGCGATCGCATCTGTACAAGTTATACTCATTAGGCAAAACGGAATAATCAGATATATTAGGTTTTAACCAGGTTTCTGTGAATGCCACTATCTGTGAATCAAAAGATAAGCTGTTAACATAAAGTTTAGAATGTTTAGTGTTAAGGCCTCGAACATTTTGATAGGCCAAGATAACTACTTTTATTAGTTTTTGGTTTTCCTTTACCACGAGCTTAAGTGGCCAAAGCTTTTCAGAACAAATTGTTGTGAAAAATTCTTGCGGAACACCCAACTTGAAAGAAGATATGCTTTGGGCGTGTTTAAATTTAAACTTTTCCACAGTAATGCGAGGGGAATCAATTTTACTATTAACGTAGGCATTTACATCCTCCAATGAAGTATCGGAGGCAAGCCTTGACACGAATATGAACTTATTTACGGGTACAACAACAGGAGGCTTGTGGACCCGTGCTGTACCTAAAGTAGAATCAGTTGGCACACAGGCTGTTGAAACAGAAATATCGGGAGTTATATTGTTCGATTGACCGTTAGAGTTTAGATATCTGACAGGCGAGTTAAACAACATAAGCGGGCTAGCTGAAATACCCGCTGGGGGATTAATGGTAGGCACCAGAAGGGATTTGGTGGGCGGAACAGTTGGGACAGCTGGATTATGACCGGAAGTCTTTTCACTTCGGAGATTCGGTCATCACCTTGCTATTTTTGAAATTAGACTCTAGCTCTTTATATGACATATGCAGGTTGTTAAAAGCAACATGCATAGCTTTAAAACCAGCTTTAGTCTGCCTCATAAATTGGGAAGTTTCCTTCACCACATCTTTGCATGGCTCACAGTACCATTTCAGGCCTGTGTCAGGCAGCAAGCAGTCCCTAATTTTGGCTGTAAAGCCAGCACGTTTCATGTGTATCATGTTATTCACAATCTACACAATATAAAACTTGGTTGACTGTTCCAACCAACTTGCAATTGGTACTGCATCAAACAAGCATTTTGATTTTATAATATAAAAATAAAAATTAAATTAATTATTGATAACATGATATGCAATATCAAAACAAAGTATTGTAGTATGTACGTATGTTTTCTTTATTTTAAAGCAATGCAGCGTCAGTTCAGCTGCAAATTGAAATGACTATTAAGTTTGCAATATTTTGTTATTCACACGTAAACATATACAAAGTATATCTGCGATCACTGCTAGTATTTATTACCAAATAAAGCCGAAATATATCGACATCTGTTAGAATCATTTGGAGTTAACAGATAATTGTGACTCTCAAATAACAAATAACAGACAAATAATTAGCAATAAATTAAAATTGCGACAATAATTTGAGATTTAACTATCCTATCCCTCAAGTTGAATCGAACTGCACATGCTGTGCGAATTTTATTATAATCGGTTAAGTGGTTTAGTAGTCCATTGAGAACAAACATTGTGACCCGAGATTTATATATATTAAGATAGTTAAAGCTCTTTTCCCTAAACCATCTCTAACAAAAAGAGTTCTATTCCCGCAGTCATCTACACCAAGCACTTTATCACCCTTTATATCCCAGACAACTCAATCACTTCTTACGGGGGGGGGGGGGGGGGTGGTCTTATGAAACCTAATAAATCAAATTACATATATTGGGATGACCCAAATGAAATTGTGGATAGATTAAAACTTCTAATTGCATCGCAAACAGCTGGACATAGTAATCATAATAACGAAATATTATCAATAATTGAAGAGCTTCGGGAAGCAAAAATAATATACTAACATAAGCGTTCATTGTTAGAAAAAAATGAGTCTCGACAAGTTTGGTCATTACTCTTCGAATTTGAAAAGAGAAAACACTGATTATAAAGTATTTATCCAAAATGTGGTAGCTCAAAGCTAAGAAAACTTAGAGCGTAATATAGATGATAAGATTAATCAAGTTCAAAAATATGCTGCAGAAAGTTTAATTAGCATAACTTCTTAGACGAATGCAAATAATAATAAAATAGCTGAACTTCTTGAAGAATATAATATTCGAAATCGTTCTTCTGCTGACGCAGTAAGAAACTTTTTGCAATCGTATATCGAAAAAAAAGATGCTGAGTTAAGAGTATATATTGTGAGTGAAAATCAAAAAAAATTTTGATGAATTAAAAAGCTCTTTGCTTGACTATATTGATCATGAGAAAAATGAGATGATGAATTACGTGGATACCCAATTGGCTAATACCAAACTATTTGTTGAATTATATTTTGAAAAGCAAAACTGAATGATTATGATGTGTATTTCATATATTTATGTAATGCATATATATATAAATATACTTGGTCTGAAGAACTTGTGAGATAGTTCGTAGGGGGCTAAGCTGAGGCCACCAGGCGGGTCGCGGGTTGCGGATAGCGAACGGCCTCTTATGAGGTTAGCTGCGAATAAGCGAGAATCCTTGCAAATAAGCAGTCCCGGACAAACAGCGGGTACGGTACCGTTCACCGTACTGACAAGACGCTTGTGTCGCCGTCTTTAAAGCATAGCCTCACACACTCCCAACACCCTCACTTATACCTACCCCCATCAGAACCACCCCATATCTCACTCCGGGCTGGACTAAGGTGTAGTTCGAACCGTGCTGAAAGTCAACTTGGCCGGGGGCCCGGATTTAAAACTAGCCCAGTCGCTAACGGTGAGCTCAGGCAGATGGCGACCGCCTGTTCTAATTAGCCTTACCCGGGTATTGCAGATCTCGGCCCGGACGGACCTAATATTTCTCTGCAACTCGTGGGAAAACATGAAGAACGCAAAAAAAGATTTTAAAGTGCAGCGGGATACCCCTGCTGCCAGTGTCGCGAGGCACTTTGAGGACCGCCTCCTTGACGGGGATCGGCCCTCCAACGTGGGACTACCCCCACGGCGCCCTCAACAGGCGGCGCAAAGGAGGAGGCCGCAGGCGGCGACAGTAACAGCGCGCGCGCAGCGGACGAGGGAAGCCCCACGTCACCATGTCGCCCCAACTGCAGGAGGAGGTAGCTCGGCTGGACCATCCCAGCCGATGTGACCAAGTCTAAGCGCAGTTAGGCGACATGGCGTGCAGCGCCAGCAGCCACAAGCGCAGCTGCCAAAATTGGGAGAGCCGGGCGGTTTGGACGACCCAAACCGAAAAGCCCTCAACGGCTCGAAAACCAAATGGTACCTAAGGTACCTTCAGCAGGGACTACCCCCAGCTGAGGCACTGCGCATGGCAACGGCCGGACGGGACTCGGCAAGTCAGATACGGGGACCAGCCCCCAAACGCCTTAGCAGCACCCTGACGCCACCCACTGCCACCCCCAAGAGGGCGTGCACAGAGGAGCGTCCCGGCACATCTGCAGCCACCGCAGCAACAGCAGTGAGGTCTTCCTCACCAGTGTCCACCGAGACTCGCACATCGTATGCAGCGATTGCGAAAAAGGTCAAGGTGGCCGTGTTACCTGTGGAATACCCGCAGGTAATGCTCAGCCATGGGGACTTGTCCGCATTGGAAGAGGCCATCCTGGACGAGGTTATCCTCACAGGATTGGACACCGCGGTCGCGTTCGCGGGCATTCATTTCCGGGTTGGCTACCTGGTCATTGAGTGCTCCGACGATCACTCAGCGGAGTGGCTGAGGACCGTGGCGTCGAGACTGCAGTCATGGAAAGGGGCTCCACTGCACTGCAAGTTGGGTGATGATATCCCATCACCCCATAACATCACCATCTTCTGCCCAAGAAGCGCGGATCGGTCAACCGAATCCTTGTTGGTTCTGCTGAGGAACCAGAACAAGATCGAGACCTACTCGTGGGAGGTGCTGTCGAGGAGAATGGAAGGCGGAGGTGCGCTATTGGTAATAGGCATCGATGAGGCCTCCAAGAACGCGGCCACCAAATCTCGTTAGCGGTCTGAAAAAGAAGAGTGTTGGCGCGAGGACTGCCCCCGCCCAAACGACAGCCTCTGGAGCTGCAGGCTCGGCACCCACACCTCCCACCGCCACTGTTCCGAGTGTTCATCTGGCAGATGCCACCGATTCATCGGAGAATCTGGCCGAGGACGAAGACTTGGCAGAGATGACGCTCGGTCCAGCAGAGCTGGAAGGGATGAATGAGGAGCTGCCAATCGCAGAGGAAGAAGCTGACGTCACCATGACGGGCAGCGGTGATGTGAGCAACTCTGCATCACCAGGAGCTGGAGCGGCGGAAGACTGATGGTGACGTCAAACGTCATCGTCACTGGGCTAGCCCAGATAAACCTCCATCGCGCTAAGGCAGCCTCTGCTGTCTTGGCCAGGATGTTTATCACCCAACATCTTGGGCTAGCCCTGGTACAGGAGCCATGGGTCAACAATGGCATAAAAGGCCTGTACACCGCCGACTCAAAGGTAATCTGGGATCAAAGAGATCCTATACCTAGAGCATGCATCATGGTAAGGAAATGTATTAATTTTACTATTCTTTCAGAATTCCTCACTAGGGACTGCGTACCGATTGCCGTAAGGACAAGAGGTAACGCCCCCCCTATTGTGGTGGCATCAGCCTATTTTGCTGGTGATGCGGACTGCCCGCCACCGGAAATAGAAAAGCTGATGGATCACTGCAGGAGAGAGAAGCTGCCGGTAATAATCGGCTGCGATGCCAATGCACACCATTCCATATGGGGCAGCACGGACATCAACACAAGGGGTGAGTGTCTTACCAACTTTATATTCAAGTATAATTTAGAAATTGGTAATGTCGGATCAACACCGACATTTGTAACTAGAGTTAGACATGATTAGTCGGTCTCTCAGGCCACATTTCAGAGAATGGCATGTCTCTCCAGAAGAATCCATGTCCGATCACAGGATCATCCTATTTAAACTTCAGGTTAATACGGAAAGTAGTATACCAACTCGCAACCCCAGAAAAACGAACTGGGATAAATTTAGGTCTACCCTAGAACTTAACCTAGTCACTGAGAGCTCTGCAATACCCAGATACACGAGTGAGCTAGAAAGAGTTGTTAGAAATCTGAACAGTAGCATTAAAAATGCGTATGAAGAAAGCTGCCCACTAGGGAGAACGCGTAAAGAAAAAGATGCCCCATGGTGGAATGACGGTCTTGAAAGACTGCGGCTCACCACCCGTCACCTCTTCAATAAAGCCAAGAGATACGGGTCATGGGATACATACCGCGAAAGCCTCACCTCCTACAGCAAGGAGATCAGGAAGGCCAAGCGTAGGAATTATAGGGACTTCTGTGAAGGCATAGCAAGTACAAGCGAAGGTGCCCGGCTCCATAGAGCATTATCAAAGCGGGCACCGGAGGGTAATTTAGCCCTGAAACGTATAGACAATTCATATACAAGCACCAACATGCACAGATTAGAGCTTCTGTTTGAGACGCACTTCCCAGGAAGTATCCCCTGGCAACAGTGCGAACCTCTAGATACAGAGATTCAGTACAGACCAACGGCCACTGACTGAGCAAGCGCCAAGTCGGTGGTAACAGCGGAGAAACTAAAATGGAACCTTCCAGCCTTACAAATCTCCCGGTCTGGATTGTATATCACCGGTATTCTGCAGCAGGGACGGGGAATACTCCTACCCACTCTAAGGAAAATCCTGGTCAGTAGCCTAGCACTTGGTCATATACCAAGCACTTGGAGTAGAGCTAGGGTGGTCTTCATCCCCAAGGCAGGGAAGACAGATACCACCAACCCAAAGTCCTTCAGACCCATTAGCTTAACATCGTTTTTGCTGAAAACGTTGGAAAAGCTGGTGGATTATAACATCAAGAGCACTCTGCTTACACAGAGTCCACTGCAAGCAACGCAGCATGCATACAGAACAGGCAGATCTACGGACACTGCCCTGTATGAGCTGCACCGCACTTTGCGGACGGCAGTAGTAAACAAAGAAGTAGCAGTCTGTGCATTTTTAGACATTGAAGGCGCTTTCGACAACACATCAATGGATGCTGTCAAGGCTACCTTGAATAGAAGAGGGCTGGACAGTACAACTAGTAGATGGATATCATCCTTACTAGGGTCCAGACAGGCTACGGCATCTATACAAGATAGTACCGTAACAGTAACAACCACAACGGGCTGTCCACAAGGGGGGGTTTTATCACCCCTCTTATGGAGTATACTAGTAGACGAATTATTAAGTAGACTCGCCAACAGTGGTATCCAATGTCAGGGCTATGCAGACGACATTGTGATAATAGCTCGGGGCAAGTATGAAGAAACTCTTTGTGATAATGTTCAACTGGGACTTAGGATCACGCATGATTGGTGTAGGGAGGTTGGTCTCAACCTAAACCCTGCGAAAACAATCATCGTTCCGTTCACCAGAAGATACAAGCTACAAAGGATGAGGGAGATTAGGCTCGCGGGGAGCCCAATAGAAACAACCAAGGAAGTCAAATACCTTGGGGTCACTTTCGACAGCAAATTAAACTTTGGTACCCATGTTCAAAATACGATTGCAAAGTGCTGCAGAGCGCTGTATGCGTGTCGTAACATAGCCGGGAAGTCATGGGGAACATCACCAAATATAATAAGATGGCTATACCTCATGGTAGTAAGACCCATGCTCACGTACGGAGCGATTGCATGGGGGGATAAGGCACAACAAATCACTGTGCAGAAGCAGCTTCAGAAGCTACAAAGAATGGCATGTGTAGGAATCACAGGAGCGATGAGGACCTGTCCCACATCCGCGCTTGAGGTTCTATTGGAGTTAACACCACTCCATCACACAATTAGGCTGCAACAAAAAGCAACGCTTTTAAGAATGTCCGTTGAAGGAGTTGGGAGAGGACACATTCTTAGTCGAGTAGAGGCAGACATGCTGTCGGGTGAACTTCCCCTACTGGCACAGCCAAGGGACGAAATGAAAGCCGAAATATGTTCGAGCAAAAGTTTCAAGCTCACCTCTGTAACAAAAAGGAGTGGACATTTTTAGAAGAGGTCCACAACATGAAGCCACACACCATAAAATGGTACACCGATGGATCCCTAACGCATCAAGGCTCCGGTCTTGGTGTGGTGGGCCCTCGGCTAACTTACCACCAGCCCCTAGGTAAGCACACCAGCATATTCCAAGCTGAGGTATGTGCAATAGGGAGGTGTGTGAACGTTAATTAAAAGCGTAACTATCGGAATAGAGACATAGCCATCTTATCCGATAGCCAAGCAGCAATAATGGCACTTAGTAAGACCGAAATTAGGTCAAAGATAGTTCATGAGGTACGAACCAAGCTAGACACTCTGGGATCACAAAATAGGTTTGCCCTAAGATGGGTCCCGGGACATGTCAACATAGCGGGGAACGAAGAGGCAGACAAGCAAGCAAGAATGGGGGCAGCGACACCCCTCATAGGACCTGAGCCGTATTGTGGTACAGGAAGAAGCACAATACGGCAAGAGCTTAGGAACGAAGAGAGATTTTTGCGAAGAACGAGCTCGGCAAGGACACCAGGACTCAGACAAGCAAAACTTGTCTTGGGTGGCTATAACCTCAAACGGTTTAAGCAAGTAATATCGATGGGCAAAAATAGACTCAGGATACTCACCGGTCTTTTGACAGGACACTGTAGACTAAGAGGTCACCTGGCAAAGCTAGGTATAGTCAGCAGCGAGACTTGCAGATTCTGTGAAATGGAAGGAGAATCCTCCTTGCACATCATAGCAGAATGCGTAGCCTTAGTGAGGAAAAGAAGTAGTTTTCTAGGAAAACATATTGTGGAATTCAGCGATTTAGAAACCATCGACCCAACAAAGGTACTTGCTTTTGTACAACACTTGGGCTTGATGGAAGAGCTATAAGCCAAGAAGGGGCACAATAGATCAGCTTGGTCGCAGTGTAGTCATCCCCAATATAATAATAATAATAATATATATATATAAATACATTTTTTTTTTTAATTTCACCATTTTGATCATGTCCGTCGATAAGTTTGGACGTTATTCAAATGAAAGTTTCAAGAGAATTGGTAATAAAAGGGTGGGGCTGCCTCTTGACTACAATCAAAATATTGATATTTAGAACAAACGTAAATAAAACGTTGCAGAGCCTATTGAAGAAAAAGATGCAGTTAACAATAATTTTTTGCAAAAGCGAATCAGCCAAATAACCCAGAATTTGTTATTATAATTATTTATAACTCATGAAAAAAAAAATTGTGTGTGTCAGCTCCGACGCACGACTTGAGCTTACTCTTTTTCGGATAACATAACGGGATTCTTTAATAAAACTGAATCAACTATTTTTAATTTATGCTATTTTTCAATGTTTAACTAAGTGCCAAACTACGCTGATGAAAATATGCAATTGTTGCAAAAATATTGTTGAACAACATATCCACACTGGCACTGAGAAATTATTTGAGAACTTACCATTCATCGTCCACCGCAATTCTGTTTTCGTTTTGTTCGAATACACGCATACTCATACACATGCTTGCAAAGAATTCTAACGGGATTCTTAAGTAATAAGAGAATGAACTAGCGAACGTTGGACACACTTTTAAAATATAAGTGCTACTGTGGATATGTATTTTAATCAACTATTTTTTATTGAAGCAATTTCTCAATTGTTAACTAAGCGACAACTTACGCTAATGAAAATATGCCATTATTTGCAAATACATTGTTGAACAGCATACCCACAATAGCACTTATATTTTATAAGGGTATCCAACAATCGTCATGCACTAGACTTCATAAAAACGTAACGAAATTTCTTCAGTTGATTTCACTCCTCATATTTTTCCATACCGTGCTACTTATATGCAAATCGATTCTTAAGGAGTAAACTCCAATAAAAAGTATAGAAGTTAAAAAAAGAATTACAAAGAATATTGAGCTTCAAATAGCTTAGAGTGAGGAGGGTATTAAAGTTTTGTATAAGGAAAAACTAGATCTTTAAATTTTATGCTACACCAAAATCTCAGTTAAAGAAGCAAGTAGTCGAACTAGAGGGTGATAAAACTCCCATTCGATTTTGAGAAAGAAAGATAAAAATACATTCTCTAAATTTGCGTGCTACACACTTAAAAGCAAAAATGCAGATGATGTTGCCAAGGATATGCGGAGTATTTTTAAATTAAGACGAATTTCGAAGAACTTGCAAACTGATGATGGTAAAGAGTTTTTCAACAGATCATTTAAGCAATTAATGACTCAATTAAATATTAGTTATTATTCAACATACAGCAGCTTAAAAGCGTCAATTGTTGAACGATTCAATAGAACGATTAAAGAGATTATGTGGAAAGAGTTTAGTTTTAAAGGTACATATTGTGTTGTTGCTGTTGTTGGGTTGTTTGAGCCAGTAGTTTCATTGTAATTTAAAATTCTTGCATTTAAATTAAATTTTCCTCCTAAGCGTTTCGGCGACTTTGTCGCCTTCTTCAGGGAGTCGGATATTTTATTTACGTAAAAAAAAACATATTTGGAGATTACATTTAATTCTCACTACATAATACATTAAACATTTTCTAATTTTATACATACATTTTAGTTACGTCATCTTATTTTAGATGCGTCCTAATCCTAATTTTTCGTCAGCTGTATATGATGTTGTCTGCTGCAATTGCACCCGCGTAAATATAATTTGTCTGGTCAATGTCTTCTTTATGATTAAGTGCGTCGTCCCCTCTTTGCTGTATGCGCAAGCTCTCCAGCGTTAGTCTCGATCTCTCTCTCCTCTCTACGTCAAGAACTTTTACCGTATCAAAATCGGCTGAGTGGTAATTGTCACTCAAATGTTGCGCTAGTGCTGTCGTGGTTTTTCTGTTCTTTGCGTCCCCTTTATGTTCTGTTATTCGTGTAGCGAGTGATCTTTTTTTTGTTCCAATGTAAACTCTGCTGCACTCTTCTCCTTCTTTTCCTTTGCACTGTATTTCGTAGATGACGTTATTTTGCTTGTAAGCTTTGTAAGCATATGTGATGTGTTCTGTGCTGTCTTTTGGTATCAACTTCGTTAGCGTTGCTCTGTTCGTTATATTTTCTATGTACGGGATGCTGATGTATTGTTTATCTTTTGTTCCTTGGGTTATTGGTTTTTGAATTTTTCATTTATCAGGTTTAGCTGTGACGTCATTTATTAGTTTGTTTATCAGATGTATCGGATAGCTGTTTTGGTCGACAATACTGCAGTACGGATGTACCCAATACATTTTAGTCGATTCGTGACATTCACAAAATTTTATGTATTTAAACATCGATGGAATAATTTCTTCGTCCGAACTACTTGACATTTTGAACAGTACTAAAATTGTGTTTGGTTGTATCTCACACCGAAGCCGACAAAGCAATAAAAACAAAATGTTTGTCGTAAGATGTTGGCTTTGGTGTGGGGTACTAATAAACATGTTTTCTTGTCAGACTGCCCAAAGAAAGACCAAACAAAAACGTTTTGTCGGCTCCGGTTTTAGAATATTTACTGATTTCTTTGTTTTAGTATTACTGTTTTGGAGGCATTGAAAGGTATTTATGATTTTTTTTATGTATTTTTTCAAATATTTCCTTTAATTTTTACTGGCATTGAATTACTGATTTAGAAAAATTGGGAACATTTTTTGGATATTCTTAAAAACAAATTTAGAATTTTGTTTTAATCTTTATTAATTTTTGGGCATTATTATATCAGTTTTGAAACCGTTTGCAAATGTTAAGGAATTTTTAGTAAACATTTTTAATTAGAACTTTTGTAGAAATTTTGGATTATTTTAAAGAAATGTTAGAAATATTTTTTATTTCACTAATTTTTGGGCATTATAAGGCTGGCCGCACACCGGAGGCGACAAAACGTTTTTGTTTGGTCTTTCTTTGGTCAGACTGACAAGAAAACATGTTTATTGGTATCGCACACCAAAGCCAACATCTTACGACAAACATTTTGTTTTTATTGCTTTGTCGGCTTCGGTGTGAGATACAACCAAACACAATTTTAGTACTGTTCAAAATGTCAAGTAGTTCGGACGAAGAAATTATTCCAGCGCTGTTTGGATACATAAAATTTTGTGAATGTCACGAATCGAATAAAATGTATTGGGTACATCCGTACTGCAGAATTGTCGACCAGCAGGCCAAGCAAGAAATGTAACGGATGCACATTACAAATGGTCCGCCGCTTGTCGTAAAATTGACGGGCCGCTGAGTGCTGCAATTCTGTGAACGTTCTGTAGATTGCTGGGTCGTAAAGCACCGTTATTTTGACTACATCAGACAAGAGCCGTAGCAAATAAATAACAAAAAATAACGAGTGAACACAAATAATAAACAAATAATAAGCAATTGCAGGTTTCTTGGTTTGGGAATATATTTTTTTCGTAGCCATACATATTTCCAGCCAACAGCATTTGACAAAATAAAAACATTTATTGGGCTTTGTGTTATGCTGTTTTGTTTGTTTGATTCAGTGTGCGTGTAATTTTCGTCACGAAAACATGTCAAAACACTTTGTGGCCTTTGGTGTGCGTGGTCCGTATGTACCTCTATATAAATTCTGCATTCGACAATGTTTTCTCATGTTTTTTTATGTGTTTTATATTATATATAATTTTTTTATTTTACTATTTTTTTTTAGAATTTTGAGAGTTTTAATTGATTTCTGGGCATTACTATAGCTTTTTTTGAACCGTTTGGAAATTTTTTTGTAATTTTTAGTAAACAATTTTTATTAGACCTTTTTTGTAGAAATTTTGTTTTAGAATATTTACTGATTTCTTTGTTTTAGTATTACTGTTTTGGAACCATTAGAAATATTTCCGTGAATTTTTACTGGCATTAAGTTACTGATTTGGAAATATTTGGAACATTTTTTGGATATTTTTATAAAAATATTTAGAATTTTTTTTTAATCTTTACTAATTTTTTGGCATTATTATATCAGTTTTGGAACCATTTATATATTTTGAGGAATTTTTAGTAAATATTTTTAATAAGAGTTTTTTTTGTAGAAATTTTGTTTAAGAATTTTTTGGATTATTTAAAAAAAAATGTTAAGAAATATATGTTATTTTATTTATTTTTTGGCATTATAAGGCTGGCCGCACACCGGAGGCGTCAAAACGTTTTTGTTTGGTATTTCTTTGGTCAGTCGGACAAGAAAACATGTTTATTAGTACCCCACACCAAAGCCAACATCTTACGACAAAAATTTTGTTTTTTTTTTTGCTTTGTCGGCTTCGGTGTGAGATACAACCAAACACAATTTCGTACTGTTCAAAATGTCAAGTAGTTCGGACGAAGAAATTATTCCAGCGCTGTTTGAATACATAAAATTTTGTGAAGGTCACCAATCGACTAAAATGTATTAAGTACATCTGTACTGCAGAATTGTTTTTGTTTTTGAACCGTAGGTAAGTTTTTTGGATCAATTCTTATTAAACTATTTTTTTTTTAGAATTTTAATTGATTTCTGGGCATTACTATAGCTGTTTTTTAACCGTTTGGAAATTTTTTTGTAATTTTTAGTAAAAAATTTTTATTAGACCTTTTTTGTAGAAATTTTGTGTTAGAATATTCACTGATTTCTTTGTTTTAGTATTACCATTGGAAGTTTATTATGATTTTTTTAAGTATTTTTTCAAATATTTCCTTTAATTTTTACTGGCATTAAATTACTGATTTGGAAAAATTGGGAACATTTTTTGGATATTCTTAAAAAAAAATTTAGAATTTTGTTTTAATCTTTACTAATTTTTGGGCATTATTAAATCAGTTTTGGAACCATTTGAATATTCTGAGGAATTTTTAGTAAATATTTTTCATTAGACTTTTTTTGTAGAAATTTTGTTTAAGAATTTTTTTACTCAATTGAGTAAACAATTTTTATTAGACCTTTTTTGTAGAAATTTTGTTTTAGAATATTTACTGATTTCTTTGTTTTAGTATTACTGATTTGGAAATATTTAGAACATTTTTTGGATATTCTTAAAAACAAATTTAGATTTTTTTTTAATCTTTACTAATTTTTTGGCATTATTATATCAGTTTTGGAACCATTTATATATTTTGAGGAATTTTTAGTAAATATTTTTAATAAGAGTTTTTTTGTAGAAATTTTGTTTAAGAATTTTTTGGATTATTTAAAAAAAAATGTTAAGAAATATTTGTTATTTTATTTATTTTTTGGCATTATAAGGCTGGCCGCACACCGGAGGCGACAAAACGTTTTTGTTTGGTATTTCTTTGGTCAGTCGGACAAGAAAACATGTTTATTAGTACCCCACACCAAAGCCATCATCTTACGACAAAAATTTTGTTTTTTTTTTTTGCTTTGTCGGCTTCGGTGTGAGATACAACCAAACACAATTTCGTACTGTTCAAAATGTCAAGTAGTTCGGACGAAGAAATTATTCCAGCGCTGTTTGAATACATAAAATTTTGTGAAGGTCACCAATCGACTAAAATGTATTAAGTACATCTGTACTGCAGAATTGTTTTTGTTTTTGAACCGTAGGTAAGTTTTTTGGATTAATTCTTATTAAACTATTTTTTTTTTTGAATTTTTAGAATTTTAATTGATTTCTGGGCATTACTATAGCTTTTTTTGAACCGTTTGGAAATTTTTTTGTAATTTTTAGTAAACAATTTTTATTAGACCTTTTTTGTAGAAATTTTGTTTTAGAATATTTACTGATTTCTTTGTTTTAGTATTACTGTTTTGGAACAAATAGAAATATTTCCGTGAATTTTTACTGGCATTAAGTTACTGATTTGGAAATATTTAGAACATTTTTTGGATATTTTTTAAAAAAATTTAGAATTTTGAGTAATTTACACCAATCGACTAAAATGTATTAAGTACATCTGTACTGCAGAATTGTTTTTGTTTTTGAACCGTAGGTAAGGTTTTTGGATCAATTCTTATTAAACTATTTTTTTTTTTAGAATTTTAATTGATTTCTGGGCATTACTATAGCTGTTTTTTAACCGTTTGGAAATTTTTTTGTAATTTTTAGTAAAAAATTTTTATTAGACCTTTTTTGTAGAAATTTTGTGTTAGAATATTCACTGATTTCTTTGTTTTAGTATTACCATTGGAAGTTTATTATGATTTTTTTAAGTATTTTTTCAAATATTTCCTTTAATTTTTACTGGCATTAAATTACTGATTTGGAAAAATTGGGAACATTTTTTGGATATTCAAAAAAAAAAATTTAGAATTTTGTTTTAATCTTTACTAATTTTTGGGCATTATTAAATCAGTTTTGGAACCATTTGAATATTCTGAGGAATTTTTAGTAAATATTTTTCATTAGACTTTTTTTGTAGAAATTTTGTTTAAGAATTTTTTTACTCAAAATTACAAAAAAATTTCCAAACGGTTCAAAAACAGCTATAGTAATGCCCAGAAATCAATTAAAATTCTAAAAATTCAAAAAAAAAAAATAGTTTAATAAGAATTAATCCAAAAAACTTACCTACGGTTCAAAAACAAAAACAATTCTGCAGTACAGATGTACTTAATACATTTTAGTCGATTGGTGACCTTCACAAAATTTTATGTATTCAAACAGCGCTGGAATAATTTCTTCGTCCGAACTACTTGACATTTTGAACAGTACGAAATTGTGTTTGGTTGTATCTCACACCGAAGCCGACAAAGCAAAAAAAAAAACAAAATTTTTGTCGTAAGATGATGGCTTTGGTGTGGGGTACTAATAAACATGTTTTCTTGTCCGACTGACCAAAGAAATACCAAACAAAAACGTTTTGTCGCCTCCGGTGTGCGGCCAGCCTTATAATGCCAAAAAATAAATAAAATAACAAATATTTCTTAACATTTTTTTTTAAATAATCCAAAAAATTCTTAAACAAAATTTCTACAAAAAAACTCTTATTAAAAATATTTACTAAAAATTCCTCAAAATATATAAATGGTTCCAAAACTGATATAATAATGCCAAAAAATTAGTAAAGATTAAAAAAAAATCTAAATTTGTTTTTAAGAATATCCAAAAAATGTTCTAAATATTTCCAAATCAGTAACTTAATGCCAGTAAAAATTCACGGAAATATTTCTAATGGTTCCAAAACAGTAATACTAAAACAAAGAAATCAGTAAATATTCTAAAACAAAATTTCTACAAAAAAGGTCTAATAAAAATTGTTTACTAAAAATTACAAAAAAATTTCCAAACGGTTCAAAAAAAGCTATAGTAATGCCCAGAAATCAATTAAAACTCTCAAAATTCTAAAAAAATAGTAAAATAAAAAAATTATATATAATATAAAACACATAAAAAAACATGAGAAAACATTGTCGAATGCAGAATTTATATAGAGTTACATACGGACCACGCACACCAAAGGCCACAAAGTGTTTTGACATGTTTTCGTGACGAAAATTACACGCACACTGAATCAAACAAACAAAACAGCATAACACACAGCCCAATAAATGTTTTTATTTTGTCAAATGCCCGTCAATTTTACGACAAGCGGCGGACCATTTGTAATGTGCATCCGTTACATTTCTTGCTTGGCCTGCTGGTCGACAATTCTGCAGTACGGATGTACCCAATACATTTTATTCGATTCGTGACATTCACAAAATTTTATGTATCCAAACAGCGCTGGAATAATTTCTTCGTCCGAACTACTTGACATTTTGAACAGTACTAAAATTGTGTTTGGTTGTATCTCACACCGAAGCCGACAAAGCAATAAAAACAAAATGTTTGTCGTAAGATGTTGGCTTTGGTGTGCGATACCAATAAACATGTTTTCTTGTCAGTCTGACCAAAGAAAGACCAAACAAAAACGTTTTGTCGCCTCCGGTGTGCGGCCAGCCTTATAATGCCCAAAAATTAGTAAAATAAATGGCCTTTGGTGTGCGTGGTCCGTATGTAACTCTATATAAATTCTGCATTCGACAATGTTTTCTCATGTTTTTTTATGTGTTTTATATTATATATAATTTTTTTTATTTTACTATTTTTTTTTAGAATTTTTAGAGTTTTAATTGATTTCTGGGCATTACTATAGCTTTTTTTGAACCGTTTGAAAATTTTTTGTAATTTTTAGTAAACAATTTTTATTAGACCTTTTTTGTAGAAATTTTGTTTTAGAATATTTACTGATTTCTTTGTTTTGGTATTACTGTTTTGGAACCATTAGAAATATTTCCGTGAATTTTTACTGGCATTAAGTTACTGATTTGGAAATATAAGGAAAATTTTCTGGATATTTTTTAAAAAAATTTAGAATTTTTTTTTAATCTTTACTAATTTTTTGGCATTATTATATCAGTTTTGGAACCATTTATATATTTTGAGGAATTTTTAGTAAATATTTTTAATAAGACTTTTTTTGTAGAAATTTTGTTTAAGAATTTTTTGGATTATTTAAAAAAAAATGTTAAGAAATATTTGTTATTTCACTAATTTTTGGGCATTATAAGGCTGGCCGCACACCGGAGGCGACAAAACGTTTTTGTTTGGTATTTCTTTGGTCAGTCGGACAAGAAAACATGTTTATTAGTACCCCACACCAAAGCCAACATCTTACGACAAACATTTTGTTTTTATTGCTTTGTCGGCTTCGGTGTGAGATACAACCAAACACAATTTGAGTACTGTTCAAAATGTCAAGTAGTTCGGACGAAGAAATTATTCCAGCGCTGTTTGAATACATAAAATTTTGTGAATGTCACGAATCGAATAAAATGTATTGGGTACATCCGTACTGCAGAATTGTCGACCAGCAGGCCAAGCAAGAAATGTAACGGATGCACATTACAAATTTTAACCCTTTTTGGTTGCAGCTGGTCCGCCGCTTGTCGTAAAATTGACGGGCCGCTGAGTGCTGCAATTCTGTGATCGTTCTGTAGATCGCTGAGTCGTAAAGCACCGTTATTTTGACTACATCAGACAAGATCCGTAGCAAATAAATAACAAAAAATAACGAGTGCACACAAATAATAAACAAATAATAAGCAATTGCAGGTTTCTTGGTTTGGGAATACATTTTTTTCGTAGCCATACATATTTCCAGCCAACAGCATTTGACAAAATAAAAACATTTATTGGGCTTTGTGTTATGCTGTTTTGTTTGTTTTATTCAGTGTGCGATACTCCATAAGCAAGCGTGTAATTTTCGTCACGAAAACATGTCAAAACACTTTGTGGCCTTTGGTGTGCGTGGTCCGTATGTAACTCTATATAAATTCTGCATTCGACAATGTTTTCTCATGTTTTTTTTTATGTTTTTTTTATTTTATATGATATTTTTTATTTTTACTATTTTTTTTAGAATTTTTAGAGTTTTAATTGATTTCTGGGCATTACTATAGCTTTTTTTGAACCGTTTGGAAATTTTTTTGTAATTTTTAGTAAACAATTTTTATTAGACCTTTTTTGTAGAAATTTTGTTTTAGAATATTTACTGATTTCTTTGTTTTAGTATTACTGTTTTGGAACCATTGGAATGATTTCATGAATGTTTTCAAATATTTCCTTGAATTTTTACTGGCATTAAATTACTGATTTGAATTGGGAACATTTTTTGATTTGGAAATATTGGGAACATTTTTTGGATCTTTTTAAAAAATATTAGAATTTTGTTTTAATCTTTACTAATTTTTGGGCATTATTATATCAGTTTTGGAACCATTGGGATATTTTGAGTTATTTTTAGTAAATATTTTTAATTAGACTTTTTTTGTAGAAATTTTGTTTAAGAATTTTTTGGATTATTTAAAAAAAAATGTTAAGAAATATTTGTTATTTTATTTATTTTTGGGCATTATAAAGCTGGCCGCACACCGGAGGCGACAAAACGTTTTTGTTTGGTATTTCTTTGGTCAGTCTGACAAGAAAACATGTTTATTAGTATCGCACACCAAAGCCAACATCTTACGACAAACATTTTGTTTTTATTGCTCTGTCGGCTTTGGTGTGAGATACAGCCAAACACAATTTTAGTACTGTTCAAAATGTCAAGTAGTTCGGACGAAGAAATTATTCTAGCGCTTTTTGAATACATAAAATTTTGTAAAGGTCACGAATCGTCTAAAATGTATTGGGTACATCTGTACTGCAGAATTGTTTTTGTTTATGAACCGTAGGTAAGTTTTTTGGATTAATTCTTATTAAACTATTTTTTTTTTTTTAGAATTTTTAGGGCATTACCATAGCTGTTTTTTAACCGTTTGGAATTTTTTTTGTAATTTTTAGTAAACAATTTTAATTAGACCTTTTTTGTAGAAATTTTGTTTTTGAATATTTACTGATTTCTTTGTTTTAGTATTACTGTTTTGGAGGCATTGAAAGGTTTTTATGATTTTTTTTTATGTATTTTTTCAAATATTCCTTTAATTTTTACTGGCATTAAATTACTGATTTGGAAATATTGGGAACATTTTTTGATTTGGAAATATTGGGAACATTTTTTGGATATTCTTAAAAACAAATTTTGAATTTTGTTTTAATCTTTAATAATTTTTGGGCATTATTATATCAGATTTGGAACCATTGGGATATTTTGAGGAATTTTTAGTAAATATTTTTAATTAGACTTTTTTTGTAGAAATTTTGTTTAAGAATTTTTTGAATTATTTTAAAAAAATTTTAAGAAATATTTGTTATTTTATTTATTTTTGGGCATTATAAAGCTGGCCGCACACCGGAGGCGACAAAACGTTTTTGTTTGGTATTTCTTTGGTCAGTCGGACAAGAAAACATGTTTATTAGTACCCCACACCAAAGCCAACATCTTACGACAAAAATTTTGTTTTTTTTTTTGCTTTGTCGGCTTCGGTGTGAGATACAACCAAACACAATTTCGTACTGTTCAAAATGTCAAGTAGTTCGGACGAAGAAATTATTCCAGCGCTGTTTGAATACATAAAATTTTGTGAAGGTCACCAATCGACTAAAATGTATTAAGTACATCTGTACTGCAGAATTGTTTTTGTTTTTGAACCGTAGGTAAGTTTTTTGGATCAATTCTTATTAAACCATTTTTTTTTTTAGAATTTTAATTGATTTCTGGGCATTACTATAGCTGTTTTTTAACCGTTTGGAAATTTTTTTGTAATTTTTAGTAAAAAATTTTTATTAGACCTTTTTTGTAGAAATTTTGTGTTAGAATATTCACTGATTTCTTTGTTTTAGTATTACCATTGGAAGTTTATTATGATTTTTTTAAGTATTTTTTCAAATATTTCCTTTAATTTTTACTGGCATTAAATTACTGATTTGGAAATATTGGGAACATTTTTTGGATATTTTTTTAAAAAAAATTAGAATTTTGTTTTAATCTTTACTAATTTTTGGGCATTATTAAATCAGTTTTGGAACCATTTGAATATTCTGAGGAATTTTTAGTAAATATTTTTCATTAGACTTTTTTTGTAGAAATTTTGTTTAAGAATTTTTTGGATTATTTTAAAAAAAATGTTAAGAAATATTTGTTATTTTATTTATTTTTGGGCATTATATATGTTTTATATTCGTTTGGAACTGCTAAGGAAATTTTTTACAATTTATTGTATACTTATTATTTATTTTTAGAATTTATTTTGATGTTTGGGCATAATTGTTTTTGAACCGTTGGTTAGTTTTTTGGATTTATTTTTATTTTACTTTTGTTTTTAGAATAATTAGAGTTTTAGTTGCTTTCTGGGCATTAATTTGTCTGTTTTTGAACCGTTTGGAAATTTTTTTGTAACAAATATTTCCTTTAATTTTTACTGGCATTAAATTACTGATTTGGAAAAATTTGTTTAAGAATATCAAAAAAATGTTCCCAATTTTTCCAAATTTTTTTTAGTATTACTGTTTTGGAGTCATTGAAAGGTTTTTATGATTTTTTTTATGTATTTTTTCAAATATTTCCTTTAATTTTTACTGGCATTAAATTACTGATTTGGAAAAATTTGTTTAAGAATATCAAAAAAATGTTCCCAATTTTTCCAAATCAGTAATTTAATGCCAGTAAAAATTCAAGGAAATATTTGAAAAAATACATAAAAAAATCATAATAAACTTCCAATGGTAATACTAAAACAAAGAAATCAGTGAATATTCTAACACAAAATTTCTACAAAAAAGGTCTAATAAAAATTTTTTACTCAAAATTACAAAAAAAGTTCCAAACGGTTCAAAAACAGCTATAGTAATGCCCAGAAATCAATTAAAATTCTAAAAATTCAAAAAAAAAAAATAGTTTAATAAGAATTAATCCAAAAAACTTACCTACGGTTCAAAAACAAAAACAATTCTGCAGTACAGATGTACTTAATACATTTTAGTCGATTGGTGACCTTCACAAAATTTTATGTATTCAAACAGCGCTGGAATAATTTCTTCGTCCGAACTACTTGACATTTTGAACAGTACGAAATTGTGTTTGGTTGTATCTCACACCGAAGCCGACAAAGCAAAAAAAAAAAACAAAATTTTTGTCGTAAGATGATGGCTTTGGTGTGGGGTACTAATAAACATGTTTTCTTGTCCGACTGACCAAAGAAATACCAAACAAAAACGTTTTGACGCCTCCGGTGTGCGGCCAGCCTTATAATGCCAAAAAATAAATAAAATAACAAATATTTCTTAACATTTTTTTTTAAATAATCCAAAAAATTCTTAAACAAAATTTCTACAAAAAAACTCTTATTAAAAATATTTACTAAAAATTCCTCAAAATATATAAATGGTTCCAAAACTGATATAATAATGCCCAAAAATTAGTAAAGATTAAAAAAAAATCTAAATTTGTTTTTAAGAATATCCAAAAAATGTTCTAAATATTCCCAAATCAGTAACTTAATGCCAGTAAAAATTCACGGAAATATTTCTAATGGTTCCAAAACAGTAATACTAAAACAAAGAAATCAGTAAATATTCTAAAACAAAATTTCTACAAAAAAGGTCTAATAAAAATTGTTTACTAAAAATTACAAAAAAATTTCCAAACGGTTCAAAAAAAGCTATAGTAATGCCCAGAAATCAATTAAAACTCTCAAAATTCAAAAAAAATAGTAAAATAAAAAAAATTATATATAATATAAAACACATAAAAAAACATGAGAAAACATTGTCGAATGCAGAATTTATATAGAGTTACATACGGACCACGCACACCAAAGGCCACAAAGTGTTTTGACATGTTTTCGTGACGAAAATTACACGCACACTGAATCAAACAAACAAAACAGCATAACACACAGCCCAATAAATGTTTTTATTTTGTCAAATGCCCGTCAATTTTACGACAAGCGGCGGACCATTTGTAATGTGCATCCGTTACATTTCTTGCTTGGCCTGCTGGTCGACAATTCTGCAGTACGGATGTACCCAATACATTTTATTCGATTCGTGACATTCACAAAATTTTATGTATCCAAACAGCGCTGGAATAATTTCTTCGTCCGAACTACTTGACATTTTGAACAGTACTAAAATTGTGTTTGGTTGTATCTCACACCGAAGCCGACAAAGCAATAAAAACAAAATGTTTGTCGTAAGATGTTGGCTTTGGTGTGCGATACCAATAAACATGTTTTCTTGTCAGTCTGACCAAAGAAAGACCAAACAAAAACGTTTTGTCGCCTCCGGTGTGCGGCCAGCCTTATAATGCCCAAAAATTAGTAAAATAAATGGCCTTTGGTGTGCGTGGTCCGTATGTAACTCTATATAAATTCTGCATTCGACAATGTTTTCTCATGTTTTTTTATGTGTTTTTTATTATATATAATTTTTTTTATTTTACTATTTTTTTTTAGAATTTTTAGAGTTTTAATTGATTTCTGGGCATTACTATAGCTTTTTTTGAACCGTTTGAAAATTTTTTGTAATTTTTAGTAAACAATTTTTATTAGACCTTTTTTGTAGAAATTTTGTTTTAGAATATTTACTGATTTCTTTGTTTTGGTATTACTGTTTTGGAACCATTAGAAATATTTCCGTGAATTTTTACTGGCATTAAGTTACTGATTTGGAAATATAGGGAAAATTTTCTGGATATTTTTTAAAAAAATTTAGAATTTTTTTTTAATCTTTACTAATTTTTTGGCATTATTATATCAGTTTTGGAACCATTTATATATTTTGAGGAATTTTTAGTAAATATTTTTAATAAGACTTTTTTTGTAGAAATTTTGTTTAAGAATTTTTTGGATTATTTAAAAAAAAATGTTAAGAAATATTTGTTATTTCACTAATTTTTGGGCATTATAAGGCTGGCCGCACACCGGAGGCGACAAAACGTTTTTGTTTGGTATTTCTTTGGTCAGTCGGACAAGAAAACATGTTTATTAGTACCCCACACCAAAGCCAACATCTTACGACAAACATTTTGTTTTTATTGCTTTGTCGGCTTCGGTGTGAGATACAACCAAACACAATTTGAGTACTGTTCAAAATGTCAAGTAGTTCGGACGAAGAAATTATTCCAGCGCTGTTTGAATACATAAAATTTTGTGAATGTCACGAATCGAATAAAATGTATTGGGTACATCCGTACTGCAGAATTGTCGACCAGCAGGCCAAGCAAGAAATGTAACGGATGCACATTACAAATTTTAACCCTTTTTGGTTGCAGCTGGTCCGCCGCTTGTCGTAAAATTGACGGGCCGCTGAGTGCTGCAATTCTGTGATCGTTCTGTAGATCGCTGAGTCGTAAAGCACCGTTATTTTGACTACATCAGACAAGATCCGTAGCAAATAAATAACAAAAAATAACGAGTGCACACAAATAATAAACAAATAATAAGCAATTGCAGGTTTCTTGGTTTGGGAATACATTTTTTTCGTAGCCATACATATTTCCAGCCAACAGCATTTGACAAAATAAAAACATTTATTGGGCTTTGTGTTATGCTGTTTTGTTTGTTTGATTCAGTGTGCGTGTAATTTTCGTCACGAAAACATGTCAAAACACTTTGTGGCCTTTGGTGTGCGTGGTCCGTATGTACCTCTATATAAATTCTGCATTCGACAATGTTTTCTCATGTTTTTTTATGTGTTTTATATTATATATAATTTTTTTATTTTACTATTTTTTTTTAGAATTTTGAGAGTTTTAATTGATTTCTGGGCATTACTATAGCTTTTTTTGAACCGTTTGGAAATTTTTTTGTAATTTTTAGTAAACAATTTTTATTAGACCTTTTTTGTAGAAATTTTGTTTTAGAATATTTACTGATTTCTTTGTTTTAGTATTACTGTTTTGGAACCATTAGAAATATTTCCGTGAATTTTTACTGGCATTAAGTTACTGATTTGGAAATATTTGGAACATTTTTTGGATATTTTTATAAAAATATTTAGAATTTTTTTTTAATCTTTACTAATTTTTTGGCATTATTATATCAGTTTTGGAACCATTTATATATTTTGAGGAATTTTTAGTAAATATTTTTAATAAGAGTTTTTTTTGTAGAAATTTTGTTTAAGAATTTTTTGGATTATTTAAAAAAAAATGTTAAGAAATATATGTTATTTTATTTATTTTTTGGCATTATAAGGCTGGCCGCACACCGGAGGCGTCAAAACGTTTTTGTTTGGTATTTCTTTGGTCAGTCGGACAAGAAAACATGTTTATTAGTACCCCACACCAAAGCCAACATCTTACGACAAAAATTTTGTTTTTTTTTTGCTTTGTCGGCTTCGGTGTGAGATACAACCAAACACAATTTCGTACTGTTCAAAATGTCAAGTAGTTCGGACGAAGAAATTATTCCAGCGCTGTTTGAATACATAAAATTTTGTGAAGGTCACCAATCGACTAAAATGTATTAAGTACATCTGTACTGCAGAATTGTTTTTGTTTTTGAACCGTAGGTAAGTTTTTTGGATCAATTCTTATTAAACTATTTTTTTTTTTAGAATTTTAATTGATTTCTGGGCATTACTATAGCTGTTTTTTAACCGTTTGGAAATTTTTTTGTAATTTTTAGTAAAAAATTTTTATTAGACCTTTTTTGTAGAAATTTTGTGTTAGAATATTCACTGATTTCTTTGTTTTAGTATTACCATTGGAAGTTTATTATGATTTTTTTAAGTATTTTTTCAAATATTTCCTTTAATTTTTACTGGCATTAAATTACTGATTTGGAAAAATTGGGAACATTTTTTGGATATTCTTAAAAAAAAATTTAGAATTTTGTTTTAATCTTTACTAATTTTTGGGCATTATTAAATCAGTTTTGGAACCATTTGAATATTCTGAGGAATTTTTAGTAAATATTTTTCATTAGACTTTTTTTGTAGAAATTTTGTTTAAGAATTTTTTTACTCAATTGAGTAAACAATTTTTCTGATTTCTTTGTTTTAGTATTACTGATTTGGAAATATTTAGAACATTTTTTGGATATTCTTAAAAACAAATTTAGATTTTTTTTTAATCTTTACTAATTTTTTGGCATTATTATATCAGTTTTGGAACCATTTATATATTTTGAGGAATTTTTAGTAAATATTTTTAATAAGAGTTTTTTTGTAGAAATTTTGTTTAAGAATTTTTTGGATTATTTAAAAAAAAATGTTAAGAAATATTTGTTATTTTATTTATTTTTTGGCATTATAAGGCTGGCCGCACACCGGAGGCGACAAAACGTTTTTGTTTGGTATTTCTTTGGTCAGTCGGACAAGAAAACATGTTTATTAGTACCCCACACCAAAGCCATCATCTTACGACAAAAATTTTGTTTTTTTTTTTTGCTTTGTCGGCTTCGGTGTGAGATACAACCAAACACAATTTCGTACTGTTCAAAATGTCAAGTAGTTCGGACGAAGAAATTATTCCAGCGCTGTTTGAATACATAAAATTTTGTGAAGGTCACCAATCGACTAAAATGTATTAAGTACATCTGTACTGCAGAATTGTTTTTGTTTTTGAACCGTAGGTAAGTTTTTTGGATTAATTCTTATTAAACTATTTTTTTTTTTTGAATTTTTAGAATTTTAATTGATTTCTGGGCATTACTATAGCTTTTTTTGAACCGTTTGGAAATTTTTTTGTAATTTTTAGTAAACAATTTTTATTAGACCTTTTTTGTAGAAATTTTGTTTTAGAATATTTACTGATTTCTTTGTTTTAGTATTACTGTTTTGGAACAAATAGAAATATTTCCGTGAATTTTTACTGGCATTAAGTTACTGATTTGGAAATATTTAGAACATTTTTTGGATATTTTTTAAAAAAATTTAGAATTTTGAGTAATTTACACCAATCGACTAAAATGTATTAAGTACATCTGTACTGCAGAATTGTTTTTGTTTTTGAACCGTAGGTAAGGTTTTTGGATCAATTCTTATTAAACTATTTTTTTTTTTAGAATTTTAATTGATTTCTGGGCATTACTATAGCTGTTTTTTAACCGTTTGGAAATTTTTTTGTAATTTTTAGTAAAAAATTTTTATTAGACCTTTTTTGTAGAAATTTTGTGTTAGAATATTCACTGATTTCTTTGTTTTAGTATTACCATTGGAAGTTTATTATGATTTTTTTAAGTATTTTTTCAAATATTTCCTTTAATTTTTACTGGCATTAAATTACTGATTTGGAAAAATTGGGAACATTTTTTGGATATTCAAAAAAAAAAATTTAGAATTTTGTTTTAATCTTTACTAATTTTTGGGCATTATTAAATCAGTTTTGGAACCATTTGAATATTCTGAGGAATTTTTAGTAAATATTTTTCATTAGACTTTTTTTGTAGAAATTTTGTTTAAGAATTTTTTTACTCAAAATTACAAAAAAATTTCCAAACGGTTCAAAAACAGCTATAGTAATGCCCAGAAATCAATTAAAATTCTAAAAATTCAAAAAAAAAAAATAGTTTAATAAGAATTAATCCAAAAAACTTACCTACGGTTCAAAAACAAAAACAATTCTGCAGTACAGATGTACTTAATACATTTTAGTCGATTGGTGACCTTCACAAAATTTTATGTATTCAAACAGCGCTGGAATAATTTCTTCGTCCGAACTACTTGACATTTTGAACAGTACGAAATTGTGTTTGGTTGTATCTCACACCGAAGCCGACAAAGCAAAAAAAAAAAACAAAATTTTTGTCGTAAGATGATGGCTTTGGTGTGGGGTACTAATAAACATGTTTTCTTGTCCGACTGACCAAAGAAATACCAAACAAAAACGTTTTGTCGCCTCCGGTGTGCGGCCAGCCTTATAATGCCAAAAAATAAATAAAATAACAAATATTTCTTAACATTTTTTTTTAAATAATCCAAAAAATTCTTAAACAAAATTTCTACAAAAAAACTCTTATTAAAAATATTTACTAAAAATTCCTCAAAATATATAAATGGTTCCAAAACTGATATAATAATGCCAAAAAATTAGTAAAGATTAAAAAAAAATCTAAATTTGTTTTTAAGAATATCCAAAAAATGTTCTAAATATTTCCAAATCAGTAACTTAATGCCAGTAAAAATTCACGGAAATATTTCTAATGGTTCCAAAACAGTAATACTAAAACAAAGAAATCAGTAAATATTCTAAAACAAAATTTCTACAAAAAAGGTCTAATAAAAATTGTTTACTAAAAATTACAAAAAAATTTCCAAACGGTTCAAAAAAAGCTATAGTAATGCCCAGAAATCAATTAAAACTCTCAAAATTCTAAAAAAATAGTAAAATAAAAAAATTATATATAATATAAAACACATAAAAAAACATGAGAAAACATTGTCGAATGCAGAATTTATATAGAGTTACATACGGACCACGCACACCAAAGGCCACAAAGTGTTTTGACATGTTTTCGTGACGAAAATTACACGCACACTGAATCAAACAAACAAAACAGCATAACACACAGCCCAATAAATGTTTTTATTTTGTCAAATGCCCGTCAATTTTACGACAAGCGGCGGACCATTTGTAATGTGCATCCGTTACATTTCTTGCTTGGCCTGCTGGTCGACAATTCTGCAGTACGGATGTACCCAATACATTTTATTCGATTCGTGACATTCACAAAATTTTATGTATCCAAACAGCGCTGGAATAATTTCTTCGTCCGAACTACTTGACATTTTGAACAGTACTAAAATTGTGTTTGGTTGTATCTCACACCGAAGCCGACAAAGCAATAAAAACAAAATGTTTGTCGTAAGATGTTGGCTTTGGTGTGCGATACCAATAAACATGTTTTCTTGTCAGTCTGACCAAAGAAAGACCAAACAAAAACGTTTTGTCGCCTCCGGTGTGCGGCCAGCCTTATAATGCCCAAAAATTAGTAAAATAAATGGCCTTTGGTGTGCGTGGTCCGTATGTAACTCTATATAAATTCTGCATTCGACAATGTTTTCTCATGTTTTTTTATGTGTTTTATATTATATATAATTTTTTTTATTTTACTATTTTTTTTTAGAATTTTTAGAGTTTTAATTGATTTCTGGGCATTACTATAGCTTTTTTTGAACCGTTTGAAAATTTTTTGTAATTTTTAGTAAACAATTTTTATTAGACCTTTTTTGTAGAAATTTTGTTTTAGAATATTTACTGATTTCTTTGTTTTGGTATTACTGTTTTGGAACCATTAGAAATATTTCCGTAAATTTTTACTGGCATTAAGTTACTGATTTGGAAATATAAGGAAAATTTTCTGGATATTTTTTAAAAAAATTTAGAATTTTTTTTTAATCTTTACTAATTTTTTGGCATTATTATATCAGTTTTGGAACCATTTATATATTTTGAGGAATTTTTAGTAAATATTTTTAATAAGACTTTTTTTGTAGAAATTTTGTTTAAGAATTTTTTGGATTATTTAAAAAAAAATGTTAAGAAATATTTGTTATTTCACTAATTTTTGGGCATTATAAGGCTGGCCGCACACCGGAGGCGACAAAACGTTTTTGTTTGGTATTTCTTTGGTCAGTCGGACAAGAAAACATGTTTATTAGTACCCCACACCAAAGCCAACATCTTACGACAAACATTTTGTTTTTATTGCTTTGTCGGCTTCGGTGTGAGATACAACCAAACACAATTTGAGTACTGTTCAAAATGTCAAGTAGTTCGGACGAAGAAATTATTCCAGCGCTGTTTGAATACATAAAATTTTGTGAATGTCACGAATCGAATAAAATGTATTGGGTACATCCGTACTGCAGAATTGTCGACCAGCAGGCCAAGCAAGAAATGTAACGGATGCACATTACAAATTTTAACCCTTTTTGGTTGCAGCTGGTCCGCCGCTTGTCGTAAAATTGACGGGCCGCTGAGTGCTGCAATTCTGTGATCGTTCTGTAGATCGCTGAGTCGTAAAGCACCGTTATTTTGACTACATCAGACAAGATCCGTAGCAAATAAATAACAAAAAATAACGAGTGCACACAAATAATAAACAAATAATAAGCAATTGCAGGTTTCTTGGTTTGGGAATACATTTTTTTCGTAGCCATACATATTTCCAGCCAACAGCATTTGACAAAATAAAAACATTTATTGGGCTTTGTGTTATGCTGTTTTGTTTGTTTTATTCAGTGTGCGATACTCCATAAGCAAGCGTGTAATTTTCGTCACGAAAACATGTCAAAACACTTTGTGGCCTTTGGTGTGCGTGGTCCGTATGTAACTCTATATAAATTCTGCATTCGACAATGTTTTCTCATGTTTTTTTTTATGTTTTTTTTATTTTATATGATATTTTTTATTTTTACTATTTTTTTTAGAATTTTTAGAGTTTTAATTGATTTCTGGGCATTACTATAGCTTTTTTTGAACCGTTTGGAAATTTTTTTGTAATTTTTAGTAAACAATTTTTATTAGACCTTTTTTGTAGAAATTTTGTTTTAGAATATTTACTGATTTCTTTGTTTTAGTATTACTGTTTTGGAACTTGAATGATTTCTGAATGTTTTCAAATATTTCCTTGAATTTTTACTGGCATTAAATTACTGATTTGGAAATATTTATTGGGAACATTTTTTGGATATTTTTAAAAAAATTTAGAATTTTGTTTTAATCTTTACTAATTTTTGGGCATTATTATAACAGTTTTGGAACCATTTATATATTTTGAGTGAATTTTTAGTAAATATTTTTAATTAGACTTTTTTTGTAGAAATTTTGTTTAAGAATTTTTTGGATTATTTAAAAAAAAATGTTAAGAAATATTTGTTATTTTATTTATTTTTGGGCATTATAAGGCTGGCCGCACACCGGAGGCGTCAAAACGTTTTTGTTTGGTAATTCTTTGGTCAGTCGGACAAGAAAACATGTTTATTTGTACCCCACACCAAAGCCAACATCTTACGACAAAAATTTTGTTTTTTTTTTTGCTTTGTCGGCTTCGGTGTGAGATACAACCAAACACAATTTCGTACTGTTCAAAATGTCAAGTAGTTCGGACGAAGAAATTATTCCAGCGCTGTTTGAATACATAAAATTTTGTGAAGGTCACCAATCGACTAAAATGTATTAAGTACATCTGTACTGCAGAATTGTTTTTGTTTTTGAACCGTAGGTAAGTTTTTTGGATCAATTCTTATTAAACCATTTTTTTTTTTAGAATTTTAATTGATTTCTGGGCATTACTATAGCTGTTTTTGAACCGTTTGGAAATTTTTTTGTAATTTTTAGTAAAAAATTTTTATTAGACCTTTTTTGTAGAAATTTTGTGTTAGAATATTCACTGATTTCTTTGTTTTAGTATTACCATTGGAAGTTTATTATGATTTTTTTAAGTATTTTTTCAAATATTTCCTTTAATTTTTACTGGCATTAAATTACTGATTTGGAAATATTGGGAACATTTTTTGGATATTTTTTTAAAAAAAATTAGAATTTTGTTTTAATCTTTACTAATTTTTGGGCATTATTAAATCAGTTTTGGAACCATTTGAATATTCTGAGGAATTTTTAGTAAATATTTTTCATTAGACTTTTTTTGTAGAAATTTTGTTTAAGAATTTTTTGGATTATTTTAAAAAAAATGTTAAGAAATATTTGTTATTTTATTTATTTTTGGGCATTATATATGTTTTATATTCGTTTGGAACTGCTAAGGAAATTTTTTACAATTTATTGTATACTTATTATTTATTTTTAGAATTTATTTTGATGTTTGGGCATAATTGTTTTTGAACCGTTGGTTAGTTTTTTGGATTTATTTTTATTTTACTTTTGTTTTTAGAATAATTAGAGTTTTAGTTGCTTTCTGGGCATTAATTTGTCTGTTTTTGAACCGTTTGGAAATTTTTTTGTAACAAATATTTCCTTTAATTTTTACTGGCATTAAATTACTGATTTGGAAAAATTTGTTTAAGAATATCAAAAAAATGTTCCCAATTTTTCCAAATTTTTTTTAGTATTACTGTTTTGGAGTCATTGAAAGGTTTTTATGATTTTTTTTATGTATTTTTTCAAATATTTCCTTTAATTTTTACTGGCATTAAATTACTGATTTGGAAAAATTTGTTTAAGAATATCAAAAAAATGTTCCCAATTTTTCCAAATCAGTAATTTAATGCCAGTAAAAATTCAAGGAAATATTTGAAAAAATACATAAAAAAATCATAATAAACTTCCAATGGTAATACTAAAACAAAGAAATCAGTGAATATTCTAACACAAAATTTCTACAAAAAAGGTCTAATAAAAATTTTTTACTCAAAATTACAAAAAAAGTTCCAAACGGTTCAAAAACAGCTATAGTAATGCCCAGAAATCAATTAAAATTCTAAAAATTCAAAAAAAAAAAATAGTTTAATAAGAATTAATCCAAAAAACTTACCTACGGTTCAAAAACAAAAACAATTCTGCAGTACAGATGTACTTAATACATTTTAGTCGATTGGTGACCTTCACAAAATTTTATGTATTCAAACAGCGCTGGAATAATTTCTTCGTCCGAACTACTTGACATTTTGAACAGTACGAAATTGTGTTTGGTTGTATCTCACACCGAAGCCGACAAAGCAAAAAAAAAAACAAAATTTTTGTCGTAAGATGATGGCTTTGGTGTGGGGTACTAATAAACATGTTTTCTTGTCCGACTGACCAAAGAAATACCAAACAAAAACGTTTTGTCGCCTCCGGTGTGCGGCCAGCCTTATAATGCCAAAAAATAAATAAAATAACAAATATTTCTTAACATTTTTTTTTAAATAATCCAAAAAATTCTTAAACAAAATTTCTACAAAAAAACTCTTATTAAAAATATTTACTAAAAATTCCTCAAAATATATAAATGGTTCCAAAACTGATATAATAATGCCCAAAAATTAGTAAAGATTAAAAAAAAATCTAAATTTGTTTTTAAGAATATCCAAAAAATGTTCTAAATATTCCCAAATCAGTAACTTAATGCCAGTAAAAATTCACGGAAATATTTCTAATGGTTCCAAAACAGTAATACTAAAACAAAGAAATCAGTAAATATTCTAAAACAAAATTTCTACAAAAAAGGTCTAATAAAAATTGTTTACTAAAAATTACAAAAAAATTTCCAAACGGTTCAAAAAAAGCTATAGTAATGCCCAGAAATCAATTAAAACTCTCAAAATTCAAAAAAAATAGTAAAATAAAAAAAATTATATATAATATAAAACACATAAAAAAACATGAGAAAACATTGTCGAATGCAGAATTTATATAGAGTTACATACGGACCACGCACACCAAAGGCCACAAAGTGTTTTGACATGTTTTCGTGACGAAAATTACACGCACACTGAATCAAACAAACAAAACAGCATAACACACAGCCCAATAAATGTTTTTATTTTGTCAAATGCCCGTCAATTTTACGACAAGCGGCGGACCATTTGTAAAATGCATCCGTTACATTTCTTGCTTGGCCTGCTGGTCGACAATTCTGCAGTACGGATGTACCCAATACATTTTATTCGATTCGTGACATTCACAAAATTTTATGTATCCAAACAGCGCTGGAATAATTTCTTCGTCCGAACTACTTGACATTTTGAACAGTACTAAAATTGTGTTTGGTTGTATCTCACACCGAAGCCGACAAAGCAATAAAAACAAAATGTTTGTCGTAAGATGTTGGCTTTGGTGTGCGATACCAATAAACATGTTTTCTTGTCAGTCTGACCAAAGAAAGACCAAACAAAAACGTTTTGTCGCCTCCGGTGTGCGGCCAGCCTTATAATGCCCAAAAATTAGTAAAATAAATGGCCTTTGGTGTGCGTGGTCCGTATGTAACTCTATATAAATTCTGCATTCGACAATGTTTTCTCATGTTTTTTTATGTGTTTTTTATTATATATAATTTTTTTTATTTTACTATTTTTTTTTAGAATTTTTAGAGTTTTAATTGATTTCTGGGCATTACTATAGCTTTTTTTGAACCGTTTGAAAATTTTTTGTAATTTTTAGTAAACAATTTTTATTAGACCTTTTTTGTAGAAATTTTGTTTTAGAATATTTACTGATTTCTTTGTTTTGGTATTACTGTTTTGGAACCATTAGAAATATTTCCGTGAATTTTTACTGGCATTAAGTTACTGATTTGGAAATATAGGGAAAATTTTCTGGATATTTTTTAAAAAAATTTAGAATTTTTTTTTAATCTTTACTAATTTTTTGGCATTATTATATCAGTTTTGGAACCATTTATATATTTTGAGGAATTTTTAGTAAATATTTTTAATAAGACTTTTTTTGTAGAAATTTTGTTTAAGAATTTTTTGGATTATTTAAAAAAAAATGTTAAGAAATATTTGTTATTTCACTAATTTTTGGGCATTATAAGGCTGGCCGCACACCGGAGGCGTCAAAACGTTTTTGTTTGGTAATTCTTTGGTCAGTCGGACAAGAAAACATGTTTATTTGTACCCCACACCAAAGCCAACATCTTACGACAAAAATTTTGTTTTTTTTTTGCTTTGTCGGCTTCGGTGTGAGATACAACCAAACACAATTTCGTACTGTTCAAAATGTCAAGTAGTTCGGACGAAGAAATTATTCCAGCGCTGTTTGAATACATAAAATTTTGTGAAGGTCACCAATCGACTAAAATGTATTAAGTACATCTGTACTGCAGAATTGTTTTTGTTTTTGAACCGTAGGTAAGTTTTTTGGATCAATTCTTATTAAACCATTTTTTTTTTTAGAATTTTAATTGATTTCTGGGCATTACTATAGCTGTTTTTGAACCGTTTGGAAATTTTTTTGTAATTTTTAGTAAAAAATTTTTATTAGACCTTTTTTGTAGAAATTTTGTGTTAGAATATTCACTGATTTCTTTGTTTTAGTATTACCATTGGAAGTTTATTATGATTTTTTTAAGTATTTTTTCAAATATTTCCTTTAATTTTTACTGGCATTAAATTACTGATTTGGAAATATTGGGAACATTTTTTGGATATTTTTTTAAAAAAAATTAGAATTTTGTTTTAATCTTTACTAATTTTTGGGCATTATTAAATCAGTTTTGGAACCATTTGAATATTCTGAGGAATTTTTAGTAAATATTTTTCATTAGACTTTTTTTGTAGAAATTTTGTTTAAGAATTTTTTGGATTATTTTAAAAAAAATGTTAAGAAATATTTGTTATTTTATTTATTTTTGGGCATTATATATGTTTTATATTCGTTTGGAACTGCTAAGGAAATTTTTTACAATTTATTGTATACTTATTATTTATTTTTAGAATTTATTTTGATGTTTGGGCATAATTGTTTTTGAACCGTTGGTTAGTTTTTTGGATTTATTTTTATTTTACTTTTGTTTTTAGAATAATTAGAGTTTTAGTTGCTTTCTGGGCATTAATTTGTCTGTTTTTGAACCGTTTGGAAATTTTTTTGTAACAAATATTTCCTTTAATTTTTACTGGCATTAAATTACTGATTTGGAAAAATTTGTTTAAGAATATCAAAAAAATGTTCCCAATTTTTCCAAATTTTTTTTAGTATTACTGTTTTGGAGTCATTGAAAGGTTTTTATGATTTTTTTTATGTATTTTTTCAAATATTTCCTTTAATTTTTACTGGCATTAAATTACTGATTTGGAAAAATTTGTTTAAGAATATCAAAAAAATGTTCCCAATTTTTCCAAATCAGTAATTTAATGCCAGTAAAAATTCAAGGAAATATTTGAAAAAATACATAAAAAAATCATAATAAACTTCCAATGGTAATACTAAAACAAAGAAATCAGTGAATATTCTAACACAAAATTTCTACAAAAAAGGTCTAATAAAAATTTTTTACTCAAAATTACAAAAAAAGTTCCAAACGGTTCAAAAACAGCTATAGTAATGCCCAGAAATCAATTAAAATTCTAAAAATTCAAAAAAAAAAAATAGTTTAATAAGAATTAATCCAAAAAACTTACCTACGGTTCAAAAACAAAAACAATTCTGCAGTACAGATGTACTTAATACATTTTAGTCGATTGGTGACCTTCACAAAATTTTATGTATTCAAACAGCGCTGGAATAATTTCTTCGTCCGAACTACTTGACATTTTGAACAGTACGAAATTGTGTTTGGTTGTATCTCACACCGAAGCCGACAAAGCAAAAAAAAAAACAAAATTTTTGTCGTAAGATGATGGCTTTGGTGTGGGGTACTAATAAACATGTTTTCTTGTCCGACTGACCAAAGAAATACCAAACAAAAACGTTTTGTCGCCTCCGGTGTGCGGCCAGCCTTATAATGCCAAAAAATAAATAAAATAACAAATATTTCTTAACATTTTTTTTTAAATAATCCAAAAAATTCTTAAACAAAATTTCTACAAAAAAACTCTTATTAAAAATATTTACTAAAAATTCCTCAAAATATATAAATGGTTCCAAAACTGATATAATAATGCCCAAAAATTAGTAAAGATTAAAAAAAAATCTAAATTTGTTTTTAAGAATATCCAAAAAATGTTCTAAATATTCCCAAATCAGTAACTTAATGCCAGTAAAAATTCACGGAAATATTTCTAATGGTTCCAAAACAGTAATACTAAAACAAAGAAATCAGTAAATATTCTAAAACAAAATTTCTACAAAAAAGGTCTAATAAAAATTGTTTACTAAAAATTACAAAAAAATTTCCAAACGGTTCAAAAAAAGCTATAGTAATGCCCAGAAATCAATTAAAACTCTCAAAATTCAAAAAAAATAGTAAAATAAAAAAAATTATATATAATATAAAACACATAAAAAAACATGAGAAAACATTGTCGAATGCAGAATTTATATAGAGTTACATACGGACCACGCACACCAAAGGCCACAAAGTGTTTTGACATGTTTTCGTGACGAAAATTACACGCACACTGAATCAAACAAACAAAACAGCATAACACACAGCCCAATAAATGTTTTTATTTTGTCAAATGCCCGTCAATTTTACGACAAGCGGCGGACCATTTGTAATGTGCATCCGTTACATTTCTTGCTTGGCCTGCTGGTCGACAATTCTGCAGTACGGATGTACCCAATACATTTTATTCGATTCGTGACATTCACAAAATTTTATGTATCCAAACAGCGCTGGAATAATTTCTTCGTCCGAACTACTTGACATTTTGAACAGTACTAAAATTGTGTTTGGTTGTATCTCACACCGAAGCCGACAAAGCAATAAAAACAAAATGTTTGTCGTAAGATGTTGGCTTTGGTGTGCGATACCAATAAACATGTTTTCTTGTCAGTCTGACCAAAGAAAGACCAAACAAAAACGTTTTGTCGCCTCCGGTGTGCGGCCAGCCTTATAATGCCCAAAAATTAGTAAAATAAATGGCCTTTGGTGTGCGTGGTCCGTATGTAACTCTATATAAATTCTGCATTCGACAATGTTTTCTCATGTTTTTTTATGTGTTTTTTATTATATATAATTTTTTTTATTTTACTATTTTTTTTTAGAATTTTTAGAGTTTTAATTGATTTCTGGGCATTACTATAGCTTTTTTTGAACCGTTTGAAAATTTTTTGTAATTTTTAGTAAACAATTTTTATTAGACCTTTTTTGTAGAAATTTTGTTTTAGAATATTTACTGATTTCTTTGTTTTGGTATTACTGTTTTGGAACCATTAGAAATATTTCCGTGAATTTTTACTGGCATTAAGTTACTGATTTGGAAATATAGGGAAAATTTTCTGGATATTTTTTAAAAAAATTTAGAATTTTTTTTTAATCTTTACTAATTTTTTGGCATTATTATATCAGTTTTGGAACCATTTATATATTTTGAGGAATTTTTAGTAAATATTTTTAATAAGACTTTTTTTGTAGAAATTTTGTTTAAGAATTTTTTGGATTATTTAAAAAAAAATGTTAAGAAATATTTGTTATTTCACTAATTTTTGGGCATTATAAGGCTGGCCGCACACCGGAGGCGTCAAAACGTTTTTGTTTGGTAATTCTTTGGTCAGTCGGACAAGAAAACATGTTTATTTGTACCCCACACCAAAGCCAACATCTTACGACAAAAATTTTGTTTTTTTTTTGCTTTGTCGGCTTCGGTGTGAGATACAACCAAACACAATTTCGTACTGTTCAAAATGTCAAGTAGTTCGGACGAAGAAATTATTCCAGCGCTGTTTGAATACATAAAATTTTGTGAAGGTCACCAATCGACTAAAATGTATTAAGTACATCTGTACTGCAGAATTGTTTTTGTTTTTGAACCGTAGGTAAGTTTTTTGGATCAATTCTTATTAAACCATTTTTTTTTTTAGAATTTTAATTGATTTCTGGGCATTACTATAGCTGTTTTTGAACCGTTTGGAAATTTTTTTGTAATTTTTAGTAAAAAATTTTTATTAGACCTTTTTTGTAGAAATTTTGTGTTAGAATATTCACTGATTTCTTTGTTTTAGTATTACCATTGGAAGTTTATTATGATTTTTTTAAGTATTTTTTCAAATATTTCCTTTAATTTTTACTGGCATTAAATTACTGATTTGGAAATATTGGGAACATTTTTTGGATATTTTTTTAAAAAAAATTAGAATTTTGTTTTAATCTTTACTAATTTTTGGGCATTATTAAATCAGTTTTGGAACCATTTGAATATTCTGAGGAATTTTTAGTAAATATTTTTCATTAGACTTTTTTTGTAGAAATTTTGTTTAAGAATTTTTTGGATTATTTTAAAAAAAATGTTAAGAAATATTTGTTATTTTATTTATTTTTGGGCATTATATATGTTTTATATTCGTTTGGAACTGCTAAGGAAATTTTTTACAATTTATTGTATACTTATTATTTATTTTTAGAATTTATTTTGATGTTTGGGCATAATTGTTTTTGAACCGTTGGTTAGTTTTTTGGATTTATTTTTATTTTACTTTTGTTTTTAGAATAATTAGAGTTTTAGTTGCTTTCTGGGCATTAATTTGTCTGTTTTTGAACCGTTTGGAAATTTTTTTGTAACAAATATTTCCTTTAATTTTTACTGGCATTAAATTACTGATTTGGAAAAATTTGTTTAAGAATATCAAAAAAATGTTCCCAATTTTTCCAAATTTTTTTTAGTATTACTGTTTTGGAGTCATTGAAAGGTTTTTATGATTTTTTTTATGTATTTTTTCAAATATTTCCTTTAATTTTTACTGGCATTAAATTACTGATTTGGAAAAATTTGTTTAAGAATATCAAAAAAATGTTCCCAATTTTTCCAAATCAGTAATTTAATGCCAGTAAAAATTCAAGGAAATATTTGAAAAAATACATAAAAAAATCATAATAAACTTCCAATGGTAATACTAAAACAAAGAAATCAGTGAATATTCTAACACAAAATTTCTACAAAAAAGGTCTAATAAAAATTTTTTACTCAAAATTACAAAAAAAGTTCCAAACGGTTCAAAAACAGCTATAGTAATGCCCAGAAATCAATTAAAATTCTAAAAATTCAAAAAAAAAAAATAGTTTAATAAGAATTAATCCAAAAAACTTACCTACGGTTCAAAAACAAAAACAATTCTGCAGTACAGATGTACTTAATACATTTTAGTCGATTGGTGACCTTCACAAAATTTTATGTATTCAAACAGCGCTGGAATAATTTCTTCGTCCGAACTACTTGACATTTTGAACAGTACTCAAATTGTGTTTGGTTGTATCTCACACCGAAGCCGACAAAGCAAAAAAAAAAACAAAATTTTTGTCGTAAGATGATGGCTTTGGTGTGGGGTACTAATAAACATGTTTTCTTGTCCGACTGACCAAAGAAATACCAAACAAAAACGTTTTGTCGCCTCCGGTGTGCGGCCAGCCTTATAATGCCAAAAAATAAATAAAATAACAAATATTTCTTAACATTTTTTTTTAAATAATCCAAAAAATTCTTAAACAAAATTTCTACAAAAAAACTCTTATTAAAAATATTTACTAAAAATTCCTCAAAATATATAAATGGTTCCAAAACTGATATAATAATGCCCAAAAATTAGTAAAGATTAAAAAAAAATCTAAATTTGTTTTTAAGAATATCCAAAAAATGTTCTAAATATTCCCAAATCAGTAACTTAATGCCAGTAAAAATTCACGGAAATATTTCTAATGGTTCCAAAACAGTAATACTAAAACAAAGAAATCAGTAAATATTCTAAAACAAAATTTCTACAAAAAAGGTCTAATAAAAATTGTTTACTAAAAATTACAAAAAAATTTCCAAACGGTTCAAAAAAAGCTATAGTAATGCCCAGAAATCAATTAAAACTCTCAAAATTCAAAAAAAATAGTAAAATAAAAAAAATTATATATAATATAAAACACATAAAAAAACATGAGAAAACATTGTCGAATGCAGAATTTATATAGAGTTACATACGGACCACGCACACCAAAGGCCACAAAGTGTTTTGACATGTTTTCGTGACGAAAATTACACGCACACTGAATCAAACAAACAAAACAGCATAACACACAGCCCAATAAATGTTTTTATTTTGTCAAATGCCCGTCAATTTTACGACAAGCGGCGGACCATTTGTAATGTGCATCCGTTACATTTCTTGCTTGGCCTGCTGGTCGACAATTCTGCAGTACGGATGTACCCAATACATTTTATTCGATTCGTGACATTCACAAAATTTTATGTATCCAAACAGCGCTGGAATAATTTCTTCGTCCGAACTACTTGACATTTTGAACAGTACTAAAATTGTGTTTGGTTGTATCTCACACCGAAGCCGACAAAGCAATAAAAACAAAATGTTTGTCGTAAGATGTTGGCTTTGGTGTGCGATACCAATAAACATGTTTTCTTGTCAGTCTGACCAAAGAAAGACCAAACAAAAACGTTTTGTCGCCTCCGGTGTGCGGCCAGCCTTATAATGCCCAAAAATTAGTAAAATAAATGGCCTTTGGTGTGCGTGGTCCGTATGTAACTCTATATAAATTCTGCATTCGACAATGTTTTCTCATGTTTTTTTATGTGTTTTTTATTATATATAATTTTTTTTATTTTACTATTTTTTTTTAGAATTTTTAGAGTTTTAATTGATTTCTGGGCATTACTATAGCTTTTTTTGAACCGTTTGAAAATTTTTTGTAATTTTTAGTAAACAATTTTTATTAGACCTTTTTTGTAGAAATTTTGTTTTAGAATATTTACTGATTTCTTTGTTTTGGTATTACTGTTTTGGAACCATTAGAAATATTTCCGTGAATTTTTACTGGCATTAAGTTACTGATTTGGAAATATAGGGAAAATTTTCTGGATATTTTTTAAAAAAATTTAGAATTTTTTTTTAATCTTTACTAATTTTTTGGCATTATTATATCAGTTTTGGAACCATTTATATATTTTGAGGAATTTTTAGTAAATATTTTTAATAAGACTTTTTTTGTAGAAATTTTGTTTAAGAATTTTTTGGATTATTTAAAAAAAAATGTTAAGAAATATTTGTTATTTCACTAATTTTTGGGCATTATAAGGCTGGCCGCACACCGGAGGCGACAAAACGTTTTTGTTTGGTATTTCTTTGGTCAGTCGGACAAGAAAACATGTTTATTAGTACCCCACACCAAAGCCAACATCTTACGACAAACATTTTGTTTTTATTGCTTTGTCGGCTTCGGTGTGAGATACAACCAAACACAATTTGAGTACTGTTCAAAATGTCAAGTAGTTCGGACGAAGAAATTATTCCAGCGCTGTTTGAATACATAAAATTTTGTGAATGTCACGAATCGAATAAAATGTATTGGGTACATCCGTACTGCAGAATTGTCGACCAGCAGGCCAAGCAAGAAATGTAACGGATGCACATTACAAATTTTAACCCTTTTTGGTTGCAGCTGGTCCGCCGCTTGTCGTAAAATTGACGGGCCGCTGAGTGCTGCAATTCTGTGATCGTTCTGTAGATCGCTGAGTCGTAAAGCACCGTTATTTTGACTACATCAGACAAGATCCGTAGCAAATAAATAACAAAAAATAACGAGTGCACACAAATAATAAACAAATAATAAGCAATTGCAGGTTTCTTGGTTTGGGAATACATTTTTTTCGTAGCCATACATATTTCCAGCCAACAGCATTTGACAAAATAAAAACATTTATTGGGCTTTGTGTTATGCTGTTTTGTTTGTTTTATTCAGTGTGCGATACTCCATAAGCAAGCGTGTAATTTTCGTCACGAAAACATGTCAAAACACTTTGTGGCCTTTGGTGTGCGTGGTCCGTATGTAACTCTATATAAATTCTGCATTCGACATTTTTTTATTTTATATGATATTTTTTATTTTTACTATTTTTTTTAGAATTTTTAGAGTTTTAATTGATTTCTGGGCATTACTATAGCTTTTTTTGAACCGTTTGGAAATTTTTTTGTAATTTTTAGTAAACAATTTTTATTAGACCTTTTTTGTAGAAATTTTGTTTTAGAAGATTTACTGATTTCTTTGTTTTAGTATTACTGTTTTGGAACAAATAGAAATATTTCCGTGAATTTTTACTGGCATTAAGTTACTGATTTGGAAATATTTAGAACATTTTTTGGATATTTTTTAAAAAAATTTAGAATTTTGTTTAAATCTTTACTAATTTTTTGGCATTATTATAACAGTTTTGGAACCATTTATATATTTTGAGGAATTTTTAGTAAATATTTTTAATAAGACTTTTTTTGTAAAAATTTTGTTTAAGAATTTTTTGGATTATTTAAAAAAAAATGTTAAGAAATATTTGTTATTTTATTTATTTTTTGGCATTATAAGGCTGGCCGCACACCGGAGGCGTCAAAACGTTTTTGTTTGGTATTTCTTTGGTCAGTCGGACAAGAAAACATGTTTATTAGTACCCCACACCAAAGCCAACATCTTACGACAAAAATTTTGTTTTTTTTTTTTGCTTTGTCGGCTTCGGTGTGAGATACAACCAAACACAATTTCGTACTGTTCAAAATGTCAAGTAGTTCGGACGAAGAAATTATTCCAGCGCTGTTTGAATACATAAAATTTTGTGAAGGTCACCAATCGACTAAAATGTATTAAGTACATCTGTACTGCAGAATTGTTTTTGTTTTTGAACCGTAGGTAAGTTTTTTGGATCAATTCTTATTAAACCATTTTTTTTTTTAGAATTTTAATTGATTTCTGGGCATTACTATAGCTGTTTTTTAACCGTTTGGAAATTTTTTTGTAATTTTGAGTAAAAAATTTTTATTAGACCTTTTTTGTAGAAATTTTGTGTTAGAATATTCACTGATTTCTTTGTTTTAGTATCACCATTGGAAGTTTATTAGGATTTTTTTCATGTATTTTTTCAAATATTTCCTTGAATTTTTACTGGCATTAAATTACTGATTTGGAAAAATTGGGAGCATTTTTTGGATATTCTTAAAAAAAATTTAGAATTTTGTTTTAATCTTTACTTATTTTTGGGCAATATTATATCTGTTTTAAAACTGTTTGCAAATTTTAAGGAATTTTTAGTAAACATTTTTAATTATACCTAAATTAACAATATGTTTGTCGTAAGATGTTGGCTTTGGTGTGCGATACCAACAAAAAAGAAAGACCAAACAAAAACGTTTTGTCGGCTCCGGTGTGCGGCCAGCCTTACTGTTTTGACACCGTTTTGAAATGTTTAGGAATTTTTTACAAGTTTTTGAATATTTTAATTTTTTTTAGAAATTATAATAATGCCCAAACATCAATATAATTTCTAAAAAAAACGTTTTTGTTTGGTCTTTCTTTGGGCAGTCTGACAAGAAAACATGTTTATTAGTATCACACACCAAAGATAACATCTTACGACAAATATTTTGTTTTTATTGCTTTGTCGGCTTCGGTGTGAGATACAACCAAACACTATTTTAGTACTGTTCAAAATGTCAAGTAGTTCGGACGAAGAAATTATTCCAGCGCTGTTTGAATACATAAAATTTTGTGAATGTCACGAATCGAATAAAATGTATTGGGTACATCCGTACTGCGAAATTGTCGACCAGCAGGCCAAGCAAGAAATGTAACGGATGCACATTACAAATTTTAACCCTTTTTGGTTGCAGCTGGTCCGCCGCTTGTCGTAAAGTTGACGGGCCGCTGAGTGCTGCAATTCTGTGATCGTTCTGTAGATCGCTGGGTCGTAAAGCACCGTTATTTTGACTACATCAGACAAGATCCGTAGCAAATAAATAACAAAAAATAACGAGTGCACACAAATAATAAACAAATAATAAGCAATTGCAGGTTTCTTGGTTTGGGAATACATTTTTTTCGTAGCCATACATATTTCCAGCCAACAGCATTTGACAAAATAAAAACATTTATTGGGCTTTGTGTTATGCTGTTTTGTTTGTTTTATTCAGTGTGCGATACTCCATAAGCAAGCGTGTAATTTTCGTCACGAAAACATGTCAAAACACTTAGTGGCCTTTGGTGTGCGTGGTCCGTATGTAACTCTATATAAATTCTGCATTCGACAATGTTTTCTCATGTTTTTTTATGTTTTTTTTATTTTATATAATATTTTTTATTTTACTATTTTTTTTAGAATTTTTAGAGTTTTAATTGATTTCTGGGCATTACTATAGCTTTTTTTGAAGCGTTTGGAAATTTTTTTGTAATTTTTAGTAAACAATTTTTATTAGACCTTTTTTGTAGAAATTTTGTTTTAGAATATTTACTGATTTCTTTGTTTTAGTATTACTGTTTTGGAACCATTGGAATGATTTCATGAATGTTTTCAAATATTTCCTTGAATTTTTACTGGCATTAAATTACTGATTTGAATTGGGAACATTTTTTGATTTGGAAATATTGGGAACATTTTTTGGATCTTTTTAAAAAATATTAGAATTTTGTTTTAATCTTTACTAATTTTTGGGCATTATTATATCAGTTTTGGAACCATTGGGATATTTTGAGTTATTTTTAGTAAATATTTTTAATTAGACTTTTTTTGTAGAAATTTTGTTTAAGAATTTTTTGGATTATTTAAAAAAAAATGTTAAGAAATATTTGTTATTTTATTTATTTTTGGGCATTATAAAGCTGGCCGCACACCGGAGGCGACAAAACGTTTTTGTTTGGTATTTCTTTGGTCAGTCTGACAAGAAAACATGTTTATTAGTATCGCACACCAAAGCCAACATCTTACGACAAACATTTTGTTTTTATTGCTCTGTCGGCTTTGGTGTGAGATACAGCCAAACACAATTTTAGTACTGTTCAAAATGTCAAGTAGTTCGGACGAAGAAATTATTCTAGCGCTTTTTGAATACATAAAATTTTGTAAAGGTCACGAATCGTCTAAAATGTATTGGGTACATCTGTACTGCAGAATTGTTTTTGTTTATGAACCGTAGGTAAGTTTTTTGGATTAATTCTTATTGAACTATTTTTTTTTTTTTAGAATTTTTAGAGTTTTAATTGATTTCTGGGCATTACTATAGCTTTTTTTGAACCGTTTGGAAATTTTTTTGTAATTTTTAGTAAACAATTTTTATTAGACCTTTTTTGTAGAAATTTTGTGTTAGAATATTTACTGATTTCTTTGTTTTAGTATTACTGTTTTGAAGGCATTGAAAGGTTTTTATGATTTTTTTTATGTATTTTTTCAAATGTTTCCTTTAATTTTTACTGGCATTAAATTACTGATTTAGAAAAATTGGGAACATTTTTTGGATATTCTTAAAAAAAAATTTAGAATTTTGTTTTAATCTTTATTAATTTTTGGGCATTATTATATCAGTTTTGAAACCGTTTGCAAATGTTAAGGAATTTTTAGTAAACATTTTTAATTAGAACTTTTGTAGAAATTTTGGATTATTTTAAAGAAATGTTAGAAATATTTTTTATTTCACTAATTTTTGGGCATTATAAGGCTGGCCGCACACCGTAGGCGACAAAACGTTTTTGTTTGGTCTTTCTTTTTTGTTGGAATCGCACACCAAAGCCTACATCTTACGACAAACATTTTGTTAATTTAGGTATAATTAAAAATGTTTACTAAAAATTCCTTAAAATTTGCAAACAGTTTTAAAACAGATATAATATTGCCCAAAAATTAGTAAAGATTTAAACAAAATTCTAAATTCTTTTTAAGAATATCCAAAAAATGCTCCCAATTTTTCCAAATCAGTAATTTAATGCCAGTAAAAATTAAAGGAAATATTTGAAAAAATACATAAAAAAAAATCATAAAAACCTTTCAATGCCTCCAAAACAGTAAGACTAAAACAAAGAAATCAGTAAATATTCTAAAACAAAATTTCTACAAAAAAGGTCTAATTAAAATTGTTTACTAAAAATTACAAAAAAAAATTCCAAACGGTTAAAAAACAGCTATGGTAATGCCCTAAAAATTCTAAAAAAAAAAAAATAGTTTAATAAGAATTAATCCAAAAAACTTACCTACGGTTCATAAACAAAAACAATTCTGCAGTACAGATGTACCCAATACATTTTAGTCGATTCGTGACCTTCACAAAATTTTATGTATTCAAAAAGCGCTGGAATAATTTCTTCGTCCGAACTACTTGACATTTTGAACAGTACTAAAATTGTGTTTGGCTGTATCTCACACCAAAGCCGACAAAGCAATAGAAACAAAATGTTTGTCGTAAGATGTTGGCTTTGGTGTGCGGTACTAATAAACATGTTTTCTTGTCAGACTGACCAAAGAAATACCAAACAAAAACGTTTTGTCGCCTCCGGTGTGCGGCCAGCCTTATAATGCCCAAAAATAAATAAAATAACAAATATTTCTTAACATTTTTTTTAAATAATCCAAAAAATTCTTAAACAAAATTTCTACAAAAAAAGTCTAATTAAAAATATTTACTAAAAATAACTCAAAATATCCCAATGGTTCCAAAACTGATATAATAATGCCCAAAAATTAATAAAGATTAAAACAAAATTCTAAATTTTTTTTAAGAATATCCAAAAAATGTTCCCAATATTTCCAAATCAAAAAATGTTCCCAATTCAAATCAGTAATTTAATGCCAGTAAAAATTCAAGGAAATATTTGAAAACATTCATGAAATCATTCCAATGGCTCCAAAACAGTAATACTAAAACAAAGAAATCAGTAAATATTCTAAAACAAAATTTCTACAAAAAAGGTCTGATAAAAATTGTTTACTAAAAATTACAAAAAAATTTCAAAACGGTTCAAAAAAAGCTATAGTAATGCCCAGAAATCAATTAAAACTCTAAAAATTCTAAAAAAAAATAGTAATATAAAAAATATTATATATAATAAAAAAAACATGAGAAAACATTGTCGAATGCAGAATTTATATAGAGTTATATACGGACCACGCACACCAAAGGCCAGAAAGTGTTTTGACATGTTTTCGTGACGAAAATTACACGCTTGCTTATGGAGTATCGCACACTGAATCAAACAAACAAAACAGCATAACACAAAGCTCAATAAATGTTTTTATTTTGTCAAATGCTGTTGGCTGGAAATATGTATGGCTACGAAAAAAATATATTCCCAAACCAAGAAACCTGCAATTGCTTATTATTTGTTTATTATTTGTGTGCACTCGTTATTTTTTGTTATTTATTTGCTACGGATCTTGTCTGATGTAGTCAAAATAACGGTGCTTTACGACCCAGCGATCTACAGAACGATCACAGAATTGCAGCACTCAGCGGCCCGTCAACTTTACGACAAGCGGCGGACCAGCTGCAACCAACAAGGGTTAAAATTTGTAATGTGCATCCGTTACATTTCTTGCTTGGCCTGCTGGTCGACAATTCTGCAGTACAGATGTACCCAATACATTTTAGTCGATTCGTGACCTTCACAAAATTTTATGTATTCAAAAAGCGCTGGAATAATTTCTTCGTCCGAACTACTTGACATTTTGAACAGTACTAAAATTGTGTTTGGCTGTATCTCACACCAAAGCCGACAAAGCAATAGAAACAAAATGTTTGTCGTAAGATGTTGGCTTTGGTGTGCGGTACTAATAAACATGTTTTCTTGTCAGACTGACCAAAGAAATACCAAACAAAAACGTTTTGTCGCCTCCGGTGTGCGGCCAGCCTTATAATGCCCAAAAATAAATAAAATAACAAATATTTCTTAACATTTTTTTTAAATAATCCAAAAAATTGTTAAACAAAAATTTTACAAAAAAAGTCTAATTAAAAATATTTACTAAAAATAACTCAAAATATCCCAATGGTTCCAAAACTGATATAATAATGCCCAAAAATTAATAAAGATTAAAACAAAATTCTAAATTTTTTTTAAGAATATCCAAAAAATGTTCCCAATATTTCCAAATCAAAAAATGTTCCCAATTCAAATCAGTAATTTAATGCCAGTAAAAATTCAAGGAAATATTTGAAAACATTCATGAAATCATTCCAATGGCTCCAAAACAGTAATACTAAAACAAAGAAATCAGTAAATATTCTAAAACAAAATTTCTACAAAAAAGGTCTGATAAAAATTGTTTACTAAAAATTACAAAAAAATTTCAAAACGGTTCAAAAAAAGCTATAGTAATGCCCAGAAATCAATTAAAACTCTAAAAATTCTAAAAAAAAATAGTAATATAAAAAATATTATATATAATAAAAAAAACATGAGAAAACATTGTCGAATGCAGAATTTATATAGAGTTATATACGGACCACGCACACCAAAGGCCAGAAAGTGTTTTGACATGTTTTCGTGACGAAAATTACACGCTTGCTTATGGAGTATCGCACACTGAATCAAACAAACAAAACAGCATAACACAAAGCTCAATAAATGTTTTTATTTTGTCAAATGCTGTTGGCTGGAAATATGTATGGCTACGAAAAAAATATATTCCCAAACCAAGAAACCTGCAATTGCTTATTATTTGTTTATTATTTGTGTGCACTCTCTATTTTTTGTTATTTATTTGCTACGGATCTTGTCTGATGTAGTCAAAATAACGGTGCTTTACGACCCAGCGATCTACAGAACGATCACAGAATTGCAGCACTCAGCGGCCCGTCAACTTTACGAAAAGCGGCGGACCAGCTGCAACCAACAAGGGTTAAAATTTGTAATGTGCATCCGTTACATTTCTTGCTTGGCCTGCTGGTCGACAATTCTGCAGTACGGATGTACCCAATACATTTTATTCGATTCGTGACATTCACAAAATTTTATGTATTCAAACAGCGCTGGAATAATTTCTTCGTCCGAACTACTTGACATTTTGAAGAGTATTAAAATTGTGTTTGGTTGTATCTCACACCGAAGCCGACAAAGCAATAAAAACAAAATATTTGTCGTAAGATGTTATCTTTGGTGTGTGATACTAATAAACATGTTTTCTTGTCCAAGAAAGAAAGAAAGACCAAACAAAAACGTTTTTTTTAGAAATTATATTGATGTTTGGGCATTATTATAATTTCTAAAAAAAATTAAAATATTCAAAAACTTGTAAAAAATTCCTAAACATTTCAGAACGGTGTCAAAACAGTAAGGCTGGCCGCACACCGGAGCCGACAAAACGTTTTTGTTTGGTATTTCTTTGGTCAGTCTGACAAGAAAACATGTTTATTAGTACCGCACACCAAAGCCAACATCTTACGACAAACATTTTGTTTTTATTGCTCTGTCGGCTTTGGTGTGAGATACAGCCAAACACAATTTTAGTACTGTTCAAAATGTCAAGTAGTTCGGACGAAGAAATTATTCCAGCGCTTTTCGAATACATAAAATTTTGTAAAGGTCACGAATCGACTAAAATGTATTGGGTACATCTGTACTGCAGAATTGTTTTTGTTTTTGAACCGTAGGTAAGTTTTTTGGATTAATTCTTATTGAACTATTTTTTTTTTTTTAGAATTTTTAGAGTTTTAATTGATTTCTGGGCATTACTATAGCTTTTTTTGAACCGTTTGGAAATTTTTTTGTAATTTTTAGTAAACAATTTTTATTAGACCTTTTTTGTAGAAATTTTGTGTTAGAATATTTACTGATTTCTTTGTTTTAGTATTACTGTTTTGAAGGCATTGAAAGGTTTTTATGATTTTTTTTTATGTATTTTTTCAAATGTTTCCTTTAATTTTTACTGGCATTAAATTACTGATTTAGAAAAATTGGGAACATTTTTTGGATATTCTTAAAAAAAAATTTAGAATTTTGTTTTAATCTTTATTAATTTTTGGGCATTATTATATCAGTTTTGAAACCGTTTGCAAATGTTAAGGAATTTTTAGTAAACATTTTTAATTAGAACTTTTGTAGAAATTTTGGATTATTTTAAAGAAATGTTAGAATTATTTTTTATTTCACTAATTTTTGGGCATTATAAGGCTGGCCGCACACCGTAGGCGACAAAACGTTTTTGTTTGGTCTTTCTTTTTTGTTGGAATCGCACACCAAAGCCTACATCTTACGACAAACATTTTGTTAATTTAGGTATAATTAAAAATGTTTACTAAAAATTCCTTAAAATTTGCAAACAGTTTTAAAACAGATATAATATTGCCCAAAAATTAGTAAAGATTTAAACAAAATTCTAAATTCTTTTTAAGAATATCCAAAAAATGCTCCCAATTTTTCCAAATCAGTAATTTAATGCCAGTAAAAATTAAAGGAAATATTTGAAAAAATACATAAAAAAAAATCATAAAAACCTTTCAATGCCTCCAAAACAGTAATACTAAAACAAAGAAATCAGTAAATATTCTAAAACAAAATTTCTACAAAAAAGGTCTAATTAAAATTGTTTACTAAAAATTACAAAAAAAAATTCCAAACGGTTAAAAAACAGCTATGGTAATGCCCTAAAAATTCTAAAAAAAAAAAATAGTTTAATAAGAATTAATCCAAAAAACTTACCTACGGTTCATAAACAAAAACAATTCTGCAGTACAGATGTACCCAATACATTTTAGTCGATTCGTGACCTTCACAAAATTTTATGTATTCAAAAAGCGCTGGAATAATTTCTTCGTCCGAACTACTTGACATTTTGAACAGTACTAAAATTGTGTTTGGCTGTATCTCACACCAAAGCCGACAAAGCAATAGAAACAAAATGTTTGTCGTAAGATGTTGGCTTTGGTGTGCGGTACTAATAAACATGTTTTCTTGTCAGACTGACCAAAGAAATACCAAACAAAAACGTTTTGTCGCCTCCGGTGTGCGGCCAGCCTTATAATGCCCAAAAATAAATAAAATAACAAATATTTCTTAACATTTTTTTTAAATAATCCAAAAAATTGTTAAACAAAAATTTTACAAAAAAAGTCTAATTAAAAATATTTACTAAAAATAACTCAAAATATCCCAATGGTTCCAAAACTGATATAATAATGCCCAAAAATTAATAAAGATTAAAACAAAATTCTAAATTTTTTTTAAGAATATCCAAAAAATGTTCCCAATATTTCCAAATCAAAAAATGTTCCCAATTCAAATCAGTAATTTAATGCCAGTAAAAATTCAAGGAAATATTTGAAAACATTCATGAAATCATTCCAATGGCTCCAAAACAGTAATACTAAAACAAAGAAATCAGTAAATATTCTAAAACAAAATTTCTACAAAAAAGGTCTAATAAAAATTGTTTACTAAAAATTACAAAAAAATTTCCAAACGGTTCAAAAATAGCTATAGTAATGCCCAGAAATCAATTAAAACTCTAAAAATTCTAAAAAAAAATAGTAATATAAAAAATATTATATATAATAAAAAAAACATGAGAAAACATTGTCGAATGCAGAATTTATATAGAGTTATATACGGACCACGCACACCAAAGGCCAGAAAGTGTTTTGACATGTTTTCGTGACGAAAATTACACGCTTGCTTATGGAGTATCGCACACTGAATCAAACAAACAAAACAGCATAACACAAAGCTCAATAAATGTTTTTATTTTGTCAAATGCTGTTGGCTGGAAATATGTATGGCTACGAAAAAAATATATTCCCAAACCAAGAAACCTGCAATTGCTTATTATTTGTTTATTATTTGTGTGCACTCGTTATTTTTTGTTATTTATTTGCTACGGATTTTGTCTGATGTAGTCAAAATAACGGTGCTTTACGACCCAGCGATCTACAGAACGATCACAGAATTGCAGCACTCAGCGGCCCGTCAACTTTACGACAAGCGGCGGACCAGCTGCAACTAACAAGGGTTAAAATTTGTAATGTGCATCCGTTACATTTCTTGCTTGGCCTGCTGGTGGACAATTCTGCAGTACGGATGTACCCAATACATTTTAGTCGATTCGTGACCTTCACAAAATTTTATGTATTCAAACAGCGCTGGAATAATTTCTTCGTCCGAACTACTTGACATTTTGAAGAGTACTAAAATTGTGTTTGGTTGTATCTCACACCGAAGCCGACAAAGCAATAAAAACAAAATATTTGTCGTAAGATGTTATCTTTGGTGTGTGATACTAATAAACATGTTTTCTTGTCCAAGATAGAAAGAAAGAAAGAAAGACCAAACAAAGACGTTTTTTTTAGAAATTATATTGATGTTTGGGCATTATTATAATTTCTAAAAAAAATTAAAATATTCAAAAACTTGTAAAAAATTCCTAAACATTTCAGAACGGTGTCAAAACAGTAAGGCTGGCCGCACACCGGAGCCGACAAAACGTTTTTGTTTGGTATTTCTTTGGTCAGTCTGACAAGAAAACATGTTTATTAGTACCGCACACCAAAGCCAACATCTTACGACAAACATTTTGTTTTTATTGCTCTGTCGGCTTTGGTGTGAGATACAGCCAAACACAATTTTAGTACTGTTCAAAATGTCAAGTAGTTCGGACGAAGAAATTATTCTAGCGCTTTTTGAATACATAAAATTTTGTAAAGGTCACGAATCGACTAAAATGTATTGGGTACATCTGTACTGCAGAATTGTTTTTGTTTTTGAACCGTAGGTAAGTTTTTTGGATTAATTCTTATTGAACTATTTTTTTTTTTTAGAATTTTTAGAGTTTTAATTGATTATGTTTGTCGGCACCGGTGCAGACATAAGAACCAATGAATTTCTCTTAACAAAACGTTTTGTCGGCTCCGGTGTGCGGCCAGCCTTACTGTTTTGATACCGTATGGAAATGCTTAGGAATTTTTTACAATTTTTGGTATACTTTTTATTTTTTTTAGAAATTATATTGATGTTTGGGCATTATTAAAATTGTTTTTAAGCCGTTGGGAAGTTTTTTGGATTAATTTTTATTTTACTATTTTTTTTTTTGGAATTTTTAGAGTTTTAATTGATTTCTGGGCATAACTATAGCTGTTTTTGAACCGTTTGGAAATTTTTTTGTAATTTTTAATAAACAATTTTTATTAGACCTTATTTGTAGATATTTTGCTTAATAGTTTTTACCGATTTCTTTGTTTTAGTATTACTGTTTTGGAACCATTAGAAGGTTTTTATGATATTTTTTATTTTATTTGGAAGTATTGGGAACATTTTTTGATTTGGAAATATTGGGAACCTTTTTTGGATATTTTTAAAAAAAATTTAGAACTTTGTTTTAATCTTTACTAATTTTTGGGCATAATTTTATCTGTTTTGAAACCGTTTGGAAATTTTAAGCTATTTTTAGTAAATATTTTTTATTAGACTGTTTTGTAGAAATTTTGTTTAAAAATTTTTTGGATTATTTTAAAAAAAATGTTAGAAATATTTTTTATTTTACTAATTTTTGGCGATTATAAGGCTGGCCGCACACCGGAGGTGACAAAACATTTTTGTTTGGTCTTTCTTTGGTCAGTCTGACAAGAAAACATGTTTATTAGTATCGCACACCAAAGCCAACATCTTACGACAAACATTTTGTTAATTTAAGTATAATAAAAATGTTTACTAAAAATTTTAAGCTATTTTTAGTAAATATTTTTTATTAGACTGTTTTGTAGAAATTTTGTTTTAGAGTTCTTACTGATTTCTTTGTTTTAGTATTAAAAAGCATAGCACAAAGCCCAAAAAATGTTTTTATTTTGTCGAATGCTGTTGGCTGGAAATATGTATGGCTACGAAAAAAATATATTCCCAAACCAAGAAACCTGCAATTGCTTATTATTTGTTTATTATTTGTGTGCTCTTGTTATATTTTGTTATTTATTTGCTACGGCTCTTGTCTGATGTAGTCAAAATAACGGTGCTTTACGACCCAGTGATCTACAGAACGATCACAGAATTGCAGCACTCAGCGGCCCGTCAATTTTACAACAAGCGGCGGACCAGCTGCAACCAAACAGGGTTAAAATTTGTAATGTGCATCCGTTACATTTCTTGCTTGGCCTGCTGGTCGACAATGTTTGTTTGGAAATGTTTAGGAATTTTTTACAATTTTTGGTATACTTTTTATTTTTTTTTAGTAATTATTTTGATGTTTGGGCATTATTAAAATTGTTTTTAAGCCGTTGGGAAGTTTTTTGGATTAATTTTTATTTTACTATTTTTTTTTTTGAATTTTTAGAGTTTTAATTGATTTCTGGGCATTACTATAGCTGTTTTTGAACCGTTTGGAAATATTTTTGTAATTTTTAATAAACAATTTTTATTAGACCTTATTTGTAGATATTTTGCTTAATAGTTTTTACTGATTTCTTTGTTTTAGTATTACTGTTTTGGAACCATTAGAAGGTTTTTATGATATTTTTTATGTATATTTTCAAATATTTCCTTGAATTTTTACTGGCATTAAATTACTGATTTGGAAGTATTGGGAACATTTTTTGATTTGGAATTATTGGGAACCATTTTTGGATGTTTTTAAAAAAAATTTAGAACTTTGTTTTAATCTTTACTAATTTTTGGGCATAATATTATCTGTTTTGAAACCGTTTGGAAATTTTAAGCTATTTTTAGTAAATATTTTTTATTAGACTGTTTTGTAGAAATTTTGTTTAAAAATTTTTTGGATTATTTTAAAAAAAATGTTAGAAATATTTTTTATTTTACTAATTTTTGGCGATTATAAGGCTGGCCGCACACCGGAGGTGACAAAACGTTTTTGTTTGGTCTTTCTTTGGTCAGTCTGACAAGAAAACATGTTTATTAGTATCGCACACCAAAGCCAACATCTTACGACAAACATTTTGTTAATTTAAGTATAATAAAAATGTTTACTAAAAATTTTAAGCTATTTTTAGTAAATATTTTTTATTAGACTGTTTTGTAGAAATTTTGTTTTAGAGTTCTTACTGATTTCTTTGTTTTAGTATTAAAAAGCATAGCACAAAGCCCAAAAAATGTTTTTATTTTGTCGAATGCTGTTGGCTGGAAATATGTATGGCTACGAAAAAAATATATTCCCAAACCAAGAAACCTGCAATTGCTTATTATTTGTTTATTATTTGTGTGCTCTTGTTATATTTTGTTATTTATTTGCTACGGCTCTTGACTGATGTAGTCAAAATAACGGTGCTTTACGACCCAGTGATCTACAGAACGATCACAGAATTGCAGCACTCATCGGCCCGTCAATTTTACAACAAGCGGCGGGCCAGCTGCAACCAAACAGGGTTAAAATTTGTAATGTGCATCCGTTACATTTCTCGCTTGGCCTGCTGGTGGACAATTCTGCAGTACGGATGTACCCAATACATTTTAGTCGATTCGTGACCTTCACAAAATTTTATGTATTCAAACAGCGCTGGAATAATTTCTTCGTCCGAACTACTTGACATTTTGAACAGTACTAAAATTGTGTTTGGTTGTATCTCACACCGCAGACGACAAAACAATAAAAACAAAAAGTTTGTCGTAAGATGTTGGCTTTGGTGTGCGATACCAATAAACATGTTTTCTTGTCAGACTGACCAAAGAAAGACCAAACAAAAACGTTTTGTCGCCTCCGGTGTGCGGCCAGCCATATTATATTATATTTCCAAATCAGTAATGTAATGCCAGTAAATGTAATGTAATGCCAAAAATTACTAATTTTTGGGCATTATTATATATGTTTTGAAACCGTTTGCAAATTTTAAGGAATTTTTAGTAAACATTTTTAACTAGACTTTTATTTGTAGAAATTTTCTATAAGAATTTTTTGGATTATATTAAAAATATGTTAGAAATATTTTTCATTTTACTAATTTTTAGGCATTATAAGGGTGGCCGCACACCGGAGACGACAAAACGTTTTTGTTGTGTCTTTCTTTAGTCAGTCTGACAGGAAAACATGTTTATTGGTATTATACTGTTTTGTTTGTTTGATTCAGTGTGCGATACTCCATAAGCAAGCGTGTAATTTTCGTCACGAAAACATGTCAAAACATTTTGTTGCCTTTGGTGTGCGTGGTCCGTATGTAACTCTATATAAATTCGGCATTCGACAATGTTTTCTCATGTGTTTTATGTTTGTCGGCACCGGTGCAGACATAAGAACCAATGCATTTCTCTTAACAAAACGTTTTGTCGGCTCCGGTGTGCGGCCAGCCTTACTGTTTTGATACCGTTTGGAAATGTTTAGGAATTTTTTACAATTTTTGGTATACTTTTTATTTATTTTAGAAATTATATTGATGTTTGGGCATTATTAAAATTGTTTTTAAGCCGTTGGGAAGTTTTTTGGATTAATTTTTATTTTACTATTTTTTTTTTTTGGAATTTTTAGAGTTTTAATTGATTTCTGGGCATTACTATAGCTGTTTTTGAACCGTTTGGAAATTTTTTTGTAATTTTTAATAAACAATTTTTATTAGACCTTATTTGTAGATATTTTGCTTAATAGTTTTTACTGATTTCTTTGTTTTAGTATTACTGTTTTGGAACCACTAGAAGGTTTTTATGATATTTTTTATGTATATTTTCAAATATTTCCTTGAATTTTTACTGGCATTAAATTACTGATTTGGAAGTATTGGGAACATTTTTTGATTTGGAAATATTGGGAACCTTTTTTGGATATTTTTAAAAAAAATTTAGAACTTTGTTTTAATCTTTACTAATTTTTGGGCATAATATTATCTGTTTTGAAACCGTTTGGAAATTTAAAGCTATTTTAAAAAAAATGTTAGAAATATTTTTTATTTTACTAATTTTTGGCGATTATAAGGCTGGCCGCACACCGGAGGTGACAAAACGTTTTTGTTTGGTCTTTCTTTGGTCAGTCTGACAAGAAAACATGTTTATTGGTTTTATACTGTTTTGTTTGTTTGATTCAGTGTGCGATACTCCATAAGCAAGCGTGTAATTTTCGTCACGAAAACATGTCAAAACATTTTGTTGCCTTTGGTGTGCGTGGTCCGTATATAACTCTATATAAATTCGGCATTCGACAATGTTTTCTCATGTGTTTTATGTTTGTCGGCACCGGTGCAGACATAAGAACCAATGCATTTCTCTTAACAAAACGTTTTGTCGGCTCCGGTGTGCGGCCAGCCTTACTGTTTTGATACCGTTTGGAAATGTTTAGGAATTTTTTACAATTTTTGGTATACTTTTTATTTTTTTTAGAAATTATATTGATGTTTGGGCATTATTAAAATTGTTTTTAAGCCGTTGGGAAGTTTTTTGGATTAATTTTTATTTTACTATTTTTTTTTTGGAATTTTTAGAGTTTTAATTGATTTCTGGGCATTACTATAGCTGTTTTTGAACCGTTTGGAAATTTTTTTGTAATTTTTAATAAACAATTTTTATTAGACCTTATTTGTAGATATTTTGCTTAATAGTTTTTACTGATTTCTTTGTTTTAGTATTACTGTTTTGGAACCACTAGAAGGTTTTTATGATATTTTTTATGTATATTTTCAAATATTTCCTTGAATTTTTACTGGCATTAAATTACTGATTTGGAAGTATTGGGAACATTTTTTGATTTGGAAATATTGGGAACCTTTTTTGGATATTTTTAAAAAAAATTTAGAACTTTGTTTTAATCTTTACTAATTTTTGGGCATAATATTATCTGTTTTGAAACCGTTTGGAAATTTTAAGCTATTTTTAGTAAATATTTTTTTTTAGACTGTTTTGTAGAAATTTTGTTTAAAAATTTTTTGGATTATTTTAAAAAAAAATGTTAGAAATATTTTTTATTTTACTAATTTTTGGCGATTATAAGGCTGGCCGCACACCGGAGGTGACAAAACGTTTTTGTTTGGTCTTTCTTTGGTCAGTCTGACAAGAAAACATGTTTATTAGTATCGCACACCAAAGCCAACATCTTACGACAAACATTTTGTTAATTTAAGTATAATAAAAATGTTTACTAAAAATTTTAAGCTATTTTTAGTAAATATTTTTTATTAGACTGTTTTGTAGAAATTTTGTTTTAGAGTTCTTACTGATTTCTTTGTTTTAGTATTAAAAAGCATAGCACAAAGCCCAAAAAATGTATTTATTTTTCGAATGCTGTTGGCTGGAAATATGTATGGCTACGAAAAAAATATATTCCCAAACCAAGAAACCTGCAATTGCTTATTATTTAATTATTATTTGTGTGCTCTTGTTATATTTTGTTATTTATTTGCTACGGCTCTTGTCTGATGTAATCAAAATAACGGTGCTTTACGACCCAGTGATCTACAGAACGATCACAGAATTGCAGCACTCAGCGGCCCGTCAATTTTACAACAAGCGGCGGACCAGCTGCAACCAAACAGGGTTAAAATTTGTAATGTGTAAAGTGATGAACTGATGGCTTCTATTCAAAGAGAGCGAAGCCCATATCTTCATCTTCAGACTCAGACTCCTCTTTCTTTTCGTCTTTCGTAAATTATATTGATGTTTGGGCATTATTAAAATTGTTTTTAAGCCGTTGGGAAGTTTTTTGGATTAATTTTTATTTTACTATTTTTTTTTTAGAATTTTAGAGTTTTAATTGATTTCTGGGCATTACTATAGCTGTTTTTGAACCGTATGGAAATTTTTTTGTAATTTTTAATAAACAATTTTTATTAGACCTTATTTGTAGATATTTTGCTGATTTCTTTGTTTTAGTATTACTGTTTTGGAACCATTAGAAGGTTTTTATGATATTTTTAATGTATATTTTCAAATATTTCCTTGAATTTTTACTGGCATTAAATTACTGATTTGGAAGTATTGGGAACATTTTTTGATTTGGAAATATTGGGAACCTTTTTTGGATATTTTTAAAAAAAATTTAGAACATTGTTTTAATCTTTACTAATTTTTGGGCATAATATTATCTGTTTTGAAACCGTTTGGAAATTTTAAGCTATTTTTAGTAAATATTTTTTATTAGACTGTTTTGTAGAAATTTTGTTTAAAAATTTTTTGGATTATTTTAAAAAAAATGTTAGAAATATTTTTTATTTTACTAATTTTTGGCGATTATAAGGCTGGACGCACACCGGAGGTGACAAAACGTTTTTGTTTGGTCTTTCTTTGGTCAGTCTGACAAGAAAACATGTTTATTAGTATCGCACACCAAAGCCAACATCTTACGACAAACATTTTGACGTTTTTGTTTGGTCTTTCTTTAGTCAGTCTGACAGGAAAACATGTTTATTGGTTTTATACTGTTTTGTTTGTTTGATTCAGTGTGCGATACTCCATAAGCAAGCGTGTAATTTTCGTCACGAAAACATGTCAAAACATTTTGTTGCCTTTGGTGTGCGTGGTCCGTATATAACTCTATATAAATTCGGCATTCGACAATGTTTTCTCATGTGTTTTATGTTTGTCGGCACCGGTGCAGACATAAGACCAATGCATTTCTCTTAACAAAACGTTTTGTCGGCTCCGGTGTGCGGCCAGCCTTACTGTTTTGATACCGTTTGGAAATGTTTAGGAATTTTTTACAATTTTTGGTATACTTTTTATTTTTTTTAGAAATTATATTGATGTTTGGGCATTATTAAAATTGTTTTTAAGACGTTGGGAAGTTTTTTGGATTAATTTTTATTTTACTATTTTTTTTTTAGAATTTTTAGAGTTTTAATTGATTTCTGGGCATTACTATAGCTGTTTTTAAACCGTATGGAAATTTTTTTGTAATTTTTAATAAACAATTTTTATTAGACCTTATTTGTAGATATTTTGCTTAATAGTTTTTACTGATTTCTTTGTTTTAGTATTACTGTTTTGGAACCATTAGAAGGTTTTTATGATATTTTTTATGTATATTTTCAAATATTTCCTTGAATTTTTACTGGCATTAAATTACTGATTTGGAAGTATTGGGAACATTTTTTGATTTGGAAATATTGGGAACCTTTTTTGGATATTTTTAAAAAAAATTTAGAACTTTGTTTTAATCTTTACTAATTTTTGGGCATAATATTATCTGTTTTGAAACCGTTTGGAAATTTTAAGCTATTTTTAGTAAATATTTTTTATTAGACTGTTTTGTAGAAATTTTGTTTAAAAATTTTTTGGATTATTTTAAAAAAAATGTTAGAAATATTTTTTATTTTACTAATTTTTGGCGATTATAAGGCTGGACGCACACCGGAGGTGACAAAACGTTTTTGTTTGGTCTTTCTTTGGTCAGTCTGACAAGAAAACATGTTTATTAGTATCGCACACCAAAGCCAACATCTTACGACAATCATTTTGACGTTTTTGTTTGGTCTTTCTTTAGTCAGTCTGACAGGAAAACATGTTTATTGGTTTTATACTGTTTTGTTTGTTTGATTCAGTGTGCGATACTCCATAAGCAAGCGTGTAATTTTCGTCACGAAAACATGTCAAAACATTTTGTTGCCTTTGGTGTGCGTGGTCCGTATATAACTCTATATAAATTCGGCATTCGACAATGTTTTCTCATGTGTTTTATGTTTGTCGGCACCGGTGCAGACATAAGAACCAATGCATTTCTCTTAACAAAACGTTTTGTCGGCTCCGGTGTGCGGCCAGCCTTACTGTTTTGATACCGTTTGGAAATGTTTAGGAATTTTTTACAATTTTTGGTATACTTTTTATTTATTTTAGAAATTATATTGATGTTTGGGCATTATTAAAATTGTTTTTAAGCCGTTGGGAAGTTTTTTGGATTAATTTTTATTTTACTATTTTTTTTTTTGGAATTTTAGAGTTTTAATTGATTTCTGGGCATTACTATAGCTGTTTATGAACCGTTTGGAAATTTTTTTGTAATTTTTAATAAACAATTTTTATTAGACCTTATTTGTAGATATTTTGCTTAATAGTTTTTACTGATTTCTTTGTTTTAGTATTACTGTTTTGGAACCATTAGAAGGTTTTTATGATATTTTTTATGTATATTTTCAAATATTTCCTTGAATTTTTACTGGCATTAAATTACTGATTTGGAAGTATTGGGAACATTTTTTGATTTGGAAATATTGGGAACCTTTTTTGGATATTTTTAAAAAAAATTTAGAACTTTGTTTTAATCTTTACTAATTTTTGGGCATAATATTATCTGTTTTGAAACCGTTTGGAAATTTTAAGCTATTTTTAGTAAATATTTTTTATTAGACTGTTTTGTAGAAATTTTGTTTAAAAATTTTTTGGATTATTTAAAAAAAAATGTTAGAAATATATTTTATTTTACTAATTTTTGGCGATTATAAGGCTGGCCGCACACCGGAGGTGACAAAACGTTTTTGTTTGGTCTTTCTTTGGTCAGTCTGACAAGAAAACATGTTTATTAGTATCGCACACCAAAGCCAACATCTTACGACAAACATTTTGACGTTTTTGTTTGGTCTTTCTTTAGTCAGTCTGACAGGAAAACATGTTTATTGGTTTTATACTGTTTTGTTTGTTTGATTCAGTGTGCGATACTCCATAAGCAAGCGTGTAATTTTCGTCACGAAAACATGTCAAAACATTTTGTTGCCTTTGGTGTGCGTGGTCCGTATATAACTCTATATAAATTCGGCATTCGACAATGTTTTCTCATGTGTTTTATGTTTGTCGGCACCGGTGCAGACATAAGAACCAATGCATTTCTCTTAACAAAATGTTTTGTCGGCTCCGGTGTGCGGCCAGCCTTACTGTTTTGATACCGTTTGGAAATGTTTAGGAATTTTTTACAATTTTTGGTATACTTTTTATTTTTTTTAGAAATTATATTGATGTTTGGGCATTATTAAAATTGTTTTTAAGCCGTTGGGAAGTTTTTTGGATTAATTTTTATTTTACTATTTTTTTTTTTGGAATTTTTAGAGTTTTAATTGATTTCTGGGCATTACTATAGCTGTTTTTGAACCGTTTGGAAATTTTTTTGTAATTTTTAATAAACAATTTTTATTAGACCTTATTTGTAGATATTTTGCTTAATAGTTTTTACTGATTTCTTTGTTTTAGTATTACTGTTTTGGAACCACTAGAAGGTTTTTATGATATTTTTTATGTATATTTTCAAATATTTCCTTGAATTTTTACTGGCATTAAATTACTGATTTGGAAGTATTGGGAACATTTTTTGATTTGGAAATATTGGGAACCTTTTTTGGATATTTTTAAAAAAAATTTAGAACTTTGTTTTAATCTTTACTAATTTTTGGGCATAATATTATCTGTTTTGAAACCGTTTGGAAATTTAAAGCTATTTTAAAAAAAATGTTAGAAATATTTTTTATTTTACTAATTTTTGGCGATTATAAGGCTGGCCGCACACCGGAGGTGACAAAACGTTTTTGTTTGGTCTTTCTTTGGTCAGTCTGACAAGAAAACATGTTTATTAGTATCGCACACCAAAGCCAACATCTTACGACAAACATTTTGTTAATTTAAGTATAATAAAAATGTTTACTAAAAATTTTAAGCTATTTTTAGTAAATATTTTTTATTAGACTGTTTTGTAGAAATTTTGTTTTAGAGTTCTTACTGATTTCTTTGTTTTAGTATTAAAAAGCATAGCACAAAGCCCAAAAAATGTATTTATTTTTCGAATGCTGTTGGCTGGAAATATGTATGGCTACGAAAAAAATATATTCCCAAACCAAGAAACCTGCAATTGCTTATTATTTAATTATTATTTGTGTGCTCTTGTTATATTTTGTTATTTATTTGCTACGGCTCTTGTCTGATGTAATCAAAATAACGGTGCTTTACGACCCAGTGATCTACAGAACGATCACAGAATTGCAGCACTCAGCGGCCCGTCAATTTTACAACAAGCGGCGGACCAGCTGCAACCAAACAGGGTTAAAATTTGTAATGTGTAAAGTGATGAACTGATGGCTTCTATTCAAAGAGAGCGAAGCCCATATCTTCATCTTCAGACTCAGACTCCTCTTTCTTTTCGTCTTTCGTAAATTATATTGATGTTTGGGCATTATTAAAATTGTTTTTAAGCCGTTGGGAAGTTTTTTGGATTAATTTTTATTTTACTATTTTTTTTTTAGAATTTTAGAGTTTTAATTGATTTCTGGGCATTACTATAGCTGTTTTTGAACCGTATGGAAATTTTTTTGTAATTTTTAATAAACAATTTTTATTAGACCTTATTTGTAGATATTTTGCTGATTTCTTTGTTTTAGTATTACTGTTTTGGAACCATTAGAAGGTTTTTATGATATTTTTAATGTATATTTTCAAATATTTCCTTGAATTTTTACTGGCATTAAATTACTGATTTGGAAGTATTGGGAACATTTTTTGATTTGGAAATATTGGGAACCTTTTTTGGATATTTTTAAAAAAAATTTAGAACATTGTTTTAATCTTTACTAATTTTTGGGCATAATATTATCTGTTTTGAAACCGTTTGGAAATTTTAAGCTATTTTTAGTAAATATTTTTTATTAGACTGTTTTGTAGAAATTTTGTTTAAAAATTTTTTGGATTATTTTAAAAAAAATGTTAGAAATATTTTTTATTTTACTAATTTTTGGCGATTATAAGGCTGGACGCACACCGGAGGTGACAAAACGTTTTTGTTTGGTCTTTCTTTGGTCAGTCTGACAAGAAAACATGTTTATTAGTATCGCACACCAAAGCCAACATCTTACGACAAACATTTTGACGTTTTTGTTTGGTCTTTCTTTAGTCAGTCTGACAGGAAAACATGTTTATTGGTTTTATACTGTTTTGTTTGTTTGATTCAGTGTGCGATACTCCATAAGCAAGCGTGTAATTTTCGTCACGAAAACATGTCAAAACATTTTGTTGCCTTTGGTGTGCGTGGTCCGTATATAACTCTATATAAATTCGGCATTCGACAATGTTTTCTCATGTGTTTTATGTTTGTCGGCACCGGTGCAGACATAAGACCAATGCATTTCTCTTAACAAAACGTTTTGTCGGCTCCGGTGTGCGGCCAGCCTTACTGTTTTGATACCGTTTGGAAATGTTTAGGAATTTTTTACAATTTTTGGTATACTTTTTATTTTTTTTAGAAATTATATTGATGTTTGGGCATTATTAAAATTGTTTTTAAGACGTTGGGAAGTTTTTTGGATTAATTTTTATTTTACTATTTTTTTTTTAGAATTTTTAGAGTTTTAATTGATTTCTGGGCATTACTATAGCTGTTTTTAAACCGTATGGAAATTTTTTTGTAATTTTTAATAAACAATTTTTATTAGACCTTATTTGTAGATATTTTGCTTAATAGTTTTTACTGATTTCTTTGTTTTAGTATTACTGTTTTGGAACCATTAGAAGGTTTTTATGATATTTTTTATGTATATTTTCAAATATTTCCTTGAATTTTTACTGGCATTAAATTACTGATTTGGAAGTATTGGGAACATTTTTTGATTTGGAAATATTGGGAACCTTTTTTGGATATTTTTAAAAAAAATTTAGAACTTTGTTTTAATCTTTACTAATTTTTGGGCATAATATTATCTGTTTTGAAACCGTTTGGAAATTTTAAGCTATTTTTAGTAAATATTTTTTATTAGACTGTTTTGTAGAAATTTTGTTTAAAAATTTTTTGGATTATTTTAAAAAAAATGTTAGAAATATTTTTTATTTTACTAATTTTTGGCGATTATAAGGCTGGACGCACACCGGAGGTGACAAAACGTTTTTGTTTGGTCTTTCTTTGGTCAGTCTGACAAGAAAACATGTTTATTAGTATCGCACACCAAAGCCAACATCTTACGACAATCATTTTGACGTTTTTGTTTGGTCTTTCTTTAGTCAGTCTGACAGGAAAACATGTTTATTGGTTTTATACTGTTTTGTTTGTTTGATTCAGTGTGCGATACTCCATAAGCAAGCGTGTAATTTTCGTCACGAAAACATGTCAAAACATTTTGTTGCCTTTGGTGTGCGTGGTCCGTATATAACTCTATATAAATTCGGCATTCGACAATGTTTTCTCATGTGTTTTATGTTTGTCGGCACCGGTGCAGACATAAGAACCAATGCATTTCTCTTAACAAAACGTTTTGTCGGCTCCGGTGTGCGGCCAGCCTTACTGTTTTGATACCGTTTGGAAATGTTTAGGAATTTTTTACAATTTTTGGTATACTTTTTATTTATTTTAGAAATTATATTGATGTTTGGGCATTATTAAAATTGTTTTTAAGCCGTTGGGAAGTTTTTTGGATTAATTTTTATTTTACTATTTTTTTTTTTGGAATTTTAGAGTTTTAATTGATTTCTGGGCATTACTATAGCTGTTTATGAACCGTTTGGAAATTTTTTTGTAATTTTTAATAAACAATTTTTATTAGACCTTATTTGTAGATATTTTGCTTAATAGTTTTTACTGATTTCTTTGTTTTAGTATTACTGTTTTGGAACCATTAGAAGGTTTTTATGATATTTTTTATGTATATTTTCAAATATTTCCTTGAATTTTTACTGGCATTAAATTACTGATTTGGAAGTATTGGGAACATTTTTTGATTTGGAAATATTGGGAACCTTTTTTGGATATTTTTAAAAAAAATTTAGAACTTTGTTTTAATCTTTACTAATTTTTGGGCATAATATTATCTGTTTTGAAACCGTTTGGAAATTTTAAGCTATTTTTAGTAAATATTTTTTATTAGACTGTTTTGTAGAAATTTTGTTTAAAAATTTTTTGGATTATTTAAAAAAAAATGTTAGAAATATATTTTATTTTACTAATTTTTGGCGATTATAAGGCTGGCCGCACACCGGAGGTGACAAAACGTTTTTGTTTGGTCTTTCTTTGGTCAGTCTGACAAGAAAACATGTTTATTAGTATCGCACACCAAAGCCAACATCTTACGACAAACATTTTGACGTTTTTGTTTGGTCTTTCTTTAGTCAGTCTGACAGGAAAACATGTTTATTGGTTTTATACTGTTTTGTTTGTTTGATTCAGTGTGCGATACTCCATAAGCAAGCGTGTAATTTTCGTCACGAAAACATGTCAAAACATTTTGTTGCCTTTGGTGTGCGTGGTCCGTATATAACTCTATATAAATTCGGCATTCGACAATGTTTTCTCATGTGTTTTATGTTTGTCGGCACCGGTGCAGACATAAGAACCAATGCATTTCTCTTAACAAAATGTTTTGTCGGCTCCGGTGTGCGGCCAGCCTTACTGTTTTGATACCGTTTGGAAATGTTTAGGAATTTTTTACAATTTTTGGTATACTTTTTATTTTTTTTAGAAATTATATTGATGTTTGGGCATTATTAAAATTGTTTTTAAGCCGTTGGGAAGTTTTTTGGATTAATTTTTATTTTACTATTTTTTTTTTTGGAATTTTTAGAGTTTTAATTGATTTCTGGGCATTACTATAGCTGTTTTTGAACCGTTTGGAAATTTTTTTGTAATTTTTAATAAACAATTTTTATTAGACCTTATTTGTAGATATTTTGCTTAATAGTTTTTACTGATTTCTTTGTTTTAGTATTACTGTTTTGGAACCACTAGAAGGTTTTTATGATATTTTTTATGTATATTTTCAAATATTTCCTTGAATTTTTACTGGCATTAAATTACTGATTTGGAAGTATTGGGAACATTTTTTGATTTGGAAATATTGGGAACCTTTTTTGGATATTTTTAAAAAAAATTTAGAACTTTGTTTTAATCTTTACTAATTTTTGGGCATAATATTATCTGTTTTGAAACCGTTTGGAAATTTAAAGCTATTTTAAAAAAAATGTTAGAAATATTTTTTATTTTACTAATTTTTGGCGATTATAAGGCTGGCCGCACACCGGAGGTGACAAAACGTTTTTGTTTGGTCTTTCTTTGGTCAGTCTGACAAGAAAACCTGTTTATTAGTATCGCACACCAAAGCCAACATCTTACGACAAACATTTTGACGTTTTTGTTTGGTCTTTCTTTAGTCAGTCTGACAGGAAAACATGTTTATTGGTTTTATACTGTTTTGTTTGTTTGATTCAGTGTGCGATACTCCATAAGCAAGCGTGTAATTTTCGTCACGAAAACATGTCAAAACATTTTGTTGCCTTTGGTGTGCGTGGTCCGTATATAACTCTATATAAATTCGGCATTCGACAATGTTTTCTCATGTGTTTTATGTTTGTCGGCACCGGTGCAGACATAAGAACCAATGCATTTCTCTTAACAAAACGTTTTGTCGGCTCCGGTGTGCGGCCAGCCTTACTGTTTTGATACCGTTTGGAAATGTTTAGGAATTTTTTACAATTTTTGGTATACTTTTTATTTTTTTTAGAAATTATATTGATGTTTGGGCATTATTAAAATTGTTTTTAAGCCGTTGGGAAGTTTTTTGGATTAATTTTTATTTTACTATTTTTTTTTTGGAATTTTTAGAGTTTTAATTGATTTCTGGGCATTACTATAGCTGATTTTGAACCGTTTGGAAATTTTTTTGTAATTTTTAATAAACAATTTTTATTAGACCTTATTTGTAGATATTTTGCTTAATAGTTTTTACTGATTTCTTTGTTTTAGTATTACTGTTTTGGAACCATTAGAAGGTTTTTATGATATTTTTTATGTATATTTTCAAATATTTCCTTGAATTTTTACTGGCATTAAATTACTGATTTGGAAGTATTGGGAACATTTTTTGATTTGGAAATATTGGGAACCTTTTTTGGATATTTTTAAAAAAAATTTAGAACTTTGTTTTAATCTTTACTAATTTTTGGGCATAATATTATCTGTTTTGAAACCGTTTGGAAATTTTAAGCTATTTTTAGTAAATATTTTTTATTAGACTGTTTTGTAGAAATTTTGTTTAAAAATTTTTTGGATTATTTAAAAAAAAATGTTAGAAATATTTTTTATTTTACTAATTTTTGGCGATTATAAGGCTGGCCGCACACCGGAGGTGACAAAACGTTTTTGTTTGGTCTTTCTTTGGTCAGTCTGACAAGAAAACATGTTTATTAGTATCGCACACCAAAGCCAACATCTTACGACAAACATTTTGACGTTTTTGTTTGGTCTTTCTTTAGTCAGTCTGACAGGAAAACATGTTTATTGGTTTTATACTGTTTTGTTTGTTTGATTCAGTGTGCGATACTCCATAAGCAAGCGTGTAATTTTCGTCACGAAAACATGTCAAAACATTTTGTTGCCTTTGGTGTGCGTGGTCCGTATATAACTCTATATAAATTCGGCATTCGACAATGTTTTCTCATGTGTTTTATGTTTGTCGGCACCGGTGCAGACATAAGAACCAATGCATTTCTCTTAACAAAACGTTTTGTCGGCTCCGGTGTGCGGCCAGCCTTACTGTTTTGATACCGTTTGGAAATGTTTAGGAATTTTTTACAATTTTTGGTATACTTTTTATTTATTTTAAAAATTATATTGATGTTTGGGCATTATTAAAATTGTTTTTAAGCCGTTGGGAAGTTTTTTGGATTAATTTTTATTTTACTATTTTTTTTTTGGAATTTTTAGAGTTTTAATTGATTTCTGGGCATTACTATAGCTGTTTTTGAACCGTTTGGAAATTTTTTTGTAATTTTTAATAAACAATTTTTATTAGAAAAAAAAAAAAAAAAAAAAAAAAAAAAAAAAAAAAAAAAAAAAAAAAAAAAAAAAAAAAAAAAAAAAAAAAAAAAAAAAAAAAAAAAAAAAAAAAAAAAAAATATATTTCTTAACATTTTTTTAAAATAATCCAAAAAAATTGTATACAAATTTCTACAAAACAGTCTAATAAAAAATATTTACTAAAAATAGCTTAAAATTTCCAAACGGTTTCAAAACAGATAATATTATGCCCAAAAATAAGTAAAGATTAAAACAAAGTTCTAAATTTTTTTTAAAAATATCCAAAAAAGGTTCCCAATATTTCCAAATCAAAAAATGTTCCCAATACTTCCAAATCAGTAATTTAATGCCAGTAAAAATTCAAGGAAATATTTGAAAATATACATAAAAAATATCATAAAAACCTTCTAACAAAACAAAACAGTAATACTAAAACAAAGAAATCAGTAAAAACTCTAAAACAAAATTTCTACAAATCAGTCTAATAAAAAATATTTACTAAAAATAGCTTCAAATTTCCAAACGGTTCCAAAACAGATAAAACTATGCCCAAAAATTAGTAAAGATTAAAACAAAGTTCTACATTTTTTTAAAAATATCCATAAGATGTTCCCAATATTTCCAAATCAAAAAATTTTCCCAATATTTCCAAATCAGTAATTTAATGCCAGTAAAAATTCAAGGAATAATTTGAAAAAATACATAAAAAAATCATAAAAAACTTTCAATGGTTCCAAAACAGTAATACTAAAACAAAGAATTTATTCTACAAAAACGGTCTAAAAAATGTTGCAAGAAACATTTTTTATTTTTGCTTTGGGTGGGTTGTAGAACAAACAGCAAATAATATAGAGCACTCACGAAGAACCGCGAATAGTGCGATTGCAGAAATCTTTCGTTGGAACTTGGTTTTTTGGATTAATTCTTATTTTACAATTTTTTTTTACTGTAAGAAGCTCGCAGCTCCGTAATCTGAAGAATTCGTAAACAGATTTTTATGAGAATGTATTTAGGTCTATATCAGTAGTGGGCGTACGTCGACGCAGCATGCTGCCTTGTGTGCATAGGGCCTCTGCCGCAGCCAACCGCACAAAATCACACGTACGCTATAAGCATTGGAAGCTATTTATAGAACTCGAATGTTCGGCCTTCGCGACGCGTCGTCGGTGCTGGTGCAAAACATGTATTTTTTATTTTTAGAAAATGAGTGTGGCAGAGCACATTGCTTGATATGCAATTTTATTGTATGCCGCAATGCTACATTTTATTTAAGACGGCAATATTCAATTTGCCACGAGGTTTATAAAATTTAGTCAAGAGAGCAAAGAAATTTATATCTTTTGCATTATATAAATTGTACTCGCTATTTGGGTCGACGTATAGTTGCGAATCTGCTTTTTCATCAATGAAGTTAATTTTAAGCAAACAACGAGCATTTAGCCGATCTTAAATTAAAATGGATACAATTCGATGATCAAACTCTTAATATCGATCTTTTTGTTCAAATTTATTGAACGAATAATTTGTTTGGTGTGTACATAACACTATTTATACCTAGTTATATATACCCATTATTTGTACCTAGCTTTTTTCTTTTTATAGAGTAGAATATCTTAAAGAGCTAAAAAGTAAATATTGTGAACGTCAAAGTGCATACTCTCAGCGTCAGACACTTAAAAAAAAAATAATTGACAGCCTGTGTCAGATTACACGGGCGCATAGGTTAGCCGTAGAATACGTCTGTCCTTGTGCAACAAAAATTATGAAGCGGTAGCCTAATAACAACAACCACATAGATGTTTTATTTTATTTTTAATTGTGTTTGTTGTCATTTGGCTAATTTTTTCCTTTTTACTGCAATACTGGTTAGCATCTCTGATATAAATTTAACAAACATTGACTTGAAATAGAAATATATATTTACATAATTTATTACATCAAAATTTGTGCATAATTAAATCTAAAATTGTATTTTTGTTTTATGTTTGAAATGTGACTTTTGATATGACAGGTTTGTGAAAGGAAAAGTATGATATGTAATTCATTAATGATACACTTAAATTTCTAGCAAATACTAAATCTATATTGGTTAGAGCTAAGGTGGTTGCTGCATTTTTAATATACTTTAATTTGAATTTTTCATCCATAAATTCTGCAAATGAACAATCATTTGTCATTTCTAAATTAAAATCACCTACGATGAGCATGTCCACCTCGGTGTCAACTGTGAAATTCTTGTCTATTAGTCAAAGCAGAAAATATATTCTCTCTGTTACGCATCGAAGCTACGTTTCTTTTTACAGGCGGCATTCTTCAATATTCATTTAAATTAAATTAAATTAATTTAATTCACAGTAACTGTTCACAAGATGCGAAAATCAGGGCTGCCACCGTAAAGACGAATTATCGATAGTTTAACTCACGATAGTTTATATGATATTTTTGCACGGGCATATTTATTGTCTTGGTGCAAAAGCATAATTAAATGTGCAACACAAACAATAAAACATGATTTCGAAAACTTGCACGCAAATTTCAGAATTGGGGTAAACATATTTTATTGTTTTATAATTGTTTGGGGCTGACGCTTAAGCTGAGCTTGTTCACCCCTGGCACGGAAGAATTTATGTATGAAAATTTAATTATGCCCGAATATCTTAATGAAATTTCCACATTTAGAAGCTATCAGTCATGACCGCATGTATATCAAACGAAAGGAAATCAAGTCTACTTTGTATTAAAACAAGTTTTAATCGATTCTCTGGCGGAATTTTCGAGCAATGTGCAATTGAAAAAAAAGTAGTGATTTTTGCACTGATTTTTTGCCTTAAAAAGTTATATATTTGGCAAAATTATTAGAAATTTGAATGTGGGCATGTTTGTTTACCTCTTCTCAACTTAAATTCGAAAAACTCAGATTAATTGATTGATTATTGAGATTGCTAGAGCAATTTAAAGTCTTCAAAATGATGCAAAATTTTGCATGTTTTTGGTCTCATTTTTTAATAGAAAATGTAATCACTTCATATATATATATAGCTTAAAATAAAGGTTGAAGCCTTGGCTTTAAAATTAAATTAATTTGAGGAAAATCTTTTCATTAGTTCATGAGCAATGAGCGATTTTGTGAACCAACCATATTACAACAACAACTTTTTTGGATAGCACACTCATACCGAAACGTAAGACGTATTCTACGTCAAAAAAAAAAAATGATATAAGAAAAGCAGTGACGAATTTAGCTTTGCTGCGCTTGTTCTTTATCCAAGTAGCGTTATCTGTGAATCACTTAATGCTCGCATTTTGCGTTGTGATTTCCTACTATGGCTTGGACTTTAGCTAATAGTTTGGATAACAAGTGAGCTGTGCATAGCTAGTTCCTGCAGACAGCGGATTGCTAAAAACGGCGCAGCTTAAGTCCCGAATGTTACCGTAGTCAGTTTGAACTCCTTTATTGGCAACTTTAGGTAATCTCTCCAGAGGATATATTGCTATTCCTGATTGTCTTTGGCAACTTTAATTTGGCGGTACATCTTTTCAATCAGCTGTTATTACGAACTTCCAAAGTCGCCAATTGATTAGTATATCAAATATGTCTTTTTGTATTTTGGGACGCACTAGCATTACATCATTTAGAATTGATCCATTCGACGTTTTTGCCGATGCGTCAAACACTAATCTTAGTTTGGTAGTGAGTATGTTTGCTCTGATCACTGCCTGGTGTGGCATATAATATTTGCCTTGGCCGATCGTGTTCACCGGTTCCATATGACCCAGTTGCAAATATTCGTTCATGAAGGTGCTGTATTCCTTGAATATTTGCGGGTGCTTCTTGAACTTGATTTCCATTTGCAGGTGATTTGCCATTGCCTGTTTCCGAGAGTTTTCTAACTCAAAGTTTTTTTCGAAATGGTATTGAGACTACCAGCCGACCATCCTGCATGGAACACCTTTTCACAAACTGTGTTATCTTCCGAGTAGCTGGAGTCACTCCACTCAAGCTCCCAGAAGCGCTCCAAATCATCCAGGCTAATCGTTGTTGTTGCACTGACCACTTTATTGCTAGACGATCTCTAGCTATGTTACCGGAAACAATCCATCCAAGTTGGCTTAATCATTAAGCAAACACTGTTTTTTAATCGCGTTTTTTGCGAGCCTCTATCGTTCAGAGCTCTTAGCTGCTCATAATTTCCATTTTTATTTTGGATTTTAATGAGCGCAGTTGCCATCAGCGTGTCTTTCCCTTTATTTTTCTAAGGCAGTTGCTGCTGATGAACTCTTTATTATGTGCATCCTCATGAAGCAAATTATTGCGACTTTTGGAGCATGTACAATCCCTTTTGCAATCCCTTATGTTGTGTGGGGCCAAGCATTTGAAGCATAGCGAGTTTTTGGCCTCAAACTCCTTGCGCTTTTTGATTGGCTTGGCTCTAAACTTCTGGCATCAAGTTAGTTCATGGCCATCCATCCATGGCATCTTTAGTTGCTCGTTTTCTTGGGTTCTGTTTGAATGGCCTGTTTATGTACTGAGTCTATTGAGTTATATAATTGCTCAATTAACTCCAGCACATCCAGGACATAAGCTCCCTCGCTGAATTGTAGCTAGCTGCCGATCCTATTCATAAATGGCCGACAACCGTTTTTGCTTCTCCTTTGAGAAAAGATTTTAGGTAGTTCAGATTTTTTTATCGCTGATATCTTTCCTGTTATGAATCACCTCGGAGAACAGCTCGAAGAATATTGGCTACTCTTTGAGATTTCCATTGAAATGAGGAAGAGCTACTTTTGGAAGCTCTGGAACTAAAGAGCTAAAAAGTAAATATTGTGAACGTCAAAGTGCATACTCTCAGCGTCAGACACTTAAAAAAAAAAATAATTGACAGCCTGTGTCAGATCACACGGGCGCATAGGTTAGCCGTAGAATACGTCTGTCCTTGTGCAACAAAAATTATGAAGCGGTAGCCTAATAACAACAACCACATAGATGTTTTATTTTATTTTTAATTGTGTTTGTTGTCATTTGGCTAATTTTTTCCTTTTTACTGCAATACTGGTTAGCATCTCTGATATAAATTTAACAAACATTGACTTGAAATAGAAATATATATTTACATAATTTATTACATCAAAATTTGTGCATAATTAAATCTAAAATTGTATTTTTGTTTTATGTTTGAAATGTGACTTTTGATATGACAGGTTTGTGAAAGGAAAAGTATGATATGTAATTCATTAATGATACACTTACATTTCTAGCAAATACTAAATCTATATTGGTTAGAGCTAAGGTGGTTGCTGCATTTTTAATATACTTTAATTTGAATTTTTCATCCATAAATTCTGCAAATGAACAATCATTTGTCATTTCTAAATTAAAATCACCTACGATGAGCATGTCCACCTCGGTGTCAACTGTGAAATTCTTGTCTATTAGTCAAAGCAGAAAATATATTCTCTCTGTTACGCATCGAAGCTACGTTTCTTTTTACAGGCGGCATTCTTCAATATTCATTTAAATTAAATTAAATTAATTTAATTCACAGTAACTGTTCACAAGATGCGAAAATCAGGGCTGCCACCGTAAAGACGAATTATCGATAGTTTAACTCACGATAGTTTATATGATATTTTTGCACGGGCATATTTATTGTCTTGGTGCAAAAGCATAATTAAATGTGCAACACAAACAATAAAACATGATTTCGAAAACTTGCACGCAAATTTCAGAATTGGGGTAAACATATTTTATTGTTTTATAATTGTTTGGGGCTGACGCTTAAGCTGAGCTTGTTCACCCCTGGCACGGAAGAATTTATGTATGAAAATTTAATTATGCCCGAATATCTTAATGAAATTTCCACATTTAGAAGCTATCAGTCATGACCGCATGTATATCAAACGAAAGGAAATCAAGTCTACTTTGTATTAAAACAAGTTTTAATCGATTCTCTGGCGGAATTTTCGAGCAATGTGCAATTGAAAAAAAAGTAGTGATTTTTGCACTGATTTTTTGCCTTAAAAAGTTATATATTTGGCAAAATTATTAGAAATTTGAATGTGGGCATGTTTGTTTACCTCTTCTCAACTTAAATTCGAAAAACTCAGATTAATTGATTGATTATTGAGATTGCTAGAGCAATTTAAAGTCTTCAAAATGATGCAAAATTTTGCATGTTTTTGGTCTCATTTTTTAATAGAAAATGTAATCACTTCATATATATATATAGCTTAAAATAAAGGTTGAAGCCTTGGCTTTAAAATTAAATTAATTTGAGGAAAATCTTTTCATTAGTTCATGAGCAATGAGCGATTTTGTGAACCAACCATATTACAACAACAACTTTTTTGGATAGCACACTCATACCGAAACGTAAGACGTATTCTACGTCAAAAAAAAAAATGATATAAGAAAAGCAGTGACGAATTTAGCTTTGCTGCGCTTGTTCTTTATCCAAGTAGCGTTATCTGTGAATCACTTAATGCTCGCATTTTGCGTTGTGATTTCCTACTATGGCTTGGACTTTAGCTAATAGTTTGGATAACAAGTGAGCTGTGCATAGCTAGTTCCTGCAGACAGCGGATTGCTAAAAACGGCGCAGCTTAAGTCCCGAATGTTACCGTAGTCAGTTTGAACTCCTTTATTGGCAACTTTAGGTAATCTCTCCAGAGGATATATTGCTATTCCTGATTGTCTTTGGCAACTTTAATTTGGCGGTACATCTTTTCAATCAGCTGTTATTACGAACTTCCAAAGTCGCCAATTGATTAGTATATCAAATATGTCTTTTTGTATTTTGGGACGCACTAGCATTACATCATTTAGAATTGATCCATTCGACGTTTTTGCCGATGCGTCAAACACTAATCTTAGTTTGGTAGTGAGTATGTTTGCTCTGATCACTGCCTGGTGTGGCATATAATATTTGCCTTGGCCGATCGTGTTCACCGGTTCCATATGACCCAGTTGCAAATATTCGTTCATGAAGGTGCTGTATTCCTTGAATATTTGCGGGTGCTTCTTGAACTTGATTTCCATTTGCAGGTGATTTGCCATTGCCTGTTTCCGAGAGTTTTCTAACTCAAAGTTTTTTTCGAAATGGTATTGAGACTACCAGCCGACCATCCTGCATGGAACACCTTTTCACAAACTGTGTTATCTTCCGAGTCGCTGGAGTCACTTTCAAGCTCCCAGAAGCGCTCCAGATCATCCAGGCTAATCGTTGTTGTTGCACTGACCACTTTATTGCTAGACGATCTCTAGCTATGTTACCGGAAACAATCCATCCAAGTTGGCTTAATCATTAAGCAAACACTGTTTTTTAATCGCGTTTTTTGCGAGCCTCTATCGTTCAGAGCTCTTAGCTGCTCATAATTTCCATTTTTATTTTGGATTTTAATGAGCGCAGTTGCCATCAGCGTGTCTTTCCCTTTATTTTTCTAAGGCAGTTGCTGCTGATGAACTCTTTATTATGTGCATCCTCATGAAGCAAATTATTGCGACTTTTGGAGCATGTACAATCCCTTTTGCAATCCCTTATGTTGTGTGGGGCCAAGCATTTGAAGCATAGCGAGTTTTTGGCCTCAAACTCCTTGCGCTTTTTGATTGGCTCGGCTCTAAACTTCTGGCATCAAGTTAGTTCATGGCCATCCATCCATGGCATCTTTAGTTGCTCGTTTTCTTGGGTTCTGTTTGAATGGCCTGTTTATGTACTGAGTCTATTGAGTTATATAATTGCTCAATTAACTCCAGCACATCCAGGACATAAGCTCCCTCGCTGAATTGTAGCTAGCTGCCGATCCTATTCATAAATGGCCGACAACCGTTTTTGCTTCTCCTTTGAGAAAAGATTTTAGGTAGTTTAGATTTTTTTATCGCTGATATCTTTCCTGTTATGAATCACCTCGGAGAACAGCTCGAAGAATATTGGCTACTCTTTGAGATTTCCATTGAAATGAGGAAGAGCTACTTTTGGAAGCTCTGGAACTTCTTCTTTAATTTGGTGCATGTTACATATTGTTTTGTTTAATTTCTTTAAAAGAAACATTTACACTGCACTCCAAATCATCAATCTCGTGCAAATTTTTCATATTGCTCCTTTAGTTGGGTATGCGTTGACTGAACTTTGTTCCAAAGGAAGTTAAGTTTGTTTTTTTAGATCACTTATATCTTTCTGGTTGCTGAATTTAGGCAGGCATTCACTGTTTTAAAGTGCTGCCTTACCTTTTATGCTCTTTTGTTCACAAGATTTGCTAACACGTCCATTTGGCTTGGGCTCCGTTGAGAAAACATTTCAACATTCTCTTGAATATGTTTTCATTTGGACGTCCCAGTTAACATATCGACGTCTGTTACCATTGTACCATTACATAATTTTTTCTGTAAAATATTGATCGACGACTCCAATTTTCATCAGCAAATCATGATCAAAAGTGAATTCTTCTTTCAATTTATTAAAAGCTAATGCTGCTTCTCTTTTTTCGATTGCACGCCGGACTTTATTATGGATCTCCGCTTGCTTCTTCAAAAGTAGCAGAGTTTGTGCTGACAGCATCTTGTATGTTTCTTTTTTTTTTTATTTATTTGACTTAACTCTTTGGAGGTGTTTTTGTTTTGATCGGCTGGTTGATCGTACTGTGCCTCTACTCACGGCTTGTGTTGGTTAGCAAAAGAAAAAAAAAAAGTTGTATGTAGCCCTTTACACTTTGTGTTGTTAAATGCCACAGAAACGCACAAAAGACGCACACGATCTAGACAAGACTAGAATGTTACTTAAAAAACAACTCAAAGGACAAAAATGTTGAGTATATAATGAGTTGTAATTTCGTACTGGTTCTTTATTCGTCTTAAATTTCTTTATTCGTTTTAAAACCCGCATAGTTTCAACCCTTAGCTTTAGCTCATCTATTGCTGAGTTTCTAAGTCTCAGTCTATTCTTATCCTATTAAGGCTATTTAAGGTTACACACATGAGTCCCTATTTATACTGTACTATCAGTTGGTCTACGTGTATACTCTTAATCATGAACATTTGAATATTTGTAGTAACTAACATGTGTTTCTTGCACTCTCAGTTCGTCTACCTGCTTGACCTTGAGTGCGCACAAGGCATGTTTTTAGTCTTATCTTATTACTATTTATGTTCATGCCTGAACATTCTGCGGGGGGCCAGAGAATGTGACAGCTAGCAATTGCTGCCTTTGGTTGCTCGTTTTCATCAAGTAAATAAAAATTAAAGCAAATACTAATATTGTTAATCCTAGCGAAATGTGTCCACTCATTGTGTGAAATGCCAGATCCTGTGTAATTTTGACGGTGAAGATTATTTATGCTTTGTTGCAGCCGTTGTAGTTCCACTGAGTTATTTACTACAATGTGGTGAAGTGGCGTCGGGACCCACCTTAAAGCACTTTAAGGAAGAGTGGCGAGTACCTTCTTCCATCAGTTGACGTTACTTCCTGCGGTGTTATCATAGTGATTTTACCTATCCTGGCTGAACATCTAGCATACAGCTCGATTATGCCTTGTCTCGGCAATAGGGTCATCTCCTGGTAGTTTCCGCGTATTATGTGAGCTGACGTCTTTTCAAATACTTTAAACGCCACCGGTTTTTTTTATAAGCTTTTTCAGAAAGGTGTCCTCCTCGTACTCGACCAAGTTGCACGGTTTGATGGGTGATACTTCACAGTTCTGGTCGTCTGCATCTTTCCAGGTCAAACTTTTCTCACAGAGCCAAGTGTCCTCGTCGTGTTCATGGCAGCAATAAATTCCTTCAGTCCCTGTCATTGAGTGGTATGCATTTATATCGTTGTTGAAGATAAGGAATTCGGTTTTGACTTTCGGAGTCACCCTCCTCCCATTCAGTTCAAACTGTATCGGGACTGTATTAAAGAGACTGGCATGTTGATTTTTATATATGGCCAGCCTTGCATCGATGATTAGCATGTTGTCCTTAAATATGGTTTGCACCTTCATTAATTTGTAAACCAATTGTAACCTTTTTGGTGACTTTCCGACAGGAAACAGTTGGTTCCTTTAGCTCAGCCATATTTTGTTCGGTTCAAGAAGCGAAGGATGAACTTTTCCTTGATTGATGTCTGTTATCAGGGCAATGATTGCTGATTGAATGTCTTCAGTTTCATCAATCCAGTTCCTTACTCGTGTGATAAGCATAAAGAACTTTATTGACTCCTTCTAGATGAAGAAGTTGTCTTTTAATCTATTGGGCATCTTATTTATCTCCTTTGTTTTTTTGAAAGTTTTTATTTACCTCTTCTGTTGTTGAGCACATCAAGTTTGAAGTTGCGTTGATGATTGAAGTCTGATTGCTGACATATTCATTTATACGCGTTTTTATACTCGATACCGAAAGTAAAAAGTATATTGGGTTTTAGCAATGTCCATCATGGTGTCTGTCCGTCTGTATGCTCGCAACTTTTTTCAACACCCTTCAAGTTAGAGACTTGAATTTTTGATACAAATCAATAAACTCGATAACGCAAAATTGATAAATCCAGCTATTTCGCAAGGTCTTACAGCTAGAATTACCCATTATGGGAAGAAGGTAGCTATTAGCAACCCTAAAAAAACTGCATCAAAAATTTTGGAGCCTCCCCGCAGATTAAAAACAAATATGCCTATATCTTCCAAAGTGATTGAGCTAGAGTCACCAAATTTGGTAGGAGGATAACTGTTAACGACCACAAAAAAAACTGCATCAAAGTTCCCAAACCCCTCCGCGTTAAAAAACAAAAGATAATCTTCCACAGCTTTTGAGCTAAAGCCACCAAATTTGGTGCCAAGATTGTTGATGTAGAAACCCAAAAATTTGGATGCCACCCCCCACCAATACCGCCCGCAGTCCACCTTACATAATATTCTACTATCTTTGAGCTAGAGTCACCGAATTTGGTATGAGAATAGCAATTGACATGATATACAGATCTTGAGCAAGAATTTGGATGGCACGCCCCTATAGCGACCTCAGCCCCCTTTTCGCCACCTTTAACAAGGATACGCCCCTGCCGTATCCGCACATTGCAATCTGGTCTCTTTCTATCGGTTTTATCACTGGTATCGAGCGTACCGCTGTCGGTTCCATCCGACTGAAACGTTTCTACTTGTTTACTTTTAATAACGGTTCCCATATTTTCTTTATTTCCATTGGCTGTGCCAATGTTGAAAAACAATATGAACCTTTTTTGCGTTTCCGATGTTTGATATATGATTTTTTCTTTTTCCTTTATGTTGTTTATTTTTAATTTTAATGAACGACTTACTGTTGTTTAAATTCACCCAACTCATGACCTCATCGGCTTGTGTTGGCACTGCGAAAAAGGCCTTCATGTTGTAGTAAAATAACAATTGCCATCTTGACGATACGACTTCCACCATTCCAAGATTGTCCATGAGCATCGCTGTTTGCTGATCCATGTTCGGGATTTTCAGCTTGCTTGTGTTAGCGGCAGGTATCGTAGACTTACTTGCTATCTGTAGAATCATAAGCAGGCTGAAATCGTTGCTTTTACTGGCGTTATTTTAGCTGATCTTGTCTTTATCCGCTCCTTGATAAGTTGCCGGCGGGATTAAGTGCCAGTTGATCCATTCTTTTTCAAGCGTCGGTGCAAGATTGCTTTTGCCTTTTATAGCGGCGACAATTTCGTTATCCAGTATTCATGCTGCTGCCACGAAGTTTGTACCGTTGTCGGAATACAAATGTTCACTTTTGCCGCGTCTGGCAAAAAATCTACGTATACCTTCTTAAAACTTATTTGATAATAAGTCGCTGACGGCTTGAGCAATAATTTGGATGGCACGCCCCTATAGCGACCTCAGCCCCTTTTTCGCCACCTTTAACAAGGATACGCCCCTGCCGTATCCGCACATTGCAATCTGGTCTCTTTCTATCGGTTTTATCACTGGTATCGAGCGTACCGCTGTCGGTTCCATCCGACTGAAACGTTTCTACTTGTTTACTTTTAATAATGGTTCCCATATTTTCTTTATTTCCATTGGCTGTGCCAATGTTGAAAAACAATATGAACCTTTTTTGCGTTTCCGATGTTTGATATATGATTTTTTCTTTTTCCTTTATGTTGTTTATTTTTAATTTTAATGAACGACTTACTGTTGTTTAAATTCACCCAACTCATGACCTCATCGGCTTGTGTTGGCACTGCGAAAAAGGCCTTCATGTTGTAGTAAAATAACAATTGCCATCTTGACGATACGACTTCCACCATTCCAAGATTGTCCATGAGCATCGCTGTTTGCTGATCCATGTTCGGGATTTTCAGCTTGCTTGTGTTAGCGGCAGGTATCGTAGACTTACTTGCTATCTGTAGAATCATAAGCAGGCTGAAATCGTTGCTTTTACTGGCGTTATTTTAGCTGATCTTGTCTTTATCCGCTCCTTGATAAGTTGCCGGCGGGATTAAGTGCCAGTTGATCCATTCTTTTTCAAGCGTCGGTGCAAGATTGCTTTTGCCTTTTATAGCGGCGACAATTTCGTTATCCAGTATTCATGCTGCTGCCACGAAGTTTGTACCGTTGTCGGAATACAAATGTTCACTTTTGCCGCGTCTGGCAAAAAATCTACGTATACCTTCTTAAAACTTATTTGATAATAAGTCGCTGACGGCTTGAGCAATAATTTGGATGGCACGCCCCTATAGCGACCTCAGCCCCTTTTTCGCCACCTTTAACAAGGATACGCCCCTGCCGTATCCGCACATTGCAATCTGGTCTCTTTCTATCGGTTTTATCACTGGTATCGAGCGTACCGCTGTCGGTTCCATCCGACTGAAACGTTTCTACTTGTTTACTTTTAATAATGGTTCCCATATTTTCTTTATTTCCATTGGCTGTGCCAATGTTGAAAAACAATATGAACCTTTTTTGCGTTTCCGATGTTTGATATATGATTTTTTCTTTTTCCTTTATGTTTATTTTTAATTTTAATGAACGACTTACTGTTGTTTAAATTCACCCAACTCATGACCTCATCGGCTTGTGTTGGCACTGCGAAAAAGGCCTTCATGTTGTAGTAAAATAACAATTGCCATCTTGACGATACAACTTCCACCATTCCAAGATTGTCCATGAGCATCGCTGTTTGCTGATCCATGTTCGGGATTTTCAGCTTGCTTGTGCTAGCGGCAGGTATCGTAGACTTACTTGCTATCTGTAGAATCATAAGCAGGCTGAAATCGTTGCTTTTACTGGCGTTATTTTAGCTGATCTTGTTTTTATCCGCTCCCTGATAAGTTGTCGGCTTGCTTATTTTTGTCTAGAGTTGGTAGTAGGCAGATCTTATCTATTAATCTTTTTATTTTACCCGTGTTTGTTTTTAATGTCACTACTCAAACTTTATTATCTTGTCCTTTAGTGGTTTTGTTGATTTTTCCCATGGGCCATATACACGGTGCGTGTTTTCTTGTTTTAAGAAAACAAGTTGGTCTTCCTTGGGGTTAGACTTTCCTTGTCGCCATTTTGTTCGCTGTTGCAGTGACGTCAAATATTCTTCCTTCCATTATCTCCAGAATTCTCCTTTAATGCGCTGCATGTGTCTCCATCTGTCTAAAGACCCATTTTTCCGATTGTCATCAAAGTGTTCTGAAGCTCCAATAAATGGTCTTCCAAATAAAATACAATGACCTGGAGTCAAATGTCATATATGTCACTATCCACAGTGATTAAGGGGCGTGAGTTTAACACTGCTTCAATTTGGCAGAGCAGTAGTGTAAACTCCTCAAACGTGAAGCTGTTATAGCCTATGACCCGCTTGAGATGGTGTTTTACCAACTTGACTCCAGCTTCCCATATTACTCCCATGTGGTGGCTTGCCGGCGGGATTAAGTGCCAGTTGATCCCTTCTTTTTCAAGCGTCGGTGCAAGATTGCTTTTGCCTTTTATAGCGGCGACAATTTCGTTATCCAGTATTCTTGCTGCTGCCACGAAGTTTGTGCCGTTGTCGGAATACAAATGTTCACTTTTGCCGCGTCTGGCAAAAAATCTACGTATACCTTCTTAAAACTTATTTGATAATAAGTCGCTGACGGCTTCCAAGTGTATTGTTTTAGTGGCCATGCAAACAAAAAGGCATATGTACCCTTTATATGATTTTTGGCCTCTTCCTTTTGAACAGCGTATTTGGAAAGGTCCAGCGTAGTCGATCCCAGTGTTTTGGAACGGGTTACCTGTTACTCGATACACAGGAAATTTTCCATCAGTTGACTGGCCATTTCCTTTCTATACGTAGTTCAGGTACCACATTGGCGTATGTCATTTTTTAAAGAGTTATGAAGTCCAAAGATCTAGAATTCTCGATGAATTATATTCCTCATCAGCATCACTCCATGTAAAGTTTCCTTATGAGCTTTGTGTATGATAAGCAAAGCCAAGTTAGAATTTAGAACAATTATTGGGTGCCTTACGTCATATGGCACCATTGCATTTTGAACAAGTAACACTCCATCTATACCCAGAAAATGCTTCTAGGGTTTTTCCAGTTCTCACCAAAATTTCTTTCTTGCCCAAAATCCAGCTGTTGTAATTTTACAACGGCTGTTTTGACTTTTTTTAATTCATCGACGGTGAGGTAGTTCGACTGCAGATGCTTCCCTCGTAGTTTTGCTATAAAGCGTAATACATTGGCGATTACGCTGTTTAGCTTGTTGAGTGATGAAAATTTGTCAAAAGTGGATGAGGCAGTTTTCTTTTTTTGTTAAAGTTGCCACTAAAAACGACTCAGGTTCTTCAAATTGGAAATCTCAAAGAGTAGCCAATATTCTTCGAGCTGTTCTCCGAGGTGATTCATAAAAGGAAAGATATCAGCGATAAAAAAATCTGAACTACCTAAAATCTTTTCTCAAAGGAGAAGCAAAAACGGTTGTCGGCCATTTATGAATAGGATCGGCAGCTAGCTACAATTCAGCGTGGGAGCTTATATCCTGGATGTGCTGGAGTTAATTGAGCAATTATATAACTCAATAGAGTCAGTACATAAACAGGCCATTCAAACAGAACCCAAGAAAACGAGCAACTAAAGATGCCGCTATTGCCAACTGGATGGCCATGAACTAACTTGATGCCAGAAGTTTAGAGCCGAGCCAATCAAAAAGCGCAAGGAGTTTGAGGCCAAAAACTCGCTATGCTTCAAATGCTTGGCCCCACACAACATAAGGGATTGCAAAAGGGATTGGACATGCTCCAAAAGTCGCATAAAGAGTTCATCAGCAGCAATTGCCTTAGAAAAATAAAGGGAAAGACACGCTGATGGCAACTGCGCTCATTAAAATCCAAAATAAAAATGGAAATTATGAGCAGCTAAGAGCTCTGAACGATAGAGGCTCGCAAAAAACGCGATAACAGTGTTTGCTTAATGATTAAGCCAACTTGGATGGATTGTTTCCGGTAACATAGCTAGATCGTCTAGCAATAAAGTGGTCAGTGCAACAACAACGATTAGCCTGGATGATCTGGAGCGCTTCAGGGAGCTTGAAAGTGACTCCAGCGACTCGGAAGATAACACAGTTTGTGAAAAGGTGTTCCAAGCAGGATGGTCGGCTGGTAGTCTCAATACCATTTCGAAAAAAACTTTGAGTTAGAAAACTCTCGGAAACAGGCAATGGCAATTCACCTGCAAATGGAAATCAATTTCAAGAAGCACCCGCAAATATTCAAGGAATACAGCACCTTCATGAACGAATATTTGCAACTGGGTCATATGGAACCGGTGAACACGATCGGCCAAGGCAAATATTATATGCCACTCCAGGCAGTGATCAGAGCAAACATACTCACAACCAAACTAACAGTAGTGTTTGACGGATCGTCAAAAACGTCGAATGGATCAATTCTAAATGACGTAATGCTAGTGCGTCCCAAAATACAAAAAGACATATTTGATATACTAATCAATTGGCGACTTTGGAAGTTCGTAATAACAGCTGACATTGAAAAGATGTACCGCCAAATTAAAGTTGCCAAAGACAATCAGGAATAGCAATATATCCTCTGGAGAGATGACCTAAAGTTGCCAATAAAGGAGTTCAAACTGACTACGGTAACGTACGGGACTTAAGCTGCGCCGTTTTTAGCACTCCGCTGTCTGCAGGAACTAGCTATGCACAGCTCACTTGTTATCCAAACTATTAGCTAAAGTCCAAGCCATAGTAGGAAATCACAACGCAAAACGCGAGCATGGAGTGATTCACAGATTACGCTAGCTTGGATAAAGAACAAGCGCAGCAAAGCTAAATTCGTCAAAACGATAGTAGACGAAATAAACAAAAAATTGCCTCATGTTGAATGGAAATACGTCAAATTAGCAATCGCCTCAAGAAGAATTTCACCAAAACAATTAAGAACATGCGACATATGGTGGAAAGGACCCAAGTGGCTGACAAGACCGTCAAATCAATCGCAATTGGAAGAACCTGAGTCATTTTTAGTGGCAACTTTAACAAAAAAATAAAACTGCCTCATTCCACTATTGACAAATTTTCATCACTCAACAAGCTAAACAGCGTAATCGCCAATGTATAACTCCTAATAGCAAAACTACGAGGTCTGCAGTCGAACTACCTCACCGTCGATGAATTAAAAAAAGTCAAAACAGCCGTTGTAAAATTACAACAGCTGGATTTTGGGCAAGAAATAATTTTGGTGAGAACTGGAAAAACCCTAGAAGCATTTTCTGGGTATAGATGGAGTGTTACTTGTTCAAAATGCAATGGTGCCATATGACGAAAGGCACCCAATAATTGTTCTAAATTCTAACTTGGCTTTGCTTATCATACACAAAGCTCATAAGGAAACTTTACATGGAGTGATGCTGATGAGGAATATAATTCATCGAGAATTCTAGATCTTTGGACTTCATAACTCTTTAAAAAATGACATACGCCAATGTGGTACCTGAACTACGTATAGAAAGGAAATGGCCAGTCAACTGATGGAAAATTTCCTGTGTATCGAGTAACAGGTAACCCGTTCCAAAACACTGGGATCGACTACGCTGGACCTTTCCAAATACGCTGTTCAAAAGGAAGAGGCCAAAAATCATATAAAGGGTACATATGCATGGCCACTAAAACAATACACTTTGAAGCCGTCAGCGACTTTTTATCAAATAAGTTTTTAGAAGGTATACGTAGATTTTTTGCCAGACGCGGCAAAAGTGAACATCTGTATTCCGACAATGGCACAAACTTCGTGGCAGCAGCAAGAATACTGGATAACGAAATTGTCGCCGCTATAAAAGGCAAAAGCAATCTTGCACCGACGCTTGAAAAAGAATGGATCAACTGGCACTTAATCCCGCCGGCAACTTATCAAGGAGCGGATAAAGACAAGATCAGCTAAAATAACGCCAGTAAAAGCAACGATTTCAGCCTGCTTATGATTCTACAGATAGCAAGTAAGTCTACGATACCTGCCGCTAACACAAGCAAGCTGAAAATCCCGAACATGGATCAGCAAACAGCGATGCTCATGGACAATCTTGGAATGGTGGAAGTCGTATCGTCAAGATGGCAATTGTTATTTTACTACAACATGAAGGCCTATTTCGAAGTGCCAACACAAGCCGATGAGGTCCTGAAAAAAACTGACACAATTTGCGAAAAGTTGGGTGAATTTAAACAAAAGTAAGTCGTACATTAAAATTAAAAATAAACAACATAAAGGAAAAAGAAAAAATCATATCCCAAACATCGGAAACGCAAAAAAGGTTCATATTGTTTTTCAACATTGGCACAGCCAATGGAAATAAAGAAAATATGGGAACCATTATTAAAAGTAAACAAGTAGAAACGTTTCAGTCGGACGCAACCGACAGCGGTATGCTCGATACCAGTGATAAAACCGATAGAAAGAGACCAGATTGCAATGTGCGGATACGGCAGGGGCGTACGCATCCACAAAGATCGTCTGATGCAGATGGAGATGCCAAAACCCTATCTTCCTTGTTAAAGGTGGGGAAAAGGGGGCTGCGGTCGCTATAGGGGCGTGCCATCCAAATTCTTGCTCAAGATCTGTATATCATGTCAATTGCTATTCTCATACCAAATTCGGTGACTCTAGCTCAAAGATAGTAGAATATTATGGAAGGGGGACTGAGGGCGGTATTGGTGGGGGCGGCATCCAATTTTTTGGGTTTCTACATCAACAATATTGGCACAAATTTGGTGGCTTTAGCTCAAAAGCTGTGGAAGATTATCTTTTGTTTTTTAACGCGGAGGGGTTTGGGAACTTTGATGCAGTTTTTTTTGGGGTCGTTAACAGTTATCCTCCTACCAAATTTGGTGACTCTAGCTCAATCACTTTGGAAGATATAGGCATATTTGTTTTTAATCTGCGGGGAGGCTCCAAAATTTTTGATGCAGTTTTTTTAGGGTTGCTAATAGCTACCTTCTTCCCATAATGGGTAATTCTAGCTGTAAGACCTTGCGAAATAGCTGGATTTATCAATTTTGCGTTATCGAGTTTATTGATTTGTATCAAAAATTCAAGTCTCTAACTTGAAGGGTGTTGAAAAAAGTTGCGAGCATACAGACGGACAGACACCATGATGGACATTGCTAAAACCCAATATACTTTTTACTTTCGGTATCGAGTATAAAAACGCCTAAATGAATATGTCAGCAATCAGACTTCAATCATCAACGCAACTTCAAACTTGATGTGCTCAACAACAGAAGAGGTAAATAAAAACTTTCAAAAGGTCACAAAGGAGATAAATAAGATGCCCAATATATTAAAAGACAACTTCTTCATCTAGAAGGAGTCAATTAAGTTCTTTATGCTTATCACACGAGTAAGGAACTGGATTGATGAAACTGAAGACATTCAATCAGCAATCATTGCCTTGATAACAGACATCAATCAAGGAAAAGTTCATCCTTCGCTTCTTGAACCGAACAAAATATGGCTGAGCTAAAGGAACCAACTGCTTCCTGGCGGAAAGTCACCAAAAAGGTTACAATTGGTTTACAAATTAATGAAGGTGCAAACCATATTTAAGGACAACATGCTAATCATCGATGCAAGGCTGGCCATATATATATATCAACATGCCAGTCTCTTCAACACAATCCCGATACAGCTTGAACTGAATGGAGGAGGGTGACTCCGAAAGTCAAAACCGAATTCCTTATCTTCAACAACGATATAAATGCATACCACTCAATGACAGGGACTGAAGAAATTTATTGCTGCCATGAAGACGACGAGGACACTTGGCTCTGTGAGAAAAGTTTGACCTGGAAAGATGCAGACGACCAGAACTGGGAAGTATCACCCATCAAACCGTGCAACTTGGTCGAGTACGAGGAGGACACCTTTCTGAAAAAGCTTATAAAAAAAACCGGTGGTTGTTTAAAGTATTTGAAAAGACGTCAGCTCACATAATACGCGGAAACTACCAGGAGATGAATCTATTGCCGAGACAAGGCATAATCGAGCTGTATGCTGGATGTTCAGCCAGGATAGGTAAAATCACTATGATAACACCGCAGGAAGTAACGTCAACTGATGGAAGAAGGTACTCGCCACTCTTCCTTAAAGTGCTTTAAGGTGGGTTCCGACGCCACTTCACATTGTAGTAAATAACTCAGTGGAACTACAACGGCTGCAGCAAAGCATAAATAATCTTCACCGTCAAAATTACACAGGATCTGGCATTTCACACAATGAGTGGACACATTTCGCTAGGATTAACAATATTAGTATATGCTTTAATTTTTATTTACTTGATGAAAAAGAGCAACCAAAGGCAGCAATTGCTAGCTGTCACATTCTCTGGCCCCCCGCAGAATGTTCAGGCATGAACATAAATAGTAATAAGATAAGACTAAAAACATGCCTTGTGCGCACTCAAGGTCAAGCAGGTAGACGAACTGAGAGTGCAAGAAACACATGTTAGTTACTACAAATATTCAAATGTTCATGATTAAGAGTATAAACGTAGACCAACTGATAGTATAGTATAAATAGGGACTCATGTGTGTAACCTTAAATAGCCTTAACAGGATAAGAATAGATTAAGACCAACCCTGGACTTAGAAACTCAGCAATAGATAAGCTAAAGCTAAGGGTTGAAACTATGGTTTTAAAACCCCTGGCTCAGACGAATAAAGAACCAGTACGAAATTACAACTCATTATATACTCAACATTTTTGTCCTTTGAGTTGTTTTTTAAGTAACATTCTAGTCTTGTCTAGAGCCTGTGCGTCTTTTGTGCGTTTCTGTGGCATTTAACAACAGAAAGTGTAAAGGGCTACATACATTATTTTTTTTTTCTTTTGCTAACCAACACAAGCCGTGAGTAGAGGCACAGTACGATCAACCAGCCGATCAAAACAAAAACACCTCCAAAGAGTTAAGTCAAATAAATAAAAAAAAAAAATAAAAAAAACATACAAGATGCTGTCAGCACAAACTCTGCTACTTTTGAAGAAGCAAGCGGAGATTCATAATAAAGTCCGGCGTGCAATCGAAAAAAGGGAAGCAGCATTAGCTTTTAATAGATTGGAAGAAGAATTCACTTTCGATCATGATATGCTGATAAAAATTGGAGTCGTCGATCAATATTTTACAGAAAAAATTGTATAATGGTACAATGGTAACTGACGTCGATATGTTAACTGGGACGTCCAAATGAAAACATATTCAAGAGAATGTTGAAATGTTTTCTCAACGGAGCCCAAGCCAAATGGACTTGTTAGTAAATCTTGTGGACAAAAGAGCACATAGGGTAAGGCAGCACTTTAAAACAGTGAATGCCTGCCTAGATTCAGCAACCAGAAAGATATAAGTGATCTAAAAAAACAAACTTAACTTCCTTTGGAACAAAGTTCAGTCAACGCATACCCAACTAAAGGAGCAATATGAAAAATTTGCACTTGACGTTGACGAGATTGATGATTTGGAGTGCAGTGTAAATGTTTTTTTTAAAGAAATTAAACAAAACAATATGTAGCATGCACCAAATTAAAGAATAAGTTACAGAGCTTCCAAAAGTAGCTCTTCCTCATTTCAATGGAAATCTCAAAGAGTAGCCAATATTCTTCGAGCTGTTCTCCGAGGTGATTCATAACAGGAAAGATATCAGCGATAAAAAAATCTGAACTACCTAAAATCTTTTCTCAAAGGAGAAGCAAAAACGGTTGTCGGCCATTTATGAATAGGATCGGCAGCTAGCTACAATTCAGCGTGGGAGCTTATGTCCTGGATGTGCTGGAGTTAATTGAGCAATTATATAACTCAATAGAGTCAGTACATAAACAGGCCATTCAAACAGAACCCAAGAAAACGAGCAACTAAAGATGCCGCTATTGCCAACTGGATGGCCATGAACTAACTTGATGCCAGAAGTTTAGAGCCGAGCCAATCAAAAAGCGCAAGGAGTTTGAGGCCAAAAACTCGCTATGCTTCAAATGCTTGGCCCCACACAACATAAGGGATTGCAAAAGGGATTGGACATGCTCCAAAAGTCGCATAAAGAGTTCATCAGCAGCAATTGCCTTAGAAAAATAAAGGGAAAGACACGCTGATGGCAACTGCGCTCATTAAAATCCAAAATAAAAATGGAAATTATGAGCAGCTAAGAGCTCTGAACGATAGAGGCTCGCAAAAAACGCGATTATAAAACAGTGTTTGCTTAATGATTAAGCCAACTTGGATGGATTGTTTCCGGTAACATAGCTAGATCGTCTAGCAATAAAGTGGTCAGTGCAACAACAACGATTAGCCTGGATGATCTGGAGCGCTTCAGGGAGCTTGAAAGTGACTCCAGCGACTCGGAAGATAACACAGTTTGTGAAAAGGTGTTCCAAGCAGGATGGTCGGCTGGTAGTCTCAATACCATTTCGAAAAAAACTTTGAGTTAGAAAACTCTCGGAAACAGGCAATGGCAAATCACCTGCAAATGGAAATCAATTTCAAGAAGCACCCGCAAATATTCAAGGAATACAGCACCTTCATGAACGAATATTTGCAACTGGGTCATATGGAACCGGTGAACACGATCGGCCAAGGCAAATATTATATGCCACTCCAGGCAGTGATCAGAGCAAACATACTCACAACCAAACTAACAGTAGTGTTTGACGGATCGTCAAAAACGTCGAATGGATCAATTCTAAATGACGTAATGCTAGTGCGTCCCAAAATACAAAAAGACATATTTGATATACTAATCAATTGGCGACTTTGGAAGTTCGTAATAACAGCTGACATTGAAAAGATGTACCGCCAAATTAAAGTTGCCAAAGACAATCAGGAATAGCAATATATCCTCTGGAGAGATGACCTAAAGTTGCCAATAAAGGAGTTCAAACTGACTACGGTAACGTACGGGACTTAAGCTGCGCCGTTTTTAGCACTCCGCTGTCTGCAGGAACTAGCTATGCACAGCTCACTTGTTATCCAAACTATTAGCTAAAGTCCAAGCCATAGTAGGAAATCACAACGCAAAACGCGAGCATGGAGTGATTCACAGATTACGCTAGCTTGGATAAAGAACAAGCGCAGCAAAGCTAAATTCGTCAAAACGATAGTAGACGAAATAAACAAAAAATTGCCTCATGTTGAATGGAAATACGTCAAATTAGCAATCGCCTCAAGAAGAATTTCACCAAAACAATTAAGAACATGCGACATATGGTGGAAAGGACCCAAGTGGCTGACAAGACCGTCAAATCAATCGCAATTTGAAGAACCTGAGTCATTTTTAGTGGCAACTTTAACAAAAAAAGAAAACTGCCTCATTCCACTATTGACAAATTTTCATCACTCAACAAGCTAAACAGCGTAATCGCCAATGTATAACTCCTAATAGCAAAACTACGAGGTCTGCAGTCGAACTACCTCACCGTCGATGAATTAAAAAAAGTCAAAACAGCCGTTGTAAAATTACAACAGCTGGATTTTGGGCAAGAAATAATTTTGGTGAGAACTGGAAAAACCCTAGAAGCATTTTCTGGGTATAGATGGAGTGTTACTTGTTCAAAATGCAATGGTGCCATATGACGAAAGGCACCCAATAATTGTTCTAAATTCTAACTTGGCTTTGCTTATCATACACAAAGCTCATAAGGAAACTTTACATGGAGTGATGCTGATGAGGAATATAATTCATCGAGAATTCTAGATCTTTGGACTTCATAACTCTTTAAAAAATGACATACGCCAATGTGGTACCTGAACTACGTATAGAAAGGAAATGGCCAGTCAACTGATGGAAAATTTCCTGTGTATCGAGTAACAGGTAACCCGTTCCAAAACACTGGGATCGTTTTTTTGGGGTCGTTAACAGTTATCCTCCTACCAAATTTGGTGACTCTAGCTCAATCACTTTGGAAGATATAGGCATATTTGTTTTTAATCTGCGGGGAGGCTCCAAAATTTTTGATGCAGTTTTTTTAGGGTTGCTAATAGCTACCTTCTTCCCATAATGGGTAATTCTAGCTGTAAGACCTTGCGAAATAGCTGGATTTATCAATTTTGCGTTATCGAGTTTATTGATTTGTATCAAAAATTCAAGTCTCTAACTTGAAGGGTGTTGAAAAAAGTTGCGAGCATACAGACGGACAGACACCATGATGGACATTGCTAAAACCCAATATACTTTTTACTTTCGGTATCGAGTATAAAAACGCCTAAATGAATATGTCAGCAATCAGACTTCAATCATCAACGCAACTTCAAACTTGATGTGCTCAACAACAGAAGAGGTAAATAAAAACTTTCAAAAGGTCACAAAGGAGATAAATAAGATGCCCAATATATTAAAAGACAACTTCTTCATCTAGAAGGAGTCAATTAAGTTCTTTATGCTTATCACACGAGTAAGGAACTGGATTGATGAAACTGAAGACATTCAATCAGCAATCATTGCCTTGATAACAGACATCAATCAAGGAAAAGTTCATCCTTCGCTTCTTGAACCGAACAAAATATGGCTGAGCTAAAGGAACCAACTGCTTCCTGGCGGAAAGTCACCAAAAAGGTTACAATTGGTTTACAAATTAATGAAGGTGCAAACCATATTTAAGGACAACATGCTAATCATCGATGCAAGGCTGGCCATATATATATATCAACATGCCAGTCTCTTCAACACAATCCCGATACAGCTTGAACTGAATGGAGGAGGGTGACTCCGAAAGTCAAAACCGAATTCCTTATCTTCAACAACGATATAAATGCATACCACTCAATGACAGGGACTGAAGAAATTTATTGCTGCCATGAAGACGACGAGGACACTTGGCTCTGTGAGAAAAGTTTGACCTGGAAAGATGCAGACGACCAGAACTGGGAAGTATCACCCATCAAACCGTGCAACTTGGTCGAGTACGAGGAGGACACCTTTCTGAAAAAGCTTATAAAAAAAACCGGTGGTTGTTTAAAGTATTTGAAAAGACGTCAGCTCACATAATACGCGGAAACTACCAGGAGATGAATCTATTGCCGAGACAAGGCATAATCGAGCTGTATGCTGGATGTTCAGCCAGGATAGGTAAAATCACTATGATAACACCGCAGGAAGTAACGTCAACTGATGGAAGAAGGTACTCGCCACTCTTCCTTAAAGTGCTTTAAGGTGGGTTCCGACGCCACTTCACATTGTAGTAAATAACTCAGTGGAACTACAACGGCTGCAGCAAAGCATAAATAATCTTCACCGTCAAAATTACACAGGATCTGGCATTTCACACAATGAGTGGACACATTTCGCTAGGATTAACAATATTAGTATATGCTTTAATTTTTATTTACTTGATGAAAAAGAGCAACCAAAGGCAGCAATTGCTAGCTGTCACATTCTCTGGCCCCCCGCAGAATGTTCAGGCATGAACATAAATAGTAATAAGATAAGACTAAAAACATGCCTTGTGCGCACTCAAGGTCAAGCAGGTAGACGAACTGAGAGTGCAAGAAACACATGTTAGTTACTACAAATATTCAAATGTTCATGATTAAGAGTATAAACGTAGACCAACTGATAGTATAGTATAAATAGGGACTCATGTGTGTAACCTTAAATAGCCTTAACAGGATAAGAATAGATTAAGACCAACCCTGGACTTAGAAACTCAGCAATAGATAAGCTAAAGCTAAGGGTTGAAACTATGGTTTTAAAACCCCTGGCTCAGACGAATAAAGAACCAGTACGAAATTACAACTCATTATATACTCAACATTTTTGTCCTTTGAGTTGTTTTTTAAGTAACATTCTAGTCTTGTCTAGAGCCTGTGCGTCTTTTGTGCGTTTCTGTGGCATTTAACAACAGAAAGTGTAAAGGGCTACATACATTATTTTTTTTTTCTTTTGCTAACCAACACAAGCCGTGAGTAGAGGCACAGTACGATCAACCAGCCGATCAAAACAAAAACACCTCCAAAGAGTTAAGTCAAATAAATAAAAAAAAAAAATAAAAAAAACATACAAGATGCTGTCAGCACAAACTCTGCTACTTTTGAAGAAGCAAGCGGAGATTCATAATAAAGTCCGGCGTGCAATCGAAAAAAGGGAAGCAGCATTAGCTTTTAATAGATTGGAAGAAGAATTCACTTTCGATCATGATATGCTGATAAAAATTGGAGTCGTCGATCAATATTTTACAGAAAAAATTGTATAATGGTACAATGGTAACTGACGTCGATATGTTAACTGGGACGTCCAAATGAAAACATATTCAAGAGAATGTTGAAATGTTTTCTCAACGGAGCCCAAGCCAAATGGACTTGTTAGTAAATCTTGTGGACAAAAGAGCACATAGGGTAAGGCAGCACTTTAAAACAGTGAATGCCTGCCTAGATTCAGCAACCAGAAAGATATAAGTGATCTAAAAAAACAAACTTAACTTCCTTTGGAACAAAGTTCAGTCAACGCATACCCAACTAAAGGAGCAATATGAAAAATTTGCACTTGACGTTGACGAGATTGATGATTTGGAGTGCAGTGTAAATGTTTTTTTTAAAGAAATTAAACAAAACAATATGTAGCATGCACCAAATTAAAGAATAAGTTACAGAGCCTCCAAAAGTAGCTCTTCCTCATTTCAATGGAAATCTCAAAGAGTAGCCAATATTCTTCGAGCTGTTCTCCGAGGTGATTCATAACAGGAAAGATATCAGCGATAAAAAAATCTGAACTACCTAAAATCTTTTCTCAAAGGAGAAGCAAAAACGGTTGTCGGCCATTTATGAATAGGATCGGCAGCTAGCTACAATTCAGCGTGGGAGCTTATGTCCTGGATGTGCTGGAGTTAATTGAGCAATTATATAACTCAATAGAGTCAGTACATAAACAGGCCATTCAAACAGAACCCAAGAAAACGAGCAACTAAAGATGCCGCTATTGCCAACTGGATGGCCATGAACTAACTTGATGCCAGAAGTTTAGAGCCGAGCCAATCAAAAAGCGCAAGGAGTTTGAGGCCAAAAACTCGCTATGCTTCAAATGCTTGGCCCCACACAACATAAGGGATTGCAAAAGGGATTGGACATGCTCCAAAAGTCGCATAAAGAGTTCATCAGCAGCAATTGCCTTAGAAAAATAAAGGGAAAGACACGCTGATGGCAACTGCGCTCATTAAAATCCAAAATAAAAATGGAAATTATGAGCAGCTAAGAGCTCTGAACGATAGAGGCTCGCAAAAAACGCGATTATAAAACAGTGTTTGCTTAATGATTAAGCCAACTTGGATGGATTGTTTCCGGTAACATAGCTAGATCGTCTAGCAATAAAGTGGTCAGTGCAACAACAACGATTAGCCTGGATGATCTGGAGCGCTTCAGGGAGCTTGAAAGTGACTCCAGCGACTCGGAAGATAACACAGTTTGTGAAAAGGTGTTCCAAGCAGGATGGTCGGCTGGTAGTCTCAATACCATTTCGAAAAAAACTTTGAGTTAGAAAACTCTCGGAAACAGGCAATGGCAAATCACCTGCAAATGGAAATCAATTTCAAGAAGCACCCGCAAATATTCAAGGAATACAGCACCTTCATGAACGAATATTTGCAACTGGGTCATATGGAACCGGTGAACACGATCGGCCAAGGCAAATATTATATGCCACTCCAGGCAGTGATCAGAGCAAACATACTCACAACCAAACTAACAGTAGTGTTTGACGGATCGTCAAAAACGTCGAATGGATCAATTCTAAATGACGTAATGCTAGTGCGTCCCAAAATACAAAAAGACATATTTGATATACTAATCAATTGGCGACTTTGGAAGTTCGTAATAACAGCTGACATTGAAAAGATGTACCGCCAAATTAAAGTTGCCAAAGACAATCAGGAATAGCAATATATCCTCTGGAGAGATGACCTAAAGTTGCCAATAAAGGAGTTCAAACTGACTACGGTAACGTACGGGACTTAAGCTGCGCCGTTTTTAGCACTCCGCTGTCTGCAGGAACTAGCTATGCACAGCTCACTTGTTATCCAAACTATTAGCTAAAGTCCAAGCCATAGTAGGAAATCACAACGCAAAACGCGAGCATGGAGTGATTCACAGATTACGCTAGCTTGGATAAAGAACAAGCGCAGCAAAGCTAAATTCGTCAAAACGATAGTAGACGAAATAAACAAAAAATTGCCTCATGTTGAATGGAAATACGTCAAATTAGCAATCGCCTCAAGAAGAATTTCACCAAAACAATTAAGAACATGCGACATATGGTGGAAAGGACCCAAGTGGCTGACAAGACCGTCAAATCAATCGCAATTTGAAGAACCTGAGTCATTTTTAGTGGCAACTTTAACAAAAAAAGAAAACTGCCTCATTCCACTATTGACAAATTTTCATCACTCAACAAGCTAAACAGCGTAATCGCCAATGTATAACTCCTAATAGCAAAACTACGAGGTCTGCAGTCGAACTACCTCACCGTCGATGAATTAAAAAAAGTCAAAACAGCCGTTGTAAAATTACAACAGCTGGATTTTGGGCAAGAAATAATTTTGGTGAGAACTGGAAAAACCCTAGAAGCATTTTCTGGGTATAGATGGAGTGTTACTTGTTCAAAATGCAATGGTGCCATATGACGAAAGGCACCCAATAATTGTTCTAAATTCTAACTTGGCTTTGCTTATCATACACAAAGCTCATAAGGAAACTTTACATGGAGTGATGCTGATGAGGAATATAATTCATCGAGAATTCTAGATCTTTGGACTTCATAACTCTTTAAAAAATGACATACGCCAATGTGGTACCTGAACTACGTATAGAAAGGAAATGGCCAGTCAACTGATGGAAAATTTCCTGTGTATCGAGTAACAGGTAACCCGTTCCAAAACACTGGGATCGTTTTTTTGGGGTCGTTAACAGTTATCCTCCTACCAAATTTGGTGACTCTAGCTCAATCACTTTGGAAGATATAGGCATATTTGTTTTTAATCTGCGGGGAGGCTCCAAAATTTTTGATGCAGTTTTTTTAGGGTTGCTAATAGCTACCTTCTTCCCATAATGGGTAATTCTAGCTGTAAGACCTTGCGAAATAGCTGGATTTATCAATTTTGCGTTATCGAGTTTATTGATTTGTATCAAAAATTCAAGTCTCTAACTTGAAGGGTGTTGAAAAAAGTTGCGAGCATACAGACGGACAGACACCATGATGGACATTGCTAAAACCCAATATACTTTTTACTTTCGGTATCGAGTATAAAAACGCCTAAATGAATATGTCAGCAATCAGACTTCAATCATCAACGCAACTTCAAACTTGATGTGCTCAACAACAGAAGAGGTAAATAAAAACTTTCAAAAGGTCACAAAGGAGATAAATAAGATGCCCAATATATTAAAAGACAACTTCTTCATCTAGAAGGAGTCAATTAAGTTCTTTATGCTTATCACACGAGTAAGGAACTGGATTGATGAAACTGAAGACATTCAATCAGCAATCATTGCCCTGACAACAGACATCAATCAAGGAAGAGTTCATCCTTCGCTTCTTGAACCGAACAAAATATGGCTGAGCTAAAGGAACCAACTGCTTCCTGGCGGAAAGTCACCAAAAAGGTTACAATTGGTTTACAAATTAATGAAGGTGCAAACCATATTTAAGGACAACATGCTAATCATCGATGCAAGGCTGGCCATATATATATATATCAACATGCCAGTCTCTTCAACACAATCCCGATACAGCTTGAACTGAATGGAGGAGGGTGACTCCGAAAGTCAAAACCGAATTCCTTATCTTCAACAACGATATAAATGCATACCACTCAATGACAGGGACTGAAGAAATTTATTGCTGCCATGAAGACGACGAGGACACTTGGCTCTGTGAGAAAAGTTTGACCTGGAAAGATGCAGACGACCAGAACTGTGAAGTATCACCCATCAAACCGTGCAACTTGGTCGAGTACGAGGAGGACACCTTTCTGAAAAAGCTTATAAAAAAAACCGGTGGTTGTTTAAAGTATTTGAAAAGACGTCAGCTCACATAATACACGGAAACTACCAGGAGATGAATCTATTGCCGAGACAAGGCATAATCGAGCTGTATGCTGGATGTTCAGCCTGGATAGGTAAAATCACTATGATAACACCGCAGGAAGTAACGTCAACTGATGGAAGAAGGTACTCGCCACTCTTCCTTAAAGTGCTTTAAGGTGGGTTCCGACGCCACTTCACATTGTAGTAAATAACTCAGTGGAACTACAACGGCTGCAGCAAAGCATAAATAATCTTCACCGTCAAAATTACACAGGATCTGGCATTTCACACAATGAGTGGACACATTTCGCTAGGATTAACAATATTAGTATATGCTTTAATTTTTATTTACTTGATGAAAAAGAGCAACCAAAGGCAGCAATTGCTAGCTGTCACATTCTCTGGCCCCCCGCAGAATGTTCAGGCATGAACATAAATAGTAATAAGATAAGACTAAAAACATGCCTTGTGCGCACTCAAGGTCAAGCAGGTAGACGAACTGAGAGTGCAAGAAACACATGTTAGTTACTACAAATATTCAAATGTTCATGATTAAGAGTATAAACGTAACCAACTGATAGTATAGTATAAATAGGGACTCATGTGTGTAACCTTAAATAGCCTTAACAGGATAAGAATAGATTAAGACCAACCCTGGACTTAGAAACTCAGCAATAGATAAGCTAAAGCTAAGGGTTGAAACTATGGTTTTAAAACCCCTGGCTCAGACGAATAAAGAACCAGTACGAAATTACAACTCATTATATACTCAACATTTTTGTCCTTTGAGTTGTTTTTTAAGTAACATTCTAGTCTTGTCTAGAGCCTGTGCGTCTTTTGTGCGTTTCTGTGGCATTTAACAACAGAAAGTGTAAAGGGCTACATACATTATTTTTTTTTTCTTTTGCTAACCAACACAAGCCGTGAGTAGAGGCACAGTACGATCAACCAGCCGATCAAAACAAAAACACCTCCAAAGAGTCAAATAAATAAAAAAAAAAATAAAAAAAACATACAAGATGCTGTCAGCACAAACTCTGCTACTTTTGAAGAAGCAAGCGGAGATTCATAATAAAGTCCGGCGTGCAATCGAAAAAAGGGAAGCAGCATTAGCTTTTAATAGATTGGAAGAAGAATTCACTTTCGATCATGATATGCTGATAAAAATTGGAGTCGTCGATCAATATTTTACAGAAAAAATTGTATAATGGTACAATGGTAACTGACGTCGATATGTTAACTGGGACGTCCAAATGAAAACATATTCAAGAGAATGTTGAAATGTTTTCTCAACGGAGCCCAAGCCAAATGGACTTGTTAGTAAATCTTGTGGACAAAAGAGCACATAGGGTAAGGCAGCACTTTAAAACAGTGAATGCCTGCCTAGATTCAGCAACCAGAAAGATATAAGTGATCTAAAAAAACAAACTTAACTTCCTTTGGAACAAAGTTCAGTCAACGCATACCCAACTAAAGGAGCAATATGAAAAATTTGCACTTGACGTTGACGAGATTGATGATTTGGAGTGCAGTGTAAATGTTTTTTTTAAAGAAATTAAACAAAACAATATGTAGCATGCACCAAATTAAAGAATAAGTTACAGAGCTTCCAAAAGTAGCTCTTCCTCATTTCAATGGAAATCTCAAAGAGTAGCCAATATTCTTCGAGCTGTTCTCCGAGGTGATTCATAACAGGAAAGATATCAGCGATAAAAAAATCTGAACTACCTAAAATCTTTTCTCAAAGGAGAAGCAAAAACGGTTGTCGGCCATTTATGAATAGGATCGGCAGCTAGCTACAATTCAGCGTGGGAGCTTATGTCCTGGATGTGCTGGAGTTAATTGAGCAATTATATAACTCAATAGACTCAGTACATAAACAGGCCATTCAAACAGAACCCAAGAAAACGAGCAACTAAAGATGCCGCTATTGCCAACTGGATGGCCATGAACTAACTTGATGCCAGAAGTTTAGAGCCGAGCCAATCAAAAAGCGCAAGGAGTTTGAGGCCAAAAACTCGCTATGCTTCAAATGCTTGGCCCCACACAACATAAGGGATTGCAAAAGGGATTGGACATGCTCCAAAAAACGCAATAATTTGCTTTATGAGGATGCACATAATAAAGAGTTCATCAGCAGCAATTGCCTTAGAAAAATAAAGGGAAAGACACGCTGATGGCAACTGCGCTCATTAAAATCCAAAATAAAAATGGAAATTATGGGCAGCTAAGAGCTCTGAACGATAGAGGTTCGCAAAAAACGCGATTAAAAAACAGTGTTTGCTTAATGATTAAGCCAACTTGGATGGATTGTTTCCGGTAACATAGCTAGAGATCGTCTAGCAATAAAGTGGTCAGTGCAACAACAACGATTAGCCTGGATGATCTGGAGCGCTTCTGGGAGCTTGAAAGTGACTCCAGCGACTCGGAAGATAACACAGTTTGTGAAAAGGTGTTCCATGCAGGATGGTCGGCTGGTAGTCTCAATACCATTTCGAAAAAAACTTTGAGTTAGAAAACTCTCGGAAACAGGCAATGGCAAATCACCTGCAAATGGAAATCAAGTTCAAGAAGCACCCGCAAGTATTCAAGGAATACAGCACCTTCATGAACGAATATTTGCAACTGGGTCATATGGAACCGGTGAACACGATCGGCCAAGGCAAATATTATATGCCACACCAGGCAGTGATCAGAGCAAACATACTCACTACCAAAATAAGATTAGTGTTTGACGCATCGGCAAAAACGTCGAATGGATCAATTCTAAATGACGTAATGCTAGTGCGTCCCAAAATACAAAAAGACATATTTGATATACTAATCAATTGGCGACTTTGGAAGTTCGTAATAACAGCTGACATTGAAAAGATGTACCGCCAAATTAAAAACTGACTACGGTAACATACGGGACTTAAGCTGCGCCGTTTTTAGCAATCCGCTGTCTGCAGAAACTAGCTATGCACAGCTCACTTGTTATCCAAACTATTAGCTAAAGTCCAAGCCATAGTAGCAAATCACAACGCAAAACGCGAGCATGGAGTGATTGACAGATAACGCTAGCTTGGATAAAGAACAAGCGCAGCAAAGCTAAATTCGTCAAAACGAGAGTAGACGAAATAAACAAAAGTTGCCTCATGTTGAATGGAAATACGTCAAATTAGCAATCGACTCAAGAGGAATTTCACCAAAACAATTAAGAACATGCGACATATGGTGGAAAGGACCCAAGTGGCTGACAAGACCGTCAAATCAATCGCAATTTGAAGAACCTGAGTCATTTTTAGTGGCAACTTTAACAAAAAAAGAAAACTGCCTCATTCCACTATTGACAAATTTTCATTACTCAACAAGCTAAACAGCGTAATCGCCAATGTATAACTCCTAATAGCAAAACTACGAGGTCTGCAGTCGAACTACCTCACCGTCGATGAATTAAAAAAAGTCAAAACAGCCGTTGTAAAATTACAACAGCTGGATTTTGGGCAAGAAATAATTTTGGTGAGAACTGGAAAAACCCTAGAAGCATTTTCTGGGTATAGATGGAGTGTTACTTGTTCAAAATGCAATGGTGCCATATGACGAAAGGCACCCAATAATTGTTCTAAATTCTAACTTGGCTTTGCTTATCATACACAAAGCTCATAAGGAAACTTTACATGGAGTGATGCTGATGAGGAATATAATTCATCGAGAATTCTAGATCTTTGGACTTCATAACTCTTTAAAAAATGACATACGCCAATGTGGTACCTGAACTACGTATAGAAAGGAAATGGCCAGTCAACTGATGGAAAATTTCCTGTGTATCGAGTAACAGGTAACCCGTTCCAAAACACTGGGATCGACTACGCTGGACCTTTCCAAATACGCTGTTCAAAAGGAAGAGGCCAAAAATCATATAAAGGGTACATATGCATGGCCACTAAAACAATACACTTTGAAGTCGTCAGCGACTTTTTATCAAATAAGTTTTTAGAAGGTATACGTAGATTTTTTGCCAGACGCGGCAAAAGTGAACATCTGTATTCCGACAATGGCACAAACTTCGTGGCAGCAGCAAGAATACTGGATAACGAAATTGTCGCCGCTATAAAAGGCAAAAGCAATCTTGCACCGACGCTTGAAAAAGAATGGATCAACTGGCACTTAATCCCGCCGGCAATTTATCAAGGAGCGGATAAAGACAAGATCAGCTAAAATAACGCCAGTAAAAGCAACGATTTCAGCCTGCTTATGATTCTACAGATAGCAAGTAAGTCTACGATACCTGCCGCTAACATAAGCAAGCTGAAAATCCCGAACATGGATCAGCAAACAGCGATGCTCATGGACAATCTTGGAATGGTGGAAGTCGTATCGTCAAGATGGCAATTGTTATTTTACTACAACATGAAGGCCTATTTCGAAGTGCCAACACAAGCCGATGAGGTCATGAAAAAAACTGACACAATTTGCGAAAAGTTGGGTGAATTTAAACAAAAGTAAGTCGTACATTAAAATTAAAAATAAACAACATAAAGGAAAAAGAAAAAATCATATCCCAAACATCGGAAACGCAAAAAAGGTTCATATTGTTTTTCAACATTGGCACAGCCAATGGAAATAAAGAAAATATGGGAACCATTATTAAAAGTAAACAAGTAGAAACGTTTCAGTCGGACGCAACCGACAGCGGTATGCTCGATACCAGTGATAAAACCGATAGAAAGAGACCAGATTGCAATGTGCGGATACGGCAGGGGCGTACGCATCCACAAAGATCGTCTGATGCAGATGGAGATGCCAAAACCCTATCTTCCTTGTTAAAGGTGGGGAAAAGGGGGCTGCGGTCGCTATAGGGGCGTGCCATCCAAATTCTTGCTCAAGATCTGTATATCATGTCAATTGCTATTCTCATACCAAATTCGGTGACTCTAGCTCAAAGATAGTAGAATATTATGGAAGGGGGACTGAGGGCGGTATTGGTGGGGGCGGCATCCAATTTTTTGGGTTTCTACATCAACAATATTGGCACAAATTTGGTGGCTTTAGCTCAAAAGCTGTGGAAGATTATCTTTTGTTTTTTAACGCGGAGGGGTTTGGGAACTTTGATGCAGTTTTTTTTGGGGTCGTTAACAGTTATCCTCCTACCAAATTTGGTGACTCTAGCTCAATCACTTTGGAAGATATAGGCATATTTGTTTTTAATCTGCGGGGAGGCTCCAAAATTTTTGATGCAGTTTTTTTAGGGTTGCTAATAGCTACCTTCTTCCCATAATGGGTAATTCTAGCTGTAAGACCTTGCGAAATAGCTGGATTTATCAATTTTGCGTTATCGAGTTTATTGATTTGTATCAAAAATTCAAGTCTCTAACTTGAAGGGTGTTGAAAAAAGTTGCGAGCATACAGACGGACAGACACCATGATGGACATTGCTAAAACCCAATATACTTTTTACCTTTGGTATCGAGTATAAAAACGCCTTTATGAATATGTCAGCAATCAGACTTCAATCATCAACGCAACTTCAAACTTGATGTGCTCAACAACAGAAGAGGTAAATAAAAACTTTCAAAAGGTCACAAAGGAGATAAATAAGATGCCCAATATATTAAAAGACAACTTCTTCATCTAGAAGGAGTCAATTAAGTTCTTTATGCTTATCACACGAGTAAGGAACTGGATTGATGAAACTGAAGGCATTCAATCAGCAATCATTGCCCTGACAACAGACATCAATCAAGGAAGAGTTCATCCTTCGCTTCTTGAACCGAACAAAATATGGCTGAGCTAAAGGAACCAACTGCTTCCTGGCGGAAAGTCACCAAAAAGGTTACAATTGGTTTACAAATTAATGAAGGTGCAAACCATATTTAAGGACAACATGCTAATCATCGATGCAAGGCTGGCCATATATATATATCAACATGCCAGTCTCTTCAATACAATCCCGATACAGCTTGAACTGAATAGGAGGAGGGTGACTCCGAAAGTCAAAACCGAATTCCTTATCTTCAACAACGATATAAATGCATACCACTCAATGACAGGGACTGAAGAAATTTATTGCCGCCATGAAGACGACGAGGACACTTGGCTCTGTAAGAAAAGTTTGACCTGGAAAGATGCAGACGACCAGAACTGTGAAGTATCACCTACCAAACCGTGCAACTTGGTCGAGTACGAGGAGGACACCTTTCTGAAAAAGCTTATAAAAAAACCGGTGGTTGTTTAAAGTATTTGAAAAGACGTCAGCTCACATAATATGCGGAAACTACCAGGAGATGACCCTATTGCCGAGACAAGGCATAATCGAGCTGTATGCTGGATTTTCAGCCAGGATAGGTAAAATCACTATGATAACACTGCAGGAAGTAACGTCAACTGATGGAAGAAGGTACTCGCCACTCTTCCTTAAAGTGCTTTAAGGTGGGTCCCGACGCCACTTCACCACATTGTAGTAAATAACTCAGTGGAACTACAACGGCTGCAGCAAAGCATAAATAGTCTTCACCGTCAAAATTACACAGGATCTGGATTTCACACAATGAGTGGACACATTTCGCTAGGATTAACAATATTAGTATTTGCTTTAATTTTTATTTACTTGATGAAAAAGAGCAACCAAAGGCAGCAATTGCTAGCTGTCACATTCTCTGGCCCCCGCAGAATGTTCAGGCATGAACATAAATAGTAATAAGTTAAGACTAAAAACATGCCTTGTGCGCACTCAAGGTCAAGCAGGTAGACGAACTGAGAGTGTAAGAAACACATGTTAGCTACTACAAATATTCAAATGTTCATGATTAAGAGTATAAACGTAGACCAACTGATAGTACAGTATAAATAGGGACTCATGTGTGTAACCTTAAATAGCCTTAATAGGATAAGAATAGATTAAGACCAACCCTGAGACTTAGAAACTCAGCAATAGATAAGCTAAAGCTAAGGGTTGAAACTATGCGGGTTTAAAACCCCTGGCTCAGACGAATAAAGAACCAGTACGAAATTACAACTCATTATATACTCAACATTTTTGTCCTTTGAGTTGTTTTTTAAGTAACATTCTAGTCTTGTCTAGAGCCTGTGCGTCTTTTGTGCGTTTCTGTTGCATTTAACAACAGAAAGTGTAAAGGGCTACATACAACTTTTTTTTTTTCTTTTGCTAACCAACACAAGCCGTGAGTAGAGGCACAGTACGATCAACCAGCCGATCAAAACAAAAACACCTCCAAAGAGTTAAGTCAAATAAATAAAAAAAAAAAAAAGAAACATACAAGATGCTGTCAGCACAAACTCTGCTACTTTTGAAGAAGCAAGCGGAGATTCATAATAAAGTCCGGCGTGCAATCGAAAAAAGGGAAGCAGCATTAGCTTTTAATAGATTGGAAGAAGAATTCACTTTCGATCATGATATGCTGATAAAAATTGGAGTCGTCGATCAATATTTTACAGAAAAAATTGTATAATGGTACAATGGTAACTGACGTCGATATGTTAACTGGGACGTCCAAATGAAAACATATTCAAGAGAATGTTGAAATGTTTTCTCAACGGAGCCCAAGCCAAATGGACTTGTTAGTAAATCTTGTGGACAAAAGAGCACATAGGGTAAGGCAGCACTTTAAAACAGTGAATGCCTGCCTAGATTCAGCAACCAGAAAGATATAAGTGATCTAAAAAAACAAACTTAACTTCCTTTGGAACAAAGTTCAGTCAACGCATACCCAACTAAAGGAGCAATATGAAAAATTTGCACTTGACGTTGACGAGATTGATGATTTGGAGTGCAGTGTAAATGTTTCTTTTAAAGAAATTAAACAAAACAATATGTAACATGCACCAAATTAAAGAAGAAGTTCCAGAGCTTCCAAAAGTAGCTCTTCCTCATTTCAATGGAAATCTCAAAGAGTAGCCAATATTCTTCGAGCTGTTCTCCGAGGTGATTCATAACAGGAAAGATATCAGCGATAAAAAAATCTGAACTACCTAAAATCTTTTCTCAAAGGAGAAGCAAAAACGGTTGTCGGCCATTTATGAATAGGATCGGCAGCTAGCTACAATTCAGCGAGGGAGCTTATGTCCTGGATGTGCTGGAGTTAATTGAGCAATTATATAACTCAATAGACTCAGTACATAAACAGGCCATTCAAACAGAACCCAAGAAAACGAGCAACTAAAGATGCCATGGATGGATGGCCATGAACTAACTTGATGCCAGAAGTTTAGAGCCGAGCCAATCAAAAAGCGCAAGGAGTTTGAGGCCAAAAACTCGCTATGCTTCAAATGCTTGGCCCCACACAACATAAGGGATTGCAAAAGGGATTGTACATGCTCCAAAAGTCGCAATAATTTGCTTCATGAGGATGCACATAATAAAGAGTTCATCAGCAGCAACTGCCTTAGAAAAATAAAGGGAAAGACACGCTGATGGCAACTGCGCTCATTAAAATCCAAAATAAAAATGGAAATTATGAGCAGCTAAGAGCTCTGAACGATAGAGGCTCGCAAAAAACGCGATTAAAAAACAGTGTTTGCTTAATGATTAAGCCAACTTGGATGGATTGTTTCCGGTAACATAGCTAGATCGTCTAGCAATAAAGTGGTCAGTGCAACAACAACGATTAGCCTGGATGATCTGGAGCGCTTCTGGGAGCTTGAAAGTGACTCCAGCGACTCGGAAGATAACACAGTTTGTGAAAAGGTGTTCCATGCAGGATGGTCGGCTGGTAGTCTCAATACCATTTCGAAAAAAACTTTGAGTTAGAAAACTCTCGGAAACAGGCAATGGCAAATCACCTGCAAATGGAAATCAAGTTCAAGAAGCACCCGCAAATATTCAAGGAATACAGCACCTTCATGAACGAATATTTGCAACTGGGTCATATGGAACCGGTGAACACGATCGGCCAAGGCAAATATTATATGCCACACCAGGCAGTGATCAGAGCAAACATACTCACTACCAAACTAAGATTAGTGTTTGACGCATCGGCAAAAACGTCGAATGGATCAATTCTAAATGACGTAATGCTAGTGCGTCCCAAAATACAAAAAGACATATTTGATATACTAATCAATTGGCGACTTTGGAAGTTCGTAATAACAGCTGACATTGAAAAGATGTACCGCCAAATTAAAGTTGCCAAAGACAATCAGGAATAGCAATATATCCTCTGGAGAGATGACCTAAAGTTGCCAATAAAGGAGTTCAAACTGACTACGGTAACGTACGGGACTTCAGCTGCTCCATTTTTAAGCAATCCGATATCTGCAGGAACTAGCAAGTCAGCACCTCCAAGGCAATCCGCTGTCTGCAGTAACTAGCAAGGCAGCACTGCCAAGGCAACAAGAAACTTATGATAACAATAAAGGAAGATATTTACATGGATGATCTGATCACTGGTGACGACTGCATCAAAACGTAAACGGATATTAGAGGCGTCATCAAAAAGGCTGGCATGCATTTGAGAAAATGGGTTTCAAATGATGACCGAATCATCGCTGGAATTCAGGGAAGTGACTCAACAAAAAAAATAATAATAACCAATGACGAGTCGGTAAAAACCCTTGGTCTGAAATTTTTCGTCGACTGTCCAAAATTAGTGCGCATAATTTGTTACCCAAACTATTCTCTAAAGTCCAATCCATAGTAGGAAATTACAACGCAAAACGCGAGCATGGAGTGATTCACTGTTAACGCTAGCTTGGATAAAGAACAAGGAAATAATTAAAATTAGCAATCGCCTCAAGAAGTATCTCACCAAAACATTTAAGAACATGCGACATATGGTGGAAAGGACCCGAGTGGCTGACAAGACCGTCACATAAGCTTTTGTCTTTCGTTGGTGACGGTTGTGTTTTTGAGCGCTCTCAATAAGTTATTGTTTTCTTGTGTTTGTGCACGGAGTGTTACTTGGTTTTATTTGGTAAACGATTCTAATAGCAGTAATCGCAAATATACGTTGTATATATTTACGTGTGCATAATAATAGTTGCTGACTTAAATTACATTCGAAGTTGCAGTAGAACCAACGCTGCAGTTGCTTTAAAAAAACTTATGTACATACATACATATATTTGCATTTGCTTATTCTGTGTTTTCTTTCGTCCACTAACAACAAACAGTTTGTCTAATTTTCTTGCTCTTGCACTCCAGCATCAGCCATCTCCCGCTTACGTTCGCTCTTATCCGAAGTACTTGTAGTTGTATCTGCCAACGCACTCAAGCTCTCTCGCTCTATTGGTTTTTACCGTTTTATCGTGCTCATTGCATCAACTCCTTCACACTTTCGTGAACCCTACATCTTTTTGATAAAGCATATTACTCTTTTTTACCTTTTTTATTTTTATTTATATTTTTATTTTTTCAACTTAAAATCAATATGCTAGTTTGTTGCAGTTACAACAAAATGCAGGACTGCTTAATTGCAGACACAGGCTTTAAATGGTTTTGTGGGTCCTCTAATGAGGTGGAGAAGGAGTCTACTTAATTCATGAGACAGACCTATGTAGGTTTTAAAACCACGCATACTGCATTTAATAACCTACATACCTCATTTAAAGAGTTGCAAAAAAATGGCAAGCTGTTGAGTAATTCGCCGAAGCGTAAAAAGACTTCGGGGCTTAATCCGCTCAATGTTCCTCCTGTCTTGGTCACCAATCCCCTTTTGGTACCAATCCTTAATCCGCCGACGGGTTCAATTGCTAGCCCGTTAATGCTATTTAACGCGCTGGCAAGAAATCCCAACAATAATCTTTCCCCAAATAAGTTAACATCTGAGCTTTCTGTTCCAACAGCTTGTATGCCTATTAATCCTACTGTAGGTACACCTGGGGCTCACAAGCCTCTTGTTGTTGTGCCCTTGAATAAATTTATTTTCGTGTCTATATATATATATATATATATAGCGTTAGGCCTATCACAAGTTAACAGGGTGCATAAGTGTCGTAATAAGATGTTAGATTTGATATTTGTTTCTGACTCTGATTGTACTTGTGATTGTACATCTAACCTTAGAACTTTCCTTCGAAGTTCTTAACCTTAGACCAGCATCTAACAATTCTTTAAAGACACGCTGCTTTCGTAAAACTGACTTTACTAAATTGAATGATTTGCTTCAGCATACTAATTGGTCTCAACTTTATTCTTGTAGTGATATAGAAAATGCCATTGCCATTTTTTACGGAACCTTGAATTTGCATTTGGATATGTGTTCCCCTCACTGTTCCTTTAAGTGAAAATAAACCACCTTGGTTTACGAGAGAACTATCAAATTTAAAAAACGTAAAAACAAGATCCTATAAAAAATTTAAAAAATCTGGAAAGACTATACTTCTTCTTGCTTGCCATTCTCGGTTTACCTTGATAATACATTAGCGAATTCCGATCAGGCAGTGGCCGATCTCTTTGCTGAGTATTTTCAATCGGTATACTCATCGAGTTTATAAAATTGCAATAATTCCTATCCTTTTCAAGTTCAAGCGTCAAACTGCATTTATGTCCCAGTCATAACTGAGTGTACGCTGCTAAGTGACCTTAACTCTATCAAACCCGTCTTCTTGCCCGTTTCAGATGGAGTGCCAGGTTGAATACCTAGATATTGTGCGGAATCACTCTGTAAACCCTTACATAAATTATTAAACTTGTCAGTTGTCTCAGCTGTGTTTCCTGATATATGGAAGGAATCTTTATTATTCCACTCCATAAAAATTCCAAAGCTAAAAACTATAGGGGTATATCTAAGTTGTCTGCCATTCCGAAAGTCTTTCTTTCTTTCCAGCAAATCTCCTGTCGTGGCTTTCTGGGTACTTGTGTGGCCGAACACAAAAAGTAGTTTTTAAATTTTCTGTATCCAAATCTATTTTTGTTACCTCTGGTGTTCCTCAGGGGAGTCACCTGGGACCATTGCTATTTAATCTATTTATTAACGATCTTCCTGCTGTTATTACTAACTCACGTGTTTATATGTTTGCTGATGATGTTAAGCTATGTTTCACCTATAATGATGATTCTCTATGTAACTTACTACAGTCGGACTGGGGTGCACTGTCGGCCTGGTGCCGTTATAACTTAGTAAATTTAAATTGTTCAAAATGTAAAATCATGTCCTTTTGTCGAGGTACCCCTCATACTGGTCACTACTTGCTTGATGCTTCACCACTTGTTCGCGTTTTTGAAATTAAAGATTTAGGCATCACTCTTGATAGCAAATTAAAATTTGATTCTCATATATCGTCGATGGTCAATAAGGCCATAAACGTACTAGGCTTCATCAAAGAGTGGTCAAAAAAGTTTAACGATCCCTACACCACTAAAACGCTATATACATCCTTAGTACGTCCCACAGGATTCACAATACGCAATACAGGATTCACCTGAATAGAATTGAATCTGTACAGAAGAAGTTTCTTCTGTTTGCGCTTAGAAGTTTTAGCTGGGTTCCTGGGGTAGACCTACCCCCGTATTCAAGTAGACTTCTTTAATTAATCTTCCTTTCCTCTTGAACCGTAGATTTATGCATGGTGTAGTATTTAACACTAATCTACTTAATGGAGAAATCGACTCATCAGTTCTTTTAAGTCGCATAAATTTAACTGTTCCAATTAGATCCACCCGTTACTTCACACCACTTAGCCTCGATCGGTGCTCGAGCAACTATTTAATTCATGAACCATTTCGTGTTATTTGTTCAGACTTTAACCGGCTTTATTTCCGTAACTCTTTGAAGTCCTCAATTCCAGTACTCAAACGATCTATCCTTTCTGCCTTATATAATCATAACCAATAATCAATAATCTTCCACTGGTCTGATTGGGTTTTTCTGGGTTTTTCTCAATCTACGCAACTAATGTTGGACCAGTTATTTTTATATTTTTATGTTGAATTTCCCAGAGCGTTAACGTTAACTTTTTAAATTTTTAATCTTAATTTTGAATTTTACTTCAGATAAAAATTTAATATATATTTTTTCTAAAATTAATTTAATTATGCTTTTTAATATTATAATTAGAATTAATTTTGATTTTTCAGCTGCTCATAGCTGACATTAAATAAATAAAATAAAATAAAAAAAATTAAATAATATCAGTGGCCGCGATTTGAAGAACCTGAGTCGTTTTTAGTGGCAGCTTTAACAAAAAATGAAAATTTTCATCACTCAACAAGCTAAACAGCGTAACCGCCAATGTATAACTCCTAATAGCAAAACTACGAGGGAAGCATCTGCAGTCGAACTACCTCACCGTCGATGAATTAAAAAAAGTCAAAATAGCCGTTGTAAAATTACAACAGCTGGATTTTGGGCAAGAAATAATTTTGGTGAGAACTGGAAAAACCCTAGAAGCATTTTCTGGGTATAGATGGAGTGTTACTTGGCTTTGCTTATCATACACAAAGCTCATAAGGAAACTTTACATGGAGTGATGCTGATGAGGAATATAATTCATCGAGAATTCTAGATCTTTGGACTTCATAACTCTTTAAAAAATGACATACGCCAATGTGGTACCTGAACTACGTATAGAAAGGAAATGGCCAGTCAACTGATGGAAAATTTCCTATGTATCGAGTAACAGGGTATCGAGTAACAGGTAACCCGTTCCAAAACACTGGGATCGACTACGCTGGACCTTTCCAAATACGCTGTTCAAAAGGAAGAGGCCAAAAATCATATAAAGGGTACATATGCCTTTTTGTATGCATGGCCACTAAAACAATACACTTGGAAGCCGTCAGCGACTTATTATCAAATAAGTTTTTAGAAGGTATACGTAGATTTTTTGCCAGATGCGGGAAAAGTGAACATCTGTATTCCGACAACGGCACAAACTTCGTGGCAGCAGCAAGAATACTGGATAACGAAATTGTCGCCGCTATAAAAGCCAAAAGCAATCTTGCACCGTCGCTTGAAAAAGAAGGGATCAACTGGCACTTAATCCCGCCGGCAAGCCCCCACATGGGAGTAATATGGGAAGCTGGAGTCAAGTTGGTAAAACACCATCTCAAGCGGGTCATCGGCGATAACAGCTTCACGTTTGAGGAGTTTACAACACTGCTCTGCCAAATTGAAGCAGTGTTAAACTCACGCCCCTTAATCACCGTGGATAGTGACACATATGACATTTGACTCCAGGTCATTTTATCGTCGGAAGACCATTTATTGGAGCTTCAGAACACTTTGATGACAATCGGAAAAATGGGTCTTTAGACAGACGGAGACACATGCAGCGCATTAAAGGAGAATTCTGGAGATAATGGAAGGAAGAATATTTGAAGCCACTGCAACAGCGAACAAAATGGCGACAAGGAAAGTCTAACCCCAAGGAAGGCCAACTTGTTTTCTTAAAACAAGAAAGCACGCACCCGTGTAGATGGCCCATGGGAAAAATCAACAAAACCACTAAAGGACAAGATAATAAAGTTTGAGTAGTGACATTAAAAACAAACACGGGTAAAATAAAAAGATTAATAGATAAGATCTGCCTACTACCAACTCTAGACAAAAATAAGCAAGCCGACAACTTATCAGGGAGCGGATAAAAACAAGATCAGCTAAAATAACGCCAGTAAAAGCAACGATTTCAGCCTGCTTATGATTCTACAGATAGCAAGTAAGTCTACGATACCTGCCGCTAACACAAGCAAGCTGAAAATCCCGAACATGGATCAGCAAACAGCTATGCTCATGGACAATCTTGGAATGGTGGAAGTCGAATCGTCAAGATGGCAATTCTTACTTTACTACAACATGAAGGCCTATTTCGAAGTGCTAACACAAGCCGATGAGGTCATGAGTTGGGTGAATTTAAACAACAGTAAGTCGTTGATTAAAATTAAAAATAAACAACATAAAGGAAAAAGAAAAAATCATATATCAAACATCGGAAACGCAAAAAAGGTTCATATTGTTTTTCAACATTGGCACAGCCAATGGAAATAAAGAAAATATGGGAACCATTATTAAAAGTAAACAAGTAGAAACGTTTCAGTCGGATGCAACCGACAGCGGTACGCTCGATACCAGTGATAAAACCGATAGAAAGAGACCAGATTGCAATGTGCGGATACGGCAGGGGCGTATCCTTGTTAAAGGTGGCGAAAAGGGGGCTGAGGTCGCTATAGGGGCGTGCCATCCAAATTCTTGCTCAAGATCTGTATATCATGTCAATTGCTATTCTCATACCAAATTCGGTGACTCTAGCTCAAAGATAGTAGAATATGGAAGGTGGACTGCGGGCGGTATTGGTGGGGGGTGGCATCTAATTTTTTGGGTTTCTACATCAACAATCTTGGCACCGAATTTGGTGGCTCTTATCGTGTTGTGGTGGTGGTTATCGTAAAGTTAACACTTGTGTCCCGATCAGTTACAAAACTCCGCGCAAACTGATTTTTCTTCTTTATATTATCCGGCTCTGCCGGCGTCGTGCCGAAACGATTGGTTCCGCGCATTTTAAAGTATTTCAAGTTTTGCTCTTCAATTGCACAAAGTTAATATTAAGTTTATATTACCCTTCCAACTTTGACTTTAACAAGCTAATGAGGCAAAACTCCAGAGCTGCCGATTTACAATTTTGTAAAAATAACAAGAATACACACCACGCGTACAGCGTTGCCGAAAAGCAACAAAAAATAGTAAAAAGTACTTTTGGTTGTTGTACATTTTGTTGCATTTTGGCAACGATACGCGGCATATACACAGGCGTACACACATATAAAATTGCTGTTTGTGGGCAAAGAGATATGCGTTGATTGATTTTTGGGTGGCGAGACATTGTTGTTGCTGCTTGTGGGAAATACTTTATCTTGCATGGATTGCTTTGATATGATTCGATTGTAAATTTATGACATATATATGCAATCATCACATCGGTTATAATGTGTCATTGTATTTTTAATATATTTGCGGAGTAAATGTAATTATGTTTGTATATGTTTTAATAGTTCAGAGTTATTTCAATAGTTATAAGAAACGTGTGATAAATAGTAATAAATATAGCAATTAATAATAAATATATACATTTTGTTAACATTGAACTTCTTTATGTTCCTCAACCTGTTTATAAATTGCCAAAATCCTAAAAGTGCGACAGGTCATTAATGCCATAGCAATAACCACTCATGCAAACGAGCTGGATATTCATACATGAACACACACATGCAAATGCAAGGCAAAGAGAAAAATATAAAAAAATCTAGGCAAAGCACAAAGCAGGTAGCCCAACCAAACCAAACTCACAAGTATTCACATACTAATGCATTTTGCCCGTTGGTTGCCTACCCCCCGCGCGGCCACTCTATCAACAAACAGCTCACACTGGCTGCGAGCTCGCTCACACATGAATGCATACATATACACAACGGTTGGATCCAGCGATTCGAGTCTGTTGTTGCTAACCGTTCGCAAGCAAAGCAGGCAAAGGAATGACTTGCAGTTTATGCGCTACAAACTTTGTCTGCACAAATTTGAGGAGAGAATTCTGCAAAGCGCTCTTTTTGCTCTTTTTATACCCTGAACCCATAAAATGGGTAAATCAGGGTATAATGGTTTTGTGCAAAAGTATGTAACAGGCAGAAGGAAGCATCTCCGACCCCATAAAGTATATATATTCTTGATCAGTATCAATAGCCGAGTCGATATGGCCATGTCCGTCTGTCCGTCTGTCTGTCTGTCCGTCTGTCCGTCTGTATGAACGCGTAGATCTCAGAGACTACAAGAGCTAGAGACTTCAGATTTTGAATATAAGTTCTCCTATACCATGAGCAGAACAAGTTTGCTTCAAATTATCGATAACTACTCTGATTTTCTATATACACATGGAATCGATAACAAAAAACTATCGAATTTGGAAAATGTAAAAATGGGGGTTGGTGTAATGGGTAACGATAGACCTTTTCTCAAAATTTCGTCCAAATCGGTAAAGAAACACCAGAGATATCGTAAAGTTAAGTCAGGCAGCGATCAAAGCACTCAGTGCTTACAAGATCGTCTCCAAGCTGGTCTGGCAATGTATAGAAACACTCAACAGGTTGGGTAGTACCAACACAGTCACCATCTATTGGGTACCAGGTCATGCGGGTATTCCCGGCAATGAGGTAGCCGATACTATGGCCAGGAGAGGAGCTAGCACCCCCTTCCTCGGCCCTGAACCTTTCTGTGGGCTAGGAGCAGGGACAATTAGGCAGAGCAGTCGCATCGATCTGCTCATTGTATGCGACGATGCGTGGCGGTTTTCGCAGGGGGCAAGACAGAGTAAGCGACTGCTAGGTAGTTACAACAAGAAGAGAACTGAGGACTGTCTGAAGCTGAGCAAAGGATCTTTTGTTACGGGTTTCTAAACCTGGCACTGCAAAATGCGTAAGCATCTGCACACTCTCAAGCTAGGGGATGACAGTCTTTGCAGAATGTGTCTGGAGGGGGATGAAACTCCAGAACACCTGCTTGAGGAGTGTCCCGCCATTTGTCATCTGAGGCTCTCTCTTCTGGGGAGCCTCTCTCTGTCTACTGAGGAGATGAGGGCTCTCCGACCGTGCCACATCGTCGCGCTCCTGCGTTCGATTGGGCTGTTCGAGGAGCTGTAACTCACATAACTGTAAGAGGGCACAATAGATCCTAGTGGTCGCAGTGCACGTTCCTCAACCCAATAATAATAATAATAATAATAACCTCAACGAATGTTTCATCGAATAGCCTGCGCGCATCGGATGCAAATTCCGATAAGTCAATTTTTTCCAAACTAGTCTGTGCCGCGTTGAATTCCAACTTCATGCTATTCAGCATTTCAACGCGTACTAAGAGATCTGCTCATCAAACGCTGCGACTGTCTCATCGTCCAAATACGGTTGATTTTTATTACACTTTTCAGTGTCTGTTGCTACCCAATTCTCAGCGACTGTACTTGTTGATATGTACAGCAATTATTTCCGCACGAAGCATAAAGCGTATTGTCAAAAATAAGTATGTATATTTGTTACCGACTTGTAACAAATAACCACGAGACGTTTGCAAATTTGCTAACGAATTGTAACGAATTAAACCACGAAAAAAGAGCATATATTTGTTACCGACTTGTAACAATTGACCACGAACAAATACAACTTTATGATTGTTTTAAGTAAAGAATCACGTCGGGGTCACAATGTTTAGAGGAAGAACGAAATCCACCTTCGCACAATTTGCCAACGAAAAAACAAGTAGAAACGTTGCAGTCGGACGCACCCAAATGCGGTATACTCGATACCAGTAATAAAACAGACGGTATGGGTGGGAGCGCCATTCAAATTTTTTGGGTTTCTTGGCTCAAATGCTGTGGAAAATCTATACGTTTTTGATTTCAAAATATAGACGGCTGGGGGACGGGCGGGGGGGCGGGGGTGTGGGGGGTGGCGTGGCTCCAAAATGATGCAGTTTTTTGGGGATCGTTAACCGCTATCTTCATACCAAATTTTGTGACTCTAGCTTTAACGCTTTGGAAAAAACACGCAGTCCCGTTTTTAGTGAAGCATTGGGGCGGTTTGGGGCAGCTTGGGCAGTATGGATTGGCGTGGCATCCAAAGTTCTTATGCATTTTATTGGGGTTTGTAATCACCTATCTTGGCACAAAATTTGTTGGCTCTAGCTCAAAAACTGTCAAAGATATAAGCATTTCTGTTTTGAAACTGCGAGGAGGCTGGGGGTGAAATGGGTGGGTGGGGCTCCATAACTTTGACGCAGATTTTGGAGGGTCGTTACCAGTTATCTTCCCACCAAATATTGTGACTCTAGCTCAAACACTATGGAAGATACACGCACTACCGTTTTTAGCGAAGCGTTGGGGTGTTTGAGGGCGGATAGGGCAGTAAAGATTGGCGTTGCATCCAAAGTTTTTATGAATTCGATTGGGAATCGTCAACACCTATCTTGGCACCAAATTTGGTGGCTCTAGCTCAAAAACTGTAGAAGATATGGGCATTTTTGGTGTTGTACTGCGGGGGGCTGGGGGCAGAATGAGTGGCCGTGGCTCCAAAATTTTTGATGCAGTTTATTGAGGGTTGTTAGTAGCTATTTTCTCCTTAAATTTGGTGTTTCTAGCTGTAAGGGCTTGCGAAATAGCTGGATCTATCGATTTTTCTTTATCGAGTTTATCGATTTGCCAGCCCCCTAGTTATCGTAGAACTCCAATCCTAACAGTTTAATTTACTATGCCATAGATAAACCCATTTGCAAAGTTTCAAGTCTCTAGCTTGAAAGGTGTGGAAAAAAGTTGCGTTCATACAGACGGACAGTCACCATGGCGGACACTGCACAAAGCCAATATACTTTTTACCTTAGGTATCGAGTATAATAAGTGTTTGTGCTAGGTGTGGTAAGGGGGGGAGTGGCATTTAAATTTTTGCTGCAGATCTATTTATGATGTCAATTGCTATCCTCATACCAAATTTGGTGACTCTAGCTCAAAGTTAGTAGAATATGGTGGAAGAGGGCTGGGTTTGGTATGGGTGGAGGGCGCCATCCATTTTTTGGGTTTCTTCATCTCCAATCTTGGCACCAAATTTGGCGGCTCTAGATCAAAAGCTGTGGAAAATATAGGCGTTTTTGATTTCAAAATGCTGAGTCTGGGGAAGGGGGGGTCGTGGCTCCAAAACTTTGATGCAGTTTTTTGAGGATCGTTAACAGCTATCTTCCTATGATTCTAGCTTTAACACTTTGGAAAATACACGCATTCCCGTTTTTAGCGAAGGGTTGGTGCGGTTTGGGGCAGCATGGGCAGTATGGATTGGTGTGGCATCCAAAGTTTTTATGCATTTTTTGGGGGGTTGTAATCACCTATCTTGGCACAAAATTTGGTGGCTCTAGCTCAAAAACTGTAACAGATATGCACAAAATATGCAGCTGGTGAATTATTAGGGTCACCCTGTTGCTACCTAAAAGTAGCTGTGATGCTCAGCCAATGCACCTGCTGTAATGTACAGTAAATTTTTTCGCGCGAATCAAAACGCAAAGCACGAGTTTAAAACGGATTGTCAAATATTTTTTATATTTGTTACCGATTTGTAACAAATAAACCGCGAATAGTATTAATGTATTTCTTTGTTACCGACTTGTAATAAATAACCACGAAAAATTTTTAACTGCACAAAGTATGTGCTTAATGATTCTTAAAAAAAAAAACACCCTGTTTTATGTAGCGGTTGATTTTTATTACACTTGTCAGCGTCTGTTGCTACCCAATTCTCAGCGACTGTACTTGTTGATATAAACAGCAATTATTCCCGCCCGAAGCATAAAGCGTATTGTCAAAAATAAGTATGTATATTTGTTACCGACTTGTAACAACTGACCACGAACAAATACAACTTGATGATTGTTTTAAGTAAAGAATCACGTCGGGGTCACCAATGTTTAGAGGAAGAACGAAATCCACCTTCGCACAATTTTCCAACGAAAAAATAAGTGTTTGTTTCGGCTTTACTTTATTACAATCATTAATTGCATCGTGGTATGCTTTGCATTTACTTATCGGACGAGAGTGGTTTGACCGATCTTACAAAAGAGTAACGAGAGCCGCAAGGCATAAGTTAGACTAAACTCAAGCTTAGTTAAGATTAAAAGAGCGCAAAAGCTTTTAGCTGTTCCGCTGTGTGGGCTTTAAGAGCATTACTTATGATAACAACAGATCTTGATTACAGCGAAGCAAACATTAGCAGAAGGCATTTATGTTTAATACTATTTTAATAATAAAGCTGTGAAAATATAGGCGTTTTTGATTTCAAAATGATGGCGCTTGGGAAGGGGGGGGTCGTGGCTCTAAAACTTTGATGCAGTTTTTTGAGGATCGTTAACAGTTTTTAGGAAAGCATTGAGGCGGTTTGGGGCAGCTTGGGCAGTATGGATTGGCGTGGCATCCAAAATTTATATGCATTTTTTTGGGGGTTGTAATCACCTATCTTGGCACAAATTTGGTGGCTCTAGCTCAAAAACGGTTACCGATATACGCATTTCTGTTTTTCAACTGCGAGGGGGCTGGGGGCGGAATGGGTGGGTGGGGCTCCATAACTTTGATGCAGTTTTTGGGGGGTCGTTACCAGTTATCTTCCCACCAAATTTTTTGACTCTAGCTAAAACACTATGGAAGATACACGCACTACAATTTTTAGCGAAGCGTTGGGGTGGTCGAGGGTGGCTAGGGCAGTATAGATGGGCGTTGCATCCAAAGTTTTTATGAATTCGATTGGGAATCGTCAACACCTATCTTGTCATCAAATTTGGTGGCTCTAGCTCAGAAACTGTAGAAGATATAGGCATTTTTGGTGTTGAACTTCGGGGGGCTGGGGGCAGAATGGGTGGTCGTGGCTCGAAAATTTTTGATGCAGTTTTTTGGGAATTGTTAGTAGCTATTTTCTCCTTAAATTTGTTGTTTCTAGCTGTAAGGGCTTGCGAAATAGCTGGATCTATCGATTTTGCTTTATCGAGTGCCAGCCCCCTAGTTATCGTAGAACTGCAATCCTAACACTTTAATTTACTATGCCATAGATAAACCCGTTTGCAAAGTTTCAAGTCTCTAGCTTGAAAGGTGTGGAAACAAGTTGCGTTCATACAGACGGACAGACACCATGACGGACATTGCACAAACCTAATATACTCTTTACCTTCGGTATCGAGTATAATAAGTGTTTGTTTCGGCTTTACTTTATTACAATCATTTATTGCATCGGGTGTGCTTTGCGCGTCAGCTTGCATTTACTTATCGAACGAGAGTGGTCTGACCGATCTTACAAAAGAGTAACGAGAGCTGCAAGGCATAAGTTAGATTACACTCAAGCTTAGTTTAGATTAAACCCAAGCACTCAAGAAGCATTCCTTTATTCAACGACGTTGTTCAGAACCTTAATACTACAAGTTAAACTAATAAGAGCTACATTCCAGTATGAGTAAACGGGAATTAGTGAACGAGTTACATGCTCCTGCACGTAAAAAGTTTAGACGAAGAAGAGTTGTAATGAAGGGGATCGATGACCTTTGGCAGACAGACTTAGTGGAAATGGGAAAGTACGCCTCGTCTAATAAGGGATATCGATTTCTATTGACAATCATTGACACGTTTTCTAAATATGCGTGGGGAGTAGCATTAAAAACTTAATCTGGAAAAGAAGTTACAAAAGCGTTCGCAAGCATTTTTAAATTGCAAAGAATTCCCAAGAATTTACAAACGGATGATGGAAAAGAATTTTTTAATACTGATTTTAAAAACTTGTGCAAGAAACATAACATTAATCATTACTCAAGCTATAGTGTTCTTAAAGCATCAATTGTTGAGCGTTTTAATAGAACTTTAAAGGAAATGATGTGGAAAGAGTTTAGCTTTAATGGAACATACAATTGGATTGAAATGTACAAGCAGTTGATTAAACAGCATAATAAGCAATATCATAGGACAATTAAAATGGCACCTTTAAAAGTAAATTCCTCAAATGAACAGATATTGCTAAATACTGTCTATAGCCACTTAAAAATCTTTGTTGGCAGTAAATTCAAAGTAAATGATCATGTGCGTATAAGTAAACATAAACATTTATTTGAGAAAGGATATACACCAAACTGGACAAGTGAAATTTTCCAAATTAAAAAAATACAGAATACATACCCACTACATACATATTGAAAGATTATGAGGGCACCGAAGTGAAAGGCGGTTTTTATAAAGAGGAACTAACAAAAACAAAGTTACCACACACTTATCTAGTTGAGAAAATAATAGAACGACGAAAAGGTCAGGTGCTAGTTAAATGGTTAGGGTTCTCGAATGCGCACAATTCGTGGATAGATAACAATGACATTGTTTAAGCGTGCATCAGGTATTGACCGCATCACTCCATTGGTGTAACAAGTATTGGTCGCATCTCTCCATTGGTGCGTCAAGTGATGGGCGCATCTCTCTATTGATTCCACTTTTCCTTTTTAAGAGAAAGCAGGACATTTTTTTTGTGTGTGTATATGTGAGTGTGTGTCATCTGATGAGTATAAAAGGTGTGCAGATTGGAGCTCAAACATTCAAAATCAAAAAGTTCATCGGAAAATCAACAATAACAAAATAAAATAAAATAAAAAAATGAAATCATCAAAAAAATCTATGGCAACCCAGACGAACACCCTTGATGGGTGGCTAATAAGGAAGCCAGCTGTGGAGCTGCTTGGCGAGGATGAGCAGGAGATGCCACCGCCATTTAGGGTGTATGACCCCCTAAACATGGCTGAAGCACGGAGACGCCGCCGGTTCACAACGATGGATAATTGGGTCATCAGACTGTCGTCGCCTGCCCCAATATTGAGATCTGTCCCTCATGTGAGGAGACAACATCAACAACGAGTCGAGGAAATGCTCGACCGAAGCAGGACACCATCACCGGTCTTCGAGTGTTCATTTCGGACGAGCACTCCGGAACCTCTGTATGAGGTGCTTAATATTTTTAATAATGATGAGCTGGATGCTATTTTAAATGAGATGGATTATTCGTTTTAAATTGTATTAAAATATTAAAATCTTTTTTTAAATAAAAATAAAAGACTTAAACTGTATTTTATGATGTGTTTTTTATTTATAGATAGTCATATTTTATTTACAGATATTCATATTTTATTTACAGATATTCATATTACTTTTACTTTCAGATTTTTTATATATCTTATTATTAGATTTTTTTTAAATAAAAATAAAAGATTTAAACTGTATTTTACAATGTGTGTTTTTATTTATTTACTTTCTTGTATTATTTTTATTTACAGATATTTATATTACTTTTACTTTCAGATTTTTTGTATATCTCATTATTATTTACAAATTTTGATATATTTAAGTTTTTTCTAGATTTTTTTTTTTTTTTTTTTAGTTTTGTTAAATGAATAAACAATTTCATTTTATTTAAACTTCACCTATATAAAGTTATTACGTTATGTGGGAATCAATTTTATAATGACCCCACGCATATGTATTAATACCGTCAGACCTTGTTTTCCTCTTATCGTCATTAGAGCTTAAAGTAGTTTTGTTTATCTTATGTGTATATAAGTTGTGGATTTTAGATCTAAATAACATCATTTCATCTTTGAATATCTTTTTATCAAATAGACATTCTTTATAACTATTTATAGTTAGCTTATCTAATGCAGACTTCTTAACACCCTTAGATATTTTAATACATCCACCCCCCTCAAGTGACAATGAATACATTTTCGCTCTGAGACCAACAAACTCTAGCATTCGTTTACCACAGTTCTCATCCTTCATCATACCCAAAACCTTTTTATTGCACCTTTTAATCCCATATAAGTTAGCTAACTCCTCAGGATATTCAGATGTATCAAACTTCATTTCAACATCTTAAGCAATATCTGCATAAAAATCTTTAGTCTGTATCGAGTATATGAATGAGTCTGTATCCATATAATTCAATGTGACTTTTTCTTGGAATTTAGGTTTAATATAATCATAATGAAAATCATACATCTGCCATTTGGAAAGTTCTAAAACTGTAAACCCTAAATACATTGGTTTATCATAAACATTATGGAGGCGCTTCATCTGAATAGCATACATATCTTCAGAAAATTGTGCAGAGCTATGAAAACTAGCCTTAGCAATAAGCGAACGTGCCCCTAACCGATTGCATTTCGTTGTTTCCCACGAAGTGACAATTTTAACATCTTTACGTTTTTCAACGTTCTCCATTGTTTTCCCATAGACTGCGTTATTAAGCAGTTTAAAAAAATCTTTTTCAAAATTGTTTTTCGCTAATGTTCTATGGGAAGTGTTTAGGTCAATATACTTTTTAAGCCAAGGAGCCTGTTTAAATTTTAAAACTCTATGAATTTTTGATAATATTAAACCATTATGTAAACACTGCTGAAGGTTTTTGTAATGAATAGGGTATTTTGTTTTTTATACTCGATACCGAAGGTAAAGAGTATATTGGGTTTGTGCAATGTCCGTCATGGTGTCTGTCCGTCCGTCCGTCTGTCCGTCTGTATGTTCGCAACTTTTTTCCACACCCTTCAAGTTAGAGACTTCAAACTTTGCAAACCCCTTTATCTATGGCATAGTAAATTAAAGTGTCAAGATTGGAGTTCTACGATAACTAGGGGGCTGGCAAATCGATTAACCCGATAACGCAAAATCGATAGATCCAGCTATTTCGCAAGCCCTTACACCTAGAACTACCAAATTTGGGGAGAAAATAGCTACTAACAATCCCCAAAAAACTGCATCAAAAATTTTCGAGCCACGCCCACCCATTCCGCCCCCAGCCCCTCCGCAGTTTAGCACTAAAAATGCCTATATCTTCTACAGTTTTTGATCTAGACCCACCAAATTTGGTGCCAAGATAGGTGTTGACGATCTCCAACCAAATTCATAAAAGCTTTGGATGCCACGCCCATCTATACTGGCCTATCCGCCCTCAACCACCCCAACGATTCGCTAAAAACGGTAGTGCGTGTATCTTCCATAGTGGTTGAGCTAGATTCACAAAATTTGGTAGGTAGATAACTGGTAACGATCCCCCAAAAACTGCATCAAAGTTTTGGAGCCCCACCCATCCATTCCGCCCCCAGCACCCCCGCAGTTTAAAAACAGAAATGCTTATATCTTTTACAGTTTTTGAGTTAGAGCCACCAAATTTTGTGCCAAAATAGGTAATTACAACCCCCAAAAAAATTCATAAAAACTTTGGATACCACGCCAATCCATACTGCCCAAGCTGCCCCAAACCGACCCAATGCTTCACTAAAAACGGGAATGCGTGTATTTTCCAAAGCGTTAAGGCTAGAGTCACCAAATTTGGTAGGAAAATAGCTATTAACGATCGTCAAAAAACTGCATCAAAGTTTTGGAGCCACGCCCTCCCGTTCCCCAGCCCCCTGCATTTTGAAATCAAAAACGCCTATATTTTCCTCATTTTTTGAGCTAGAGACGCCAAATTTGATGCCAAGATTGGTGATGAAGAAACCCAAAAATTTTGGATGGCGGCCCCCACCCATACCGCCCCCAGCCCCCCTTCACCATATTCTACTAACTTTGAGCTAGAGTCACCAAATTTGGTATGAAGATAGCAATTGACATCATAAATAGATCTGCAGCAAAACTTTGGACGCCACGCCCCCCATACCAGCCCCCAGCCCCCCTTCCACCATATTCTACTAACTTTGAGCTAGAGTCACCAAATTCGGTTTGAGGATAGCTATTGACATGATACATAGATCTGTAGCAAAAATTTTGATGCCACGCCGCCATACCGCCCCAGCCCCTACCTTTAACAAACTTTGAGCTAGAGTCACCAGATTTGGAAGGAAGATAGCTTTTTGGCATCCCCATCTGCACTAGACCATCGTTGAGGCAGCGTAGACCCCTGCCGTATCCACACACCATTGCAATCAGCTTCCTTTTAATCTGTTTTACTACTGGTATCGAGTATACCGCAGTCGGGTGCGTCCGACTGCAACGTTTCTACT